>JARYHS010008075.1:12820733-12855248 GCA_031002005.1 Vandiemenella viatica | reverse complement strand
ATAGACGTTTTTGGAATATCATCAAAATAAATGCTTGAAATTTTTAATGAAGTCTGGACTCTTGATAGCCTACCTTCAGTTTTTACTGAAGGAATAATAATTCTGGTCCCAAAGGCTCCTGGAACTCACGAAATTCAGAAATTAAGACCTATAACTCTATTAAATTCTGATTATAAAATTGTTGCTCGCATCCTCAAAAGAAGACTAGCAAAGCTGTTACCAAAAGTCCTGGGATCTTACCAATCAGGTATATCCGAACGAGGAATTTCACATGCCACTATGGAATATAGAGACGTAATTTGTTTAGCAGCACAAAAGTCTATGAAAGCAGGAATTCTTTTTCTAGATTTTGATAAGGCCTATGACCGTGTTGACCATCAGTATCTACTTAGAACAATCACAAAAATGAGGCTAGGACAAGGGTTTGCGAACGTTATCGAGAAACTTATATCGAATGTCACTTCAAGGATTATTGTAAATGGAGAGATTTCACAAAGTTTCCGCATGCGCAGAGCTGTGAGGCAAGGATGCCCTCTTTCTATGATGCTGTTCGAAATTTATATAGAACCTCTATTACATAAAATTCATAACACTACCAGTGGCATTATTTTAATGGCAAACGTTACACTTGCCGTGCCTATGCAGATGATTTAGGTGTATATATCACAAGCAAAGAAGACGTGGATACTATCAGTCATCAATTAAAAATTTTCAGGAGTGCAAGTGGAGCAACAGTGAACATTAATAAATCTGGTTTCCTAAATATTGGGTTAGGGCTCCAAAGCAACCTGGCAGTACATGGAATAATGCAAATAAATAAACACAAATCTCTAGGTGTATGGCTTGAAGCCAACCCTCACAAAATGGGTGCAAATAATTGGCGCCAGGTTTTAAATACCGTCAGGGGAACGCTCCAAGGGTACAAAAGTAAGCAGATTAACACAATACAAAAAGCAACTTTAGTTAAATTATCAATATTTGGCAAAATAAATTACTTAGCGCAGATTCTTCCTGCCCCAAAGCCATAACACAAAACATACAACGAGCAATCTCATGGTTCCTATGCCAAGGTGAACTTTTTAAAGTAAACTTTCAGACATTAACCTTGCCCAACAGCAGCGGAGGTTTGAATGTTATTAATACCAACATCAAATGCAAAGCGCTTTTTCTACGAGCGATGAACAAAATTATGAAGACGAAGGACAGTCCTCACATCTCAATTAGTGAATACATACAGACCCGCAAGTACAGAGGCTCCAATACGAATTGACCACATCGATAAAAACTTACAACATATCAGGGACTATTTTCTAGAAATTAGTTACATAACAGCAGCTCAGCTACAAAAACCCCCACAAACAACAAAAGAAATCTACAAAATCTTAACGATTAATGCCCCACGAAACAAGATAGAAACAAAATATGTAGACACTAATTGGGGGATTGTTTGGTCAAACATTTTTAACAAGAACCTGCCTTCAGACATACGAGCTTTGTGGTACAAAGTGGTTAATGAGACAATTGCAACAAACGAGAAATTATTTCGAATACATTTCAAGGCAACTGACAGATGTGAAAATTGTGGAAATATCGACTCACTTCTGCATCGTTTCCAATGCGGTGAGGCATACCAAATATGGATGTGGACAAAGCATGCTATAGCAGCCCTTTTACAAGTATCACCGATGAATGTAGACACCAGGATAGTTGTACGACCAGAGATCAAGATAGCTCCTCAAGAAAAACACAACTCGTGCATTTGGATACTGGGTCAAACCATGTTTTATATTTTACAGAGCAAAACTAAGAATTTAGAAGACTACTTGTCCACAATGAAAATCAAGATGTGGGTGATGAAAAGGACAACAAAATACAAAGAAAAGTTCGGAGTCTTTTTGGAAAATGCGATAACATCACAAATTGCAGTATAATAAAATATATAAATCTAAAAAAAAAAAAAGACGACCCGTCGGCCGCCCGATCTGGTACTAGCGTTGCCAGGTGTCCCGATTTGAGCGGGACGTCCCGATTTTCAAGGGTCTAGGGACGCGTCCCGATTTACCCGCGATCGGGATGCCAAATGTCCCGAATTTTTAGCTAAGTGATAACAACCAATCACTTGTCGCAAAATCGCGTGTTACACATCGAGACGCATCACGCCCAACCTACGATGCTCTTCACGGTTCATGGTACAACTGACCCCATTAACCAACATATAGTACCAAAAACAGTTAGGCGTATCACATGTAAGGATTGGAATCCCGCAGTGTTTTCAATCCCGCGTGATCCGTGCGGTATTGGTACAAACAGTTTTTTAACGATTATATTTGAAACATAATTGCTTAAAACGTTAACAAATTAAATAATAATTAAATTAATAAATAATTTTTAATGTTAAATGATAAAAATCAACAGTTAACAATATTTTGATTGGCAAAATGACATTAAAACTTTTTAGCGTATCTTAAGTATATTTCTAGGTTTTAAATTTTTGTTTTTTAATCTAAACCAATTTTTAAATAAATAATAAAAATGGAAAATATTGAGTCTTAGGTCATATTATGTGCCTTACAATACATAACTTTAAAAAATATGGTATGCTTAATGGCCAAGTTACCAGATTTTTTTTTTTTTTTAATTCTAAATAAACGTTCCATAACGCCGAGAAAAGCATTCCATTTCACAAAGTGAAGTGAATATACTCTGTAAAGTGTAGACTTGGCTCAGAACAAGATCTCATAACTTTTTGTCACTGCACAAGCACGAGACTTTGCCTTTTTTTTCGTGATACATTAATATATCTCCTGATTCCTTGATTGATATTACAGTTGATTCAATGTTATTAAAAGAAACTACTCACCAACACGTAAACTGTCAAGTATTTCAGATTTACATTGTGGCGTAACGACGTTTTTAAAGTGGAAATTATTATTTTTTAGTAAGAAAGGAGACTTTCTCGTCGAGTGATTACAGTGTAGTCCTCATAGGTTGTACCTCCCGATTTCATTGCAAACACACGAAATTACACACGTGAGGAAGACGGCGGAGGCAGCCGTCGAAGTATAGTGTTCCTACAACACAATTCGTCGATACACCCGTGAAAATTTTATTATAACTTTTTTTACCTTTAGTCGAAATAATAACAAGAAGAGGGATTAATCGAAAGCCTGAGCGCCACATGTAAGCAGGTGGCTTTTTTTAAAGAAACGCATTGAGGCAGCGGCCAAAACAACAATAAGTCAAAGGATGTATGTAGAATTTCCTTTGATAGCTGTTAAATAAATAGATACGCGATCGTTAAAATTACGATAACATTAGTTTCATATCACCGAATAATCAAATTTTCATCCGCATTTTAGGAAATTGTCACAATTACTTTATCTGCAAATACAGAAAATGGGAATAATGAAACCGTGAATAAAAACCTTTAACCGTGTAGTTCAGATAACGTGAGCGACATTTAAAAAATAATTATAGTTAGAAAATCGTACTAAATACGCAACATAACTCAAATTACAGAAATGTGTACTCGAAACAAACTTAAGTTTTGATGAATACGTAAAAGTGTATTTATTTACTTACGAATGACGAAGGTTGACAAAAACAAACGCATGTTCACATGAGTCAAATGCCAACTGGAAGGGTACAGACAAACAGTGCAAAATATCCGACAGAGACCGAGTGGGGCAGCGAGTCACGCAGACTGACACGCGTTTCCGCCGGATTTTGCGGATTGCGGATCCGCTTAATTTTGTGCGGGATCCGCCAGACTGTCTAATGATGCGGAATCCCGCGGGATATCGGGATCCCGCTTTGCTGGATTGCAATCCCTAATCACATGGTGGTAAAAAATGATATGGCATAACACCAGAAATGTAATGAACACAATAAAATAGAAGAAAGTGTCAGTTTAACACCATCGTTGAAAATATTTTTAACCCCGACCAAATGGGCAACTAAAAAAAGATAGAAGAGGTAAGTGCTTATGTCATAAAGATACACCACTCGGTCAAGCACAGCTTGTTATTTCGTTTATTCGGTTGTGAATAAAAACTCGATTCTACTTTGAATAACGATTCTAAAATTGCTGAGAAATTGTCACTTGGAAGAACGAAGGCCAGGGGGATTGCACATAATGGTTTAGGTTCGGCCTCTACTCAAGAAGCGATCGAAGCTCTTTCAAATGATACATTTTATATAGCTGTTATAAACTCCTTCAATCACGGTAGAACAAAAAAAAAAATTCTGCTGATGGTAACGATTTACAGGCCTACTTCAAATTCAGATACTTGAGTTTTAAGAAGACGCGAATGAAGCTCTATCAGCCACGTATAAAAATTTAGTGACATGATTGAAGGAGCACAATATTGATAGTTAACATCTTACTAGTTAATATGCAGACAACGCAGGTATGAACTATAAGTGCTGTAATACTGTTTTCCCAGTTACTGCACCATGACAACAATCAAATTATATCACACATTTTGCGTAACAGAATAAAATACGCCCCGGGTTTGAGTATGTTTGATTGGTGAATTTCATCCTGAAATTTCATTGTCATTTCTTATACTATGCCAAACGAAGCTTGAAACACTTTTATAAGACGCGTGAATTTGAATATTTGCTCTCATGGCATCAATACCGGTTTCTAACGTCTCAACTGAAAGGAAATTTTTCCTCGTTAATATAATTTGGTTTAAGAGCTCGAAAAATCAATACAGCATGTCAAAGCAGAGATAAAAATTAACTTATTAAAAACAAAGCTTTTATAAATGCAATGAAATCTAACACTATGATTTTAATAAAAAATAAATACTGTATACTTATTAACAGAATAAATAAATACTAAAAATTCAACTTGAAACTAAATTTTTTCATAATATTTTGATACTTGTCGTAGTAAACAGGTTTAACTATTAAAACAATGTTTAGTAATAAGATTTATAAGCTCATATCATATGAAAAACAGATACGTGTAGAAATTACCCGTCCTCTATAAATTAAATAAAGAACATGAACTATATGAAAACCTATTTTTAGTGTTTTCTCCCGATTTATAGCCCCGAATCCGGATTTTTTTTACCTTCCGTTCTGATTTTTAACTACTTGGACCTGGCAACACTATCTGGTACTACCGTATTAGCGGCCTACCACCACGCGTATATCCGTCTTGCTCTGCACGTTCCATTCAATAATAATACTAGTAATAAAATAAATTAGTTACAAATTTTATTATTTAAATTAAATATGTATCGCTCCATATTTATGAAAATCGCAAATTCTTGGTGTAACCCTGACGTTTTGACATTGTGCGGAAAGCCTAGGAAAAAGAAAAAAAAGACGTATACTAAGCAATTATATTTACAAAGGCATATGTTCAGTAACTTTAGACGCTTAGATGTGTTGGATGGTGAAGATGTCCGGAATTTCTAGCGGATGACACCTAAAATGCCTTATTTTTCGCGTCTTTGTTATGACAGAGGGCACGTGAGGCTAGTATCATATTTTATTTTTGGATGTTATACTTTTTCCTACGAATAAAGTATGCGAAAATACTTCATTTTGGATAAAGTATACAACACATGTAACTGAACGTTCGTCTGATAGTTTCACAACCTCTTGCAAGAAAAAGTACATATCAGCCAGCGATATTTGCTCGCTCGCATCCTTTGATCTGTGTAATTATCGCAATAATGGCGAACTATTCATATTGTTGTACTCCAGTCGACTCGTGTCCGCTCGCCGTTATTTCTGAACGCAACCATAAAGTATGCAAAACAATTTATTTTTGGTAAACTATACAATTCAATTAATTTCCAAACGACATGTTAGTGCTTACGATGAAACGAAATAAATTCAAGATGGTGGGAAAGGAGAAACAGAGCGTCCAGAAATTTAAAAATGAGTTTCTTATTTTATTATACTAAATGTAGAATGTGGCTCCAGCTGTAACACTGAAATGAAACCAACAATTAATAGTTAGTCCAGTAAGCCCGAAAATATATGTATTTAAGGCAATAAATAACTAAATTTTAATTTTTTTCCTTTATATATTTTTTTTTCCTCTTCAAAAGACAAATATAATTTATTTTTTTCTAAATAAGTTGGCAACTCTATGTGAGGTGCCCCTTAAAAACTTGTGGGTCTTTTACACCTCCAGCAACTCTATCAATATTTATTTTTCTTGATTATCGGATGAATCCATCTCAAACTAATAGAAAACGGGTAACCAGACAGTGCGGGCACAACCGGGCGAGGCTTTACACGGCCAGTTTTCAGCGAAGAGTGGTGGGGGCCCTACTTAACCCCACCCTTTCACCCTAAATCGGATGGAATTTCCACCCGACATCCCTGCCTGGTCTCGAAAAAAAAAAAAAAACGTGACCAGAAGCTCGCTTTAGACGACTCGTTTTCAGGGCCGAAGGGGCGTGGCCACGATTTAGGGAGACCAGGTCGGGTCGTCTAAATGGGCCTTAACCTGGTTAAGTTGCTTTCATTCAACCATTATCTATAATATAGGTTCTATATGTTACTAAAATGTCTACGAGTCTATAGCAAACTAATTCTGCTAGGGACTAAGTTTGTTTCCTTTAAAACTGTGACTTTCTCTGTATATATTTGCTACTAAAACAATATAACGGGAGTGTGAATCTTCTTCCAGAAACTAAAATTTCTTCTTATACTAGTACATCTGACTTAAGGTTATATACTTTTAAAACTGCGCTGTTACTGCATAGTAGGGCTACGTGAACTATAATTTTCCAATTTTTTTTTTGTTACGGGTGTCTATTTCTTAAAATGAAAACTTTATTTTAAATGAAAAAAAAAAAAAAAATCTCGCAACTAATATTGCTAGCAAACTAATTATTTTAAATTTTAAGTTAATTTTTCTAACAAACATTAAAGTAACAAATCATAAAAAAATAAACTGGCACAATTTAAGACACGCATTCAAAGATTGCGCAGTTTTGAGACACACAATTTGCCACAACATTTAATCGAACCCAAGGCTAAGGGCAAAACTAGCTGATGGTATAACAGTAGAATATGGATAATGATTTTCTTCTTAGAGATTAACAGTTGGTAAAATCTTATTATTGGGATAAATCACACAAAGAAAAAAAAGGAACGTCATCTGCAGACTTCAAGAAAACCGTTCAATTGTATTAATAGGGCAAGTGTGTTCAGCTGTATGGAGATTTTTACTATTTAATTCTTTCAAAGGAACAACTTAAGTTTGCTAAAACTTGTTTGGTCGGCAATGCAGTGTTATCTGCAAAAAGAAATCTGCTACTTTGTCTGATAGCGAATACTTGTTCCATTATCATGTCAAATAAGTGCTTTCAGCCGATATTTATATAAGAATATTTGATATATCACCTAGCGAATGCAGTTTGTTTCGGTGTTTAACGGTTTTCATTCCATTATATTACCTGACGAACCTCATTAGCTAGGCATACACACACACATTTGTGCGCCAGCAATTCCGTGGCGATCCATATAGACGATAAAATGTGTGTGTTAATTGTCTAACGACGAGCCGCATCACAAGCCAAATAACAATAGTTACAGATTTGAACGTGGCGAGCATGCGCGACGGTAACCATACACACGGATATCTCACTTAACAATTTACTCGCGGCAGATAAGACTTGGTTAGTGTCTAACAAGTTAAGTAAGACGAGCAGAGAAGTCGTAGCTCATTTAATTGAGACATATCTGCAACATACTCCACTGCGAAAGGTGAAACCGAAAGAGTATGCGAACAGAAGTTTAAAAAAATTAGGATATAGTGCATTGATAGAGGTTTGTGAGAAATATAATATACAAGTTGATAGTGCATTAATAAAAAAAGAAATGCGGAGCACTTTTCGCAAGAAATATATATATATATATATATATATATATATATATATATATAAAAAATTCGACAAGAAGTGGAATAGGTGAAGACAAAATCTACAAAACTAATTTACGATATTACTACGACTTACTACTACTGTCTATGAGAGATCAACACGAACCAATGGACAGTATCAGCAATATAGGAAGCCCAAATTATGAAGGGGAAGATGTATCTGTGCATTTATGTAATACTGAAGAAAGCGAAGAAAATGCTTTTCAAATAGTACAAGTAGCAGTATATGATCGTGTTTATAATCTTCCTGCAACCACTTTTTTGTCATACTGTCCGTTTCTTTTTCTTTTTTACAGTTCTAATATAAGATGCTGCACGAATAAATACATTTTGTGTGTGTAGAAGTTAAAAACATGATTCATTTGAATATTGTCACTTCGCTTGTAACATAACCTCACTACACTTGGCTCGCGATGTTTTGGAATTCCCAGTGAGCCGCAAGCCAGGAAATCATGACGGATAAATCCGTAGACCACTACCATAAACACAACAATTTGAGCGCGGCGAGCCAAATGAACGACAAATGTATGGAACTGATGTTCGTGTGTATGGGCTCTGACAGGTACAGGCTCGTCGCGAGAATATCTGCGCGTAAATGTTTGGCGATTATACTCGCGCTCAAATGTGTTTGTGTATGGGCAGCTTTTGAGCCGTGTACAGCGTTGGAGTCTCAAGTAGGCACTTGTCTGGGCTCGAGTTGGAGTACTGGTTAAACTAAATGAGCTCTCAGCTGGCATGTGTTGAGAGATAATATTGGGTCATAATCATTCAACAGCACACTGTTTTCTCCGATTAGTGTGGAAATATTAAGAAGTTACCTATTTCGTAGGCGGCAGTCAGCTGTCTGCTGTCTGTTAGTTATCGGCAGCTAATAAATCCACACTAATTGGGAGGTTAGCTCACAAAATCTGTGGCAAGTATTTGAAATTATAAGGTGACTATGTAGAAACGTAATGTTTATGTAAAATAAAAGTATTTATTGGTTATTTTTTGATTATTAAACAGATTCTGCTTTGCTCACAAATCATATACACAGTTAAAACCGGGTATATCTTGTGCATGAAAATACGGGAAGTAGCGTAGACTTTGTAATAAAGTCCAAAAACATTTGTTCATTTATAATGTTACAGAAAAGGGAGAAACGGTTTTTATGATGACGACAAAAGTAGATGCAAAACCTTCCCGTGAGCCCACACCCTGGACCAAAACAGTAGGGAGAGAGGGCCGGAGTGAGCCCAGTTTTTAATTGATGTTAATTGATTTTAATTGAATTGCGTGGGGTCCTTAATTGATTTTAATTAATGTTAATTGATTTTAATTAATGCTAATTGATTTTAATTGATTTTAATTAATTTTAATTGAGGCTAATTGATTTTAATTAATTTTAATTGATTTTAATTGAGGCTAATTGATTTTAATTGATTTGCGGGGGAGCCCTAATTGATTTTAATTAATGCTAATCCCGCTATGACTCACGCCTTGGAGCGGAGGGGAGCCGAGGAACTAGGGGAGTTTAATTGAATGCGGGTTCGTAATTGAATGCGCACAGCTGCGCCACACCCGGAAGCCATCAATTATCGCTCCCCTCGCAGCTGCTGGATGCGGGTTCGTAATTGAATGCACACAGCTGCGCCACACCCCGGAAGCCCTTAATTATCGCTCCCTCGCAGCTGCAGCCCCACCCGGCGTCAGTTTGCAGCCATGTCCCGTCTAGTGATGTTGTTCTCTTCTGTCTACCAACTCAACGCTGGTGATACGAAACGTTTGACGATAGGGTTATCGTCCAAACACCAGTTTGAACCTGTTGTTGTTCTGGAAAAAGTGGGACACAATAAAATTGTTTTAACATACGACGAATGGAACGTCCTGATCCAGGTATTGGACGTAGTGTCCGAGTTATTCAACGCCGGCACTGACAGCATCCCACTTGGTGAGCACACTGTCTCCTGCCGAACGATTGCCGGGGTGAAGACTGTTTGTTTCCACCTCAATGACGATCCTGCCAGCGGCGTCTTCTTCGGCCAGTCTACATGGCGGAACTTCGTCGACGCGCAGCCAGCAGTGACTGCATCCTTGTCCAACAGGAAAAAGTGGAGCTTCAACGCATCAGCATACTACAAGGTGTTTGTGAGTGAATTGGCTGACAAAGTGTTGAGTGACTACTACACATGTACTGCCTCAGTGTCGAAGTTAATGGATATGCACATCAACAACGTTCATCCTATTCATGTGTCTTACAGTTCCACAATTGACTTTGTGCAATTAAGGAATGAAATAGTTGCATACAAAAATTTGATTGTACTTAATGATGTATGCAGAATTGTAAACAGTAAAGAATAAAATCATTTTACCAGATTTTTCTTTTGTCATTTCACCTATCCTAATTAAATAATAAGATAGTATATATTTTATTTAAATCTTTTATTTCACCCACCATTGGGCAATAAAAAATACATTTTCAACAGCGCATATAGCGTTACAAAATAAATGTCCTTTACAAAGTTTTATCAAATTATTTTTCTTGAGTTCATGTAGAGGCGGGCATCCTAAATCTTCTATATTGTAGCAGACTAATCTTCTGAAACCAACGAGCCTTCGCCCGTCCTTTAACGTAAATAATGGAATCATCTTCATTTGTGATTGCATGTAGAATAGTACATAGTTTGCTAAAGGTTAAGACGGGGATTCGAACCAGCGCCCTCCTGAATGCATGGTCAGAGCGTTACCACTCACCCACCACGCTCGGTACCTCCGCGAATGCTGCGTGAAACGGCAGGAGCTTTAGGGCGATTGTGAAAACATTTCTCCAGCCCAGTACACAAGGAAGTTGATAACATCAATTACTTCATGCTATGCTATCGCTCATGTACATTTCATCTTAACATGAAAACCGCTGCTGACTATTAGGAAAATCTACGTTCTACTCATATCCGTCGACATCCGCATGTGGTAGTAACAAGTTCTAATATTTATATAATTTTAGTTCTTCTCTGTACTGTACTGTACTGTACTGGTAAGTTTTTCTTTGTTTTCTCATTGCTGAAATATCACGCCATAAAATAGGCATATTCATAATTTAACTGTCCTTACAGCTACTTTAATGTGCAAAGTATACATTACATAACGTCTGTAAAACTGTTATTGACTGCTACGCCATGTTTATATCCCTTTCTAAGCATGAAGGTAGACAACTTTCCCACCTTCTACTAGTTATGCACTAACGTAATTGCTTTGAGGTTTAAAATTTTATTCCTGAATGCATCTTTTTGTTGAATAAAAGCTGCTGAATATCTCACTTCTGCCAGACAGAATTTTAGTAAATTTAACGTAGGTAACCACTTTTCGCTGGAAATGGCAACAAAGCACTTACGAGTATGGTTCTTAAAAGTCGATCACGACAAAACGCCACAAATACTTCAGTACAACAGACACATGGAATTTAGACAATGCATTTCGAATCAAATACAACAATCAAAGCAAAGAGTGTACTTCCATCTATGGGTGGAAACATTAACTGCTAGGAGATCAATAACTGACACAAGCGCTCTAAGAATCAGTCAGGCGAACCACTAACGCGCTGAAAGTTATAGGAAAATTAGCCGTGATAATGCTCGGTTATATACCCGCACTTTCCATCCCTGCAAGATCAATCGAGCGATGATCTTGGTTGAGTATCTGCTTAACTTGGTGTGGATATCACCATTGAAAGTCAAAGCTTACATATATAATTGAATTAATGATCCAGCTCCGCGGGCCACAAAATGACCTACCGCGGGCCACAAGCTGCCCGCGGGCCGCGGGTTGGCCATCCCTGCTCTACAGTATACTGTTGCCTTAAAAGTTGTCCTTTGTAGTTTTCTCAACGACTTGTAAATTATCATCACTGATTTACTAATGTTTCATAACATACAGAATAAACTGAAAACTCAAAATCCATATAAGAGAAAGTGCATAGCGGATATCCTATATGGTGAAATCGTAAGTGTTATTTAAGAAAGCTGAATTTATAGAAGTTGTTTTTTTAACATGTCAGTTCTAGAAAAGACAGTAGCGCTACAGGCTATACTCCAGCGCTCAACGAAACTACTAGGGTCACCGCTAGGCAACTATTGTTTTCGCACGAAAATGAGAGTCCGTCAAGATATGTTAAAATTTATAATTGCAAATAAACTGTCAATAAAGAACAGATACGCAAGTGTTTTTTGTTTGTTTATTCACCTCTCATCCAGGAATCAGCAACCGTAGGGCTTGCAATATTTCTACAGATTGCTGTAATACAGTGGTTCCCAATTAATGGTACACCTACCACCACTTGAGCTTGCTTCAAAGGGTACGCGCGGTAATCTCTTGGCTAAGACGATCACTAAGATAACTTAAAATAATAATAATAAAAAAAGTTACGCAAACATTACTACCACCAATATGTACTTTAAGAAAAATTGTGTGTTTGCGAGTGTGAATTACATAACTAAATCTATGGTTAATTAGAGACGTTTATCACGTTAACAAATCAGCAACAACATTTTTATTACTTTTTTTGCGCGATGTACCTTTGCTAGAGCGGACTTTCGCCCATGACAAAAATAAAAATCAAACATCGCCACGGACTACAACTAGCAGATGATTTAAGCTGAAGCTCGGTAAACAAAAACCAAATTTATCAGATCTGTGCAAAGAGAAACGTGCAAATTTGCGTCTTTAAACTTAAATAAACAATCGCGATTTTCATTATTATTAGAATTTTTATAATGAAACTTTTGGACATTTATTGATTTTTTGTGACTTTTTTATTGGATTAAAATTGATTAAATTACGAAAAACTTATTTAATTTTTTATTTATCATTTCATCTATAAGGGGTACGCGAGGCTGAACTCTTTCTTGAAGTGGAAGTCGTGAAAAATTAACTGGGAACCACTGCTCTAATCGGAAAGTGTTTTGTTGTAAAAAGCAAAACTATTCAGCTACCAACACAAATAACACTAAAATAAAATATTCTTCGCTGATGATTCCTTGGTAAGAGGTGAATGGCGTAAGGCAATAAAGAATATTTCTAAAAGTTTTCTTGTTTCATTCCTCTCAGGTGAAGCCTACAGGGCGGTCTCGGCACCCTTTTCAGCCAAAAGTAATGGGGATGGGGCCTGCGATAAGGAAGGAATTCGGCCATGGATTTTTAAAATAACCATCCAAAACAGCAGTTGCATTGGCGTTCTTTACTAATAATTAAATAAGCATCTGCGACGGAAAAGGCCTTCAATAACATTACATTCAATTGGACTGACAGTGTACAGTACATGCTAAAGTTTAGTGTGTGACTTTTGATAAGATAGAGATCTGTATCAGGATAGAGAAAATAAGAAACATCACTGGTGTGGTAGTAGCCTCGAGACTCCAGCGTATACAGTGCAACCTTAATATAACGTACCTCAATATAACGAATTCCTCGATTTAACAAATTCTTCGTAATCCCCTTGAATTGTCCATAAGAGTCAATATAAAATATACCTTTACATTGCGAACATTTTTTGCGAACAACCTCTTTATAACGAATTTTCAATTATCAAGAAAAAGTATACATACCTCTAATTAACGAATTTTGTCAACCCAAAACCTTTATATAAAGTTCCCACCAATCGCGACATGTTTCGACACGCTTTTGTTCGTAAAACAATCATTGTTGTTTGGTTGAAAGTAATGTAAACACTTCTGCTCGTCACTATTGTTAAAGATTTAAGTTAAAATGGCTCAGAAACGTTAAACGTGTTCCTTATCGGTTGCAGAAAAGCGAAACATCATTAATTAGGTGGGTGCAGGATAGGGGGAAGATGGGTGTGTAGGGAAATTGCCACTGGAGCCTGTGCTCCATTGCAATTAAATTAAATTAAATTAATTATGTTGGCAAAAATCCTATGACGAAAAAATTAGACATAGGTAATAAGTTCGGGATTCCCGCAAGTACATTGGCTACAATTTTAAAATTTAAAGATAAGTTTTCAGAAGAAAGTGGTTTGCCTGTAAACAGTAAAAGATTAAAATCATGCGAGTTCAAAGACGTAGAGGAATGTGTGTTGTAGTGGTTAAAACAGTGCCGAGACAAAAAAATCACAATCGGAGGCCCTATTCTTCAGGAAAAGGCTCAGCAGTTTGCAGTAGAATTGGGACATGAAAAGTTCCGAAACGAGATTGTTTTTTCGAAAAATATGCGGTGAAAGTGGTAGTGTTGATGAAAAAGTATGTGATGATTGGAAAAACAAACTGGCAGAGCTGACCACCGGATACGATCCCGAAGACATCTTTAACGCCGATGAAACTGGACTATTCTATAAATGTTTACCTGACAAAACCTTATCATTCAAAGGCGATGAATGTAATGGCGGAAAAAACAGCAAACTTCGCATAACAGTACTGCTGGGAACAAATTGTACTGGGACTTACAAACTTAAGCCACTCATCATCGGAAAATATCAAAAACCGCGATGTTTCAAAAATGTCAATAATCTGCCAACAGATTACACGTCCAACCATAAGGCTTGGATGACTAGTGATGCTTTTTGCAATTGGCTTAAAAGTCTGGATAAAGAGATGAAGAAAAAAAACAAGAAAATTATAATGTTCATTGATAATTGTACTGCACACGGAGAAATTCCTAACCTGGAAAATATAAAAATAAAGTACTGGCCTCCAAATACCACTTCAAAACTACAACCACTGGGCCAAGGCATCATCCAAAGCTTCAAAATGCATTATAGGAAGGAAGTTGTCAGACGATTTCTTGCTGATGTTGACGTCAAACACCAACTACAATGGGGTACTTGACACTAACTATAAAACCATGAAACCTTAATTTACACTGATAGAGTAAGTTGTTAGGATACCGAAAATCAACCTCATTTTTTGGATAGGAGTTAAAAACATACTATTTTTAATAAAATAAAAATGCTAAAAGACAGCTGTTAGTCACGTGACACGAAACACCAATCGGAGCGCATGACGTCAGTTGTTGGGCCGCGCCAGTTTAGCTGCCGTGTATTCTCATGCGGAGAACATCTTTCCGTCGCTTATTTAAGTTTGTTAAGGTTTCAGTGCTGGCTGTAAAACATTTGTTCTTCTTATACTCGCAATGGAAGTTGGTTTTATCAAGGCAAATAGCTCTAATTTGCCCAGAATTGACGTGATGATGCTGGGAGTGTTTTTGCATCAAACACCGATTTCTGATCACCAGAATTCCGGAATGTCAAAACGTCCAAGTAAATACTTGTTATATGTTATACATAATACCGTATTACGATAAAACGTTAGAATATAAGGTATTTTAGAAGCGTGTGTGTTAGTGGTGCGTTTTACTTAATACAGATTGGTAATTTGCGATTTTAAACAACAGGTCTACATTTCGAGTAATTTCGAGTATTTCATTGTAGTATCTTTTATTAAAATGTGTTTAATATGACTGTTGCTTCGCAGTATCATGTGCAGTATTTAATTGTTAATATAATTACTATTTTAAAAAATCCTTGAGTGATTTCTACAACTATTTTTTGCCGCGCTGGGTTAGTTAAAGTTAAGTCTGTTCACATTCGTTCGTCGCTATTTTTTCGGCAGTAATGTTGTGAATATAAAGCTTTTTATTTCTATATTAGAGGTTATACAAGTTTTTGTATAGCTAGAAAAATATTTTGATCATGTTTTCTAAGAAAGTCGTAAACTATCGTCCTATTAAGGTCGAAATATTTTTCGATATTCGTTGAAGCGGGGATTCTACGATAATCGTGATAGATTCTTAAGTAACGTGACAAATTGATTGTAAGGAATAACATTTTTTGATATCTCGCTTAGTTCTCGAGATATACTATCTCAAAAGTGGTTAGGTCGAAATGCGGCCTCGACCAGAAGAAAAATTTCTCTAAATCTAAATTCGATGATGGATTCTTCAGTAACTCGAAGACAGAAATCAAAAGTAAGGCCTAATTTTTTTTGATTCATTAGTACTTTTGATACTGATCCCATTATATGATACTCCATATAGTTTTCCAAATCGTTCGGCAACTATATCAATAAAAAAAAATTGATGCATTTACAACGAACAGAATTTTAACCTCCAGGGTCGTAATTTATTTACCGGTAATAATTTAAGTTTATCATAGCACAAAATATTGAGGTACATAGCTTATTAAATATAATATTAAGCACAAACTTACGTCAATGTGGTCTTCACAAAAATATATCGAGGGTGTTGTAGACACATAAGCCGGATCGCGTCGTGCAAGCATTAACCACTTTTTCCAACTACTTCGTTGCGTGGAATGGAAACAAACAATTTGTTTGGTGCATTTAAGGTCGTGTTTACACACAGAGGCACCACACACCATTTGTAAACTCTAGAACACATTTTATTAATAAAATAAGCAAACCGCCTGTATGTTTACAATGGCACGAGCCAACAACTGACGTCACAAGAGACCAACTGACAGCTGGGAGCGTTTTGGCGCCAATATTCAAATCATCGCATAAAAATGCAAAATTTTGCTATTTTCCGTTCGTTATTTCAAGAAATAATATTTTTTTTGTTTATAGTAGATGACCAGCTACAATACTGACTACTTTCCCAAAATTAGTCAAGTACCCCATTGACGTTTTACAAGCCATGTGGATGATCGCCAAAGCTTGGAATCTAGTCACTGAAAAGACCATTGCAAACTGCTTCAAGAAAAGTGGGTTTAAAGTAACATGCGAAGATGAGGAGGACGATTTACCAGTCGCAGAACTTGCTAGGACCTGGCAAAGAGTTCAAAAAGAATTGCACCTTCAAGAGACTGAGTTCGAAGACTTCGTTACCTTTGATAATGATTCAGCCGTCTGTGGAGAAATAATTAATGCTGACATCGTCACATCTGTGTTGCCGGTTACTAATGCAGAAGCGGATGAAGACGAGGAAGAAGGGGGGGGGAATTGATGAGCATAACTTCACAATAAAAGATGCTTATAATGCTTTAAATATAATAAAATCTGTGTTTCTCAAAAAGGGAGGTTTGAGTAACGATGTAGTCAATTCCATCACGAAATTAGATTGCGCTTTGGATGTGATAACTCTTTCCGGTGGTAAACAGACAACTATTTATGACTTTTTTTTCTAATCAAGATGAACAAAATTAAGATTAAGCTACTATAACTACATTGTTGATTCTTTACCTTTAATTCGTGATTTTTGTTGTGCGAATCTTTGAAATTAACATTAAATTACCTACATAATGTATGTACCCACCAAGCTTCTTTTACGGATTTTACTGCATTCAATTTTGATTATTAATGTAAGAAAAAAATTTTGTTACCTACCTAATTGTTTTTAAATAGAAAATACATACAGTAATTTGATAAAAATGTGTTATCATTTATTAGAAGAAGTTGTTCGCTATAACAAGATAAGTACGTAATGTTGAGGTGAATATAACTATTTTTTTACCTCTTTATAACGAATTTTAGACCAACCTAACCTCAATAACAAACCTTAGTTTAACGAATTACTTGATATAACGAATATTTTCTTGTTCCCCTCCGATTTGTTATATCGAGGTTGCACTGTACTATCGTATATGTACACATGTCGGTAGCTGTTGGGGAGTGGAAGATATGGTGGTAGAAAATGGTCGACATAGGCCATTTTAATATTTCGACCAAAGACGTGTGTGTACCTATATTTCATTTTGCAGCCACAATTACCTAGCGGAGTGGTCCGTAACCGGTGTGGCGCGGCACATTGGTGTGCGGCTAGGGATTGCAATCCAGCAAAGCGGGATCCCGCAATCCCGCGGGATCCCGCATCATTAGACAGTCTGGCGGATCCCGCACAAAATTAAGCGGATCCGCAATCCGCAAAATCCGGCGGAAACGCGTGTCAGGCTGCGTGACTCGCTGACCCACTCGGTCTCTGTTGGATATTTTGCACTGTTTGCCTGTACCCTTCCAGTTGGCATTTGACTGATGTGAACATGCGTTTGTTTTTGTCAACCTTCGTCATTCGTAAGTAAATAAATACACTTTTACGTATTCATCAATACTTACATTTGTTTGAGTACACATTTCTGTAATTTGAGTTATGGTGCGTATTTAGTACGATTTTCTAACTATATAATTATCTTTTTAGTGTCGCACGGTTACAGCTTTTTATTCACGGCTTCATTATTCCCCTTTTCTGTATTTGCAGATAAAGTAATTGCGACAATTTCCTAATTTGCGGCTGAAAATTTGATTATTCGTTAATATGAAACTAATGTTATCGTAATTTTAACGATCGCGTACCTATTTATTTAACAGCTATCAAAACGAAATTGTAGGCCTATTTCCTTTGACTTATTGTTGTTTTGGCAAATGCCTCAATGCGTTTCTTTGACGAAAGCCACCTTCTTACATGTGCCGCTCAGACTTTCGATTAATCCCTCTTCTCCTTGTTATTATTTCGACTAAAGGTAAAAAAAGTTATTATGAAATTTTCACGGGTGTATCGACGAATTGTGTTGTAGGAACACCATACTTCGGCGGCTGTCTCACGTGTGTTTGCAATGAAATCCAAAGATACAACCTATGAGGACTTCACTGCAATCATTCGCCGAGAAAGTCTCCTTTCTTACTAAAAAATAATAATTTCCACTCTAAAAACTTCGTTACGCCACATAAGTAAATCTGAAATACTTGACAGTTTACGTGTTGGTGAGTAGTTTCTTTTAATAACATTGAATCAACTGTAATATCAATCAAGGAATCAGGAGATATAATAATGAATCACGCAAAATAAGGCCAAGTTTCGTGCTTGTGCAGTGACAAAAAGTTATGAGATCTTGTTCTGAGCCAAGTCTACACTTTACAGAGTATATTCACTTCACTTTGTGAAATGAAATCCTTTTATCGATGTTATGGAACGTTTATTTAGATTTTTTTTTTAAACTTTGGTAACTTGGCCATTAAGCAAACCATATTTTTAAACTTATGTGTTGTATTTACTATAAGGCACATAAGACTCAATATTTTCCATTTTTATTATTATTTAAAAATTCGTTTAGATTAAAAAACAAAAATGTAAAACATCGAAATACACTTAAGACATGCTAAAAAGTTTTAATGTCATTTTGCCAATCAAAATATTGTTAACTGTTAATTTTTATTATTTAACATTAAATATTATTTATTACTTTCATTATTATTTAATTTATTAACGTTTTAAGTAACTATGTCTTAAATATATGCGTTGAAAAACTTTTTGTACCAATCCCGCACGGATCCCGCGGGATTGGCGTAAATCCCGCGCGGATCCCGCGGGATTGAAAACCAATCCTTATGTTTGGCGCGAGATGGTGAAAGGTCTACCCACAAAATAAATTCTTGTAAAAATAGGCCAAGTCTCGTGTTCGTGCAGTGACAAAAAGTTATGAGATCTTCTTCTGAGCCAAGTCTACACTTTACAGTGTGTATTCACTTCACTTTATGGAACAGAATGGTTTTTTTCGGTATCCTAGATCGTTTATTTAAGATAAATAATCTGATGACTTGGCCATATGCATGTCATAATTTGAACTTAAATTGAGGGAATAATATATATATACTTGTCAAATTCGAATAATAGCGAGGGAAATCTTGGCTTTTACGTTTTTATAAGTTTGTGTAGGTTAGCTAAAACATGGTGTCCATAATGGCCAAGTCATCAGGTTTTTTATCTTAAATAAACGATCTATGATACCGAAAAAAAAAACCATTCTGTTTCATAAAGTGAAGTGAATACACACTGTAAAGTGTAGACTTGGCTCAGAAGAAGATCTCATAACTTTTTGTCACTGCACGAACACGAGACTTGGCCTATTTTTACAAGATTGTTTTTGTGGGATCTCATTTCTTTTTGTAAGTTTATCGCTTATTCTGAATCACCGATCAAATGTAATGATTCCACTTGAAAATCGGTTATTAAGAACATTTCAGATTTTAAGACATAAATATACGTTTACCAACAATGACCCAATCACTGAAAACAATTGATGTGCCCGATAGCCGAGCAATGCAGATTGCCGCTGGCTTAACTACCACCATAAATAAATTACTAGTAACTTCCAAACTAAACATAAGACCAAAGTAAAATTTAATATATCACTTAAACTTGCTTATCTCTTAGCATTAAAAAATTCTCAGCCATGTAGCTTCATCGGGAGCAAAGCAATTAAGCCGCAAATATATGCCAGAATTTTTCATGTTTGGGATTTTAATTAAATAAATACGGTAGAAAACTCCAATATTAGAATTTTCTCATGATATTGGGATGAAATCATATATGTATACCAAATTACTTGTTTCTGGTATGACTGGAGGTACAGTGGAATTTTGATATCGGGGTGTCGTGGTCGAAATAAAATTTTGAATTTCAGTAACTTCCAGAATAAGAAAAGCAAATAAGTAAAATTTAACACATTAGTTGAACTTAGTAAGCTCAATCTACAATTTAAATCTGAAGTATATAAAGTTATTAGGTTAGGAAGCGATTCACGTTAAGGGTAAGTAAGGGGTAGATATATGAAAATTTACGAGTTTGTGGGTATGTATGTGAGTAAAATTTTATCTGTATAGCAAATTTAAGCTTTCCACAACTACGGGAAGAACCTTAGAGTTTTGATGATCATCAGTCAGTCAGTGAGTGATGAGTGACAAAATCGCTGTAGTTTGCATCCTAACAACAACCGAACTAAGAACACTATCGAAAAAAAAATTTAGTATGTTTGCTAAGATTGCTGATATCTATGTGCAACAGAAATTTGATACATGTAGAATAATTACGACCGAAGAAATTGAGGTTCAAAAATGGCCCGAATCGCTTCGAGAAAAGGGTAGGCAGTGCCGCCGTTGACTCGACTTGTCGGGTGCACTACCGTGAACTCAAATTATAAATGCAGAAGATGGTCTCTGTCGTTTTGTTACGTTTTGACGACTAATGGCTATACCAATAATGATGGAATTGACAAGGAATACTATGTATCTGAAGGAAGGAAACCGGAAATAGTTTTTCGGTATGAAAATAACAGTTGTATTCACGAAATTTTTAGAACCTATCGAATGGTGACGTGTGTTAGTTTGTAATGTTACATTCGGTTGCTCAAGCTGTACTTCTCGCGCGATTTGTTAGTGTATGACTTGTTATTAAATTTCGTTTAGAGTATAATCGTATTACAGTATTTAGTTTAGAGCTCGATTTGCTCTGCACTGTACTATTATTTTTGTCTGCTTAAAAGTTTCTGGCACCAGTTTATTTTGTCTTCTTTTTTGACATTGCTTGCTGGCTTAGACCTAGCCTATAGTGTAGCTCTAGCAGAACGCGAGCAGCTAAAGTTATTAGAACCCAAGAATTGGATGCTCATGCTAAAGAAAGAAGAAAAGACCAAGCTGAAATAAAGCTGCCCTTAGTTAAACACCCCCCCCCCTCCCACACACACACACACACACACACACACACACACACCCCCACACCCCTCCCCCCACCTTCTTTTGTTTTTCTGTTTTTAAATATGTTGGAAATTGATTCTCTTCATGAGACACGTTCGACGGTTTGAGCATACTGATTCATCCAGAACAAAGCAATAATAATGCAAATATGTACCGGAACGTTTCACGTTTGGGTTTCCATTGAATAAATACAAGGAAAATCAGCAACATCATTTCCAACAATGCCCCAATCTCTGGAAACAATTAATGTACGTCGTAGCCTAGCAATGAGCATTGCCGCTGGTTTATCTACCACCTCAAATAAATAACAAGTAACTTCCAAACTAACCATAGGAACAAAGTAAAATTTAAAGCTTTTTTTAAACTTGTTTGCCTCTATATAGTATAGAATTTTCAGGTTTATAGCTTCATCCGGAGCAAAGTAATTAAGCCGCAAATATGTGCCAGAATTTTTCATGTTTGGGATTATAATTCAATTAGCTGATACCTGCGACTTCGTACGCGTGGATTAAGAATTTCTTTGCCAGAAATTAAATTTAAAAAAGTTTTTGGTAACGAAGGATTGGTCCCAAACAACATCAAATCGGCATAATATGACAGGAAAGCCATCACTATATCATTCTACCGTCGAACCTGTTTCCCAATATATTTATATACTATATATAAAAAAAATAATAATAATAAAAATAAAATAAAACCGAAGGTGTTGGGATTGGGGGGGGGGGTGTTAACTAAGGGCAGGTTTATTTCAGATTAGGTCTTTTCTTCTTTTTCAGCATGAGCATCCGATTCTTGGGTTCTAATAACTTTAGCTGCTCGTGCTCTGCTAGAGCTACAACTAAGGCCAGTTTACGCCCGCAAGACATGTCAAAAAAGAAGCCAAATAAACTGGTGCCAGAAACATTTAAACAGACGCAAAGTAAGAAGACAGGGAAAATCTAAATCTATACTAAATAATACGTTTTTTTCTCTAAACGCAATTTATTAAGAAATTATTCACTAACATAATGCGCGAGAAACACGCCTTGAGCAACCGACCTAACATTACAGACTAACACAAACATCCGTCTCTCTGTCACCATTCGACGAAGTTCTCAAAAATTTCGTGACTACAACTGTCAATCATACAAAAAAAATGATCTGTGCTCTGCCTACAGATTTTCTTGTTCAATTTCCTCAATACCGGAATAGTCATTTAGTCGTCAAAACGTAACAAAACGAAAGAGACCTACTTCCGCATTTATAGTAGTCTATTATTACTGCAGAGCACACGCACGCTGACTGCGAATCACCCCTGAGGGGTCAATATAACGTAAAAAAGTGTGCACCTACAGCATTGCAAGACTACTTACGATTTTCCTCGCATTGCACCCCTAAGTTTGTGATATCTACAGTTTATCATTCAATCCGAATAACCGACGGTCCAGGCGTGACTCTTACGATCAAAAAAATTTAAAAAAATCTTTGCCTACCTTGGGATTTGATCCGGCGGTATACACATTAGTAAGCAAGCGCGTTAACCAATGGGCCACCAGCCCACAATTGTGTATGGAACTACAGAGTCTTCCACATCCTAAATTGTCGGTCTATGTTCGTTTCGGTAATTTTTCAAAATTATGTGACAATATGACAGGAAATTGTTCAACCAAATGTAAACAGTATTTTTCTCCATGTTTCAAAGGATAAGTGTGCAAAGTTTCATCGAAATCGGATGAAAACTGTGGATTTGTATGAAGAATAAACAAACAAACATTCATCTTTTTATATATAGATAAATACGGGGAAAAACTCCAATATCAGATTTTTCTTATGATTTTGGGATGAAACCATATATGTGTACCAAATTACTTGTTTCTAGGATTACTGTAAGTACAGTGGAATTTTGATATCTGGGTGTTGTGCCGAAATAAAATTTTGAATTTCAATTACTTCAAAAGTAAGAAAAGGAAAGAAGTATAATTAAACAGTTTAGTTAAACATATTAAGCTCACTCTACAGTGAAAATTAGAGCTTTATAAAGTAATTAGGGTAGAAAGCGATTTCACGTTAGGGGTAGGAAAGGGGGTAGGTATATGAAAATTTACGAGTTTCAGACTTTTATTATAATATGTGGGTAAAATTTTATCTGTGTACCAAATTTCAGCTTTCTACGGCTACGGGAAGTGCCTTAGAATTTTGATGGTCATCAGTCAGTCAGTGAGTGAGTGAGTGACCAAATCTCTCAAGTTTGCATCCGAATAACTTACGAACTAAGAACAGTAATAAAATAAAATTAAGTACATTTGCTACGATCGCTGATATCTATGCATAACAGAAATTTGAGACATGTAGCATAAATAAGACCGAAGAAATTGAGGTTCAAAAATTGCCCGAATCGCTTCGAGAAAAGGGTAGGCAGTGCCGCCGTTGACTCGACTTGGCGGGTGCACAGCCGTGCACCCAAATCGCGAAATTTTACCCAGTATAAAGAATTAGCTGATGCCCACGACTTCCTTCGCATTTGTAAGGAATTCTGAATGACAGCTACCGACATATAACCACCATAGTGCACGATGGGAGATTTGACACTAATACCACACCGGCTTTGACGAAGATTTGAGCGTACGGTATATGTCATCAGATTTGCGAATGGATGCGCGATTTTCTAACTGGTCGGTCGCAGTATGTCGTTGTTGACGGGGAAGCTTCTTCAAAGCAAGATGTTACTTCGGGGTTCCTCAAGGAAGTGTAATAGGACCCCTCCTTTTCTTAATTTTTATAAATGATCTCGGTGACAACATTAATTGCAGGATGCGATTTTTTGCTGATGATGCACTTATTTAACGGGAAGTGAGGTGCTCTGACGATTGCTTAGAAATTCAACGCGATCTGATGTTATTTCGGAATGGTGCCGTAAATAGCAGCTTACACTTAACTGCTAAAAGTGCAAGGCAATGCAAATAACTAATTAAAAGACCCCGTCTGCTCACGAGAACAAAGTCAACAATTCAGTTGTTGACACTGTGATTCCCTGAAGTATCAAAGCAACATGAAATGGGACTTGCACATAACTTCCGTTGTAGGCAAAGCTAATTCTAAACTACGTTTTATAGGTCGTATTTTGAGAAGTTGTAATGCTCATACAAAGGAAATAGCGTACAAAACACTAGTGCGTCCGCATTTGGAATACTGTTGTGGAATTCGGGATCCGTATCGCAAGGGATTGACACGTTGGAGAGGGTACAGAGGAGAGCCGCTCGATTCGTGACCGCTAGTTATAGTCCTTATGTAAGTGTCACACAGCTGATACGTGGGTTGAGCTGGGATTGTTTGGCGGACAGACGACGTCGTTTTCGTTTGAATTTGTTGTAGAATATGCGAAAATCTTTAATTTACGAGTGCAACGAAATACTTCTTCCGCCAACCTATTTAGGTCGCAATGACAGGAGGGATAAGATTCGAGAAATAAGATGCCATACTGATACATTTATGTATTCTTTCTTTCCTCGTTCTGTTCGGGATTGGAATGCACTGAATTAGGATTGGTGCTTAGCAACCTCTGCCTCCCACAGTAATTGTGAATTGCAGAGTATAGATGTAGAATAGAAGAAACATCAGTGACCTGCACAGGATATTTACGGCTAAAAAGGTGAAATATAGGAACACCCATGTCTTTGGTCGAAATATGAAATTGCCCTCTGTTGACCAATTTCAACCATCATATCTCCCAAACCCTCATAGCTACCGACATGACACCACCATACTGCACGGTGGGAGACTTGAGATTAATACCACACACTATAACCAGTGGACTGTGCTGGGTAGTTTTGGCTGTGGAGTGAAATATAGGGACACAAATATCTATTTTTATCAGGTCCACCACTTTCAACCGCCATATCTACCACATTCCCATAGCTACCGACATGTATAGTGCACAGTGATAAACTACCAAATGCAAATACCCGTGGTCTGCACTACAAGTTGAAACATAGGTACACACATTTCTTTGGTAGAAATAGGAAGATGCCCTACATTGACCACTTTCAGCCACTGTATCTCCCACAACCACGTAGCTACCGACATGTAACCACTATAGTGCACGATGGGAGACTCTAGGCCACTACCACACGCAATCACCAGTGGTCCGCGCTATGTAGTCGAGGCAGCAAAGTGACATCGGACACACATACCTTTGGTCGAAATACGAAAACATTCTTGATCGACCACTTTCAACACCATATCTCCCACACCCGCACAGATATCGATAATCGTTCAACGTTGTTCACGATCGGTGAATGTATGCTACTACCACACACAAACACCACTGATCTGCGCTGGATACTTTAGGATAAAAAGTTATACATTGGGACACATGGGCGCCGGGAGAGGGGTGCAAGGGGGTGCACTTGCACCCCCCTGACATCCTGGGTTGCCGTCTGGGCAGTAGTAGAGCTAAAGAAAAAGGTCGCCCAGCCCGGTAATTTTTGGTTGGGCCGATAGGGGGGAGGGGGGGCACCAATGCAGCCCTGGGGCATCCTCCTGCATCCCGGGTCGCCGTCTAGGCAGTAGTAGAGCTAAAAAAAAAGGTCGCCCAGCCAAGAAAGTTTTGGGCGGATGGGGGAGGGGGGCACCAATGCAGCCCTGGTGCACCCCCCTAGAAGCAATCCTGCCGGCGCCCATGTTGGGACATACATGTCTTTGGTCGAAATGCGAAAGTGCAGCAGGTCAACCACTTTCAACACCATATCTCCCACACCCCATAGCTACCGATATCTAACAACCATAGTGCACGATTACCAAACACCAATTGTCTGGGCTATGTAGTTGTGGCAGGAAAGAGAAGTATAGGGACACACAAGTCTATGGTAGAAATATGAAAAAGCCCTACATCGATCACTTTTAACCGCCATATCTCCCACACCCCCACAGCTATCGGCATTCGGTCAATGTTGTGCACGATAGGAAACTCCAAGCTACTACCACATACAAACATCAAAATTCTGTGCTAGGTAGTGGTGGCTGAAAAGTGAAATATAGGGAAACACACATCTATTTATTATATATATATATATATATATATATATATATATATATATATATATATATATATATAGATTAACTGTCACGTATTTTATTAATTATATTTTAGTTTCGTGTGCTTCAAATTGTTACGTTTTGTCGTATTCTAAGAAATTAAATTTTGTTTATTTACTCATAATTGCTGTTAGTTTTGTTTAGTCATTTTTTTAAATTATTCCTCGGCTCTACTGCTGCGCTTAGAGGTGCTGTTATATCTACCACATGTTCTGCGTATGTGCTTTTCCCTCAGTCTGAACTGCTGGGGTTAGCAGAACCTTCCAAGACTTATTAAAATTACGTTGTAGGTGTCGATGCTTCCTGTACCGTTGCAACAACGCATTGTTAGTCATCATTGTAAAAACAATAGGTACCATATATGTGATTTATTTGACGTGTATAAATCCCTCTTCTTACAATTACTTCAGATTCATCACAACTGTGCTCTGAAGTGGTCCGAAAACTGTTAGTAGTTAGCTTTGATGTTTTCTATTACAATTTCTTCAAATGGACAAATTCCTTGAACGGAGTGTTCCATCTATGAGTACAACTGGCGAAAGCGTTATCCAGAAAGAAAAGCAAAAGCAGTTATCCTATGGTTTTTTTTTGGTGTGGTGAAAAAACGTACCCAATTCACGAGTGTATCGTTTGCGGTGAAAAATTCAGTAACTGCTATGGTTCCCAGTAAAGCGAAAAGAGATTTGTCAACAAAACATTCTTCTCTGTCAAGCAAAGATGTCGATTATTTTCGTCGGTTGTCGTAAAATAAAAAAAAGAACTTTCATGACCTCTAAAGTACGTGTTTCGGAAAAAGTACAGTAAAGGCCGGGCCACACTAGACCGCAACGCAACCGGGGCGCACCGCAACCGTCACTCGGCCGTGTGACGGCTCGCCCCCCTCGCGTCAACACTGGTCCGTAGCACGGCCGTGTGACGGACAGGTTCCTACTCGGTCTCCTTTAACGTATACACTTGACTGTTTCACGGAATTAATGTTAAAAAATTACCTTAAAAGTGATTTCGGTATCGTAGCTGCGGCTACCACCCGTACTTTATTATAGAGTACTGTACTTTATAATCTACGAAGGTAATTAAGTACGTTAAAATACTTTTTTTGTGTGACTCCTGTTATCTCCTAATTGTTTGATCTCTTATGCACAAAAATAGTATTCCAAAACTGTTTTAACAAAATGGTCGTCACACTGTATTGAAAGATTTTCGTGTAATTCTATATAATCACGATTAAATGTCAAGCGTCACTCACTTCACATTTAACGTGTTTGTTTTGGTTGAGGTTCCTTTTCGAGTCACTCAATATTTTTTTTAACAAAAAACAATAAGATTATTATACATTTTTATTTTAATGAAGACCGCAAAGATTCCGTAAAGTAATAATAATTTCATGTGATCTAAAAACTCCAGTCGTGGAGTTACTTATCGGCTGCGCAGTACACCTCTATCGTTGTCACCTAATTTGAAAAGGAAAAGTACAGATTAACGTGAAATTCGTAACACGGAGCGTCCTAACATTTTGTTAACAAATCAAAGCTTTTCAAGAGGTAAATGTCAATTTTACGATCCATAAAAATTACAGCTGAGACAGGGATTTGAACCAGGGATTTTCATTTCCCCAATTGTACGCCGTAACCTTCTGAGACAAGAGACAAATCTGGTTATAATCAAAAATTATTATTCAAACATAATAAATTAAACGTACTTATAATTTATTTTTGCCATGCCAAAACACAAATGTACTTTATTATATGATTAAATACATATTTTCCATAACTTCTAGATTCATATTCTTGCGGCGAGTGATTTGGGTACGGAAGGTACCCGGTTCAAAATCCGGATCTCGGATGCAATTTTTACAGTCCTTAAAATCGACTTTCACCACTGGCAAAGATTTGATTTGTTAATGCAAACATGCAAGGGCTCTAACTACATTTTACGAATATCTGATGAACCAGAAGTGAGGCTGAAAAAAAAAAAAAAAAAAGACACACTTCTAAAGCAATCAGTAACGTTTAAACAATATTTAGTCGTAAAGGACCGGAAATTTCCGAACTCTTTCTATACAGTTCTCCATATCGACCAGCCCGACAGCAGACCGACACCGGGCCGCACCGTCAAAATATAAACCAAATTTATCCGGGCCGACACACGGCCCCGTGTGTCGGCCGACACGCGGTGTCGTTTGATCTCACTTCAATCGAGTGAGCGACAACAATAAGAAAAGTGACGGTGCGGTGCGCCCCGGTTGCGTTGCGGTCTAGTGTGGCCCGACGTTAAGCTAGTTATAAGGCAGCCGAACTTACCATAAATGCCAAGAAACTACATACAGTAGGTGAAACGCTGTTAAAACCTGTTTTTAAAGAGATGAGAGAATAGTTCTGAGTTTAAAATCTGCTAGTGAATTTTCAAAAATTCACTTTTCTGCTGACCCAATCAGTCGCCGGGTTATTGATATGTCTCACGATATTGAAGACATTATCTATATAAATAAAAATGAATCGCCAAATGTGTTGCCAATCGCAAAACTCGAGAACGGCTCGACCAATTCAGCGATTTTATATTATATATATATTCGTTAAGATACAAGAAAGGTTCTTAAGAAGAGAAAAAAAGTAAACATACGAGGAAAATAGTAAAAACAACACTTTTCCCATACAAACCAGTCAACAAAGGCGCGTTAGTATTATGTTTGGTATGCCTTCAAGTTGATTAGGCTGTATGGATATTAATCTATGCCTGCCCAAAATAAAGTTCGAAGATCAACGAAAAATAATATCAACGAAAGTAATATTACTGACGTACGTGTCATCATTACTTCCTCTGTGCGTGGCATTTTCTTGGTTATTTTTCAATTTTCGTTTCTCTCTGTGGTTATTTGTTCAGTGTTCTTACATTTAGACCCATGCCGCCTATAAGACGCGGGCGCAGCAATTTTGGTCGAAGAAGTCTAAACGCTACAGACCAAGCTAATTTTCAGTCTAATCGGACTGCACAGTGCACAACGACGTGAAGAGCGAAACGAAATGGAAAGGATTAGGAAATCACAATCACGTGCAACGCGTCGTTTTCAAGCTGCTTTCAGTGTCTCACGAGCGGCTTTCAGTTACGATGTTTGAATTGACTACACTTCCTATCAATGCGTCGCTATTGGAGCTATGAATTCAGTTTGACCACACTGTAAGCCACTGAAATACAAAAATGAAGCAAATGGATTGTGTTCATCTAAAGGCAAAGCGAAATTAGAGCCATTGGTTCGGCCACCATAGCCATTGTACTCATTGATTTCAGGGACTGGAACGGATTCCATACATTTCCTTACAAGCATACACAAATATAACAACTGCTTCCATATGACTTCCTTTTGGGGCAACAAATATACTTCGCGGCAATTTCATGCCAACTTTGCTTATATCTTTTTAAGTTTTTGTGTGCAAACTATAACTTTACTGTTTAATTTGCAGATACAAGGCCAAATATATCCCAAAGCAGGTTCGCTGTTTCCTGTGTCAGATGGCGACTACAAATTCCTGCAAATTTATTTCATGGGCAATGCAACAGAAGAAATTGATCAGCGTTATGCAAATAACAGCTCAGTGAGGAGGTCTATTGTACGACAATTACAAACTTTGTCACTTCATCTGAAATTCATAAAATTGTAATCAGAGTTGATAAAACTCCTGTAGGACAGCATGTAAGACGTTTCAATGCACCAACAATCGATGATGTTGCCACCGTAATAGTTGGAGAAAATTTGGAAGCCCGTGATATAGTTTTATATCGCCGAAATGATCAGTTACAGCGTGTGTATGAAACACACCGCTCATATGATGCGTTACTATATCCAATCTTATTTTTGAAAGGTGAAGATGGTTATAATTTCTCAATCAAGATGATAAATCCCAATACGGGTAATTGGAAATTTGGTTTAGCAATGGAGATTTTGTGTCAACTATGTATTTTATGTGTCACCGGATTGTAAAAACTATTTGTTTACAATTATCAGGTGACATGTGCATGTTGAATTACTGTCATTAAAACATTATTTTATTTACCCGTGCTGAAAATAATTAAAAAGTTACTTCAATGATCAATTACTCTTATCGCCTGATGGTTCATGAAAATGAAGACTATCACATCTTAAAATATCGGCGATTATTTCAGAAATATGCTGTTGATATGTATGTTAAAATAGAAACAAAGAGATTGACATTCATCAGGTAGAACCAGACCAAACTCCGTTCTGAAGAGTATATTCACCTTCGAGGTACGCATTGCCAGAGATATTCCTGTTTAAACTTAAAGTGATATTTGAAAATATTTTGAACAATAATCCAAGTTTAACCATTGGGTTTTAGTAATGTGACGGGTAAACTTTTTCTAGAAACAATGACTGCTAACACAGCACCCAATTTCGAATACTGCCCAGTTACATCAGAGAATGTGGAACGGTCCATATACGCTTATAAAAATATTTTGAGAGATCGAAGAAACAATCTTACTATTGAATATTTAGAACAGTACCCGATTGTTTAAGTTTACAAAAGTTAAATAACTGTTAATTATCGAATTTATAAACATTCGATTCAGTTACTTACCAATTACATGCTGATGTTGAAATAAAAAATCTAGAAATTACTATTTTCTTATTATATAATGTTGCATATTTTGACATTTTTATACACATTTCATGCATATTTTAAGCATTTTTCACGCATATTTGCATGCATATTTCTAGCTTTTTGTGTTGCAGATAATCCGGTCTCTAGAGATGACACATACCGCAGATTGACAGATACTGTGAACACCCGATCAAAATCTGTTGAGTAGTTTTCTCCGTGATACCGTAACAAACAGACAAAAATTCTAAAGCGGCCCCTACACGATAAATATTATTGTGCAATATTATTGCGCAGTAATATTGACGTTCTCCGTAGACTGCTCAATAATTATTGCACAATAGTTTAGTTGACTTCGAAATGACGGACGAGCAGGACGTAGCAGCTGTTGCTATTGCTTTACTGTGTTGCGTGAAAAAAAAAATGTAAGGCGGATAAAGAATTGGTATGTGAAGCGGAAATATTCACACATGAGGGAATTGTCTTCAAACTGTTTTGGTGCTTTACGCAGAAGACATCTATAGCTATCAAGATACATACTGGTTCTGAATTCCTTTTTATAAGTTTAAACACTTTTTCAGTATTGCTCTGTTGTGTATAGTAAACGCGAATTACAAGTTTTTAATTGTAGACGTCGGATCGAATGTATGTCTCTTCGTGTATATGATGGTGGCTTTCTTAATGTTTCAAATTTGGAGATACGCTTATTAATCACCTCACAAGAACTTTTACCAAACAGTAATAAGCTTGCACCATTTGTTTTTTTTCTGTGACGATGCGTGACTGTTTTAACGAAAATTCGTTGGAAAGATCAGATTTAGCATTGTTTGAGTAAATTTTGCGTTGTATTTATACCTAATAGCTCCTTTTAAGGTCACATATATACCAACTCAAGGTTTGTTGTTATTATTGTGGCTAATAATAAAACTTAAATAATAAGTACTTAAATAATTCAGTAATTTTCTCTGCTCTTCCAGTGGTCCCGTTGTATGTTTTGAGCTCACCACATCCTGGTCTCCAAGAAAACTCAGATAATCGAATTACGTAGGCTCCACCACTTCATCCACACCCACAACTCTTCTTTATTTTGTATCGTTAAATCGTTTTACTTGTTTTCTGTAGTTGGCCCTCAAAGAATCGATCCTCTTTGTTACATCTTCCCTCGTTACAATTGCATGTTTTTCTTTATATTTGTGCAGCAGAATTTTGTTAGCCTTATTTTTTCCTGTCTGTTTTTATACGCACACGCTTTGACATTCTAAAATGCTGCTAAATCTTGCACTCAATAATAACTAACTCACTTTTGCATTCATTTTCAGAGGAAAAAATGAACGGAAAAAATATTACAGTAACAAAATACAAGCCAAGACTAGTGATAGTGCCTGTGTCTCTAGACCAACTGAGGGAATATTGCGCAATATCACCCACAGACGGCACAATGTATTTCAGGTTGCACAATATATTTCAAACTGTTTAGATTCACTCAATAATATTGCATAACCTCTCAATCTAACCTACACACGTTAAATATTACTGTGCAACCGTAATTATTGCGCAATAATATTGACCGTGTAGGGGCCGCTTGAGAACAATTGTTTTGGTTTCGGGGAACTCCAAAAAGTCTATCCCAATCATCTTTAGAAGAATACTTTCAGTGTGCACAAAAATACCCGTTACAGTTTTATAACGGCAGATATCTCAACTCTTCATCGAGCAAGATAAATTCGATCGATTCGTGGAAACAAAGTAATTATTTGCTGTTATCTAATACACTTATTGTTGAGCTACTGTAATTGCATCAATTACTGGTTTTTATCATTATTCGGATAAAATCGAAAAACGTATCTGTTGATCCATTGGCATTGAAATACAAGTGACTAAGATATAACCCGGATGCTCAAATAATAAATGTATGTATTGGATAGTAACAGATACAATTTTTATTTTTGGTACTGTTGCGATAGGTTATGGTTCGGTTATCCTCAAGTAGTGAGGACCCTGTAAAACCTTTTCTTAGTTCTATTGCTGCCCTGGGCGGCAACAATAGGGGCATCAAACATTTTTTTTAAAATCGTGTAGTTTTTTTAAAAAAAAGCTTTGCTGCGCAGGAAAGCAGAATAATTAGTACGTTTTTCAAATTAGTCTCTTTACAGACTTCGTCCAGCAACGTTCCGCTACTTTCATGCCATACCCATAAAAGGAACTGAATAGTATATTAGCATAAAGTCACGAAAACGCCACCAGTTGCTTAAAAGTTTTTATTCATTATTCTTTAAAACTTTACTGCAGTTTCGACAAATACAGGTACTGCAGTAAAGTTTTAAAGAATAAAAAACTTTTAAGCAACTGGTGACGTTTTCGTGGCTTTATGCTACCGGTAATATAAAATATTTACCGTTGCTGACACGCAGATTTTAGAACTGAATAGTGTCGAAAAATGAAGTGACCGTATGACGTCATTAAGTGATATGAAAGTGATGCAGACAAATTCTTTTTAGGTTTGTAAACACATGGAATTCTGAAAGGACAATTAAAACTCCCACCAGAGTTAACATCTAGTCTGGAGGATTAGCTATTGCGAAGGGGCCAGGCATTCAGGAAGAGAGGAGTTCGAATTTCCGACCGATAATATCGATTTTGGTTTTCATGGTTTCCCGAAATCAGTTCACACGAATGCAGAGATAGTTCCTTCAAAAGACTAGGCTCAATTCCTTTCTGTTCCTCTCCGATCTACTCTCAGGCGTTAATTATTCAACGTCATGACGTTTAAAGCCAAGAAAAAGAACATCCCTGCTAAAAAACCACCCTCATGGCAATGAGTCTTGTGACTCGGGATATTGTCCTCGTGGACAACTCCTCGTTCTGATTACTTTTCTTTTTCCTTGATAGTTGCTCACGATTGCTTTACAAGATCTGTATATATCGGTGATGATTTCACCCTTTCACAAGAAATCTGGAAACAGTGCAGCTGTAGCATTCCACTAACCAGACCCTGACATTTTCCCTGCAGAAGGAACAGCCGTGGCCTTCATTTGAGGGTAGATAGGCGAGCTTCGGGGTGTAAGGGTTTGGGAGAGGCTATACTAGCCTTTTCCAACTAAATGTCACGTGGTGCACCCTGTTTGCACGGATGAGGCTCCAACGACTGAAAGATTCCCGGTATAAGGATCACCCAATGCTTGCCAACGGCCTCCGAAAGAAGGGCGGAAGAGTGGGAAGTGGTTCAGAGCACCCTCTTGCACTTGGGGTTGGAAACGGCCCCTAAAGGAGGATGAATCAGAAATGATCAACGGCATAGGGATGCAGAAGGCAACGGGAAACCACTGCATTTAGACCCAAAGGGTATCCCGAGACCATGTAACCGTCTCAAATTGCATATATCATGATGGGTTCTTCCTGAGTAAAATATTCCGGAGGTAAAATAGTCCCCAATCGGATCTCG
>JARYHS010008075.1:12698644-12819733 GCA_031002005.1 Vandiemenella viatica | reverse complement strand
CGCCCCGCCCCCCTGCGGCCGCTTCCCCTATAATTAGGCGCCACCGCCCTGTCATTATCTACCTGGCTGCCGGCGCCGCTTACCGTCATTATCTTTTGTAGGTCACGCGCCCCGCCGGCGCCACCGGCCTGTCATTATCTTTGTAGGTCACCCGCCCCGCCCCCCTGCAGACACGACGGCGCCTCTTCTTGGTGTGCAGGCCGCTTCCCCTATAATTAGGCGCCCGGCCGACTGTGCGGCCTCTGGCCTATAATTATCTACCTGGCTCTTTGTAGGTCACGCGCCACGCCGGCGCCGCTCTCACCGTAATTATCTTTGTAGGTCACCCGCCCCGCCCCTGCAGCCACGATGGCGCTGCTCACAGTCATTATCTTGGGGTGCAGCATTATAAAAGAAGCGTCGTAACAGGAACTAAGCCAGTTGTATCTGAACTTACACAGAGACAATGTCTTCGCAAAGCATTGAAGATTTGCCTTCTCTCGATGACGTGAATCTGCAAGGTAATTATTTTTTCATACATTGCCAGTTTTAATTATTTATTTAACAAAATTTATGTAGTCTTTTAAACTATGCTATCTTTTTTTAGATTTACTGTCTGAAGGAGCCACTAGTGATGGAAGTCTGTTGGTTTTCGGTTCCAACGAATGGAATTGGGAATTATTTGATAAATATCTCAGTAAGTTTTTTTTTATTTCATTTAGTTAACATAGCGTTTTATCCTATGTTACCATTTAAACTTTTTGTTTTTTTACAGATACGCCATCTGACGGACTAGAGTTTGAGGGTATACCTACCACTAGTACTTACGATGTACCCATACAAATGAATGGTAAGTCCCACTTTGTTATTTATTGCTTGTAATTAGATGTCAGCTTTATAATTTTTCATTTAACATAAATCCATGTACTGTTAAATATTTGATACTGTTGATAAAAATTTCATTTAAATTAACATTGCGTTTTATCCTAACTTTTTTTTTTTACAGATATGCCATCTGAAGAACTAGAGTTCGAGGGTATCCCTACCACTAGTACTTACGATGTACCCATGCAAATGAATGGTAAGTTATTTATTTTATACATTCCTTGTAATTAGATGTCAGCTTTATTCTGATAGCTTCTATCGTTTCATGAGTATAATTTTTCATTTAACAAAAATCCATGTACTGTTTTAACTTAATATTGAATACAGTATGCTTTAAAAAAATTTCATTTAACAAATGTCTTTTTTTTTTCATAGATTTACTGGAGTGTGATGAAATTAACGTGCCCAGTAAACGGAGGAGGACTCATTCCATGCAACCAAATGGTAAGTCTCACTTTGATATTTTTTTTTTTATTATTATTACATTCCATGTAGCTAGGATGCCAGCTTAATTCTCATCGGTTTCAGGTCCTTCTGAAGGCATGGATGATACTGATCCACCCAGGGTTTTGCAATTTGCAGAGCCAGCGAGTCATTTATCTGGTGCAGGCTTGGAACAGGAATTAGCTGATTGTGAGTACATTATACTTTATATTTTTGTAATTAACTTTTTTATGTCATGTTTTTTTTTTAACCAATGCTTATTTTTTTATAGATATGGCACAGTATGATGGTTTACCTACCACAAATGTTTATGACTGGGAACAAGACTTAATTAATAGTGAGTACAATACACATAAAAATTAATTTAACAAAATGTGTTTAATTATCTTTCTTTTTATAGATTTTCCATGGTATGAGGAACCTAGGAGGACTCATTCCATACAACCGAATGGTACGTTTCACTTCGTTATTTATTCATACATTCCATGTAATTAGATGTCAGCCTTATTCTCATTGGTTTCTATCGTTGCAGAGCCGCCCGCAGGCATGAATGCCGCCGTCGAGTCCGGACCTGCTCCGCCTATGTGGAGACCTTGGGAAATGCAGGACTCAACCGATAGGCGAAACCCAACACCCGGACCTAGGGCAGGCCTAGGCAGGCCGCAGGAGTGGCAGGCCCTAGCAGCCGGGCTCAGGAGTAGGCAGGTCCCTAGCAGGCAGCAGCAGCCAAATATATCATGTGCAGCAACGAGGGGTGAGTGTCCAGACGCAACGCGCTTAATCCTTGAAGATAGGCAGAGTGCTTTTAAAAATAGAATCTATACCGGAACCATTCAAAATTCTGAAAATTTTATTGGACCAATTAACTTCATTGATGCATGTTATGATCTTTTGGCAAATAAAGTCCGCGAAATTGTTAGTTGCCGGTCCACCCCGGCTGTAAAGGTTCAGGTTGGGCTGGCAACATCTTTTGCAGTTCAGAAGGAGTTAAATATCGTTTCCGCAAATTTGTATTTTCTTACCAAAATGTGTGAAGTCACAACCAGCACTCACCTGCCTGATTGGTATAAGATCTGTGTGAAATCGGAGATCACGACTAAATTGGAAGAGTTTCAGGAGAGAGATTCTGGAAAAACCCTCGAGAGATTAATTTCCCTCGACATAAACATTGCTCATTTTCAACCGTTCTATCGAGGGTCTTCCCATGTGCTCTGCCAGTTGATATCCAAAGAAAACTGGCTATAGTCAATGTGCAAAACAATGATGAGTTATGTTTTCTTTGGACTCTCCTTGCAGCTCAAGTACAGGCGCATGAAAACGCAAACCAGTGTTAGTACTTACAGGGAGGCATTCGCAAGCCATGAATTCGATTTCTCAGGTATTGAGTTTCCGGTAAAACTCGCAGATATTTCCAAATTCGAGAGGCAAAATCCAGGCATTTCAGTAAATGTTTTCGGTCTGGATCTTATTAAAGGTAGGAATGAAGTTGTCGGGCCCTTACACTTAACTGCAGACAAACGCGATAACCACATTAACATGTTGCTGCATACTGACAGCAGTGGGAATTCCCATTACTGTTGGATTCGCAACTTGTCGCGGCTAGTTAGATCTTCATTAACTAATCATAAAGGTGCCATACACATATGCGACAGATGTCTGCAGCATTTTGGCAGCAAAGATCTTCTGTACCGTCACTGAGATCGATTGCGCAAGGGCAGATCCAGTAAGAGTAGATTTGCCCGGCGATGACGATAAAACCTTAAAGTTTAAGGATTTTGCACACAAGCAGCGTGTGCCCGTCGTCGTTTACGCGGATTTTGAAAGTTTATTAGAACCTTATGATTCATGCAGTCCCCCACCCAACGCCTCTCACTCAACCAATGTCCAGAAACACACCCCATTCGCTGCGGCATACCAGGTCGTTTGTGCCGGCGTACCTAGTCTGTCACGATTCAACTCCTTCTCGGGTCCAAACCCCGAGAAATGGCTTGTGGAACAACTTGTCGAGCTTGCCGAGGAAGTTGATGAAATTTACAAGGAGTGTATTCCCCTTGTAATGACAGATGAGCAAGAAGCAAAGTTTGCTGCTGCTACTGTATGCCACATCTGTGAGAAAGACATTGAACCGGGGACTGTTAAAGTTCCGCGATCATTGTCATATCACAGGTAAATTTAGGGGGGCTGCACACAATGACTGCAATTTGCAGTTTAAGACTAAAAAGTTCATACCCATTTTCTTTCATAATCTGTCTGGGTATGACGCACATTTTATAGTTATGGCATTATCCGACCTCGACGGCGATGGGATGGATGTACTTCCCATAAACACTGAACGCTACATTTCTTTTCAAAAAAGGTTGAACGTACTTCAATTACGTTAAGGTTTCTGGACTCTTACCGTTTATGCAGGCCCCATTAGACAAACTGGTTGGTACCCTTGAGGACGGCGACATGGGCATTACTAGTGCTCATTTTGACGACCCCGAGAAGTTTCAATTAGTTAAGCGGAAAGGAGTCTTCCCTTACGAATATATGGATTCGTGGGATAAACTCGACGAGGCCACGCTTCCTCCAAAATCAAAATTTTATAGTTCGCTGTCGGAGTCTGAAATTTCAGATGCCGATTACGAGCACGCGACACAAGTGTGGCAGACTTTCCAGATCAATACTTTACGTGAATATGCAAGTCTGTACATGGAAACAGATGTGCGGTTACTTGCAGATCTGTTTGAGAAATTTAGGAGTGTATGTTTGGGGAAATACACCCTGGACCCTGCCCACTACTTTACATCCCCAGGCCTTTCGTGGCAGGCCATGTTAAAGAGCACACGTGTTGAATTGGACCTTCTGACCGATATCGACATGCTGCTCCTTTTCGAACGTGGAATACGCGGTGGTATTTGTCAATGCGTCCATAGGTACGCCAAGGCAAATAACAAGTACATGTCGGAGTACAACCGCGAGGCGCCAGACAATTTTATCATGTACTTCGATGTTAACAATTTGTACGGCTGGGCCATGTCCGAGTATCTACCCTCTGGTGGGTTTCAGTGGTTGTCGGCCGAGCAGATTGCGAGCATAGATTTTATGAGCGTTGCGTCTGATTCACCCAGGGGATTCGTGTTGGAGGTAGACCTTACGATTCCTCAGGACAAACACGACGTTCTAGCAGACCTACCGCCATGTCCAGAGCACAAAGCCCCAGTTGGTTCCACGCTCCCCAAGTTGATGACCACACTGGAGAACAAGGTACGGTACGTCCTCCATTACCGAGTCCTCCAGCAATGTGTAGATTTGGGGTTGCAAGTGAGTAAAATACATCGCGCGATTTCTTTCAACCAGTCACCGTGGTTGAAAGACTACATCTCTCTCAACACGGATTCTCGTCGACAAGCTAACACAGATTTCGAGAGAGATTTCTATAAACTGATGAACAATTCCATTTTCGGCAAAACAATGGAGGATATTCGTAGACACCGCGACGTGAAATTGTGTACAGGATGGCCGGGTCGCCGCGGTGCCCGCAAATACGTAGCATCACCCAGATTGAAACACATGACCGTTTTTCGTGAAGACTTTGTAGCTCTGGAAATGGCGAAAGTGCGGATCCTCTATAATAAACCTGTGTATGTCGGAATGTGTATTCTTGACCTTTCCAAAGTGAGGATGTATCGATTTCATTATGAATTCGCTATTCCTCGCTTTGGAAGCCCCAAGCTGCTTTATATGGACACGGACAGCTTCATTTATATGATGAACTGTGATCCATATGAAGTAATGCTCCACAACAAGGATGAGTTTGACACGTCTGGGTATAGCACCGACAACCCTTTCGGGATAGAGTCCCATAACGAATAGGTGGTCGGTGTTATGAAGGACGAGGCGAACGACATCCCTATTGTGGAGTTTGCTGGGTTACGATCGAAGATGTACACATTCCGGCTAGAGTCGGGCCAAACCTCTAGACGGGTTAAGGGTTTGGCTCGCTCCGTCACACGCAAGCTGCAAATGGAAGACTATGTAAATTGCCTTCATGGAGCAACGCCAAAATTCCATCTGCAGCGAAGAATAGGCTCCTCCCTCCATATTGTGAATACACAACAAATATCCAAACTGGGTCTGTCTAGGACGGATAATAAGCGGTATATTTTCACCGACGGCATAGAGACCCTACCGTGGGGGCACAAGTGTGTTCCTGATTCTGTAAATAGTGAGTGAATGTTTGTAAATAGTGTGTGAGTGAAGATAAAATATACCGTTTATCCGTGTATATACATAGTGCACTGCATAGACTGCTGCAAAAATTGTAAATAGATGTGTTGTATATATATATAAATGCTGTACACTATTGTTTTTGTGCTTAGACCGCTGGTGTAAATAATTTAAAAAACTTTTATGTGTTTACAGAGAGAGAAACTTAAATGCAGTGCACTATTAGTTTATATCGAGTCATTTGTATATGTGTACAGAAAATCAATAATCTGTGCATAGCCCGAAAACACTGTTAAACTATAAGTTTGTTGAGCGAAATGCTCTGTAAATTTGTCTAAATATTGTGAAAAAATCTTTATATTGCAGATATGATCTGTAAATTGTAAAAAATCATAAAGTTTGAGAAATAAATTGGTTGCTGCTGTGTTCTAGGAGTATCATTACGATTTATATAAATAAAAAAAACATTTGTAGATATATATGTTTATTAAAAAAGAAATATTGTACATTTTTTTACATTTTTGTGATTAAATCTTTTTTATGACTCCATGTGTTATGTGATTTATCAAAACCTAACCACTTCACCAAGATCATATTTTTCCTTCTCTTTATCACTCGTTCAACTAAAAATGTACTTTTAAGTCTTGTTAGTTGTAATTCTTGCTGGTAAAATGCTCCTGCAATCTCTTTTCCTTGATAATCTTTAAGCAAATAAGTTACAGGATTTGTTAATTTCACTTTACTGATGGTAAACACTTCAGTTGACCAGTTTGGCATATAACCTTTCTCAAACTGTTCTTTAAACTTACTAATTCTAACATGATCACCAACTTTGAATTTTGCTGGAGTAGTAAGCTTAATATGACTGTACACTGTTGAAAGTAGAGAGTTATCTTTAACATCACAAGGTTTCATTTTGATGGTTCTGTGCCACTTATTATTGTAATTAGATATTAACTGAGGAAGAAGTTGAATCCAACGATGTGAACCACGTCTACTGAATTCTTACCACATCGCATTTTGCAAATTTTTAGGAACATGATTATCACTCAGTATATTCTTCATAGCATCGACAACAGCACTAGCCGTCTTGGTCTTGAGAGGCACTGCCCATGCAAACTTTGAATATGTATCGATCACCATCAGTATATACTTGAAACCCCTGTTTTTACGGGAGTAAGGGATCATTTCTACAATATCAGCTTGCCACAGATCGTCAAGTCCTTTGATGATTACACGTCGTCTTGGAAAATTCTTTCTTGCAGGTCTATGGAGTTCTGTTGCAACTTGATCCATGTTACAATATGATGTCTCTCTCACGAAGTTCTTTAATCACTGACAATATTTCATTGGTGTGTGCTGTATGTCCTGCCGATGTGGATGATGTAAGTAGCTTCAGTCGTTCAACGAGCTCATTTGGGTCGTCCCAGTACACATATTCCTTCATGGGGAGAAGGCCGGAACCAGACTGACTGACAAGTTTAGAGATTATGTTTTTATACTTGTTATTGTTTGCGAGGTTCCGAACTTTACCGGATGGATTAAATTTTACTCTGTGGGCACTTGTGGTGTTTAATATTTCTGAATAGCTTTTCAAGTCCTTGTTGGTATATATTTTAGGTTTTTTTAAAAACAACAGTTCCATTAACCCTTGTGTCCTATCATATTCAGTGCCATCTATTATAATAACATCTTCTCCAATAGACATGGGTGAATTTCCAATCAATAGAGAATCATTCTTCTTTCGAACACCATATACTGAATCATAATCTCATTGTCTTCGCTTTAGAGAACTCAAGAACTCTTTGATCGATTCAGAAGACTGTTGCTGCTGCTGAAGTCGCTGAGGTAAGAAAACTTTTTCTATAGTATCCGTCACAGGTCTTAACGAATCGACGAAAAATTTTTCAGTGTCGATCTGACCAGTCTTCAGTTCCAGTAACTTGCGTCGAATAGCATTCCTGGCTTTTATAATGCCACGTTTAGTTGTTGTCGTATCCATGTTTATACACAGAATGAAGCTTATTACAGGTTACTGTATTATTTTATATGTTAAAGTCACATGTGCTGTAAACGGCTCGTGGGGCTCATATGCGGGAAAAAACTAAGTTTATCGCCTCGATTCACATGGAGTACCCCTCCTTGATAGTTAACGTATACCCAATTCAATTTTACGTCAACCCTTTTTGGTTTGTCTACTGAGAGGATCATACCATTGACTTGGATTTCACGATAATTTCGACCCGTATCTAGTATGTATGCATTATCTTGAAAGTCACCTGTTGCAATTATAGTTTCAACCATAGTCATTTCCATCGATTTTAAAAACATTAAACCATCATTAATAGCTTTGTTAGCATATCGTTTTGTTACCACAGCGTCATCATCGATGGGGTCAGCTACATGTTTTAATATTCGACCCTGACAATCCAAACTACCTTCTTTCGTAAGAAGTATATGTTGAGGTGGGTGCACCAATATCCTCTTGCCCTGTATCGATGATGTTCTACCAAACTTGTCCATGGCTGTAATGATGATAGTACATAATGTGCTTGGCTATTTATTTAAAAATGAATCAAATCCGTTGCGGTACCGTCCATGATACATTTCACAGTCTTTGTCAATAACCACAAATCCGTGTTTACTCGAATTCCAGTTTTTAAACTCGTTGAACGACATATCGGTATTAACGTGGTCATTATAAATGTGTTTGAGATTCATATCGTCCTGTTTAAAGAGTACAATCAAGTTGGCGTTGTCTCTAACCAACTGTTTCGGTATACGGCTGTATGTCTGACTCAAGTAGAAAGAATCTACTGACCTGTGCCTTCCCATACAAAAGTAATCTCGTATATTATTCTGTTTCTCGCACGAAACATCGTCAAACACAAACACTGAATTTGGTAGAGCTTCACTAGGCGGAGGCACACATTGATTATCACTAAATGTCAAATACTGAATTTCTTTAATGGGTTTTAATATTTCACCCAGCAAGAGGTACTTTGGTTGGTACAAAGACTTTGAAAACACATATACATTTTCAAATCTGAGACCATTGGGGTGTTCCAGCAGGGAGAGCACAAGATTAGTCTTCCCACAGTTTGACGGTCCGCAAACTATCGCCCTCACTGTCTCGGGGAACAGAGGTCCGTTCTTCTTCTTCTTCCGCTTGATGTCCGCAACATCTGCATTACCAACGGGTAATGTTGCTTGCTGTTTGACGAAGCGCATATTGACGGGGTTTTCAAGCTGCTCCGACTATATATAGGAGAGCTAAAATGTGAAAATAGTCAGTCGACAACAATGCCTCCTACGAGGAAGAAGAAGAAGAAGAAGGGTCACGGCTTCTTAAACAAGCTCATCGATAAAATGCCATTTGAGGCACACATACCTACATACCAGTTTTGCAGGCCTGGGACAAAACTGGAAAAAACGGTTGAAACTTGGTCAGACGGGGATCAATCCACTAGATGCAGCATGCAGGGAGCATGACATTGCATATGCACAGGGTGCGGACAGAGTCCAGCCGCTGACGGACAGGGATATATATAGATATGTAAAGCGTCTGCGTATACCTCATTTTCGAGGTGTATTCATGCGTGATGAATTACCTGAAAAAATTCGTCATCATGAATGTGGAATAGTGAACTTGGACAGTGCTGAAAATGCCGGAACACATTGGGTTGCATATATAAAGTACAAAGAAGGTGTAGTTAAATATTTCGACAGTTTTGGTGACTTACCCCCACCATTGGAATTGCAGCGATACTTTGCGGGCAACAGGATACTGTACAACGTACAACGTCACCAGGAATACGGCACACACGTATGTGGTCCACTTGTGTTTAAAGTTCTTGTATGAAAATATTTGACATCAGTCTTGCATGAACCTCGGTCAGAGTAACACATGTCTGTGACACTCTGCCTGTCTGGTAATAGCTCAGTCTTGAGTTGTGATTACTTTCCACCAATAGATTTGAGTCAAGACGAATATACAATCGGGCTAGTAGATTTTCAAACATACAACTCGATTCCGAACATTGACGAGTCAAATTGCAAATTTCATTACTTGAAGAAAAGGGTGATTGATATACCCACAGGATCATACGATATTGACGACTTGGCAAATTATTTAGTTAAACAGACAAATAACGATAAATTAGTTATTAGAGCAAACAACAATTCGCTCAAGTGTGAGATACAAACGCCTGTGGAAATTGACTTCAGTAAACCAAACTCAATTGGATCATTGCTAGGTTTTTCGAAACGTGTGTTAAAACCTGGATTTCATTCATCAGACTATACTGTGCAGATATTTAAAGTTAACGCCATACATATAGAGTGCAGTGTGTGTACAGGAAATTACGTCAACGATAAGTTGGGCCATACACTACACGAGTTTTTTCCAACAGTACCGCCAGGTTATAAGATTGTGGAAGTACCTGCTAATGTCATATATCTACCCATCACGGTGAAAACACTGAATAATATTCACATTAGAGTTGTCGACCAGGACGGAGAATTGGTTGATTTCAGAGGAGAAACCATTACTCTGACACTACATATAAAGAATGGGCGCTCGTTATAACAAGAAGAGACAAACTCGTGCAGTTGTCAGTCGTGAACCGACAGGGAAACGGTTAACACCTGCTAACGTGCTCTTCCTACAGTCGTTAGGCTATACCGGAATGGATGAACTACTTGATATAACTTCTAGTGTGGAATTCGATGAATCAGTGACTCGTAAACAGTTCCTGACTCATCAACCGCATACTCCATCCACATTTAATAACAATGACGAGATTCGAATACCTATTCAGAACCAAGATACATATACAGTGCCGAGCGAAAGTTACCTGCATATTGAAGGTAGATTCATCAAAGAAGATGGAACTGGAGCAACAAATTCACTTCTCACAACCAATGCTATTGCATTCCTGTTTGAAGAAATTCGTCTAGAACTTAATGGACATGAAATTGATCGAAATAGAAACGTTGGCATCACAAGCACAATAAAGACGCTAATTTCTGGCGATCCTCAACAAATTGGGGTGCTGAACAATGCAGGATGGAGTCCACGCGATCTTGGGGATGGTCACTTTGATGTAATGTATACCATTGAGTATGCTTTTAGGTTTTTGTGAAGACTATAAAAGGATACTTGCAAATGTAAAACAAGAACTAGTACTGATTCGTGCTAGGGATGACACAAATTCATACATACAAGCCAATGCAAATCCTCAAAACAGCAAATTCAGCCTTAGTAAAGTCGCGTGGGTAATGCCGCACGTGCAAGTAGGCGACAGAGAGAAACTAGCTTTGCTTAAGATTGTTGAAAATGGGAAACCACTACGTATTCATTTCAGAAGTTGGGACCTTCTTGAATATCCTGTACTTCCCGTAAGCAAGACACAAGTTTGGACTTTGAAGACAACAACCCAACTGGAGAAACCTAGGACAGTAGTTCTGTGTTTTCAAATAAATAGGAAACGTAACACAGAAAAAAGTGCAGCTGAGTTTGACCACTGCCACCTCCGTAATGCCAAAGTTTTCCTAAACGAGGTAGCGTTTCCTTAACGAGAACATGAATTTAGACTTTAAGAAAAACAGAACAACTGTACTGTATGACAAGTATGCCAGATTCAAGCAGTCTTACTATGAACATGATCATCCCTCACCACTACTAAAACGTGAAGAATTTGATGCAACTGCACCTCTAGTTGTAATTGACTGTTTACAACAAAATGAAACGGTTAAGACAGGACCTGTAGATATACGTATGGAATTTGATAGCAGTGAAAATTTCCCTGCCTACACGTCTGCATACTGCTTGATCTTGCACGATCGTGTTGTAGAATACGTACCTCTAACTGGTGTGGTGCGGAAGCTGACATAAAATAGGATAGCACCCCGACGTTCCAGCTCATTACCATGCCGACCATCTTCCTGGATGCACAGGGCTTCAAGACGAAGGACGGTGTCTTCATTTTCAAAGAAGTTGCTGTGTGTGTAATACGATCTGACAATATCATCGCTACACATTGCATTTCTGTATCTTCACCATCACGTGGAGGTGATGAGCCAACAGTCAGATGGTTGACAAATAATTACCATGGAATACCTTGGAACACTGATGGTGTAACCTTTAGTAAACTATGTACTATTCTACATGCAATCACCAATGAAGATGACTCCATTATTTACGTTAAAGGACGAGAGAAGGCTCGATGGTTCCCAGAAAATTATCCGCAAGAAAGTCTGCTACAACATAGAAGATTTAGGATGCCCGCCACTACAAGAACTCAAGAAAAATAATTTGATCAAACTTTGTAATGCTCATTTATTTTGTAATGCTATGTGCGCAGCTGAAAATGTATTTTTAATTGCCCAATGGTGGGTGAAATAAAAAGAAATAAAATCAAATAATATATGTTATTTTATTCAGACATTTCACATACATGTAGTTAATAAGGTCCACAAACATCATATCCAGGTTCATAATTCTTAATTACAATATTATTTACATCATCAGATACTAACAAATTTTTATATGCAATGAGTTCAAGTCTTAATTGCGCATAATCCAATGATGAACTGTATGTCACTTGAGCTACTCGAACATTATTAATGTGCATGTCAATCAGTTTTTGCACTGTAGCCATATTGAAGTCTCGTAGCACTTTATTAGCTAGAATGTCCACAAACTCAGTATAATATCGTGCCACCAAGTAGCCCCACTTCTGCTTGATGGTCAAGGCGTTGGTCACGGCAGGCTGCGCGTCGACGAAGTTCCTCCAAGTAGACTGGCCGAAGAAGACGCCGCTGGCAGGATCGTCATTAAGGTGGAAACAAACAGTCTTCACCCCGGCAATCGTTCGGCAGGAGACGGTGTGCTCACCAAGTGAGATGCTGTCGGTGCCGGCGTTGAATAACTCGGACACTACGTCCAATTCCTGGATCAGGACGTTCCATTCGTAGTATGTTAAAACAATTTTATTGTGCCCCACTTTTTCCAGAACAACAACAGGTTCAAACTCGTGGTTGGACGATAACCCTATCGTCAAACGTTTCGAGTCACCAGCGTTGAGTTGGTACACAGAGGAGAACAACAACACTAGACGAGGCATAGCTGCAAACTGATGAGAAAGCGGTAGGCGGGTGGTTTATAAAGCGGCCTGCACACCAAGATAATGACTGTGAGCAGCGCCATCGTGGCTGCAGGGGCGGGGCGGGTGACCTACAAAGATAATTACGGTGAGAGCGGCGCCGGCGTGGCGCGTGACCTACAAAGAGCCAGGTAGATAATTATAGGCCAGATGCCGCACAGTCGGCCGGGCGCCTAATTATAGGGGAAGCGGCCTGCACACCAAGATAATGACGGTAAGAGGCGCCGTCGTGTCTGCAGGGGCGGGGCGCGTGACCTACAAAGAGCCAGGTAGATAATGACAGGCCGGTGGCGCCTAATTATAGTGGAAGCGGCCGCAGGGGGCGGGGCGCGTGACCTACAAAGATAATGACGGTAAGCGGCGCCGGCAGCCAGGTAGATAATGACAGGGCGGTGGCGCCTAATTATAGGGGAAGCGGCCGCAGGGGGGCGGGGCGCGTGACCTATTTAAAGTAGAACCACTGTTTTCTTTCTACTAAGTACCTTTTAACTTCACGCGTATACCACGGGGGATCGTTCCCGTACCTGATGGTCCTTTTCGGTATATGTAGAGTCCATACCTTCCCTGACTATATTTATGGATCGAAGCCACATCTCTTCAACCGAGCCTCTTCCTTCTACAAAGGTAATGTATTTATCCCTCAAAAACGTTCTTAAACTCTCCTTTGGGGCCTATTCGAACCTGTAAACGACCCTTTCTTTTTCTTTTTGCGCTCGACTGTTAATTTTACTGTAGTAATTACAGCTTTATGATCACTTATTCCCGTGGTGGTAGAAATGTCCGTAAATAATTCATGCCTATTTGTAACGAGAATATCTAAAATGTTTTCGTTTTCGTTGTCGCACCGCGTTGGTTCAGTGACGAGCTGCTCAAGATTAAGATCTGAGAAAAGGTCGAGAATAATCTCACAGGATATTTTATCCCTGCCACCAGTAACGTGGGCGTAATTACTCCAGTCAATATACGGCAAGTTGAAGTCGCCTCCTAGTATTATTCCATGATCCGGAAATTGACGAGCTATATTACTTACGTTATTTCTTAAGGCCTCAGCAACACCCACATCAGCATCTGGTGGACGATAGAAAGACCCTATTACAAGTTTTGTCCTAGCTACTTGTAGTCTAATCCATAGGATTTCACAGACCGTACCAATATTTATTTCGTTACACGACAGGTGTTTACGAACAGCTATAAATACACCACCTCCATTTGAATGTAACCTATCCTTACGGAAAGCATTCATGCTATGGTTAAAAATTTCTGCTGAACTTATATCCGGTTTTAACCAGCTTTCAGTACCTAATACTATATCAGCTTGTGTGCTACTAATAACGCTTTCAAGCTCAGGCTGCTTATTACAAACACTTCTACAGTTTATAACGAGTACTTTTAACGGTTGAGATTGATTTTCGCTACTCCTAACATATGGTGCCGAATTTAATTGGGCTGCCCGTGACTGTAATCCCAGTTTCGGGTCTTCCTTCCTAAAGCTATTTTTATTAGGCTCGTCCGCATGTGACCACACCGCTCGTTGATAAAATAATTCTAATTTTGTTCTGTCAAGTGAATTTGAAATTCAAAGTGTGGTTTGCAGTGGCGCTGTAAAAAAATTTTACCAGGCTTATTGTAAACGTTTTCCTAACGAGTTTTCAGTATGCAATGAGTTATAGAAATCTTTTTAGCAGATCAAAGAATCATTTCCTGGTAGTATAGAAAGATACAGAAAGACAGATGACAAAACTTCAGCAAAAGGAAAAAAAAAATGCAGCTGTTAGGTTTTTTTTTTTTTACGTAGCAGGTCTAGTTCTGTTTTGTCAGTGAATGAAAGTAATGAATGAGATAGGGAAAATGTTATTTTTGATAAAACCTCAAGAAGAAATGATCCCCGACTGTACCTGAGAAAGATGTTTCTTCCCAATAATTCATCATTTGCAGGAGTGGCTAGTGTCAACATTTCATTCAGAATGTTCATAATTATAGAAAAATACATTACGCAGTTGTATTCAATATATAAGCAATGATTTTAATGTTTGTCTGTCAAGAGAGAACTGTCAACAAGTCTTCTGAAATTATTAGGGAAAGGCTACGTGCCACACGGGGGAACAGGGGAAGGGTGTCGAGGCAAAAGCCACGTCCAGGCTGTGTAGGGGAAGGAGGGATTAAAAAGAGGCAAAATGGAGTTACGTAGTCTATGGACACTCCCATTTACTAGTTGGCACTGTACACCGTGACTGAAGCCGTTTCCCGAGTAGATGCCGTACCCATTCACGTCCAAAGGGAATAACGTAAAACTCAACTCATTAGTCCACAGAACCGATTTCGACTGCTCCAGTATCCAAATGTGATGGTCCAAACACCATCTGAGTGGCTGAGCTTTATTGCTTGTCTTGATGTGGGTCTTACATGCAGCTGCTCTTCCAGAATATCCCGAGTCGGTTAGCCTCGGTACACAGTGTTCCAATGGATACTCCTGTTGCTACATGAAACTCCTGTCGGATGGTAGCCATGGTAGCCATGGTTGTCTCACTTTTTACATCTTAAAGTGGTGTCAAAATTGGAGATCCCACCATCGTGCCCTTATCGAATTGCGATAGCTCTTTACCTACTGCCATCTCAATGTCAACTGGTTCTACAGCAGCCTGCGGCATATGGCGATCACACGGGTCAACTGACGCACTGAATTACCTAGCTTTACAGGAGACCAATTACTTTTTGGTAGATAGTGTACATAGACATCAGCAATCTTAACAAACACACTAAGTTTTGATTCGCTGCTGTTCTTAGTTTGAAGGTTATTCATAAACAAGTTTCATCAATTTTGTCGCTCGATTACTAACTGGTGATCCCCAGTGGTAGTGGAATTCGCAATAACATATTTTTAATGAAGGGGAAGAATCCAATTTAAACCAAATTTTCAGGTAACTATTCGGAGCCGTAGCATCACCAGCGTCAGTGAAAAGAATATTTTCCACATTCGGATTTGTCCAGTCTAATTCATGAAATAGGTTGGGGACGGATAAAGTAGCAAAATTAGCGTTTTTTTTTTAAAAAAAGTATTACAATAAAATGAGAATTTGATTAACTCCCTAATTTTTATTGAAAAAAATAATTTAATTCGTAATTAAAATCATAATTTTAGTCAAAATGATTTAATCATGCGCTTTAAATTGGAAATAAAAAAATTCTTCCAAAGGAGTCGACGATCAATTACAAGTTGTTTGGATTCCCCTCCGGGCATCCAGATTTGGTTTCCATGGTTTTCCCCAATCACTCCAGGCGGATGCCGAGATGCTTCCTTCAAAGGCAATGGACGAATTCCTCCCCGTTCCAAAACTGTTGTCTCGTCTTTCCTATTTATTTATAGTTTCGTGAAGCAAAAGGAAAAAAATGTAATAGTAAACTTTTACTGAATATTCGTAAGTGTTCTCATATATACGTATATATATATATATATATACATATATATGTGTGTGTGTGTGTGTGTGTGTGTGTTTTTTCCGATGACTAGGGGATTGATTTCTGGCCACTACAATCCACGTTGACTAACAGCTGCAATGCGTTGATACAGTTATCTCCCACTGGGATTGCGGTGGGCGTTATTCTCGAAACTTTCCGTCCTCCCTGACCAAATCTGATTGTGATGTACACCAACACGTTTTCATCTTTCTGCAATTTTTTATTTACTGTTTCCATTGTTCGGTAATAGATCAAATACAAAAGTCGGTTATTAAATTGCCTTTTTCATTGTTTCACGAAGTTTTTTTTTTTTTTTTTTTTTTACTCAGCAACTTGACACTTGTATTAGAATTTTCAAATAATCGAAGTATTTAGAAAGTATAATTCTCAAAATCATCGAAGAGCCTTTGTATACAAAAGAATTATATCTCCCCGAAACAAATAGTGTATTTATATTCTGTTCTGTATTAAGTTTTAAATTTTCGAAGAAGACAGTCTTGTAATATTCCACTGATATTATTAGCAAAAGATTTTTTTTTTTGGTTTAGCAAAAGATTTTGCTTTAGGTTTGAAGCAATCCTTAAAAGTTGTTTACGGATTCTGTTGCTATGTATAACTCCATTAGGCTAATGGAGATAATTTTTTTTACTTTGAATTGCTTTATTGTTAAGTAAACAATGTTAAATTTTTGGGTCAATTATTATTATTTAAATGCCTGATTTACTTTCCTCCGGCGCAGGACTTAGATTCCAAGTGATTTTCTTCATCGACTTTTCGTCAGTTTTTTCTAGCCCCTTTTTACTTATAAACCACAGTACATTTTAAGATTTTTAACTACTTTTGGGAGTTCAGGACACGTTAGCAACTAGGCCATTAGCACCCTTAAGATTCCAGACAGAATAAGACTTTATTGTTACCGATTAATTGCTGTGGAGCACAAACCTACTTCTTCATTCAACGAATCTCTTATTTAAATTCTTTTCAGTGTTTAAGATACTTGACTGGAATGTTTTTTTTTTTTTTTTTTTTTTTTTTTTTTTTTTTAAATCGATGTAATTACCTTACGCCTAGAAGAGATTCAAAATTCGAGAAAGTTTTATGTATATATTATGTCTTTCTCTGAACATCGTTTCTCTGACGCAGGCGCTACTCAACTGTCCGGCGAGAAGTATAAATTGAGCTCTTATTATTGCAGATGTACGAGAGGAGCACTTAAAACTGCGACCAGTGAAATTTGCGGCCAACCTAAAATCTGTGAAATCTGCGGCCAGTACCTGTTTCCTTTGTGTCACGGGCTACTTGCGACCAGACCGTCCTAATCACTCTTTAGACGACCCGACCTGGTTTCACTAAATCGTGGCCTGGAAGTTTTTACGTGAACAAATAGAACGGAAGCTTGTCAGCGACAACATTTTACATTACACGGCCGAAATAGCCAAACTAGTTTATATTTAAAAAAAGAATAAAAAAAAGACACACAAATGTTTCGAATTAGAAATCACATCACCGTGTTTCGCAAGTTAAATATTTCTTCTTAGATTTTTTTTCGCAATCGTTACCGAAAGTTGAATTTTTTGCTGACCTGCGAAACTGTTCGGAGTCTCCAGTGCAGTACTAACCAGATCGGGCTGGCCGAGGTCGCCTGTGGGGAAACTGATGTGGATGACGTGGACTGACAGGATTATTTGGATATTCCGTCAGTCCAATATCCATCAGTTTCGTCCATCATGCCACTGACGGTGTGTGGGGAGAACCACGTTTTTTGTTTTCGACCTTCACTTGGGAGCCAGTGCTGGATTTCCCATTAGGCTTTATAGGGGCGGCAGCGTTTTAGGGGCGGCAAATTTCCTAGGGTGCCCGCTTTAGTAAGCCGTCAAATTTGTGTGTTATTATAAACATAATAGAAAAACGTCTATAAATTTTCATTTAGTGGTGACATCTACTAGTGAAGTGACAAACTCAGAACAATTAATAGAAAAGAAAAATACGTTTACTACCAATTTTCATTTAGGTAAGTTGTGGCAGCGAACAATTAGCTAAATTATTAATTTAATTCTTCATTAGTTTCCTGACTGTTCAACGCAGTCTGTAGCCCGTCGTGTATTTCCTATAGACAGAGGTAAGTTTCTGCTGAAAGACTTACAATTCATGATGTCTATAATAAAAATACTTAAGTGTGATCTAAGATTTCATTAATTGAGTATCTGCATGTTGAAAGTCCCCAAGCGCTCGAAGATCCTAATTTTATTGAAAAAAATAATTGAAAAGTCAATGATTTTTGAACCTTAACTCGTCACTTCTAAGCTATTAATTAATCAAATTATTTGAAATTTTTAAGGAACATGCATTGAAACCCGTATTCTGATTGAAATTAATATAAATTATAATCAATTTTATGAATAATTGTAACGCCAATGCAATTGAAATTGTTGTTTTATTTTCCGAACGCGTTTCGCTTCATTTGCGAAGCATCTTCATACGGTTCTGTTGAAGATGCTTCGCAAATGAAGCGAAACGCGTTCGGAAAATAAAACAACAATTTCAGTTGCATTGGCGTTACAATAATTCATAAAATTGATCCTATCGTAATTGAGGAAATGGCCCACAATATCCAGATGTTAAATTATAATCGTTTAATAATAATTGATTACAAATCAGAGCGTACGTCTTAACGTGTTTTCTGTTCTTTGCGATAAAAGTGTGTTACGAAGTTTGTCGTGAGAAAGTTGTTCCTCTATGTTCGCCAATCAAAAATCCCGTAGAAAACTATAATTATGTATTACACTTCTTATTTTCTTGTTTGTATTATTGTTTCTATTTTATGACTAAATCTGAATACTTTAATGTAATGAAGTCACACTTAACCTATATCCATTCACATATACATATAAACGTTTGCTACCTAATAAAGGTAATACCAATTAGTGATTAGTATAAGTATGAATAGTGTTGTAAAAAAACGGTTTTTTTTCTGGCTTGAAAAAAAACATGAAAAAAAACTTTGAAAAAAAACCCATGTTTTTTTTCTGGAACACGTTTTTTTTCACAACTACTAAATCTCAAATTTGTAAGGCAGTTATCGTTTAAAATGACTGTTTTAGAGTTTATTCTAAGTACTTATCTTAGTTTAAAATCTACTATATTTTTCTGGTTCAGTAGGAAAAAAAAATTACGAAAATATTGGCAAAATTGACTGAAATTTTCTTTATGAACGGGGATTTCCCGAAGAGACTAGGTTGCGCGAGAAGGAATCCCCATTCCCCATTGTTTGGATTGCTACTTGCTATTTGAAATAGTGCTGTCAACCCTACAAAATTACCTACAGATCTTTTAAAAAAATTAGGAATTTAAAATTTATCCACGGTTTTTTGCCTCTTTTTACTACTTATTGGGCTTTCCTTATATTCGTATACTTGTTAACTCTCAGAGTATAGTGGTACTGACTCATTAAATTGTCAGTAAGGGAGCGTGCATAAACCACATAGCTCCATTTTGGCCTCCTGTGAACTCCCCCTCCTCCCCCACGTAGCTCTACGTGGCCTTTGCCTTCCTCCCCCCCCCCCCACTCACGTAGCACGTAGCTTTCTTCCGTTCTGATTCCAGAAGACATTTTGTACTGTTTTCTCTTGTCAGACTATTGTAAATTACATACGGATATAATTAACTGAGGGAAATAAATACTCACATGCTGTTGTGAGTTCAGTTCCTCATTTTAACTGTGAAAAATGTTACGAAAGGAAAGTTACGTGGCCTGGCTCGGAACCCCCCCCCCTCTCTCCCCACGTAGCCCAGCATAGCCTTCCAGCTAACCCCTCCTCCCTCTGGACCGAGCCACGTAGTTTGTGCACGGTCCCTAATTATGAATCGTTTCCATGCAACCGTTGGTGTAAACAAACGATTGAAAAGAAGTAAAGCTCCTATTTTGTATGATAATAGATTTTAATTCAAACTTAAAAGACCGTAACACAGATTATCAGCACAGTCTTTATGCACAGTGTGTACTTTGCTCACTATTTAAAATTGCAATTTCAAAATCTTTTGCGTGCAATACAAGAACAAGCAGTAAAAGGAAATTTAACTATTTCTGAAGTTATGGATCTAGAGGAGACAGAAAATTCCGACACCGATCGAACTAGTGTCGGTAGTGCTGATACTAGTGAATGTGGTACTGACATAGAGGATGAATAAAATTATGTTAACTATATAGATACACTTATGAATCATTATGTGAGACATTATATGATTCAGTAAGACTTAAAACACACTTGTAAAATGGAAGTTCCTTAAATTAAACTATAATTTATCAAATATATTGTTTTCTGAAAGAAAAAAAAAAAATTAGAAAAAAAAACACGGGTTCTAGGTTTTTTTCATGTTTTTTTTTTCACAAAGCTGAAACACTAAGTATGAAGGAGAAAAGGGCGGCACAAAATGAACAGCCTACACTAAAAAAAAGTTTAAGTCCGGCCCTGTTGGGAGCGCATACTTTTTAAAGTGCTTGAGCTGCCACTTTTAAACTCTAGGATGGTGTCATTGTCTCTCAAAAAATCCTACAGCTTGGGAGATGTGCTGTGAAATGATTACAGAAAGAGGAAGCCTCATTCCCTCCTTTTTTCGCAGTGCCTGCATGGTAGGTATAGATTTTGCTTGTTTTGGTTTTCAAATCATAAATGCAAAAACTGTTAACCCATAACTGCCGATAGTAGAATATTTCCTGCACTGGTAATGTAAAGGGAGAGTTTGCATGAAATCTACTACGTTTATATAAGTATAGGGCTCGCTATGACACTTCTTTTTTACGTCTTTTAAGGCAGAATAAAACTTATGTTTTAATAACAATTATAAACTATAAAACATTTGTAGCGTTAACAGCTGTTCTAAAACATAGGCTACAAACGTAGCAATCCCTTCAGAGCACCGGCGGGGCGGCTGTCGACACAACTAGGACTGTTGATAATATATCGATATATCGAAATATCGATATTATTTTTTGAAAATATCGATATTTATAAGTGATATTTTTTAAGACGATATATCGATATTTCGATACTGAAATCTGGATATCGGCTTCGATATTTTTAAAAATGAGTTACCATTTTTCGTTTGTTCTGAATGACACTATGTCCCTCAAATTTCTATTACGCATAGAGATCAGAAAGCTTAAGTAAATCTTACCACGTTCCAATAATTAATTTGAAAGTCTATTCAGATGATGACAACAGTGTAGGCAAGGCATCGCTCGCCCAGTACGAATAGAACGCGAGCCCATTGTTTGAAATGATTGGATTGTCCAGGGTAGACCAACTTGAAATTAGTGTGTTAGCAGGAATAGTGGGAAGTGTAAATAACAAAGTGTTGCTAATTCGAGAGCAAGAAAAATAAGAATATTAAGCTATCAACATACAAAACTAAATCAAATACCACAAAAAAATCTTATGAAAAAAGTTATGTAACTTGGCCATAATGCATTATAGCAAAACGTTTACCTAAATAAATACATCAATCTTATCAATCTTAAAAATACACAAAATAAGATTTGCCTCGAACCCTTTTCGAGTTTAATAAATTTTATTTATTTTTATGATACTTATGAGACTCATTCATAATGGTCAAATTTTTTTAAACAAAATCAACAATCATCATCACCAGCATAACCGTTTGAAAGTGAAAACCTGATTAAGAACAAAATCACACGTCTATTTATCAGTGGTCAGCCTTATTTTTTGCAAGATTTGACTGTATGAAATTGTATTTATGAAAGTATCGATATATTGATATATCGATACTTTTTTCCGATATATCGACAGCCGATATTGATATTTATTAAAATATCGATATATCGAAAATCCGATATATTTAAAAATATTCAATAATAAACCAAAGACTCAAACCGCGACAGCATTGTTGAGACCGAATACTGGTCGCAAATCTCACTGGCCGCAAATTTCACTGGGCGCAGTTTTCGTGACACCGTACGAGGGTTGTTTTTATTTTATGGCTTTAGCCAAAGGCTAATACAGCCAATAACCTCATACAATATATTCGAAGGAATTTTACATTACACCTTTAGTACATTTAACATACAGGGAAATTATCTTGACCGATTTCTTGCTCGGAACTGAGAGAGATTGCATCAGAGAAGTTATATTCAGACCATCTTCTAGCAGTTGTTTTCTCGCTGATTGATGTTGTCTGCAGCTCAGCATGAAGTGATAAATATCCTCAATAGAATCACACGATGGGCACATCGGCGAATCCACTAACTGCATGACGTATTTTTTGTCACGTAATAAAGTGTGACCTGCCCAAAGTCTGCTCATTAAAGTAATTTCTTTCGTGTTCAGTTCTAGTTGAGCATACCATGGCTTGCTTACTATGTTGTTGGAGATGGCTCGATACCAAAGACCCTTTCCCAGACAGTCCGCAAGCCATCTCTTCTCCCACTCAGTCTTCACGATGTTGGTAACTATGGCCTTGAAGTATGTGTAGGGTACCGAAACCTTTTCTGTTTCTGCAGCAGTAAGGTGGCGACGTGCTGTTCTTTCTGCTGCCTCATTTCCCAACACCGCAACATGGCTCGGTACCCACTGGAACTGCACTTGTATTCCTTCTACCGATAACTTCTGAAGTTCCCTGGCTATGTCATAGACTAAATAGTTCCGGCATCTTCCTTTAGATACTTCCATTATTGCCTGTAGAGCACTTCTAGAATCTGTACAGATCACTATATTTGACTGAGCTGTCGAATGAATGTATTGCAGCGCTTTTAGAATGGCATAAAACTCTGATGAGAACGTCGAAAACTGGCTTGGTAACCTGTAGGCTTCGTGAACGCAGCGACCAGGGTCTACAATTGCAGCAGCGGAAGCCTTTCCTTTTTCCTTTGAGTCGTCTGTAAAAATTTTGTGCCACGCCTTCCATCTCGAGTTCAGTGCTTCTAGTGTGAGGCCCTTCAGTTCCTCCTCACTGTGATCTTTTTTCACTAATCGGTCTGTCATAAGGTAAATGTGGACTAGAGGGGATAGATCTGACCGTTGCCATAGTTCTTCCTCACTTTAGAAGTAATTGATATCTGAACTATAGATGGCCCACTGAGCTGTTGTTTGAAAGAAATTCACAAGTGATGGTGTTTTGCGATACTTAGATAGGTTGCAAGAATGCTCATTAGCAAGAAGCTGCACTTTTCTTATTAGTGGATGGCGTTTGGTGGAACAAAAATTCATTCCCACTTTCTTTCTTCTTAGGTCTAATGGAGGAGTTGCTGTTTCTACCTCCATTGCCGCAACGGGAATAATTTTAAGGAAACCACCAACTACTCGTAGGGCTGCAGCTTGTATACGGTCCAGTTTGACCAAACTTGACTTCGATGCCGATTGGTATACTAGGAAACTCCTATACTCTATTCTGCTTCTTAGTAGATTTCGATAGACAGTTCCAAGTATTCTTGGATCCTCACCCCACGTTGGTGCAGCCAGTGCTTTTAGGCAGTTCAGGCGTTTCGAAGACGAGTACTTAAGTTCTTCGATATGTTTCTTCCAAGATATTTTGGTGTCCAACCACATGCCCAAAAATTTCACTTCCTTAACCAACTTTATCTGGTTTCCATTTAAAGTTATTGTGAAGTCATCTTTCTGTTAATGTCTTTGGGTAAAGACACATATTTTATTTATTTTTTTCTGTCAAAATTTCGAGACTTCTTTCTAATAGCTGTTCCTTAAAATCCTTGAGCTCTTCTTCAAGCAGTTCCCTTGCTCTTTTCTTATTAGGGTGGGAGCTGTACACGACGAAATCATCTGCGTACTGTAGAAAGGAGACCAGGGCTCTTAAATTCTTGCATGTTCTTGCTGTGCACAAATTGAAGAGAGCAGGACTCATGGGGTCTCCTTGCAGGAGTCCCTGGCAGACCTGCCTGCAGATCTTTTCCCCTGCACTGGTGAAGATTCACCCTGCACTGCACTGCACTGCACTCAGATTATTGGGGAAGCCATGGTTGATCATGATGTTCTGTAGTAGATTGATTTTGACATTGTTGTAGGCGTCCTTGATGTCCAGAAATGCTGCAATGAGATAATTTTTCCAAACATAGGATAGTTGAATGTCCGTTACTAGGGTACTTATATTGTCCATGGTGCTGTAACCCTTTCGGAAACCCATAGTATGCCCATCAAGAATGTTGTTCCGTTCGAGATACCATTATATTCTATTATTTATCATGATGCACATCACCTTGGTCATGCAAGATATGAGAGAGATGGGCCTGTAGCATGTTATCTCATCCTTTCGCCTGTGTGGCTTCGCCACAGGTATGATTCCCTTTGTTCAGGGACAGCATTTGCTTTAACCATATCACGTAATAGGTAAACCAGTTCCTGCTTTGCTTCTGGCGGTAGGTTCCTGATCATAGAATATGTGATTGCGTCCATGCCTGGGGCGGTATCATCTCTTTTCAGGGCCCATTCTAGTTCCAACAATTGAAATATATCTTCATCATTACCGAAGTGGGCTCCTACTGAGTCGTTGTAAAGATTAGTTATTTCCTCTGTTGGTACAAAAGCGGGAGAGAAGGCAGTCAAGAATTGTTCTGCAGTGTCTCTGTCGGCCGTGATCCAATGGGAATCAATTCGATCGCCTTTGAACCATCGTAATTTCCTCCAAATCACTTGGGTAGGAGTACCATATTTGAGAATGGAGCATAGATTTTTCCATCCCTCTCGCTTAGCTCTCCTTATCGCTCTTCTCGCTTCCGCAGTCCTTTTTTTTAAGTTGAAGGAAGTTCTCCAAGGTTGCGTCGCGCATGTACAATTTTGTAGCTAATCTTCGAAAGGCAACAGCTCTTGAGCACTCACTGTTCCACCAAATTTTCCTGGTATGCTGCCTTTTCTGTCTTATGTTGCGAGCGGGAATTGCTTTTTGGGCAGCTGAGAGTATCATTTCCTCCGTTTTGTTGTATCTTCCTTGTATTTCTCTTGAGTGTCCATCATATTGAGGCAGTTTCTCCCTAATCTCTTTTTGATATCGTGACCAATCCGCCTTCTTGCAATTCCATTGTCTGAATACGTAAGCGCTTGGCAACTCTATATGGGTATCAAAGCTTTTTTTGATGACGAAGTGATCGCTTTCAACCGAAGGATTTCCCATTTTGGTTCTATGAACAAGATCATCACTTACTAACGAAACGTCAGGCGAGGTATTGTTTTGAAGCGGGTGACCGAGTCTCGTCCCACATTCGTTGTTGAGTACGACGAGGGAGGATTCCGAAATCGCTAGGGCCAGCTATTCTCCATGGTAGTCTGCCTGGATTCCCTGCCATAGGTGATGGTGGGCGTTAATGTCACCTCCGACCAAACAGCCCTGCGGCAGCTGGTTCAAGAGTTCGGTCGATTCCTCCTGCCCCACATTGACATGAGACGGCTTATATAGCACGACAACTGACTTGCATGATCTCCCTGTTCCGAGATTGATTGCAAGTATCTCCACGTTTTCATTGGGTAGTGTAATTTGTTGGGAAGAAGCCTTTATGTTCTTTCTTATCATGATGGCAACGCCACCATACCCATCCTCGCTGTATTTCCTGAAGATATTTAAGTCCTTATGCATTATATTGTAAGATTTGCGCAACCATGTTTCAGAGATGAGTATTACGTCGGCCTTATGTTCTGTGAATATTCTTTGAAAATCCATCCACTTTGATCGCAGGCTTCGAGCGTTCTATTGCAAAACCGTAAGTTGAGTTCTCCTAGCCATTTTTGATTAATAGATTTACTGCCTCGAGGTGGCTCCGCTTGGTCCTATTTCCTTTATCTCTTGGGTTAACATCGAACTGCTTCCTCTTGGATTTTCTTCATAGCAGCGGCTGTTATCTTGCTTTTCATCTGTTGAGATAAAACCTTAACTACTATTTTTACTATTAAATTCACAATGTCTCCTCCTGTCTCTCTGCTGATTATCTCTTTGTTGGTAGGTTCCTCAGTTTGGGTGGCAATGGATTCTTTAGGTAGACTTATAGTACTTTGCTGGATCTCTTTAATTTGATTCATCCTTTGTTGCATCGTCACTGCACTGAAACTCTTGTCCTGGATAAGAGGGAAGTCAGCTGATCTGTACTCGTAACTTTGGGGAAGGGTTGTCCTGTTCCCGCTCGCCATTTTGGTCTTGATATCTTCCTGCCGTTTGCGCTCTGGGCAGCTCCTGTCGTTAGCTTTGTGTTCTCCACCGCAATTTGAGCATTTGCTAAGATTATTTGTACAACTGGAAACATTGTGCTCTTCTCCGCACTTGAAGCATCTTTCCTTTCCTCTGCAAACTTTGGATATGTGGCCGTATCTGTAACATTTAAAACACTGCGTCGCCGGGAAAATATAAGGAGATACTTTGAATCTCAGGTAGAATATTTCTATCTCGTCAGGCAGGTATTGACTATCAAAAGTTATAAGAACAGTCTGCAGAGGCTGGATTTCTGTCCTTCCGTCCTTGGATATTTTCTTACTAAATCTTCGAATATCGATGATCGGTACGGACGATACGGCATTTATTTTTATCTCTTCTTCTGTACGATCCATCGGAACAAATTTGATAACGCCCTTTCGTTCAACACGGCCGGCCGGAATGTAAGCTCTCAACCCCAGGGATTGGAAAACATCTTATTATCCACGAAAGCGTTGGCGGAGCTGGCGTTTATAAATTCCATGGACATACGGTTTTTCCCTAACTGGTTGAGACGTTTAAGACCACCAACCTTGTTATAGAAAACTTTGCCCAATTGAATGGGGTGTAAAGTAGATCCATCAGATGCGCTATCAATTATTACCACATAAGGGCCCTCCAACTGATCATTATATAGCCTCTTTGGCTGCACCGACGCGACATGCTTTTGCTTGGTTTCTAAATCTCTATCATGACTTGCCTGACATGTTGTCATAAGATTCGCCATGTCGCTGCTCTGCTGGCCTCCATCTTCCGTTTGTGTACTGGGAAATATTTGTGCGCTGGGTACCTGGTTGCAGACTAGTTCCTTGTTTTTACGAGGAATCAAGTCAGTAATCGTTGGTTCTTCTCCGTTTTCTCTCATGATAATTCTCTTGTCAACTGCTTTGCGTTTTTTTCTCAGGTTGTAATTTTCTTCTTCCTCTATGTCATTATGGCTTGTTACTAATTTCTTCTTGACTGTCTCCGATATATCTTGGTCACATTGATACACTAATATTGGAGTATTATCCTCTTCCTTCTTCGGGTTGGACCCATCGTTGGCCTCCGCCATTTCCTCTTGCCCTCGAGAATCGAAGGGGTCGACGAAAAGCGCTTAGCCTACGATGTATTACCAGGAGCAGATTCTTCTCTCGGCGTACAGTAAAATAGTTGTCCAATTATTCACTAAAATAAGGTCCCGTACATATCACTCAACCAAACACTGTTGTTGAGCACCGGAATACGACGATCCCGTTTAGCTGTCACACATACCCGTAACCGTAAACACTGTCTACTTCCTGAGTCAACCACTCGAAGACGTAAACACCGCTCACTTGCTTACTCGACCACTGCAAGCAACGATCTGGCGGTATGCGGCCGGTACTGGCTTGTTCTGTACTCTCTCCTCCACAGCTCCAGTTGGCGGGAAGCTTTAACATTGACCGGTTGTAGTGTTACAGTGTAAAGTATGGAACCCTGCGCAGACTGTTGGTCAATGCGATTGAAGCAACGTGCAGTCATTGAATTCTTGACAGCAGAAGGTGTCACCCCAATGGAGATTCATCAAAGAATGCAAATTGTTTATGGTGATTGTGTCGATATGAGTACTGTGCGTCGCTGGGCTAGTAAGTTTAAAGATGTTGTGTGGGAACATCTGACTTGCGTGACAAACAAAGAGTTGGACGTCCTGTGACAGCAACAACCAAGTTTCAGAAGCAAAAAGTTGACAGACTGATTCAGAACGATCGTCGTATCACTCGGAGAGAAATTGCATGCATAATCGGTATTTCACAAGATATTGCAGTATAATCCAGTATCCAGTATATTAATGGTACTGTCCTTAGAACGGTAGATTCCGAGAATTACCTAGGGGTAACAATTCGTAATAATTTGTCGTGGAATGAGCATATCGAGAATTCAAATGGGAAAACAAATCGTATGCTCATATTTCTAGGTCGTAATTTAAATCAATGCACTCCGGAAGTTAAATCGATTGTATACAACTCACTAGTGCGTCCTCACTTAGAATATTGTTGTTCTGGACGGGGTCCCCATCAAAATGGATTAATGGAGATATTAGAGAAGATCCAAAGAAGAGCCGCCCGATTCGTGACAAGTATATATAGTTGGAGGGAAAGTGTAAGTGCGATGTTGAAGGAGCTAGGTTGGGAAGACCTGGAACACCGAAGGCGTTGCTCTCGACAGAAGCTAATTGAAAAACTCACTACTGACGTATTTCGGAATGACAGCAAGCAAATATTGCTACCAGCAACATTTATATCTCGGAATGACCGCGAAAATAAGATAAGAGAAATAAGGGCCAGAACCGATTCATTTCTGTATTCTTTTTTCTCACGAGCGATTAGGGAATGGACAAGTAAACTAAAAATCTGACATGAGTAGCTTTCGATAAAGTAATCCGGCCATCCTGATCTGGGTTTTCCAGGAGAACTCCAGGCGAATGCTGGGATGGTTCCTTTCATTAGCCCATGGGCGCCTCTTGCCATATCCTGTATATCCCTTCCAAACTATTACCCTTCGGAAAGGTGCAATGCACCCTTCGCCACACACTGTAATATAGAAAGCCTCTCATATCGATATTTCGACTATCTATATATCGACCATCGATAGCGCTGGCTGAAGAAGAATATCTGTGAAAAGAGAGAGAGAGGGAGAGAGAGAGAGAAAAGGTACAGCAGCGCAACGTGATCTTGAAAGTAGTGTGGTTGTAAGGTGTGCGGAGAAACTTGTGAATAGTTCCTTCGTGGATGGTCCTTACCTGCAACAGCACGGAAAAAAAGTTGTCTGATGTTCGACACGGTTAAACGTTTGGCATGGTATCGGGGTGACCTTCATGGTTGATTTTGAACGTAATTAATCATTGTAACTACGAAACCATCAACTTGTGTTTAAATATGGTTATATAACCTGTAGTGTACCGCTTCATGACACAAACTATTCTCTATTTCGGTAGAGTGGCGGCCAAAACATTTTCTTAGTTGCAACTGGTGTGTTTGTAAAACGATCACGACTAATATTTCCGCCATAACACTTTTAGTAAATCGCGGAGTAATAATAATAACAATAATAATAATAATGATGGTTAGCTGACTCATGGCGTAAATCGTATCAATTTTTTTTATCTGACCAAAATCACGATCACAAGGAAAAATTAATGGAGTAGTATTGCTCAATTTTAAGTAATCATTTTATTTCAACAAACGCAAGTAAAATTTTGGACAAAGTTTGATTTTTTTCTGCTCTCCACAGTTTTCGCTGAACAGGTGCAGAACTGTCACTGATGCAGTAATTTCTTACATAATGTAGTCCAACAGAAAAGAGCAAACCCAGTTTGGTCCTTTCTTCCATTTATCATCAAGGTACGCGCAGAATTTAACAGTGTTCTTTTGAGTATTGTGGTTGCCAAAAAAGATCACATTTACCTGTCGGAGATAAAATGTATCTTGAATAGATATCTTAGGTATCGTACGATTCTGCATGCGGTTTCATCTTCAGAGTGAACAGTTTCTTCTGTTTCAACTTTCAGGTTGTTATAAAAAATTTTGGCTCTGCGCTTGTTAATCGTTAACTCAACTTTGACGTTTCTTTTTGCTGACTGTCTAATATCGCAATTTTTAATTTTAGTTTCCAACGCTTCGCACCCACAACAATAATCTAATTGTTGATGAAATCTTATTTTTAGATTAGTTTTCTTAGAAGTAGTTGAAAAAAGACTTAAAAAGAACTAAGCTATCCAGATGTTTTTATGTTTATATCCTTGATAGACACAGGAAGCGCGCGTACGAGCATTCACAGAAGAAGGGACATATGTCTCGGACTTCGGCCCCTTCTTTTACACAACGACGAAATGTGACACGTTCTAGAGTCACGGGTATTGACTGTGGAAGGTCCCTTCCCTCCAACCAGGGCCGCATTTAGGTTCTATAGGCGCCTAAGCTATACATGTGGTGCGGGCCCTATTTATATATAAATATATATATATTTTTTGCTGTCGTCAGTCTTTCGACTGGTTTGATGCAATCCTCCATCCTTTCCTATCATGTGCTAACCTCTTCATTTCTACATACCACTTACAGCCCACATCCTCAATTATCTGCTTCAAATATTCTAATCTCTGTCTTCCTCTACACTTCTAACCTTCGACTGTTCCCTCCACTAACAAATTAACCAATCCAGCATGTCTCAAAATATGACTTACCAGCATGTCTCTTCTTTCCGTAAGCTTCTTTCACAAACTTCTTTTCTCACCTATCATTTTCAAACCCGTTCATTTCTTACTTTGTCTGTCCACTTAATTTTCAGCATTCTTCTGTAGTACCACATTTCAAATGCTTCAATTTTCTTTATTTCAGGTATTCCTAAAGTCCATGTTTCGCTACTATAAAGTGCTGTGCTCCACACAAAGAGTTTTAAAAAGTTCTTTCTAATTCCTAGATCAATATTTAAAACTAAAAGATTTCTCTTTTTTAATGAAGGCTCTTTTTGCTAGTGCTATTCTGCTTTTAACATCATTCCTGCTTCGGCCATCGGTTGTAATTTTACTTCCCAAGTAACAGAATTCACTTACTTCTCCTATTGCATCCGATCCTATTTTTAAATTTAATCTACTATTATTGGTATCATTTCTGCTACATTTCATCACTTTTGTTAACAAGACAATGTCATCACCAAATTGTAGCATACTAATTTTAGTCCCTGAAAACTTATGCCACATGGAAATTTTTCTTTGACTTTCTTTATTGCTTCTTCTACATACAAGTTGAATATTAATGGGGATAGACTACAACCTTGTCTCACACCCTTTTTAACTGATGCATGTCTCTCATGATTCTCTACTTTTATTATAGCCACTTGATTCTTATATAGTTTACAGAGTATTCTTCTATGTCGATACTTTAGACCTGACTTCTTTAAAATTTTGAACATCTTGTCCCACCTAACATTATCAAAAGCTTTTTCTAAATCAACAAATGCCATAAAAGTATCTTTGTTTTTCTTGATCCACCCTTCAAGTATTAATCTTAGAGACAGAATTCCTTCCATCGTACCATGATTTTTCCTAAACCCAAACTGATCTTCACCTACCATCCCTTCTGCTACCCTTTCCATTCTTCTGTATACTATTCAGACCAGTAATTTTGAAGCTTGTGATGTTAGACTAATGGTACGATAATTCTCACATTTGTCGGCTTGTGCTTTCTTCGGAAGTATGAAGATGATATTTTTATTAAAATCAGTTGGAATTTCTCGTGTTTCATAATTTTTTATATCAGCTTGAATAATCTTTCGATTCCTTCCTCTCCTGGGGATTTAAGAAGTTCTGCTGGGGTCTCATCAATTCCAACTGCCTTATTTGCTTTCAAGTCATTCAGAGCTTTATTAAATTCTGTCCTCAAAACAGGATCTCCTAAGTCATCAATGTTGACATCGCCTTCCTTTTCCATTACACTATTGTTCAAGTCTTCCCCAACATACAGTTTCTCAATGTATTCTTTCCATCGGTTAGCTCTATCTTCTGAGCTTAAAAGAGGTTTCCCATCGGCAGCTTTAATGGTCATACCTCTTTTCTTCATTTCTCCAAAATTCTGTTTGATTTTTCTATATGCAACATCTACTTTACCTACGACCATTTCCTTTCCTACTTCTTCACATTTTTCTTGTAGCTATTTTTCTTATGCTATTTTGCATTTCCTATTTATTTGATTTCTAAATTGCCTGTACTGCTCTCTTCCTGCTTCATCCTGAGCATTTTTGTACCTTCTCCTCTGATCCATGAGCTCCAGAATTTCTTCTGTTAGCCTAGGTTTTCGGGCAGCTTGTTCCCTAAAGCCTAATGTTTCTTTACCAGCTTTCATTATTTCGGTCTTTAATGCATTCCATTCGTCCTCGGTTTAGCTCCTTTGAGAGTTACTTCTTAGACCTAAGTCCACCATTACTACAATTTTTTCTCTCGTGCTAGATTGTTTCAGTTTATTCACTTCCAATCTGTTTTGCTTATACTGTTTCCTTATTCGCTTAAATTTCAGCCTGCACTCCATTATTATCAAATTATGGTCAGAGTCTGCTGCTGGGTACGCTTTACAGTCTAGAACCTGATTCCTCAATTTCTGTTTGACAATGATATAATCTAGCTGATATCTGTCTGTATCCCCAGGACGTTTCCAGGTGTATATTCTTCTTGCATGGTTCTTAAACAGTGTGATTGCGATTACTAGCTTATATCTTTCACAAAATTCTAGCAACCTGCTTCCTCGCTCATTTCTTTCTCCTACACCAAAACCTCCTACAGTATTCCCCTCTTTTCCTTCTCCCACCATTCACCCATGATTATTAGATTTTCCTCCCCCTTCACATATTGGATTAATTCTTCAATTTCGGCGTATATTTTTTCTATTTCTTCGTCATCTTCCTGTGACTTTGGCATATACACTAGTACTAATGTGGTTGGGACGGGCTTAGTTTCTAACCTCATCAAGATAATCCTGTCAGTAAACTGTTCATAATAACTCACTCGTTTCCCTACTTTCTTGTTCATTACAAATCCTACACCAGTGACTCCATTGACAGCTTGTGTGCTAATTATCCTGTGTTCCCCTGACCTGAAATCCTGTGCATCCTTCCATTTAATCTCACTAATCTCAACAACATCTAACTTAAGTTTTCTAATCTACCTGCCCTATTCATACTTCTAACATTCCACGCTCCGACTCGTAGAATGTTTCTATCTATTCTGACGACTCCTCCCTGAGCAGTCCCCACCCGGAGATCCGATTGGGGGACTATTTTACCTCCGGAATATTTTACCCAGGAAGACGCCATCATGATATGTGTAATTTGAGAGGATTACATGTTCTCGGGATACCCTTTGGGTCTTTAATGCAGTGGTTTCCCTGTTGCATTCTGTATCCCCATGCGGTTGATCATTTGTGATTCATCCGCCTTTAGGTGCCGTTTCCAACCCCAAGGGCAAGAGGGTGCCCTGAACCACTCCCCACTCTTCCGCCCTTCTTTCGGAGGCCGTTGGCAAGTAGTGGGTGATTCCTTATACCGGGAATCTTTCAGTCGCCAGAGCCTTGTCCGTGCAAACAGGGTGCACCACCAGTGGCGTAGCTAGGTCAACAAGGGCCCCGGTGCAAAAAATTTATTTTGGGCCCTCAGGCCAGACGGGCGACCTTTTTTTTGCTTTGTTTTCTGGTAGGGGACATCTGAACTGAGGATGGGGGCCCTTGAATTGTTCTTTATGGGCCCCTGAGCAGTGGTTGGGGCCCCCCTGAGCAGCGAGGGCCCTTAGTGAGGGTCTCGTATGTTCTCAGGGACCCCTTAGACGACGGTAGAGCTAAAAAAAAAAAGGTCGCCAGTTTGCCGTGAAGGCTCGTGGGCCCTCTAAACTGCGCTTGAGGGCCCCTAGACGTGCGCTTAAGGGCCCCTTGAGGTATGCTTGGGGGTCGCCTGACCCTTACACCCCATATATATATAAAAGCAATATCGATTACTTTTATTAAATTAATAAACATTTTAATGCAAAATATTTAATAATGTAATGATAGTAAAAATGTACGAAGACAACTTACTGAAGAATTATCAAATGTTCACACGTTTTATTTTTAGACAGATCGTGCTGCCTATTGCAATTGCTGCAACCAAACACGCTCAGCAAACACAGTTCATTACAAACATCAATGATGCTCCTCAAAATCGTAAACTTCGCAATGGAACAATAGCTAAAACAAATTGTTTTAAATATTTAGGCGAATGGATAACGAGTGACAGAAAAGAAAAGACTGCAATAGAAACTAGAATACATAAAATGGAAAGAGCATTTCATATGACAAAGAACGTATATAACAAAAAATCCTTATCATGGAACAAAAAACTAAGGCACTATCAAGCAGTGGTTAGTCCAGAAACGCTGTATTCGGCAGAAACGCTTAAGCTAAATGGGGATCTTGAAAAACTGGAAAAAGTAGAAAGAAGAATCTTGAGAAAAATACTGGGACCCAAACCTAATAGTAATGCTGAATACAAATTAAGACCAAACCGAGAACTATATTCGAAAATAGAAAAATTAACGGTTATAATGAGGAAAAGAAGACTGAAATTTTCCGGGCACATATACAGAATGGATAGTAATAGACTAACAAAACAGATCTTCACCTTACTGAACAAATATAAATCCAAACCCAGATGGTTCACTGAAACTGAAAAGAACATGAAAATGCTGGAGTGAAAGCAGATATAATAGACAACAGAACACTTTTTAGAGAAGTAATTCACAAGGCAGGTTTTCAGGAGAGACAGAAATACATCAAGGGAAGGAAATGGACCCAGGAACAAAAGGAACAACACTCTCAAAGAATGAAGGAAGTTTGGAAGCAAAGAAAATTAAATACAAAGAAACATAGAAAAAGTTGATTTATCGTACCCTCCAAAAGGGTTAGTCGGAATAATATATAATATAATACGAATCAGTTGATCTACATTAAGATAAAATAAACGATAAAAAGTTATTATGATCACCAAAGTACGCAATGGATAAAGATTAAAAACACAATATTGATTATTAACCAATGCATGTCAGCAGGAAGACAGCGACTAATGTATTTTTTTTTTTTAAATTTGCATGTGGTGCGGGTCCCTGGGCTCCTAGGATACAGCCTATATTGTCTATGCCTAAATGCGACCCTGCTTCCAACACCTAAATTCAACCTTTAACTCAAAATCAACTTAACATGGACGTACTTGAATGAACGGATAAAATTTCTTTCTTGTGTTAGGCTCTGTTAATTTTCAAACAATTTGGAAGTTCTCCATTCGTAATTGATTCGAAGAAATGCCGGTAGTATTACAAGTATTTCCTTACAAATGTAGTTATAGTATTCAACCACTCGAATTTTTATGTCTTAAATAATTTGTAATATTAATTTTTCCATGATTTCATAAAAATATATTGAATTTTTGATGGAGTAATTTACTTTCTTGCTATTCAGAGTTTTTCCTATACTTAAAACAAATTAACTTAACATATTACTAATGATGATGGGGATCTTTTTCTAAATTTCCATGCGCATTTAATTCAATGTTCTCCACCTCATGCATGTTCTTCATTATTTATTAGACCTAAAGTAGTTTTTCCAATGTAGTTTGAATAAATTACAGCTTTCAAACTCTTTAGGTCACTTTGAAACTTTTTTTAAAAAAAAAAAAAAAATGTCTACTTATACTTTTTCCATAGGTAAAACCTAATACTTGTACAAATGATACATATTTTTCATTTTTTCGTGTTTTGCTATAACATTTGATGGTAGTTAATTTTTTATCTTATATATCTTTAGTTTATTTATGACATTTGGGGACAGAAATGTTAAATGATATGCTAAAAACTTTGTAAAAAGCATGCCATTTACTATTCACACTATCAGCAGTAAATATTTCTAACCAAGACTCATTTACAAGATTAATTAATTCATAAAAATAACGTCAATAACAATATTGCATTTGCGAGGTGTTTCTTAAGTACTATGATGTTTTCATCCATTACTTTCTGCATTCCTTTAAAAAATATATATTTCTCTTTTAATTTATAATTAGCGCATCAATACACTGAGCATATAAAAATATAAACTTAATAAAATATAAAAATATTGGAACAAGTTTCATAAGAGTAAAAACAAAATCGTGTTATGTTTTCAAGTTAATCTCCTTCATCATTACAGTTTAACATCTATCGTGCTGTTGAGGAGATTTAATGATTAGCGTAAGAATGAGCCTTCAGCTTTCGTTGATTTTACGTAATGTGTGGTATTAACACACAAGAGCTTCTAGTTGCGAAATAGTGTTTAAGTAGCTAAATTTTATCAGATAAATTAATTTGAAATTATAAAGTAATTTACTATGATTGTTTTTAGATAAAATTTCCATTCATATGCACGTATAGAAATAGAGTACATACAGTGTTACATCTGATAACAATGCTAATTTGTTTAGAAATACCTAAACACTGAGTTAAATAGTTTATACTATTAAATTGTAAATAAAGTTTGTCGTGTTTGCGTTACTGTACAGTTTCATTCCTATGTAAAGGTATGCATTGAAAGTTTGTGTGACCGATTGTTGGAGTTTCTGTTAAAGTGTATATTTCAAGCACTGTTTTAATTGGGAGTGGATAACTGCAGTTGGTTTTATTTGATTGTTTTGTAACGTTAAAATAAACTAAATGCTAAGAGTAAAAGCCGAAAAAAAAAATGCCCTCAAAGATTTTTTTAAAAAAATATGGAATGTTGAAAGCTGGTGTGCAAGAAAATTGCTAATGGGGAGTGTACTCCATTATAACTAAATAAAATAATAAATATTCTTGGAGGAAATTTCAGATCCCTTCTTTATTAAAACAGGAATGAGACAAGGAGACAGCTCTCCGTTACTATAAAACCGCGTTCCCGAAAAAGTAATACAGAAATTGCGGAATCGAAAAACAATCCTTAAAATTAACCATCCAATCAGATTAGATAGAGGAAAATTAGAGAGAGGCTGCTTGTCCTAGCAGTATTCACTCGTGGCATCACAATAGCCCAAAAACAAATCGAACTCTTGAAGGGGTCAAAAGAAGGAAATAGCTTATCGCTTAACACAATATATCTAAAACAAAAAACTCATCTCAAAACACAAAAAAACTGAGACATTACAATACAGAATTTATTAAACCAGAATCTCTTTACTGATCGGATACAGTCGTTTTTAAAAGGAAAACAGATATTGAAAACATCGTAAAGAAGAATAGAATATTATAGGGAAAATTTTGGCCCCTAAACTCAGGGCCGGCGCTAGGAATTTCGGGCCCGGGGTAAAATGGGTGACTTTTTTTTTTTTTAAAGCTCTACAAAATGGCCAGGCGACAATGGGCGTAATCTTCGCTTCATGGCCTGAGGGCCCCTATAGTCAGTGATCAGGCCCCCCATCACCCCGCGGGGCCCGGGTACTTTTGACCCGCTTACTCCCCACCCCCCTAACGCCGGCCCTGCCTAAACTCGCAGGAGAGCAATATAGATTCTAAACTATTCACGAAATCTCAATATGCAGAAATTCACAGCGATGTTAGAAAACTGACACATCAAAAGAATGATCTCTGATATACTCAAGACAGGAAGTTGTATTCTATAAAAATCGAAGTAAAGCTGTATCAGATACAATCAAATGGATAGGAAAAATAAATGAGGGGTTCAAATAAAATAGGCACTCGATTTCAGACAAAAAGGTATGGGAAGATTTTCTTTCGTAAATGATGGGGTGGGGATTGCAATAAATTACCAAGAAAATTTTAAAAAAAATTACCATAAACGCTAAAAGAATTTAATGTTGAAATTAACAGAGGAAGAGGAAAAGGTGAAACATGGGTTTGTAGGGAAATTGCCACCTGGGCAAGAGCTTCATCCCAATTAAATTGAATAAAATTAGCAGGAATCATTCCAAACGACATTGATAACAGAGATACAGTTAGATCAAAAATTCACAAGTGGCAAGTTGATCGGGAGGAAAAACTAAAGAAATAACCTTAGCATGGTCCGTTGAGAGAGAAGTCGACGGTAAGCGTATGAAAGATATATGGACACAAAGAAGCCAAAAAATGCTTCTAAGTACTTAAGTGACGATGAACTTATCCCAAATAATAACAATATCGGTGTAAATATAGGTGAGATTATGCTCTCTGTTTTAAGATGATGTAAACATTTACATTAAAAAGATAGTAAAACAGATAGAGGCTAAGAATGACTTAGTAGTGTAGGCCAAGTAAAACGTATCATCAATGTGGTTTGTTTAAATATGAGATTATGTTAGTAAATAGCTTACGAAGTTTGAATTTTACGTAGTACATGCTGGGAATGTGTTAAAATTTCTTTTAATTCATAATGACCAATAATAAATGCAGGGTGGAAGAAGTTTTGTCTCATTGTTCAATGAAGAACAACTCACACTTTGCCGCGTGCTTCCGAATATCTAAGGAAAAATTTAATTGGACGTTCACCAAAGAAAAAAGTAAATATGAGATACTATTACAAAATAATTTGTTTATTTCCGTAAAAAAGTCATGAATTTATCCAGGACCGAAATTTTATGGCGTCTAGATCACTTTTCTGCTGCTCAGGATTTACATCGAGTATTTCCTTGTCGCCATTTTTCTCTCTCTCTTGTCCAGAAGTTCTAGCCGCAACTGAAAGCTTGTTAGAAAATAGCGGATTACGAAACATATTTTGTGAGTTGTATTCGTATGATCTTTTAATTAATGACCTATCATGACCACGTATTAGAAATTCCTCTTTAACTTTCAGGACAGTCATAGAGACTTTTTTTTTTTTAATCTGCTTATAGCACAAGGAATAATATGAAGTTTTTCTAGCATTTTGATTTCTTACATTGTCTACAAACTAGAAGTGAATGGTTATTGTTTTCTAATAAGAATTTTAATGAAAAAGACAGAACGAAAACTAAACATTGCATTGTTTCAGTCTTTAGTTTTGTTTACATTCGTTTGTCGCAAATAATATAAATTACCTACAGTAAAAACAAATATTTTTCGCAGGGAGAGCTGCGATGTGTACAAATCTGAATTTCACATTTCGCTTTTAACAATAAGCAACAGAAATGAACGATGTTATATTTTGAGTCAAAGGAGCAATCTGCCTTCAAAATTCTGGACCGAACTGTCCATACACGAACGCGTTAGGAAAATACATAGCCTCTCTATTAAGTTCATGAACGATTAAAAGCGAGTAAAATGGTGTGGAGATACAATTTCTTTGTTATCTATGGCTAAGATATTTCTTATCAGTTATTAGTCGATTGTTAATTGATTTGGCTTCCACCTTTGGTGGTTGGAAGATTTTCATAAATATTTGCATCAGACTTTTATATTCGTGTCATGGAAGTAATTTCTTCCTTCCCATACATCACCAAAAAATTACAGTTTAAGTTTTTCACAGTTGTTTATACATAATTAAATGTATAATACACTCAGAAATCATCCAGAGTGCTCCAGCTGGAAATTATTAAAGCTTCCCTCTTGACTTCACTGAAATGAACAAACCGATTTTTTACTGCCATTCAAGTCATGCTCTATGGTAGTTACTATTTATTCATCTTTAAGTATGTCACTTTGATAGATGTTATCGAAAAACACATTGTAAAGTAAACAGAATTTGATAAACACCTACAAGTGTAGTTTTATAATACACTAAGAAACAATTAATTTTCAAAAGTTTTTGCTTACCGGTACCGTAGTACCGGTACTTGTTACACTGGTTCACTGTTCTATTATAGATCTGTATGTACAATGTTTTCAACACATCAATACCTAGAAACATGCATAATTTCTTGAAATGGCAATTCAAGTTACTGAAAGAAATTTATTTTGAGATCATGTTAATATTTGGCTAAAGCAAATCTAGTAACTCTTTTTTTTTTTTTTTGGCCTAGTAAATGAACTTATTCTTGATATAAGCAAGCACAGTGAATCCAGTTCATACAGCTACCAAAATCTAATGCATCTGGTTACATTATTTAATAAATTTAGAGTATTGGCCTTGCTGATTTGTAAATGATGAGCATTGGTTGAATGTATGGTGGGTAAATCTTTTTCATCGTTTTTATTTAATTTAATTCAGAAACAAGCATTTTTTCATTCACTTCATCTTTATAAAATCCTTACGTAGATGTAGTGTACACTGATCGGCCAGAACATTATGACCACCTACCTAATAACTGGTATGTCCGCCTATGGCACAGATAACAGCAGCAACACGTCTTGGCATGGGACAATGAGGCCTTGGTGGGTTGTTGGAGAGTGTTGGCACCACATCTGCACACACAAGTCACCTAATCACCGTAAATTCTGGGGAGGGGGGCGATGAGCTCTGACGCCATGTTCAAGCGCATCCCAGATGTGCTCGATCGGGTTCAGATCTGACGAGTTGGGAGGCCAGCACATCACTTGCAACTCGCCACTGTGTTCTTCGATTCACACTCCTGGCCTGAGGGCCGCATTTAAGCATAGGCTACCCATAGGGGCCTGCACCACAAAGGGGAGGGGGTGGGGATGCACCACAGCTAGACCCCCTGCCTGGGAAAGTAGTAGAGCTATTAAAAACGTTGTTCATAAATTGTTACGCCACTGCCATCTGCCGACAGGTGTCCCAAACCACATTTATAGCCTAGGGGCTCACAAAGCCTAAATGCGGCTCTGCTTGGCCTTGTGACATGGCGCATTATCTTGTTTTAAGAAACAACTGCCGTTGGGAAACATGGTCTTCATGAAGGGGTGTACGTGATCTGCAACCAGTATATGATACTAATTGGCCATCATGTTGCCTTGCTCCAGTTCCAGTGGACCCATGAATACCCACGTGAATGTTTCCCAGAGCATAATTGAGCCACTGCCAGCATGTATCGGTCACGCAGTACAGGTATCAAGAAGTGTTTCCCTCAAAAACGACAGATTCGCACTCTCCCATTGGCACTATGAATAGGTAACGGGATTCATCAGACCACGCTATCTCTGCCACTGCACCAATGTCCAGTGACGATGGTCACATACTCATTTAAGTCATAGTTGCTGATGTTGTGGTGTTAACATTGGCTTATGCATGGGTCATCAGCTGCGGTGGCCCATTGTTAGGTGTGTTCGGTGCACTGTGTGTTCAGCCACACTAGTACTCTGTCCAGGATTAAAGTCTGATGTTAGTTCCATGACAGTTCACCACCTGTCTTCTTTTACAAGTCTGCGCAGCCTGCGACATCCGTCGTCTGTAATGAGGGATGGCTGCCCAATCCCTCGACGTTTGGATGTGGTTTCACCATAGTTTCACCACTTGAAGACACTCACCATCACATTCCTCAAACAGTCGAAAAGTTGTGTAGCTTTCGAAATGCTCGTGCTGAGCCTCTGGGTCATCACAATCTGCCCTCGGACAAAATCAGATAGATCGTACACCTTCCCCATTCTAAACACAGGTAGCACACTTACTGATATTACATGCACCATGTATGTGTTTGACTAACAGTCATTCCTCGTCAGGATGGGTTTATATCGATAGTAGGTAGGTTGTCGTACTGTTTTGGCTGACTAGTGTAAGCTTAAAACTGGAATTCAATAATGATAACAAAGGTGGATCATCATAGAGTAGTCTCAAAATATTTTGTTGATGAGTAACAGAATAATGTAGTTTTATAAAAACATTGGTAACAAAATCATCATTCATTGTCAAGAAAAGTCCTCTCCCCCCCTCTTTCCATATTCAGGAAATCTGAAGCAAAATAAGAAATGCGTCATCCATAACCTTTAAATCCAGCAAATTTGCTTTAAGAAATGAAATGCCTGAAGAGCACAGTAATGTTCACATACTACTAAAATTGTGTCCTTTTGAAAATTAATTTTATTCAGTAATTAATTACTTCATTAATTACTAATCTCATATGTAATGAAATTTACAAAATGTAATAACTCTAGGATGAATTGGTCAATCTGCAGGGCAGGTATTGTTGCTCTAGTGATTCTAAACCTGTGGAACAGATAGTCTACAAACAACATTGCTCATATTTATTAACCAAATGAATAATAGTATATAATTCACTTTTAATAGTTCAGTAATAATTCAAAATCTGATTTTAGATTTATTATGTTATAATGGTACAATACAAAATGTGTCAGATGTTAACTGTATACACATAGGGCAAAATTAGGCCCATAAGTTACTGGGTCATATAATTACTTTTAATATTTTTAATGGTTCTCAGGTTGAAAAAGGTTGTGAAATGGGATTTACTTGATTTGAAAAATTTGGCCCTACAGTTAAAACTAGTACTGAGCTTTGTACATCTAACTAAAGGAAGCAGTGGTAAATTTATATGTTCATATGATAGAAAATACATGTACACAGTTACATGAGCTGGATAACAAATACTTGCATTATTATTATTTAAGAGAATTTAAGTTAAGATTTTTCTCAAAATCATCCCATAATTGGTTGAGATTATAACAGACGTATTAGTCATCAATTTTGAGAGTACTGATAAAAATTCAAGGTTGATGGAAATGTTTTTAATTGATATTATTAAATGTCATTTTAAAATTAGTCGGTTAGGAAACTAAATGTCTAGGTTTACTACAAAGAAACTGATATTCTGAAAAGTAACTTTATAGTTATTATTATTATTTTTACACCGCGATTTACTAAAAGTGTGTGGCGGAGGGTTCTACCTAACAAAGAACTTTAATTTTTTCAAATAATCTTTTCATTCTCTGCTAAACATTTATAAACAAAATAAACATTCCTTACCATATCTTCACTTAATGTGTCCACAAGGTGTGATAACTTACACTCTGACTTTCTTATTCTTCTTATTAGGGTCATTTCAGGCAGCTAGGGGCTGTGATTACACAACTTCCTTGATGAAATTCTTTCCTTTTATGCTAGTACTCCTTCAATCTCTGACTCATCCTTTATTTAATATTTAATTGTGATGGAGCACACATGCCACCTCATTATTCTTTCTTCTTCTTCTTCTTATTTTTATTATGATTTTGTTGCAGTCATAACTATTATGAGAACCATTTCTTATTGATTAAGGAAAACTCTTACTGGCTTAAGGAAACACACAGCCTCTTATATCAGTATATTAATGCTTGACACTTAATTAAGATAAATAATTGTTGTTATATACATTATGATTCAGTAACCTTTTATAAAAGAATTATCATCATCAATTTTAAACATTTTTATTTTAAACCATTTTTCAGCTATGTACAACAGCATTCGCACTGTCAAGTACTGTTAGTGTAAGAAGTGGTTTCATTGGGTATGTAAGGAGGAGGAAACGTGGGAAATAATGAGACTCTCCCATGATTTTGTCCACTTTTTCTTAGGGATGAAAGGATAAGAGAGATGGGTGTAATGATCAGGAAGTTGTGTGAAAGGATCAAGGTTCTTGAGGCTCACCCTGTGGGGGTTCAGCCTGTGGAGGCTCAGCCTGTGTGGGCTGAGCCTGTTGAGGCTCATGCTAGAGAGGCAGCAGAAATAGTAGGCTGGAAGAAGTTGAGGATGGGTGGGAGCTGGTAACAGGTCTTAGCAGAAATATGGTTAATAGGGTGAAGAAGCCAGACACTTCAGAAATTGTGAGGAAAAATGGGTTTGACCTGTTGCCAGAGTCAAGAGTAGAAGAGCCTCATGTAGACATAGGAGTAGGTAAGATGCAGCAGGCCTTTAGAAATAAGGGCGGGCTAGGCAAGAATAGGAAAAAAAGGGTTCTGCTAGGTAATAGCCATGCGAGAGGTATAGGCCCTCTTCTGCACGATCAGTTAGGCACAGGTTACCAGGGTCACAAGTTTTTACAAACCTAGTGCTACATTAGGTCAGATAATAGAGGATACAGGTTCACTTTATAGGAGTTTCACTAAGGATGATTGAGTAGTGGAAGTGGGATGTGCAGGAAAGGTATTGGTAGAAATGTGTATAGAGAGTGACCTGAGGAAAGTGATAAAGGAGGCGCAGCATACCAGGGTGGAACTCGTGCAGGTCCTAAGTCGCCATGACCGGCCATAATTGAACTAAGCTGTTAGGCGGGTAAATTTGTTAACAGAAGTGCTATTTGGGTAAAGCATTAGTTCTGTCTTGGGGGTTGTGGCTGCGAACACCATTGGTAGGTGGGGTTTCACTGGGCATGGCGTACACCTCACCTAAATAGAAAGGGGTACTTTCTGAATTGTTAGCTAAAGCCGTATTTCCAGTGATGATGGGGTCAGGACTGTGCCTTTTTTAGGTTAAGGACTGCTGGTGAAGGCATGGAAATAGATGATCAAAGTGATACTGACCGTAGATCCATGAAGGGGAAAATCACATATGTTAAAGAAATAGATGAAGTTGCTGACTGGGGTATAAATCCCCTTATTACCGGGGTATAAATCCAGTAATAAGGGTGTTTCTGGTGAACTATAAAGGTATAATGAACAAAGTAATCAAATTTCCAAACTTGTTATACATAAACCACATGTATAATAAGGGTAGAGAAAAAGTACTAGACAGTGAGGTTTTTCCCAATGGTTAGAGTGTACCGCAGAGATAAAGGAGCAATTTCATACTAATTAACGAAAACTACCACAGTTCACTGGTGTTCATAGATCATGACAATGAGTTACTTGAGGCAGATTTTGAGGGTAATAAAAAAGAAAAAAATCAGGGTGTTGCTGCTTAACGTAGTGGAAGAATGACAGATGAAGATGAGGCTCTTGGTGAGTAATTAAATTCAGATTTCAGAGGTGAGAATAGAATGATCATTAATGGTGGGCATTTAAATCTACCACATGTAAATTGGGTAGGAAATAAGATTAATAACACTAGGGAACAGAGATTTGCAAATATCCTAATATGGGAAGGGGGATTTACACAAGTGGTATAGCAGAACACTAGGCGACAAAATATTTTTGATATATTCCTAATACAGGCTGGTGATAACTTTGTGGGGTGTCAAGTAACTGAAGGAATAAGTGATCATGAAGCAGTTACGATGGACATTAGAGGATTCAGTAAACCAGCAGCTAAAATTGATGGGGGAAATGGGTACAATTATAAATAGACACAGATTTCCAATTTGAAGAGATATTTCAGAGAACGTTTCAGAAAATGTAAGGAAGGCACAAGTACAGTAATGTCTAAGTGGGAAAAGTTCAAGGAGATAATAAGAAAGGGTGAGGAAATATTTAATTTAATTGCAATGGAGCACAGGCTCTGGTGGAAATTACCATACACCTCCATCTTCCCCCCATCCTGCACCCACCTACATTTTCCTTCTACAAATTTTATCTTTTAATTCTTTCAACATTTTTGGTAAATTATTCATCATTTCTCTTGGTAACTCATTCCAATCTCTGACACCCTTACCTAAAAAAGAGAATCTCCCCACACCCTTGTGCCTGAAATTGAGTGCCAGCTTGTGGTCATGGTCATCTTTTCCCTTCCATGCACTACTTTTCATACCTACTCCAATATCTTTCCATGCCTCATTGCCAGTATACACCCAGTACACTCCCATGACCCTCCTCATCCTCCTCCTGTCTTGCAATGAATCTCATTTCAGCTCCTTTATCATATACGTCACTGATTGCATTCTACGATAATTTCCAGAAACAAATCTAGCAGCCCTTTTTTTGCACCCTCTCCAACTCCTGTATTTGATATGTAAAATGAGGGTCCCATACTACACTACCATATTCTAGCAATGGCCTGACCAAAGTTTTGTAACCCAACACCCTCACTCCTCTCGTACATCCCCTCATCACTCTCTCCAACAACTGCAGAATTTTGAAACCTTTTCCTACCACCTGTCCAATATGTCCTGCCCAGTTAAGCTTGTTATCAAATGTAATGCCAAGCTATTTACGTTTCAAGTCTTCAGCAAGCAATTCTTTCCCCACCTTATATTCATAATTAACCTATTGATTTTTATTTGTGTATCTAATAAGCTGACTCTATCTTCATCCCATGTTTACCAACCCAACTAGCTATCATATATTGTTCAAGGGGTTTGATTCTTTTATATAGAGAATTTGAAACAGGAGATGAAGATAAATAAGTTGGACATTTTAGGAATATGTGAAGTTAGATGGGGTGGGAATGGAGAATTCGAAAGTGGAGAGTATCACTGTTATTATTCAGGAGAGGAGAGGAGTGGGAATTTAGGAGTAGCCATTGTAATCAGGAAAGCTATGAAGAATAAAGTAATGAAAGTGGAATATATAAATGCTAGAATTATGTATATGAGACTAAAAGGAGTAAAGAAAGATATAGTTTCGATTCAAATGTACATGCCAACAAGCCAGCACTCGGATGAGGAAGTGGAGGGATTTTATAATGTGCTGGAGGAAATTATAGAGAAGGAAAAGAGAAATTCTTGTTTTATGATGGGGGACTGGAATGCAGTGGTTGGAGAGGGAAAGGATGAGGGAACAATTGGCAAGTATGGACATGGTATGCGAAATGAGCGTGGAGAGAGGCTGGTAAGCTTCTGTAAGGAAAATGAATTGGTAGTGGAACACTATTTTTGAAAACCACAAAAGAAGAAGATATACTTTGGACCTCTCCCTTTGAGGGAAAGAGGTATCATATTGACTATATACTAATCCAGAACAGGTATAAGAATTGGTTAAAAAATGCAAAAACTTAGTCAGGAGCTGATGTTAATTCTGATCATAATCTTGTTGTAGTAGAAATAGAAATGAGACTGAAAAGAATTAAGAAAGGGAAGATAATAAAAAAGTTCAATACTGATGCTCTTAAAGAGGAAGGACAAGGTAGAGAAATAGAAAAAATCTTTATAAATGAATGGGATAGAGGAAATATAAATAAGAGTGTGGATAAAAAATGGGCAAGGATGAAGGAGAGTCTGAAAAGGGCTGCTGCAGAAGTAATAGAATTTAAGGAAAGCAGTAGAATAAAGAAAGAATTGGTGACTGAAGCAATGCTACAGAAGATGAAAGAGAGAACGAAGTGGAAAAACACAGGCACTGAGGAGGGGAGAAGGAAATACAGAAAATTAAATAATGAATTGAAAAGAGAAGTTGAGAAAGCAAGAGAGAATTGGATGAGAAGTAAGTGCGAACAGATAGAGCAATTATAAAGAGAGGGAAAATTTGACTTGATGTACAAAGAAGCCGTACAGATATGCTTTCAAGGAAAAAGAAGAACAGCGGGTCTGGGAGTGGAAAACATGGATGGAACATTAGCCAGAGAGGCTCATGAAATACAGCAAAGATGGAAAGAATATGTAGAAGAATTGTATGATCTGCAACACCGACCGAAGGATTTGGTATTAGAAGAAGAAGAGAAAGACAACAAGGAGGAGATGGGAAGCCATATCCTGGAGGCGGAGGTGGAGAAGGCTTTGGCGGAGATGAAGAACAAGAAAGCCTGTGGGATCGATAAGTTACCTGTAGAAATTCTGAAAAGTTTGAAAGATGAGGGAAGAAGCGAAATACTATATTTGTGCAATGAGATATATGAAAGAGGAGAATGCCCAAAAGACTTTTTAATAACAAGTGTTGATACCAATTGAAAAGAAAAAGAATGCAGTAAAATGTGAAGAGTTCAGAACCATTAACCTCTTATGCCACGCTGCTAAGATATTACTAAGAGTGCTAAATAGACGAATATCTAGCAAACTGTCCCTGTCAATTGCTGAAGAACAGTTTGGATTTCAAAAAGGAAGAAGTGCAAGAGACGCTATTGGTTTGCTGAGAACAATAGGAGAAACATACATTGAAAGGGAAAGAGATTGTTACATGGTTTTCATAGACTAAATGTATGATGGTAGGGAAAGAGTAGGAAAGAAATGATGATAACGCTGCACGGAGAAGTAATTGAACAAGTGGAGTCCTTTAAATATCTCGGGAGTATTGTGAGTGGTGATATGAGCTGCAAGAAGGAGGTAAAAACTAGAATAGCAATGGCAAAGGAAGCTTTCAATAGAGAGAAAAATTTACTATGCGGAAGGCTGGGCAAAACCCTGAGGAAAAAATTAGCTAAATGTTTTGTATGGAGCGTAGGACTGTATGGTGCAGAAACATGGATGCTACGCAAAGAAGATCTAAAGAGGTTGGAAGCTGTTGAAATGTGGGTATGGAGGAGGATGGAGAAAATAAGTTGGGAGACAAAGTAAGGAATGAGGAAGTGCTGAAACGAATAGGAGAAAAAAGATCACTCATAAAAACAATAAGAAACAGAAAAAAGAACTGGATTGGGCATTTGCTTAAGACTGCTCTGGAGGGGACTGTAAACGGAGAGAAGATAAGGGGTCGGGGAAGGATGAAAATAATGGACGATACAATGATAAACAGGAGATATATAGAAACTAAAAGAATGGCGGAACAGAGGGAGGCGTGGAGTGCTGTCACTGTGTGTGGGCCTGCTTTATAGCAGAGAACCCTTGATGATGATACAGCATTATGTCATCTGCAAACAATCTAATTTCAGATAGTAAACAATCAACACAATTATTCATTAGAATAATGAATAGCAATGGTCCCAATACACACCCTGCGGCACTCCCATTTTTACTTCCACTTCCTTTGATACCGCATTCCCTACCCTAACTTTCTGTTTTCTACCTTTTAAAAATTCTTCTACCCAGCAAATCACTTTCTCATCCACTCCAATAGTTTTTACCTTATTTACTACCATTTTATGGCTCACTCTGTCAAATGCCTTTGACAGATCTAGTGCTACACTATCAAATTGGCCTCCCTTGTCCATTTCATCTAAAATATCTTGCATATATCCCACCAACTGAGATTCGCATGAATATCCTTGCCTGAACCTACGTTTCCTGCTTGAAAACTATTTACATTCGTCACGTATATTTCTGATGTGGTTGCATATCAATCTTTCCATTAATTTACCTACCACTGATGTCAAACTGATTGGCCTGTAATTCTGAACTCTATTTCTCACCCTTCCTTTATGTACCGGTACTACTATTGCACTTTTCCCATCCTGTGGTAAGCTGCAAGTATCCAGACTCAGTTTAAATAATATTTCAAGATAAGATACAATGTCACATCCAGCTATCTTAAAAGATATCTGTAGTAATATTATCTACACCAGCCCCTTTATGTTTTTTCAGCTTTCTTATTTCCTTCATGATTTCCTCAGGATGAATTTCAAAAATTTTACTATCTTCATTTCTAATTGTGTTGTTAAACTCGTTCTCTGAATTAGCCCTCCTGTTTCTGATTCATTGTCCCTAATGCTTTCACTAAACCAGTTACTTAAAATCTCTGCCTTTTTCTAATCCTCAGTAACTTCTTCTCCATCCTTATCTATACGTGTCTCTGCATCTTCACTTCCCCTCAGTTTCCTGATATAGCAGTAGAAATTTCTAGATGCATCAGTCACTGGTACTCCTGCACTGTCAATACTCTTTATAAACCCATCTTTATCCACTTTCTTTGCTGTTATTTACTCCAAAACAGAAAATAAAGACAAGTACAGAACGTTTTTATTTTAATAGGGAGGTGTGGACATTAATGAGGTTGGTAAGAAGAGAACATAGCAGAGTTAAGAGGCAGCATGGTAGTAGGGAATATCTGAAACAATTAAAAAAGGAAATAAACAATATCAAAAAATGTGGCTAAATATAGGTTTATGAAGAGTATTGTTGGTGCAGGGGGACCATTGACTGATGCATCTAGGAATTTCTAAGGCCTTGTAAAAAAAATTGAGGGGAAGGGAGATTGTTGAGACACTAGAACAAGGCTGCTCAATCCCAGGCCCACGTGAGCAAGTTTGAAAATTCCCACCTAGTTGAAAAACTGGGGACCAAATGATGCGCGCGGTCATGCGATTGGCCCTCCTGCTCGAAAGGTCAAACACCGGCAGTGTTCTGTCCCTTTGTGCTCGATAACCAGTTTTTAATTAATGTAGCCAAAGAAAATATTGACTTTTCCCCATACTCAAAGATTTGAAAGAGAAGCTCAATATCATCACCCTCAATTATTCTAAGAAGAAATGTAAAATTAGGGGCTTATTAAAGTCGTTTCAGATCAGATTCCAGGATTTTGAAAGTAAAAAACAAAATATTTTTTTTGTGAATCCTTTCTGTTTGACTGAAATAATCAGTTATCCTGCCAATATTCAGTTGGAACTCGCTGAATTGCAAAATCACTCTGCACTAAAAAACATTTTTGCGGAAAGATCTTCAAAGTTTCAAAATTCTTTAGAAGATTTTGCAGATTTCTGGAAACTGGTACCAAAAGAAGACTTTCCTGCAATAACTGATCTGACCTTTAATTTCTTAAGAAGTTTTGGGTCAACATATGTTTGTGGAAAAATTTTTTCATATCTTAACTATGCAAAAAAAAAAAAAAAAAAAAAAAAAAAATACCACTCATCTCTAACTGACCATCATATTTCTGACTTGTTTCTGTCAACATTTGATCTGATGCCTAAAATAAGAAAATGATTAAAACAGAAACAATTTCAGAAATCACATTGATTGTACCAATTACCTTATAGATTTTTTTTACATTTAGATTTTTGTTACATAGAATTTTGTTTCTTCATTTGGCAGAAGATGATTTACTGTATTATTTAAATAAATGACAATTAAATTTGAAAATATTGGATTTTTTTTGTTGCATAAGACTTTTAAACTCATTTTTTGTTAAAAGAAACAAAAATAGGAATTATGGCCGGCCAAACATTTTTGGATCGTCCATTTGGGCCGACTGTTAAAAAGGTTGAGCAGCCTTGTACTAATAGATACTGATGGAGAAGAAATTGCTGAGGACCTGAAAAAGCCAGAGATTTTAAGTAACTGGTTTAGTGAGAGCATTGGGGACAATGAATCGGAAATAGGAGGGTCTAAATCAGAGAATGAGCTTAACAACGCAATTAGAAATGAGCAGACCAAAATATTTGAAATCCATTCTAAGGATATCATGAAGGAACTAAGAAAGCCGAAAAAACATAAAGGTGCTGGTGTAAATAATATTACTACATATGTATTATAGATAGCCAGGTGTGACATTGTACCTTATCTTGAAATATTATTTAAATTGAGTCTGGATACTTGCTGCTTACCAGAGGACTGGAGAAGTGTGATAGTGGTGCCGGTACATAAAGGAGGGGTGGGAAACAGAGTCGAAAATTATAGGCCAATAAGTTTGAGATCAGTGGTAGATAAATTAATGAAGAGATTGATATGCAACCACATCAGAAATATAAGTGAGGATCGTAAGTGGTTTTCAAGTCAGCTACATGGCTTTAGTCAAGGATGTTCCTGCATATCTAGTTGGTGGGATATAATAATAATAATAGTTGATAAAATTGTGGTGGATTGCCCGCTCTGGTGGCAATCTCCGTACACACCGCTCTTTCTCCTTTCCTCTTCCAACCTACTTTTGCCCTCTACTAATTTTTACTTTAAATTCCTTCAGTGCTTCGGATAATTATTCATCACTTCCCTTGGCAATTTATTCCAGTCCCTTACACCCATGCCTACAAAAGAAAATTTTATCACACCCTTATGCCTGAAATCAAGTGCCAGATTGTGGTCATGGTCAACCTTTCCAAGCATCTCTCTTAATTTTCTCTCCAATATCTTTCCATGCTTCATCACCAGTATAGGCCCTTGTTCACTCCCATGATCATCTTCACCCTCCTTCTATCTTCCAATGAATACAACTCCAGCTCTTTTATCATATTAGTTACCTATTGTGTTTTGCTGTAATTAACCGACTTCAAAAAAGGAGGAGGTTCTCAATTCGTCTGTATTATTTTTTTGGATGTATGACCAGCGATATTTTCACCAATTTTGAACCGATTTAATTAAATTTTTTTAGTGGATAGGGTATCACTCCAAAGTGGTCCCATATGAATTTCATTGAGAAACCACCCCTTTGACCCCCCCTCCGCCCTCTAATTTTACAAATCCACATTTTTTATTCGATCTCGATGAAACTTTGGACATGTAGAGCCAAAAATAAGGAGAAAAATACTGTCAACTTTTGGTTTAAAAAAATTGAACCCCTCTCCCCCTATCCACCCCCCTAATTTTTTTAACCGACTTCAAAAAAAGGAGCATGTTCTCACTTCGTCTGTTTTTTGTATGTATGACCAGCGATATTTTCACCAATTTTGAACCGATTTAAATTAATTTTTTTTAGTGGATAGGGTAACACTCCAAAGTGGTCCCATATGAATTTCATTGAGAAACCACCCCTTCTACCCCCTTCCGCCCCCTAATTTTTATACAAATCCACATTTTTTATTCGATCTCGATGAAACTTTGGACATATATAGCCAAAAATAAGGAGAAAAATACTGTCAACTTTTGGTTTAAAAAAAATTGAACCCCTCTCCCCCTATCCACCCCCTTAATTTTTGCCAATTTACTTTATTCAAAGCTACAGTCGACACCATTTAACTGATCTCCATTAAAGTTATCAATTACATGTAGGGTATACCTCCAAAGTGGTCCCATATGAGTTTCATTGAGAAACCACCCCCTTCTACCTCCCTCCGCCCCCTAATTTTTATACAAATCCACATTTTTTATTCGATCTCGATGAAACTTTGGACATATATAGCCAAAAATAAGGAGAAAAATACTGTCAACTTTTGGTTTAAAAAATTGAACCCTCTCCCCCCTATCCACCCCCTTAATTTTGCCAATTTTCTTTATTCAAAGCTACAGTCGACACCATCTAACTGATCTCCATTAAAGTTGGCAATTACATGTAGTTTTTCATGGAGAAGGATTCTGACCAAAAAAAAATCAAAATAAAAAACCACCCCTCTCCAATTTACACCCCTTAATTTTATAGAAACCTACATTTTGTATCTTATTTTACTGAACTTTGCCCATGTATACTTTAAAACTAAAGAGAAAAATCCTGTCAATATTTGGTCTTCCAAGTTCAACCCCCCCCTCCTTCCACCCCTTTAATTATTGTCAATGTTCTTCATAAAAAGCTACACTCGACACCGTTTGACCGATTATGATCAAAGTTGGCATATACATGTAATTTTTCATGGAGAATCTGACCAAAAAATAAATAAAAAAAGACCTCTCTCCCCTTTACACCCCTTAATTTTTATACAAACCCACATTTTTTATCCGATTTCGATGAAAATTTGGACATGTATAGTAAAAAATAAAGAGAAAAATACTGTCAACTTTTGGTTTCAAAAAAACTGAAGCCCTCTCCCCCTATCCACCCCTAAATTTTTACCAATGTTCTTTATTCAAAGCTACAGTCGACACATTTAACTGGTCTCCATTAAAGTTGGCATATACATGTAATTTTTTCATGTAGAAGGTTTCTGACCAAAAAATAAAAAAATTAAATAAATAAATAAACCACCCCATGTCTCCCTTTACACCCCTTAATTTTATAGAAATCTACATTTCTTACCTGATTTTTATTGAACTTTGCCCATGTATATTTTAAAACAAAGAGAGAATCCTGTCAATATTTGGTTTGCCAACGCTCAACCCCTTTTCTCCTCCAACTCCATTAACTTTTTTCAATGTTCTTTATAAAAAGCTACAGTCGCAATCGTTTGACCGATTACCATGAAAGTTGATGCTTATATGTATTTTTTAACGAAGAAGGTGTCTGACCAAAAGATCTAAAAACCACCCACTCTCCCCATTAAACTGCTTAATTTATATACACCACCTCAGTTTTTATCCCGTTTAGACAGAACTTAGCAAATTATTACTATAAAACAAAGAGAAAAAATGATGCCAACTCTTGGTTTGCAAAAAATGAACCCCTCTCCCTTTTTCCAACCCCTTGATTTTTGTCAATTTCTTTTTAGAAAGCCACAGTCGACACCATTTGACCGATCTTTATTGAAGTTGGCACATATATATGTAATGTTTTTATTGATAAGATCTCTGACCAAAAAATAAAAAAATCTACCCTAGCTCCCCTTCCCTTAATATTCGTACAAAACCCACATTTTGATTCGATTCGGTGGAACTTCGCATGAGTATACTTTAAAACAAATAGAAAAAGAAAAATACTGTCCACATAACTTTCTCAAAAAAATGAAAACCCTATCCCCCTTTCTACCCCATTTTTTACTGTCAATGTTCTTTATACAAAGCTACCGTTTCTTTCTGATTTTGAACGAAGTATGCACATGTATACTGCAAAACAAACAGAAATATAGTGTCTACATTTGGTTTCGAGAGTCCAAACACCGATCCTTCCTTTTCATCATTTAATCTACAGTTTCTATTCAATTCTGAAGGAAATTTGCACACATACACTTTAAAACATACAGAACAATTTTGTTTAAATTAGGTTGCTGAAGCCCAACCCCTCTTCCATTCTACCCCCACCCCTCCTAATGTCCAATGTTCTTTATAGATACCCACAGTTTTATCAGATTTCCATGGACCACTGCACATGTACTTTAAAAAAAAAATAGTGTCTATATTCTGTTTAAAAAACCCTACAACTTACTCCCTTACCCCATTTAATTTTGGCAAATGTTCTTTACACAAAGCTACAGTTTTTATCTGGTTTCGATGGAAATTTGCACGTGAACATTTTAAAACAAAGAGAAAAATACTGCCCACACTAGCTTTACAAAAACCAAACTACTCTTCGTCTCCACACCCCTTAATTTTTTTTTTTTTTTTTTTTTTTTTTTTTTTTTATATATACCTACAGTTTTATCTGATATCAATAGAAATTTACACACGTATACTTTAAATCAATCAGAAAAGGCAGTCTACATTTGGTATACAAAAGCTCAATCTCTCTTCCCTTTCACCCTCACCCCTTTTAATTTCCAATGTTCTTTACAAAATATCCACAGTTTTAAATCCCGTCAAAATCAGTTAAGCTATTTTTAAGTCATGGCATAATATTTATAATATAAATGTGTCTTAATGTCTCAACATATACTTCAGATTTCAACTTTGATCCCAAGCTTTCACTAATTATAAATCTATATTTTTTGTGTGATGCCGGTATGTATTAATGCCCAGATGTTACATGTTTCAGTTATCGAGCAGCAGCTTTAACAGATGTTATGATAAGATCGAAACATAGCCTTACAATCCTTAACACAACGCCCAATTCACCTCGTTCTGGAAGTGGTTGTGGTATATAAAGACAGAATTCTTCTTTGAAAGCAAGCGCTTTAATCTGAGCTACCAGGAAGTTCGCAAAATTGGAACTGCTGCGGCATATTTAAAATACTAAACGAAGTATAATACCACTAAAAATTTAAAAATAAAATAATTGTTTAAAAAAACATAAAAACCGACTTAAAAAAAAGCACTAAAAATTTTAAAATAACTTTATACCTTGCTTAGGAAAAAGTAAATCTAAATAGACAACATTTTACATTACTTTCATTGAAATTTTGACATTAATTATTTATTTTTGGAGTCGGTGCCAGCTGTCACAACGCGAAGATTGAATTACTGAACTTATTTTGGCGTTAGAGGCGAAACGGGGAGTACGAAAAAAAAATTCCCAATATTTTACAGCATGTCGTAAGGCAGATAGTGTTATTGCGGGAGACAGCTTAGGGAAACAAATTAACAGTATTTTAATCTGTGGCTTGGCCTTATTGGTCATCCAGGCATATCTCTGACGCTACAGTGTCAGTTGGTAGGTTGCATCATGAAGTAAACGATTTACAGAGTATAATACCGGCGTATCATCTGTATGTTTCAGTTTTGTTGAAACATGTTTCTAGCATTAATTGTAGGTAAGCAGTAACATGATTTTTTAAGTATTATTGTTATTCATATTGTTTTTATCTTTTTGTTTTTCTTGCTTTCGCTGGCACCGACTCCAAAAATAAATAATTAATGTCAAAATTTCAATGAAAGTAATGTAAAATGTTGTCTATTTAGATTTAGGTATAAAGTTATTTTAAAATTTTTAGTGCTTTTTTTTAAGTCGGTTTTTATGTTTTTTAAAACAATTTTTTTATTTCCAAAGACAAATCTGGCAGCCCGCCTCTGCACCCCCTCCAACTCCTGTATTTGATACCCAAAATGTGGGTCCCAAACTACACCACCATATTCCAACAGTGGTCTAACCAAAATTTTATACCCCAATTCCCCTACTTCTGTAGGGCCATCCCCTCATCACTCTTTCCAACAGGGTGCGGGGTTATGAGCCCTTTCCCTACTACCTGTCTAACGTGTCCTGCCCAGTTCAGTATGCTATCAAATGTTGTGCCAAGGTATTTACATTTTTAGTCTTCAATAAGTAGCTCCTTCCCCACTTTGTAATAGGTTTTTATCGGTGTACCTAATAAGCTGGCTCTTTTTTGCTTTTATCTTCATCCCAAGTTGACTCACCCAGCTAGTTGACCTATCTAGACCACCCTGCAGCTGTTTACAGTCTTCTGTTGTTTTGATCCTTTTATATAATACTAGCAGATTTCCCGACATTGCCAAGTATAGTTCGCTATTTTGATTCACGCAATGAGAAGGATGTGTACAAAGTTTTAGAAAATTCATGCCAACCATTTTCGCAATTAAAGCAAACCATATTTCACCCGCCCCCTACCAAGAAAAGGGTGGGTTGAAGTTCATTTGCATGTACTCTATGCCTTGTGCTTTTGGTAACATTATTCTTCTGATCTAGGCCTTAATCAACCTAACCGCCACAACTAAGAAGAAAACAAAACATCTATTATGCATGTTCACCATGTAATTCCTAGTGTACATTTTTTTCTGGTTCAGGCAACATGTTTACCTAGCCACCTCAAATTTAAGAACTAAGAGATATCAAAAAATGGTATTCTTTACTTTAAATATTTGTCATTGAGTTACAGAAGAATACATGATCAAATATGGCGTTTGCAAAATTTTTCCAGGCCACTTTTCAACCCACAAACCTCAGTTCTGACATATGATATCTCGATAACGAAGTGAAATATATATATATTCTTTAGTTTTGATTTGTCTCAGATATATATGAATTGACCATACAATTTATCAATTTTCAGTTACTCAGATATAGTAGAATCCACCAGATTTTGAATGAATTTACAGTATTGAAAGCTTGAGATCGAAGTTAAAATTTAAGGTATGTCTTAAGACATTATGACACATTTATTTTACAAGTACCTGAAAATTTGTGAGTCAATTTTGACTGAGTTTTCACTGTATGAACATGAGTTATAAATTGTGACATCATGATTAAATAACGTCATTACTAAACAACGCTAGAGTGTGTTAGAAACTCACATTTGCTTCAATTGCTAAGTGAATGAATTTACTTTGTTCTCGAAATGCCAGATATTTTAACTCCGCAGATTCAGCCTTTTATACAAATATCAAAAGTGAATCCCGAATATTATAGTAAATAATGTTGATGGCCAGAGATATTGTAGTTTTACTGCAAGCGATTGTCGTTAAAGAAAAAGTTTCTTTTTCGTTATTAATTTCTTGCATCCAATAAGGCAATCTGTTTCGTTTAAAAACTAAATCTCCCCAATTAAAGAAAACAATATTTCAAGTTTTATTTAGCATGGAGTATGTTACATAGGTATTACTATTAACTGCGTTTGATCCTTTCATTATACATCAGAAATATTGTAGTTGCGGGATATACCATGTTTAGTGGTTCCTTCTTTGGTACTTTTCTCAACATGCTGAGAATTTCATAATGCTCCAGCAATATGTAACACAGAATCAAAAGACATACCAAACAACTGAACTGAGATTCTAAGCTTTAAAACGGTGAGAACCCCATTGAAATCTGCTCAGTAGTTTATGAGTTTTTATTTTTCAAATTATCCGGTTTACATTTTATAGCTATAGATATGTCATCTGCTAACAATCTAACTTCTGACAGTAAACCATTAACAGAATCATTCATCAGAATAGCAAATAACAATGGTCCCAACACACTACCCTGTGGAACTCCCACGTTCACTCCTACTTCTTTTGATACTGCATTCCCCACCCTAACTTTTTGCTTAATACCTTTTAGGAATTCTTCTACCCAGCAATCACCTTTTTATCTACTCCAATCATTTTACCTTATTTAGCACCATTTTATGGCTCACTCTGTCAAAGGCCTTTGTAAGATATAGTGCTACACTATCAACTTGACCTCCCCTGTCCATTTCATAAGAAATATCTTGCATATAGCCTACTAACTGACATTTGAATGAATATCCTTGTCTAAAGCCATGTTGCTGACTTGAAAACCACTTACGTTCCTCACAAACACTTCTAATATGGTTGCATATTAATCTCTCCATTAATTAATCTACCACTGATGTCAAGCTGATTGGCCTATAGTTTTCGACCCTGCTTGTCACCCCTCCTTTAGGGACTGGTACTATTATCGCACTTTTCCAGTCATCTGGTAAACAATTAATATCCGGACTCAATTTAAATAAAGTTTAAGGGTAAGGTACAATGTCCCATCCTGCTATCTTTAAGACGTGTAGAAATATTATCAACATCGGCCCTTTACGCTTTTTTTAGATTCCTTGGTTCCTTCATGATATCTTCATATTTAATTTCAAATTTTCTAATGTGCTTATCTCCAACTGTGCGGATAGGCTCTTTTTCTGATATAACCCCTGAATTATTGCCCCCAATGGTATCACTGAACCAGTTACTTAATAACTGTGCCTTTTTAAAATCCTCAGTTACTTCTTCTCCATCCTTATCTATAATTGTCTCAATACCATCTCTTCCTCTCAGTTTCCTGATATAGCTATAAAAATTTCTAGATGCATCAGTCAGAATTCCCCCTGCACCAATAATATTCTTCACAAACTCAGCCTTAGCCAGTTTCTTTGACATTATTAATTCCTTGGTTAATTGTTTCAAGACTTCCCTACTTCCTTGCTGTTTCGTAACTGTTATATTCTTGTCTTGCAGTCCTCCTCTGCACCCTCACCAACTCCTACATGCAGTGCAATATATTTAGGATCAAATGGACAGGAGAGGTCTCACTTATAGTGTAGCACTAGATCTTTAAAAGGTTTTTGACAGAGTGAGCCATAAAATGATAGTAATTAAGGTAAAAACTATTGGGGTGGATGAGAAAGTGATTTGCTGGGTAGAAGAATTTTTAAAAGATATAAAACAGAAAGTTAATGTAGGAAATGCAGTATCAAAAAAAAAATGGAAGTGCCATGGGCTAGTATATTGGGACCATTGCTATTCATTATTCTAATGAATGATTGTGTTGAATGTTTACTGTCAGTAATTGACTGTTTGCAGATGACATAATGCTATATAAAAGGATTAAACCTGGTCATCGTCAACCTCTTCTGTCTCCAGTTTCCTGGGTGCGGTATAAGAGTGCTCATCAGCTTTGCCTGTCCAAGTACGTTTCCTCTTCTTGGATTCTAGGCCATGATGCACCTTTCTCCTGTAGGTTCAGTTTCAAAAGATCAGTCCGTCTCCTTCTGGGCCAGCCTCTTGGTCTTTAACCCTCCAGTTTTTCCCAGCCATATCCTCACTGTTCTTGTTGGGTCCATGTGCTTGACATGCAATATTGCTTTGACAATTTCATTGATTGGGATCTGTATATGAATCACTTCATTCCTGATCTTGTCACTTCTGATTTTCCGTACCATTGATCTTAGGAACTTCATCTCAGCCCCCTGGAGTCCGGTTTCGTCTCTGCTGGTAGTGGTGCATACTTCCAGGCTGTATGTTGTAATCTGCATGGAGTATGAATTATAAAGTGCCATTTTGGCTGTAATTGGAATATGGCTGTCCCACAGAATGTGCCTAACTTGATGATAAAACTGAGCTCCTTTTTGTACCCTATTTGTAATTTCGTTCTGGGATCAACTGTCAGAGGTCACTTTACTGCCAAGATACTGAAAATTATCCACCTGATTCAATTTTTCACCCTCCACTTGCAAAAAACACAAAATTTTCTAAAATTGTGACATATTGGATCTTAATGTGTTTGTCTAAATTCATAAATATTTTTTAAAGCAATTCTGGGTACTTAATTTAAGCCACTCTGAGAGTCTATCTTTAAAACTGTTACTGTGCACAAAACACTAAAACACAAAATATCTTTCAACATCATTATGCTATGAAAATAATTGAATGAAAAATTCAGTTGTGATCGCATTGTATTGTATTGCACTAGCAGCAAAATTTCCTTTTTTTTGTTTTAGAACTTTTGTCATGAATGATGGCAAAGCTGAAGCAACAATACCACATCCCCGAGCATCAACCAGTCCTATTTCAGCTGTTACTTTCTGGTGAGTGATAACAATTTGTTATTTTCAGTATGCACTGCAACAATGTTAAACAGCTGTAATTTTCTTTATGCCACATTGCTTACTATTATTGTACAAACCAAGAATGGAATGTATCAACACTAGCATTTTTTAGTTCTGAAGGCAGGACTGAGGAGGTAACATAACACACATAATATAAGATTTTCCACAATATTTCTTTACTTATGATGGGTTTACATATATTATTCAGTTAATACCCAGATACCAAGGTGAAATTTTTTTTTTGCTGAATAAAATTTTCTCGGATAACTAGCCGTTTTGGCGGTCGCAATCTCTGCTGCCATTGTCAAGTGATCGACAGACTAACTCAGCTAGTTACCTGAGAAAATTTTATTCATTTACAACGCCGAGAAAACCTCTAGTCTTATTTATTTTTTTGTTGTCATCATTTTTTCAACTGGTTTGATGCAATCCTTTGATTCTTTCTATCTAACACTAACCTCTTCATCTCAACATACTCCTTACAACCTACCTACTCAATTATCTGCTTCATATGTTCTAATCTCTGTCTTCCTGTACAGTTTTTACCTCTGATCATTCCTTCCACAACAGGTTAATCTATCCTGCATGTCTTCATATGTGACCCACCTTCCTGTCTCTTCTTTCTGTATGACTCTTCCATAAACGTTTTCCACATTCATCATTTCCAAAACACATTCATTTCGTACACAATATGTCCACTCGATTTTCAGCATTCCTCTGTAGCAACACATTTCAAATGCTTCAATTTTGCTTTTTTTTTCAGTATTTCTAAAGTCCATGCTTCACTACCATAAAGTGCAGTTTTCTGCACATAGAGTTTTAAAAAGTTCTTTCTGAGTACAATATCAAAATTTGAAATTAAAAGATTTCTCTATTTCAGTAAGGGTTTCTTCGCTAGTCCTACTCTGTTTTTAATTCCATTCCTGCTTCTGCCATCAGTTTGTAAGGGAGTAAACCACATACAGGGGTAGAGTATCGGTTTAACCACCTTAACTAACCTACAACTTGCTTTAAGTTCTGTCAAAATGTTCACTAGTAAAAATGCATAACCGTGTGTGAGCCTGGATAAATCAACTGTAATACATTACGGCCACCACTTTCCTCATTATTACTTAGGAAAGAAAAGGTTACTATTCACTATGAAAAATATGCACTGTTCACTTCAAAAGATTTTTAATATATTTTCAAAGTCACATTTACAGTTGAAGTTGGCTATCAGGCGAATCATTTCCAAAAAAGCAAGTCATGAAGAGGAATAAACACCAGATCAACCCCGGTTAATTAATTATCAAAGCTTTATAGTCACTGTTTACACTTTGCAAGTTCAAAGAATTCTACCATGGCTGCCAAGATGGCATAGTTGATGTTACACACTGATCTACATTCACGGCCCACTACAACGCCACCAAGTGGCTACTCCCAAACAGACTAATGCACCTATTGCCTCAAGGCATGTGATACTAGTAATGGCATCTTCAAGCCCACAGGTCCATTTATACCCTTCGATGCCCGACACCTGTAGCGCCTCGCTACCAAACATAGTTAGTAAAAATATTGTGATCTCTAGTGTTCAAAATTTTACAGTGTATAGTACGCGGTCTGTTGATTAATCTTGCTTATGATGACTATACCTCTAAAGCTACTCATTTCACTGTAAAAAAATTCGAATGTGTGTGTGGAATAATGACAGACTTCCTGTAAGACATCGGTAATCCTCCCCGCTGGCACTTTGCTTTAACAATTTTGGAAATGTCTGCTGAAGTATAAGTTATCGTGTTTAAACCCTTGTCATTTTGTTCTATGATCCTTCCTGATTACAGTGGTATCACTTTTATTTTTATCTGTGGTGTATTTCAAAAGTTGTTAAACTCACAAAAATTGAGGTGGTAATCACTTTTGCCGACATGTTGAAAAAAACTAATATTTTGTTAATTATTATTAAAGTGCTGCTTATTTTGAAAAAAAGTGTTATCATCAGAATTTTGCTTTAATTTTATTACACATTTCAAAAGTTATTTTGTTTACTGAGGTGGTCTTCGTTGTTCACAATTCAATTTTGAAAGTTCCCAAGTTTTTCTTTACGGTGTAATTACGCTTAAAAACTGATTTAATGTTCGTTAGACTGTGTGGAATGCTTCGAAACTTTTATATGTTATATAGTTTTCTTTATTATTACATAAACATTATTTGTTAGCTCCGAAAATTATCGAAAATGTGTTGTTATGTGGTGTTGAAAGTGCGAGTGTGTTTGACGAAGTTTTTAAAATCATGTTTTCTTTATTTATTATGCCTGAAACTATTGATTTTTAGTGAATTTTAATTTCTCTCGGTTCATTATTATTATAAAAATACCTTACTGTATCGAAAAGTGTTGAGAAATAGCGATATTGTCACGTAACCAAAATTGATTGTTTACAAGTTGAATGACTGAGGATTTCATTGATTTAAATGAGTTTACAAGTTGTTTACTATTATTAATGGTCTATTTAGAGCTTGTATTATATAATGAATTGCTTTCTTGATTTTAAATCGCTGTATGTTCTGAGATAGGCTGCAGTATCGGCTTCCATATGAATCACGTCTCCCTTATCCTGTAGTTATGAGATGAACAATTTCACAATTTCTGAGATTCTTACACTGTCCCGTGTGCCCTATAGCTAAAAAAAAAAAAGTAAAATTTAACGAATTCTAAGGTGCTTACAAGTTGTAATTTTATTTCTGAGGTAAATTCACTTACTTCTGCTACTACTTTTGATCTTATTTCTATATTTTATTTACTATTATTGGTATCATTTTTGCTATATTTCATCACTTTTGTCTTGATTTGGTTTATATTTAGTCCATAATTTTCATTCAGTATTTTCTTCATGCCATTCAGTAAAATTCTCAGTTTGTTCTGTTAAAAGGAAAATGTCATCAGAAAACTGACTTTATCTCCTTGACTACTAATGCCACATTCAAATCTTTCTTTTACTTCCTTTATTGCTTACTTCCTCTATGTACAAGGGTCTGGTTTGGGCACTTAAGGCTAGGTGAGATCTGAGCGGGAAAGAGAGGATAGTGGTTGGTTTTTGGTTGTGTGTTTTGGTGTTGTGAAGAGTTTTTAGCTTGGGATATATGTTTTTGGACAAATTCCAGTGGATAATTACAGTATACTTGGACCTGTGTCAGATCGTTGTGGTAAAGGATTCTTAGTGGGAGCAGATATGTCCGACTCAGATGGCTAGGCTGTAGGTAATGGATCGTTTTATGTGAAAAAGGTGACAGGTTTGAAAGTAGAGATACTGTTTTAAGTTTGTGGGTTTGATGCATACAGAGCCAAGTGACCATTATGTACAGCCTGTGGCAAGGAAGGTGATTCAGGTATAAGAGTAGGATCTTGTGACAGTTAGGGAGTGGAGTTTAGGAATTCAATGAGGAGGTTTTTATGATGGGTCCAGATCATAAAGATGTCACTTGTATATTTCAACCACAAGGTGGGTTAAAAGGTAACCTTTTTATGATAAAATACCTCGAACTAGTCCAGGAAAAGATTGGCATAGGAGCTGCTATGTGAGTGCCTCTTTCCAGATGTAAAATTTGGGATTAGGAATTGAAGAAATATTTAGTTAGGGTAAAATGCACCAGTGAAATAAGGAAGGGAGTGTTAGGAAGAGTGTGTGGATGTGCATTTTGAGATAGTCTTTAAGGGCACTATGGCCCTTGTAATGAGGTATGTGGTGTAGAGAGGGTTGATGTCTACTGTGACCTGGAAGGAATCTTCAGATAGTGGTGTGGGGACTATTGAAAATTGCTCAATGAAGTGGGGTATGTGACATATGATAGAAGGGAATGATAAAGGTTGTAGGTGTTGGTCCAAGAATTCAAAAATTTGTTTAGTTGGAGAACCATTGGTGGTGACTTACGGGCATCCAGGATAGCCCACCTTATACAAGGGTCGATCCAAAACTTATGCCTCTTATTTTTTGTATGTAAGTGGATGCACAGTCTGGGTGTTGGTGGTGTTGCAGTATCATTTGAACCACCTCACTAATGGGCTGATAGTTTCATTATCTTCCTGCAGAGAGCAGCAGCAGTACAGATGATTAAAAATGCACTGATATTGAAGTGTGTATGAAGCTTGTTAAACGTGTACAGAGATCGTATGGTAGATGTGAGTACAGTGAGGTGCTGGGTCGTGCGGTTCAACAGTAGTGAAACTGACATTGATGACAAACCACATCCAAGGTGTCCCTGCCCTGCTGCCATTCATCACAATGAATGGCATCTCAATGAGCTCATTCATGCGGATCGGAGAATTACAACCTAGATACTCTGTGCACAGCTTAATGTTGGCTTCAGTGCATTGCTGATGATGTTAGGAACACTGGGTTATCACAAAGTTTGTGTGAGATGGGTCCTGCAGATGTTTATGGAAGACCAGAAAAATCATCAAATGTATGTCTGTCAGGACCTGGTGAATCAGGCTGAAGTTAACAATTTTATGTACAGCATTGTCACCAGAGATGAATCGTGGTGTCACCATTACAAAACAGAAACTCAAAGACAGTCAGTCGAGTAGTGCCATGTGAGATTCCCATCAAAAGAAGTTCAGGACACAGCAATCTGCAAGGAAAGTGATATGCACTGTTTTCTGGGATAGACAGGGTGTGATACTCTTTCGCATCTTGGTACCTGAGCAGACTGTTAATTCTGACCTCTATAAGATGTTGAGTAAGCTGAAAGCCAGGATTTCCAGAGTCAGGCCAGAGTACAAAACAATCTTTTGATTGCAACATGATTATTCAAGGCCCCACACCAGTTTTGCTCCTGCTGTGCACCACTTCCTTATCCAGACTCTGGAGGTAGGAATTGGCCTGCCGACACATTCTGGATACCAGATGCCACACCCATTTGAAGCCCTTTACAGATATGATCTGGTGCCTGTTTTGCCTTATTAGATGCAGTATATGGTCTTATCCTTGTACAAGGGAATTGGGTGGTTGATATTGTCAGGGTCTGAGTAGTTAAAATCATGTATAGCATGACATGATTCAGTCAGACTGAATTCTACTAAAAAATGGTGTCATTCCACAAAATCATGTTCACCAAGGCTAGTGCATGTAACCAATTCAATATCTGATATCCCAAGTTACAATAATCTCATGATACGAATAAAATCTTTCTATTCACTCTGTACCATTTCCTCATGGGTGCCAGGTGGGGGAGGGGGGGTGCAAAGGGGTGTACACTCCCCTCCTATGAAATAAAATAAACAGAAAAAGATTAAGAAACAAAAAATTTATTATTAAATTCACTGTTCGAATAATAATGGCACCTAGGTTGTTGTCCAAATCTGTTCAACACCTAGTCAATAAATTCAGCATCCTTAGTTAATAAGTGTTATGTATAATGTATATGTATAAAAACAGATGCATCCGCCATAAAGTAATCCTGCCGGCACCCATGCATTTCCCAATCACAACTTATGTGATACATTACAAACAGATTGATCAGAGCCAACACCATCCCAAACATCTATCGAAGAACACAACAATCTTATGGCAAAATGTTCTCAACAATCGAATGCTGTATTTGAAGGTTAAGGGACTTTTGAAAGAATTCTTATTGTGAAAAAAACTGTTTAATTAATATTATGGTTTATAAAATTAAAAATATTTCTTGTGAAAATTGGAAATAACTGATTGTTTCATTAAAAGGATCAAATTAAAAAGGGAGTTTTTCTTACCTGAATATACGAGGCGTATTTTTTTAGTAAGTACCGTTTTGTCACATCGTGGCTGCAGCACTACGGTCGGCGTTCCACGCATGCGCACTGGGTACCTACATCTCTTGCCTATGGATTGACGCCATTACAGTCTAATTCTTCCTTGTTTACATTGTTCGCTGAGTGTTTAAGATGCTTCCGATAATCGTGAGTCCCACCGACTGTGAAATACGGGCTGTTATAAGATTTCTTTGTGCTAAAGGCCTAAACCGATCGATATTCACTGTGAGATCTGTGCAGTTTACGGACAAAACATTATGAATGATGGAATGGTGAGAGCATTTAAAGATGGCCACACAAATGTGCATGATGAACAACGGAGTGGGCGTCCTTCGGTCGTTAATGAAAGTTTGGTGCAGAAAGTGGACAATAAGGTGAGAGAAAACAGACGCTTTACGATTTCCTCCGTGTGTGATGACTTTCCTAGTGTTTCTTGTAGTGTTTTGTATCACATTGTGACCGAGCACTTGAATTACCGAAAATTGTGCTCACGTTGGGTACCGAAAATGTTAACGGATGTGCACAAAACCAAACTTTTAGGCAGTGCATTGACTTTCCTTGAGCGGTACCTTAACGATGGTGATGATTTCTTAAGCCAAACTTTTATGGGCGATGAGACATGGGTGGCCTACGTCACACCTTAATCAAAGCAACAGTCCATGGAATGGCGGCATTCAGATACACCCAAAAAAGAGAAGTTCAATTAAACGATTTCTGCCCGGAAAATCATGTGCACAGTTTTTTGGGACAGAAAAGGAGTATTGCTTGTGGAATTTCTGCCTTGTAATGAGACAATCAATGCAGCAGCTTATTGTGAGACATTGAACAATCTGCACCGTTCAATCCAGAACAAAAGACGTGGCAAGTTGAGCAAGGGCATCGTTTTGCTGCATGAGAATGCTCGTCCACATGTGGCTAATCAGACCAAAGATCTCATCACATCTTTTTGATGGGAAACTCTAGATCATCCTCCGTACAGCCCTGATCTGGCGCCCAGTGACTACCATCTGTTCCTGCACTTGAAGAAACACCTGGACGGTCAGCGTCTTGAAGACGATAACGAAGTCAAAACAGTTGTGATGCATTGGTTAACAAGTCAGGCGGCAGACTTCTATGAGGAGGGTTTTCAAAAACTGGTACTACTTTATGACAAGTGCCTCCATATTGAAGGGAATTATGTAGAAAAGTAGAGTAAGGTACAGGCTTTCATGTAAAAATAAAATTATTGATATATATTTGCACGTCTTTTTTTAATTTCAAAACGGTACTTACTTAAAAAACATGCCTCGTAGTTTTATAAAAATTTACAAATTGCTTCACATGCTTCTGATATTATTTGTAATAATAATTTTGCAGATATTGCAGCACTGAACTTGGTCTGTATGCACTCTACTGGTTTCTAAATTAATTACAATTAATTGTTCTTCCATAATAGCAGATTCTCTCATGATGGTATCAAACTTTGACATTAGAGGTTCTACTACTCTTAGCAGCTCAATGAAATTTTTGTTATCCATTCTCAAGTAACTGTGATAATCATCAATCTGAAGTTCTCTAATGAACTAAATTAATTCATTTTCTTAAGCTATTCTTCAGCCCAAATTTTTCTTTTGATCTCTAAATTAACACTAAATGCCAAAACAAGTACAATATTTTGCTGCTTTGATCAAATAGGCAGCATGATGACCATGCATACGTACCAAGTACTAAAAAAGACTGCAAATCAGGCCTCATGTAGATGTGACACCCAATTTTATGGAGGATATGGACAGGCCAACCAAATGAGATTTTCTGTAAGGAGTGTCAGATAATACTTACCTTTCCCACTTTGGTATACCCATCACTTGCTAGTATAGTAAACCTATGTATATAAAAAGCAATGTTCATATGTGTGTCCGATATAGACTAAAAAAAAACCTACTGAATCGATTTATAAAAGTTTTTTTTTTTTTTTTTCTTTGCAAAATGACATGGGTTGTCAGTGGAAAGTTTAAAGCTATTTCTGATTCCAAGAAAGAAACAATCACTCACTCACAAGAATAATTGGGTCAGCATGTACGCCAGGTAGGACAGAATTTTTTTTTCTTATTTCAGTAGCATATATAAATATATATAAATGTGTGTCCTCTATAGACTAAACAACTACTGGACTGATTTACAGGCCTTTTTTGCAAAATTGTATGGTTCTCAGTAGAAAGTTCAACGCCATTGAAATCCTCGATCTGACTCAAAAGTATTAGATGGTTCGTGGTTTTAATTACATACGATAAAAAACCAGTCCACCATACAGTTCAATTTAAACTTGTTTTTATTTTCATAAGCATGAAGTCAAAGATATTGGTTACAAGCATACATTCAATCCAGCAATTCAGACAACATTTCTTCCACAGACAATACAGTCCCTGGCCATCGTAAATTGAGCCTGTAAAAACTCTGTCCAAAAACAAAAACTGTCTCTGTCTATACTGATCGGTTTATATAAGTTCCATTGAAGTTTCTAGAACACTACAAAGGATTCTGACAGATACTTCTTGAACATTTCTAGAACAATTTAAACATATTAAAAAACATTCAGAATTAATACATAATCATTTAAAATCATTACAAAATGGTCAGAAATGGAAATTAAAGATACTTAAACACAAAATTATCTACAGAAATCATTTTAAACTGTAGAAAATTGTCCTTTAGACATTGTAGCTTGCCTTAATACTTACAATTACAAACGTTTAAGCAATTCTCTTGCACAATTCTGTCCTTAAACATATTAAATGGTCTCTAAATAATTTCTTTTCATAAAACAAAGTCTAAATACATTGTGTAAGACCCTAAGCTGATACCGGGGTTGTAGTATCGGCTTAGTACCTTAACTAACAGTTCACTTGAAATGAAAAGTTCTCTGACAAAAATGTTCTGATTGACTTTAATAATTTTGAATGACCATGTTGCCTACATAGAAACTCAACTAAAATGCTTTACGGCCGCCACAAAGCTTTATAACCCAATGCTGAGGAAAGGTCTTACTACGAAATCACAACAGGTCACTTCAAGAAAAATATTAAATTTATTTTCAAAGTCACATTCACGAAATATTGCATTAAACAGTTGAGTAGGTGATCGAACACTCGTTTCCAGAAAATTGTAGGTTGTGGAGAGAAATAATACCAACCGGCCCCTTTAGAAAATTTTAAAGTTCTTAGTAGACATTACATTAACCGCCTATTACAACGACACCCAACATGGCCGACATTGAGTGTAAGTTTCCAACCGCCGCCTTCCCACTCCTAAACAAACTATCGCAGATTACCTCACGTAACGCTTCCAGAGAAAAGACAAAAGATGAAATCATAAAGAAAGAAAGAAAGACATCCCCCCACTACGAGGTCCCTGCTTATATTGACCCCGACTGTATCGCACGTTTATGCTGCCGCCTAACAAAAAGTGTGTATATTGCACTAAACGATCTAGATTATAAAAAGTGTTCAAACTTTATCAATGTGTAGACTTATCTGCAAGATGCTCAAAGGATGTTTAATGAGAAATTTCGAGTGATTAGTTTAAATTTTGGTTTAATTTGCATAGTGATACCACGTCATTGAAGCAAGTGGATATTTCCCCAGTTCTAGAAAATTTACGTACTTTTTAAGATCACCTGCTGAATTACAATTAATCTAAATGAAATTAGTGCCAAAACGTTCAACAAAAATTCCCGAGTTTAATGGTGTAAATTATACAAAAATCGGTGGCAGGATAATGAAATTACAGCTTAGACAAGATTTGGTAAATTAACTATTTAGAAGTCATATGGTTTTTCGTTAATAACTCTTAAAGTATTATTAATATAAAAAAGGTAAAATTATTGGGGTTTTCTTTGGATTTAATTACATGTTTTAAAAGTTATTTTATCTCTGAAAGTGGTTGGGTTTAGTTACAAATAATTCTTAAGTGGGACACGTGTGTTCAGTAACAAAACAATCTTTAAAGTTGAAGGGAGGAGGGCAGCAGCAACACAACACAACACACAAACAAAGAAAAAACAATATTTCGGGTGAAAATCCCCTTTTTCGAGTTAACAGAGAGGTGGCTGGTCTTTAGTCCAGTAACGGGGTAGTTCTCACTTGCATCACATCACGTAGAAGATTTTTTTTTCTTATCTTGTATATATTGGTGAGAGTATGCAGAAACCAAGTTTTCGACCTCCAACACCCTCGGCACAATTTTCTGTGGCCAAAAAACATCAAAATTTGGGTACTTTTTTCAGTTTTTCGTCTATAACTCCTTCCTGATAAGTCCTATCAATAAATATTCTATTTTCAATTTGAAAGAGGACAAAATTTCCTACAACTTTCGTACTACAAACTTTTTTCTAAACTCAAAATTAAGCGAGCTACAGTTCTTCGAAAATCAGCCAAATTTCACACTTTTCCTAAAAGTTGGGTTTTTACCTAATTTGCAGCTCAAAATGACCTGAAACCCCTGTATATTTAACCGATATATTTGTGTTTCTGTATGACATAGTATATAATGTACTATACTTTGATTACTGATGGTCCATTCAATAATCATATAGCATTGTTGGCCGGGAGATCCCGAAGGATTGTTCGGCCGCCAGGTTACAGTGTTATGGATAGGCTGTGCAGTGCGCTTCTTGTGGCTATCTAACCTGACCAAGTACTAGTACCGCATATAGGGAACCTACAGCTTAAGGTGGAATCCAAACCACAGAATCGTTCTGGCTTACTTCATATTACACAGCAAGCTGTGGCAGAGGTAAAGGTCGGGTCAATGACCTTTGAAAATCATTGCTGAGACCGGGATTTCGATCTCCAATCCGACGCCTTGAGCTACCAGATCGCTCTATTACTGAAGATAATAGAGCGAACAACAATGCATAATGTTATGACGCAAAGTTATAAAGTCATAATAATTTCGAAATAAGTTAAAAAAATGGACATAAATAAATTTCTTTTCCGTTTGGATTGTCCCGGCTTATCAATGAATTGTGTCTCTTTCATCCATTGCATCAGGAACAGCTTCCTCGAGGTCGAAGAAATCTTCCTCTCCTTCATCAACTACATTCCAGGAACGTTTTCACGAGGCAGGGCGAGAGCAATTTTTGCAAGCAGCTGAACAATGCAATCCTGATTAGCGACAGCTGCATGGAGGAGTACAAGGTTTCTGGAAGGAATATGATACAACCCTCGAAGTAAACTCAAGTGCATCGTCTTTTATTATTGTTTTTTTATGACTTTACGCCTCGTCGACGTCGAGTTCATTAGTGGCACGATGGGACTGGGGGCAAGGAACAGGAAGGAATTCGGCCATGGCCTTTTGAAGGAGCATCCCGGCATTCGGCTGGAGTGATTTGAGGAAACCATGGAAAACCCAAATCTGGATGCTTGGACGGGAATTCGAACCGACGTCCTCCTGAATGCATTTATTATTGTAACTGTAATAAGACTGGACGAGCCTTTCCTTCATCCTCACGGCAATGGGTACGTTTCTCGACCCAACCAACCTTTACTTGGTGGTACGTGCATATTGAGTGAAACGTTGCCGCATCTGATTTTGGTGGCAACCGTGCTAGTCTGAATGCATTTTTTGGGCAGATTTCTTAATCATTTCATATCTGAGCCTTCCAATGTTCCACAAGCAATTTTTCCGTACCATTCCAAGATGATCTGTTCCCCTGCGTGTTCTCCAAATGTTCTCTGGAGGCTAGAGTTCTGAGAAGTTAGCATGCATGTTACTTTCAGATATGGTTGGTATTGAATCATACAGTAGAAGTTTTCTTTCCCATAGCCGAAATATGCTGATATTGTATCACATCCAGCAAATGCATGGATGAAGAGGATGTGTGTGGGTTCAAACTCGTGGTACCAAAGCCCATTAGCAAAATGAGAAAGCCAATATACTCACTTAGAATCATCACACTGTCGAATTTTGCTGCTTGGGAAATTGCTGCGTCAACGATCAATACAGCAGCATCTTGTTTTGCCTGTTGATCTGGATGCCTCCTTTTTCAGTTTTTGCATTAGTATCAACATTACACAGTTCTTGCTGCTCTCATTTGCTGCGTCACTGTAGCACTTGTTTCCTCACTGAAAATGATGCCTGCTGAAGTATCTGATGTTTTCAAACTACAAATCATTTCAGATGACTTTATTCCTCTCTGCGCAGCATAACTTCAGTATCCGTCAAATATAACTGTGATGTTGGATCTATAGTTCGTTGTCAAATAGGCTTCATATTTTCCACAGCCAAGGTATTTACTACTATGCCACATAACCTTATGCAGGAGGAATCATCCGTGCATAGCAAAAAAATTTGTGTTGGGTGTTGTATCTTGAAGAGATTTAAATGCTTCATATTGCGACAATTTTTTTCCATTGTTGTACGGAACAAATTCAAATGGAACACATTGTTTCAATCCATTAAAACGGAAAAGAAATGGATTTATGACTAATTTTTGACTTATTATGACTTAATTTTGACTGCATAAATAAACTTTGTGCCATAACTTTAGGTTTTCAGTTTTGCAAATCCGTTTTTCAAACTGGTACAAATACCATCAGGTAATAGAACGAAATGGTAGCTCAGTGGTTAAGGTATCTGACTGAACATCGAAATCCCGTTCTCAGCAGTAATTTTCAAAGGCCATTAACCTGAGCTTTACCTCTGCCACAGCTTGCTGTGTAATATGGAGAAAACCAGAACGATTCTGTGGTTTTAATTCCACCTTAAGCTGTAGGTTCCCTATATGCGGTACTAGTACTTGGTCAGGTTAGATAGCCACAAGAAGCGCACTGCACGGCCTATCCATAACACTGTCACCTGACGGCCGAATAATCCTTCGGGATCTCCCAGCCAACAATGCTATATGATTATTGAATGGACCATCAGTAATCAAAGTATAGTACATATATATACTATGTCATACAGAAATACATATATATCGGTTACATATACAGGGGTTTCAGGTCATTTTGAGCTGCAAATTAGGTAAAAACCCAACTTTTAGGAAAAGTGTGAAATTTGGCTGATTTTCGAAGAACTGTAGCTCGCTTAATTTTGAGTTTAGAAAAAAGTTTGTCATACGAAAGTTGTAGGAAATTTTGTCCTCTTTCAAATTTAAAATAGAATATTTCTTGATAGGACTTATCAGGAAGGAGTTACAGACGAAAAACTGAAAAAAAGTACCAAAATTTTGATGTTTTTTGGCCACAGAAAATTGTGCCGAAGGTGCTGGAGGTCGAAAACTTGGTTTCTGCATACTCTCACCAATATATACAAGATAAGAAAAAAAAAATCTTCTACGTGATGTGATGCAAGTGAGACCCCCTTTTTACGACCCCATTACTGGACTACTTGCGCAAGACCTGCGTTGGACGCAGCCACTCAACTCGAAAAAGGGGATTTTCACCCGAAATATTGTTTTTTCTTTGTTTGTGTGTTGTGTTGTGTTGCTGCTGCCCTCCTCCCTTCAACTTTGGTGAGTGTTGGGTGTATTTTCCCTTTCTTTTCCATGTAAATATTGTCTCGTGGCATTTCTTTCCTTTCATTGTTACCTAAAAACAATATTTAAAATGTTTATAAAATCCGTTCTACTGCATGGAATAGTCTAAAATTTGGAAATGTTAAATTAGATTTTTGGTTCTTTCAGGAAATCTACTTTTTAGATCAAGAAATTACTAGGAATATGTGGTAAAAAATGTTAAAAGTGAAATGTATTTATCGAAGTGTTTAAAAATTTATTTACATTATTTACACGCCTGAAACTACAAAATTTTGGCGAATTCAACTTTCTTTTAAATTATTATTATTTTAAAATTACTTTATTTCACGTAAAAGTGTTCAGAAATAGTGAAATGGTTACGTAACAAAAATCTATTGTTTGAAATGGTACAATAATGGATTATCCTATTCCAGGTTGGTTTAAAAGTTTCTTTATTTTTATAAAAAGTGTATTTAGTAGTTTTATTAAATGTTGTGGGACTTAACTGCTTTTAAAATGGTTTATTTAGTAAGTTAGGTTGTGGTATCAGCTTCTACATAAAACGTTCCTCCCATAACCTGTGTATGCGATGAAAACTATATGTTTAAATGAAAGCTTACTTCCTCCCTTATCCTTGAAGCTAAGAAACTAGAATTTACCAAAATTCTAAGGTGTTTACAATTGATTTACAGTAAATTTCAAAACAAACATAAAGATCCTATTCATCCAAACTCTAACTTACTACAAACGCTATATAAAAATACAATTCCAGTTAAAGTTTAGGTTTGAGGGCTGTTACAAAAGAAAGAATCCATCACTCATTCCCAAGAATAATTGGTTCAATGTATATGCCAGGTAGCACAGCAAATCATTTCTTATTTCAATGTAAATGTTCATATCTCTCTCTCTCGCTCTCTCTCTCTCTCTCTCTCTCTCTCTCTCTCTCTCTCTCTCTCTCTATATATATATATATATATAAAACTAGGGAAGGATAGGGTAATATGACCTAACACTTACCACAGATGAAGGCGGCTGAGACGACGAACACACACACAAAAAGCACAAGAGAAGCGCTGTGGGCATGACTTCATACGATCCTTCCCCGGGATGCACATTATTCTCCATAAAATCCTACCCACTGCCCCATGCACATGTTTTAGCAGACCACCAGACCTAAAAATATCTTGGTTCACAAGTACTCACCCAGTAATTCCCCCAAACTACCACAGGGATCATTCTCGTGCAACAGACCCCGTTGTAAAACATGCAGCATCCAACCACTACCACTTACTCCAATCCCACCACAGGTAAAACATTCCCCATCATTTGTCATGCTACTTGTATGGCAACACACCTCATATGTCAACTTACATGCCTCCATGCCTCCATTGCTCCAGCTCATATATAGGCCTCACTACTAACCCCCTAGCTATCAGAATGAATGGCCACAGGCAGATAGTATATACTAACAATGAGGCCCATCCAGTTGAAAAACATGCCAGTTCCCACAAACTGAATACTTTGAACATCTGTTTCTCAGTTATGGCGATCAGAGTTTTCCCTGACAACACAACCTCCTCTGAACTACGTAGATGGGAACTAGCCTATCGGAATATCCTTGACACCAGACATCCTCCTTGCCTCAATCTCCAATAAATTCCTACCACCAGACCCAGCACTTATTATCTATATTTATGATTTTTTATTTTTCACTTAAAGTTTTTCAATTTTTTTTAATATATGTATTCTCACCCAGTTATTATGTTAATACATCTTTCAATGATAATATACCGTCTACAGTATCAATTATCGATCCAATATTTGAGCTCCCCTCCCCCCCCCCCCCCCCCCCCCCCGCCCCTCTGCCTTACACTACTATCCGCACCAGCAATGCCATTCACCAGTCGGACGTCTCTGTGTCTGGTGTCTCACTTCTGCACTTATATGGCTGTAGGATGAAATATTGTGCTTCTCTTGTGTTGGTTTTTTTTGTGTTCGTCGTTCCAGCCGCCTTCATTTGTGGTAAGTTTTGGGTCATATTTCCCTACCCTTCCTTAGTTTTATTGCCTTAAAACATTTTCCTGCTCATTGCTATTACCTTTATATATATATTTCTTCTGTCCATGTGTATGTCATTGAATTCCTCCTAAATGGCTGGACCAATTTTTATGAAACTTCGTGTGTGTGATTAGGTTGATTCGAGAATGGTTTAGATTCACAATTTGATTTAAAAAAGCCCACCCTTCTCCCCACACACATCATCAACGAAGATAGCAGCCTTTTACTTGGCGAGCATTGGCATAGCAACTGTTGCTATATCAAGGTAAACAGTATCTGTGAAGCGCAACATAATCCAAAAAGCTATTAACTATGCCACGTCTTCATGGACGTACATGGAATGCACAAATAGTTCCGAGCAGCAACATTAGCTGTAATTAGGTTGAAATGTAACCTGGGCTAAAATGAAAACTGACATTCTGTATCAAAGCAACCAAACCACCCCATTCTTAGAACTGTGCTGCTAAATCACTGTTTAGTTTAGTACCGGAAATGGCCAGTATGAAATCGGTGAAGTTTGGTACACATGAATCTTTTTGGACTAATAATAATAGCGTACAAGTGAATCAACTTCAACCAACTCCTTTCATGGTAAGGTGGGGGTGAATCTAGGCTTGCTTTAATTCCGGAAATGGATGGGGCGAATTGAATGAAACTTTGTACATGTTTCTCATTGCGTGAATAAAAACAGTCTACGCCAACTCTACCAGGCAATGCCGGGATCTCTGCTAGTAGGAAACAATAGAATCTGAGCTAAGTAGCAAATGGATTTACCAAAAAAGAAAAGAAAAAAAAAAGAGGATAGTGAAATGTACCACCACTTAGCTTAGATGAGGGTGGTTTCATGGGGTGAACACACAAAAAAATATAAGAACAGAAAAAACAATGAATATTTTGGACTTGGTCCTTCGTCAACAGGAGAGCATCATGGAGGGAGGGTGGTGTGGGAGACCATCTCACAAAACGACTATTAGTCAGGAACATGGTGGGGGTCAATTCAAACAGAGGACAGGGAGAGGGAGACAATGAATTGGAACTAGTACCTGAGCAATGCAAAATGTTGCAAAAAGTGCAGAAAAATACATTAAAATGTTCATAACATAAATTTGAGAAAGTAAAAGTAAACAAGTAAACAAAATCGAAAAAATACAATAATAATAAAAATAAAAGAATCTATGTAGTTAAACGTCACCTCTGGAATATGGTGGTTCAATATAGACAGTGGGCATGGAAGGAAAGAGAGGATAGAGGGAAGGAAAAATACTGACTGGGTATTATCTCAAATTGAGACCAGGAGGATGCCTTGTATTGGTAGGCAAGTTCCCACCTTCTGAGTTCAGAGGAGCTGCTGTTGTTTGGGAGGACTCTGATAGCATGGACTGTGAAACAAGAATTGAAATTATTAATGTCATGGGAGATGGTATGAATAGCTACTGGATGTTTTGGATTCCGAGTGAAAACATTCTGACGGTGGCCATTCATTCTAATGGCTAATGGATTGGAAGTCAAACCTATATACGAAGCCAGGCATTGTTTGCAGGTTAGCTGATATATTACGTGGGAAGTTTCACAGTTGACGTGCTCTATGATAGGAAGGTTCTCGCCAGTGATAGGGTTGGTGAAAGTGGTGGAGGCACGGTGTATATCGCACACCTTACAGTGGGGTCTATTGCGTGGGAAAGTTCCTTGGGGCTCCTGGGACGAGGAAGACTGTGTTTGTGGACTAGGAGCTGTCTGAGGTTGGGATTCCTGCTGAAATGAGTTCTGGGAGAGCCAGGGAGGCTTTTTGGAAGAATGGATCTCGTTTCTGAGCATGCTAGTAGGAAATCATAACCCTGCCAAAGGATTCTGTTGATGGATTCTTGGCCAGGGAAGTATTGTGTAACCACGACTGGCCTATGGTTGAGCCACATTGCAACCTGCTCAACCTGTTAACTGCTCCAAATCTCAGAAACCAACCATAATCCAGACCTGTTTACAAATATACTTCTCTGGCCTGGAATTCATCAATAGAATCCTTTTACAGAGTTAACATTTCCTACTAACCCACACAGAAATGAGATCCGTTTTTCCAAAAATCCTTCCTGGCTCTCCCAGAACTTGTTTCAGCAGGCCTCCCAACCTCATCCAGCTCCTAGTCCACAAACACAGTCTTCCTCGTCCCAGGAGCCCCAAGGAACTTTGCCACGCAGTAGACCCCACTGTAAGGTGTGCGTTATACACCGTGCCTCCACCACTTTCACCAACCCTATCACTGGCGAGAACCTTCCTATCATAGAGCACGTCACCTGTGAAACTTCCCACGTAATATATCAGCTAACCTGCAAACAATGCCTGGCTTCGTATATAGGTTTGACTTCCAATCCATTAGCCATTAGAATGAATGGCCACCGTCAGACAGTTTTCACTCGGAATCCAAAACATCCAGTAGCTATTCATACCATCTCCCATGACATTAATAATTTCAATTCTTGTTTCACAGTCCATGCTATCAGAGTCCTCCCAAACAACAGCAGCTCCTCTGAACTCAGAAGGTGGGAACTTGCCTACCAATACAAACTAGGCACAAGGCATCCGTCTGGTCTCAATTTGAGATAATACCCAGTCAGTATTTTTCCTTCCCTCTATCCTCTCTTTCCTTCCATGTCCACTGTCTATATTGAACCACCATATTCCAGAGGTGACGTTTAACTACATAGATTCTTTTATTTTTATTATTATTGTATTTTTTCGATTTTGTTTACTTGTTTACTTTTACTTTCTCAAATTTATGTTATGAACATTTTAATGTATTTTTCTGCACTTTTTGCAACATTTTGCATTGCTCAGGTACTAGTTCCAATTCATTGTCTCCCTCTCACTGTCCTCTGTTTGAATTGACCCCCACCATGTTCCTGACCAATAGTCGTTTTGTGAGATGGTCTCCCACACCACCCTCCCTCCATGATGCTCTCCTGTTGACGAAGGACCAAGTTCAAAATATTCATTGTTTTTCCTGCTTTTGTGAATTTTTATGTGTTTACCCCATGAAACCATCATCTAAGGTAAGTGGTGGTTCATTTTGCTTTCAATTAAAAGACTAAAAAACTACAGGACCAATTTGCAGGTAGTTTTTTGCAAAATGGTATGGATAGTCAGAAGAAGGTTTAAAGCTATTGCAATCCTCGATCCTACCCAAAGACAGGAACCATCAGTCTCTCTGAAGAATAAGTTGGTCAATTTTTATGCCATGTGGCACAGATATTGTTTCTTATTTTAATGGTACTATTAATCTATATTAGGAGCTCGTGAACAAAATGTAATAATTACTCTTCTTTTTCAAAACATTTTTTTTTAATCCATTAGTTTTTGGCCCACTGAATTTGAATCTAAACCCATTTTCAAGAAATGTGGCATAAAAATGTACTAAACATGGGCTTGAAGTTTGTGATTTTGATCAAAACTGTATAATTACAATAAATTTTCAACAACTTTGAAGACACGAGACCGATTTCTTTCAAAATAGAGTAATTTTCATTCCAATTCATCAGATGTCAATCAAAATTAAATAAATGACTTGCATTTTGTATTTATTTTTTGTACTCTCCATACTGTTTTTAACTCATTAATTTTTCTACTATTTAAAACAAAAGTTAGTACTAAGTATAGTATTGTAATACTATACTTTGTAATTGTTACAAAGCATTTTGGAAATAAACTGATGAAGAATTAAGTTGATACAAAAACATTTTAGGAAACCTGCAGGAAAGTAAAACAGGGTGAGAGGGAAGATAACGAAGAAGGATGTCAGGAAAATGGACATGATGAAGGTTGTGTTTCTGAGGAAATGGATGTTGAGCTTAACATATAATGAAAGCACAGTTGATTTTTTTTTTTTTTTTTTTTAATTGAAGAAAGAAGTGATTTTTTTTTCAGATGAGACTTAATTTTTTAAATAAATAATAAGTTTAAATATTATTGTTCTAAATAAATGTTTTATAAATAACTTATGCTTTAATTAACCCAACATAAATTGGAAAGATCTTAGTGTTTGCTATCAAAATGACTTAATTGTATCCTGGTAGCAATCAAAACATAATAATTGTATTTGTGGCAAACAAAACAGCGTAATCAAATTTTTCAAATTTGAGTTTCTTCCGTTTCATTAGAGACAGGAATTTGGATTTTACATAATATCAGATAGTGTTCCAACACCATATGAGTAAATAAAAAACCACCCCAAAATTTCACTGTATCTATGTTATTTAGCTCTTTGCTCTTCCTGTAAAATTTGAATTTTTGTAATTATTTCATTTTGTTCGCCAGCCCCTCATATATAAAAGATAATGTTCATATGTGTGTCCTCCGTAGGCTAAAAAAAACTACTGGACTGATTTATTGGCAGCGTTTTAACAAAATAGTATGGATTGTCAGGAGAAGGTTTAAAGCTATTGAAATCGTCGAACTGACCTGAAGAAAGAAACCATCACTCACTCACAAGAATAATTGGTTCAGTGTGTATACCAGGTAGCACAGCAAATGATTCTTATTTCAGTGAAACTGCTAATCTATACATATAACAGGTAATGCTTGTATGTGTGTCCCCTAGAGACTAAAAAACTATCGTACTGATTTACAGGTGTTTTTTTTGCAAAATGGTATCGTTTATCAGGAGAAGGTTTAAAGCAATTAAAATCTCGCTCTGACAAGTAGAAAGAAACCATCACACACTCCCCAGAATAACTGGTTCAATGCATACACCAGACAGCCCAACAACGATTATTATTTCAATGGTACTACGAATCTATATTCTTATTATTATTATTATCTGCAATTGGACCCTGTTGGATCACACAAAGCCTTAAAGATTCAGTTTCCTAAGTTTCCATATAGCTTTCATTTTTTTCCATGGATTCTCTTCCTTTCTTCAGTCCACTTTGTCCCCGGTTTCTTAATGACTTCATTCTCTGGCGGCACTTCCCATTTCATAATTTTTTCTCTGTATGTTTGTCTGTCTTTGATTTCTGATGTGTGTATGTGAGCTTTTTCCAGGTCTTTTTTGATCTGCTGGACCCAGGGCATAGTTTTTAGTTGTTCTAGGTATGTCACAATTTTATGAATCAGTCTTGTTGCTGGAAGTCTGTGGATATGTCCATAAAATCTTAATCTTTGTTTCCTGATGTCTGCTGCAAGGTTTGACAGTGTTGTTTTTCGAGATTTGAGTCTATATCTGTTATCTGTTTTTTTCTGGGCCAAAGATATTTCTTATAATTTTGTTTTCTTCTTTCAAAATGCTTTCTAGGTCACCTTTCCTGTGTAGTGTTATAGTTTCGCTGGCATACAGGGCTTCAGGTTTGATAACTGTGTTGTAATGTCTGACTTTTGTATATATGGACAATCATTTTTTATTATATATGTTGTAGGTTCTACCGTAATCTCTCCTAAGTTTTTGCATGCCAACTTTCGGTGCTATTTTCTCTCCTCCTGTGAGTTTGATGATTTCGCCCAGATACTTGAAACATGGGACTCTCTCAATTTTTCCATATTTTCTGACCAGTTTTTGAGTGTGGAGTTTCGAGCAGATGAACTTGTTTTTTGGAAGGATATTTGTAAGCCTACTCTTTCAGCTCATTCTTTGAGAGTTTCTATCTGTTTAATTGCTGTGGTCTCGTCATGTGCTGTATATATATAAAAGGCAATGTTAATATGTGTTTCCTCTATTGGCTAAAATCTACTTGTCCAATTTGGGGCAGCTTATTGCAAAATGGTCAGTGATGTCAGGAAAAGGTTTAAAGCAATTGAAATCACCAATCTGACCTGAGGAAAGAAACCTTCACTCTCTCACAAAAAGAATTGGTTGTATTTGTAAGCCTGGTGGCACAGGAGAAACCTTTATTTCAATGGAAACCATGCATGCACAATATAATATTGTGTTGGCAATTGCATCATTTTGAATTGTGCCAAATCTTTTGTATGTTGTATAATTTGAAACTCAGTACTTTAATTGCCATTGAATTACAAAACAGTCAATTACCAACGTGCAACATTTTAAAAATATAGGGAATGAGTAAAGTACTCCAGCGATGCAGAACAGTTATAATGGATGAATTCACAATGGTGCATAAAAAATCGTTGGAAGCATTGCATCGAAGGTAGTAAGATTTACATGAACTGCCATTCGATGGTGATGTAATATTATTAGCAAGTGATTTTTAACATACATAACCTGTTGTTTCATGTTCAACATAAACTGATGCACTAAATGCATGTTTAAAAGCATCACATTGGTGGAAACATGTTAATAAATTTACAGATGTTGCAAATGGATGATAAATTACAAAACGATCTTTCTGCAGAACATTTTGCAATAAAATATTTGGATATTGAAAAAGGGGAAAATTAAATAGTGGACAGTTATACGTTATGTGCTCCCATGTAGGAAAACTGAGGGATCTTTTTAAAAATATTTTTTATATATGCCAAATGGAATAATCAAAAACATTTTATATCCAATGCAATGATCTTGAAAGTGAATGAAACATTAATTAAAATTTGTATGTTTAAAAGCATAGAAATGATGATGTATATGTAAATATTTACAAATGTTCAAAAATATACTAAGTCCTGCAATAACTATGCATTGTCAGGTCCGCTAGTTTATACATATACATTCAGGGCCGCATTTAAGCATAGGCTACATAGGCTGTAGCCTAGGGGCCCGCATCACAAAGGGGGGCCCGCACCACAAAGAGGGGCCCCTCACCAACCACAACCCTCGCCTGGGCAGGTAGTAGAGCTAAAAAAAAGGTCGCCTATAAATTTTTTAGGTCGAATTTCGAAATATTCGAAATTTAAGAATCCAGCCACTGCCGACAGGAGGCCCGCACCACATGTATAGCCTAGGGGCCCACAGAGCCTAAATGCGGCCCTGTATACATTTTATTTCAAAATTCATTTTTTTTTTACCTCTTTTACATGTCCCTTTGCAATTTTATTTGATCAGGTTTCTTCGACAATTCAAATTTCCAGCGATTGTGTTGTTGCCCCCCCCCCCCTCCCTCATCTCCATTTCAATCATAATTATTGTCAAAACCACCATTCATGTAGCTGTGTTGTTCATAGGTGTCCACTTTGGCTCAGTGACCTGACTCTGTTTTCTTGATGAAAGGCATAGCTCAAAGTATTGAGATAGACTATGTTATTTCTTGGCACTCTGGGCAGATTAAAATGAAGATTAAACAGTAATAGACTTAACTGCAAAATAAACAAACATGTATATCAACCAACATTGAATGAGGCAGATGAAGTATTGGTATTATTGACTAATAAAAAGTTGCAGGGTTGTGTTGACCTGAATGTAAAAGTACCATAATTCTCACCAAATAAATTTAAAGATGCAATTATTAATTTTTTTAAACTTTTTTTGGGCATGAGGATACGTATCAGAGGAGTAGTGTGCATCCCCTATTCCAAGCAGGAGATAGATTGAAAATTATTGAGATTTAATGTAATCTTTATCGGTGTCTAGTTGGATGGTGGTGTGAAAACACATTTCAACAGCTGGCTCTGCATCCTTACAACTACTGGAAGCCATATGACAACTGATGTAGGCAGCAGGGCCAGATGTCGAAAATTTGTGATACTATCCAGTTGTGACACCCATGAAGATTATACTGCAATTATATGCCATGAAAGTCTCTATTCATGCATCAAGATATACTTTAAGTCTGTTGTGTACAGCATACAAAATATTTTTTAAAATAGTGTATATCTTCTGTTTCATCTAGGCAGAACTTCTCTTTCTTTTTCTTCAGGCTTAATGCTTCATTGAGGTTGAGGTAATTAGAGGTGGGAAAGGACTGGGGGCAAGGAAGGAGATGAAATTTGACTATGGCTTTTGAAGGAACCATGCCGACATTCATCCACAGTGATTTCGGGAAAGCATGGAAAACCCAAACCTGGATGGCCAGACATGGATTTGAACCTGTATCCTCATATGCGAAGCCAAAGCATTGCTGCTTATCTTCTGTGCTCGGTTCTTCAAGTTAGAGAAGGTAAACATAAAGAAGGAAGCAAGGCTATGATGAGCAATACCATGGATCATGTCAGACAGCAATTATACACACATTATTGGCAACTGGTGGTGCTTGGTTGGTTGCTTTGCTTTCAATTTTGACATACATTTTTTAAATATATTTTATCTCATTGTTGACATTTTATTCTTCGCCCCTCCTTTGCCATATATTTGGTTTTTGTTTCCCTTTTCCACTTTTTTTGTTGGGAAGTGTGTAAAATTTCCTAAAATGTCTTTCTGCAATCCCTACCTCTCACCTCATGAAATATTGTCTTCTCAATATACAGAACCTCCCAATGCACCAATATCCATAGATTTTAGGACCTTATTGTTCAAGAACACTTCCTGGCTTTGTGTATACAATGTAGCTTCCTTTGCATAGCCTTCCTCAATACATTAGCCATCTCATACTGTTCAGAAATTGCTTTCTTGAAATCCAACTCCATACAAACATCATTCCCTCACATGCCAGATTTTTCATAGGAAAACTATAAGATGTGTTATTGCAAGATTCCTCTGAAACTGTGTTTGTGGTACAGGTATGCTGTGGATACACACCAAAAACAATCTCTTTGACATTTCAGATCCTTCAATAACAGCTACAGGCTAAAATTTATCTGTTACTACTCCTGTATCCTTACCACCATCCTTCATGTGGATATCTCAGTGCTAAGTGGCTGTCATCATACTTCTATTTGTATTTTTTCCATGAATTACTGGCTATAACTTCACTTTGCCTGATTGCTTCCCTCCTGACCAAATGCTTCCATTTCATACAGCATGGCTGAGGCATCCAATTAACTAACATCCAAATAAAATTCCCATGACATTTCTTTCTCATCTCACCACAACTCCCACTCTAGACAGCTCAAAATCAATTTAGTCTCTAAACTTAATTCTTCATGATATGTGACTTCCTTCCATCCTTCCCAGAAATGCATCTGCTTTCCTTTAGAATCCATTTATTATTCTTTGCACTTACTTCAGAATGCTACCAACTTCTACATTACCTTGATTCTCTTGGTGGAGCCACATCAGTCTATCAAAACCTAACCTTTCGGCCATTGTGCTTTGGCTTTCATCAGAGAACTGCTGTATCATCTGATGAAAACCACAGCATGATGGCTAATTTTTTTTTTAACTGCTTTACGTCTTTCAACAACGAGGTCTTTAGAGACGGGAAAGGATGGGGGGCAAGGATGGGGGGAAAATGGGAAGGAATTCAGCCATGGCCTTTTGAAGGAAGCATCCCGGCATTTCCCTGGAGTGATTTGGGAAACCATGGAAAACCCAAATCTGGATGCCTGGACTGGGATTCGAACCGCCGTCCTCCCGAATGCGAGGCGAGAACGCTAACCGTTACACCGCCACGCTCGGTGATGGCTAAAACATTAGGTTCTAATGAATCAATGTGATTTTAACATGGGAACTAAAGTAATACAGACAATGACCTCAGAAATCTAAGCAACCATTAGAATATCCTATTTAAAAAATTCCAATATTTTAATACCACGATACCTCCCAAAGCTTCTTTTCACACAATAGACACCATTGTAAAATATACAACATACACTTCCCAACCAGAACCGCTCCAACTCAACCACTTGTGATCCATTCTGATCCTTGGAAATGCTACCTGAAATGCAATCCACTTTATTATAATGTCAAATCTTGAAGCAGCCATTTCTGTGACAAGACTAGAGTTAATGATTAACTCAAGGTTCATTTTGAAGAGAGAGAAAAATGTTATTGCTCTTTCTTGATGTTTAACAACTAACACACTCTGTGTTGAATAACTGACTCACCCTCTATAATTTCACTTGCAAAGTTACTGCTATTGTTTGATATTATTAGGTTAGGGATTCCATACCATAGAACTATTTCTTCAACAAATGCCTTATTGAAGCTGACTTTGCAGGACCCATAGCAAAATGTGAAGAAGGGGCCCTTGGTTTTTTGCACCCGGGGTAGTAGTAGAGCTTTAAAAAAAAACAAAAAACACAAAAACAGGTCACCCATCTGGCCTGACGGGAAGTCTCCCAGAATCCTAGGTGGGGCCCCACTATAGAAGTCATGGGCCCCCTCTATAGAAGGTGCAGGCCCACCCTAAAACCTCCTAGAAGGTGCGCGGCATCCCAGAAGGCGTGGGGCCCATAGCATTTGCTAACTCCTGTTACGTGGCTAATCCGGTACGGTGACTATGTCCTATCTTGTAATTGGTACTGCTGCTACGTACTTGGCTAAGACATCTTTTAAAATTAGGATATATTTATTTATTGCCTTACTCTCCTGTCACTAATGGCCTAACAGTGCCATTATTGCTGTGTTTGGAAATATGATTGAACCTCTTTGTATTTACAAAGGCATTCTTAAAATATGTTGTGTAATTTTATTCTGTTGACATTTTTAACGTTTTCTTATTCGCCCATGAATACCCTTTTTCATTCCTTGTATTCTGCTATTTGACCATATATCCTTGATAACCTCCAATAGTAACATCATAGATTTCTTGAAAACTGATATGTCTTCTGGTAGACTCAATCAAAATTGTTTTGAAATATGTTTAGAGCCATCTTCAGTGATCTATACTGGTTTCTCCTTCCATTATGAATTTGGAACGAGCAGTATGGAAAGATGCAAAATTCCCTTTATCGTCTCATTGCCTCATAAGATTGATTTGCTTTTCTCCAGGTGCAACCTCTCTGACCTTTGCGGCAATTTTCCAAACTCAGTAGGCCATCTGTAACTTGATCCAATCTCCTTGGCTGGTAGATTCTTTGTTATTGTATTCTTGCAGCTTGAGCCAAATTTCAGCAATTGCGAGTACAGAAAGTGGACGAAAAATATCCACATTAATGGACTTGGATCTGTGCGTGTGGTGAATTCTGACTTGAAACAAATGGTATGAGATGCCATCAGGAGGAATTCCTGTAGCATGGTGGATAGTATTGTTCTGCTTTATATAGTGTTATGGAAGAAAATGCTCTTCATGCATTACACCCTGGGTGACCTCATTCAAGATGGCTCCCAGTGCCAAATGGCAGGCATTTGCATTTATCATAAACTCTTTTTATAAATCCATATATAATGTTTTCTTTGTTATGCAAATGAGGGCACAAGTTTTTTTGTGTTTGTTGGAGAGGGAAATGGAAAAGGAGTTGGTGGAGGAGTATTTATATTGATCAATAAATACTGTTGGTTTTCATAGATACAACTTGAATTGCTTAATGTGAAATTATTGTGTGAAAGGAAGGAAAGGTAAAATAAAAAAAAATTATTTGTTTGGAGGCTAAATCCAGAAGGTGACATAATGGGGAAAGTTGATAACTGCGACTCAACAAGTCAGTAGCTTATGGATATAATTATAAGAAGTGGAAGTATTTTAGTTTCAGTAGTTAGAAGGGGTACTGGTAGAGTGAAGAGGAGACAGAAACAGATCAAAGACCTGGAAGAATAGGGGAAAAATGTTTATTCTTAAATAAAAAAAGAAATTCGACCAAAACCGTTTTGAAGGAGCTGTTCTGGCATTCACCTGAAGCAATTTCAGGAACCCTTGGAAAACAAATTTGGATGGTTGGATGAGGATTCAAACCTGGCTCCTCCAGAATGGGAGGCAAGTGTGTTACCACTTGCTCACCAGGCTGGTGAGTTAAAACCAGCATGGAGTATGTTTTCATGAAGAGTAAAACCCTTATTAATGGAATTATCAGTGATGCAAGTAGATATTTCCATGGTTATATCAAGAGGGGAGAAAGAAGCCAATAGATAGTAATAGAAGTAGTTAAGGATATATGAAAAAGGTATAAATTTTAAGCAACTGGGCACCATCGTGCATGGAATGTAGGAGAAATCTCATAGCAAGAGCTTTTTGTGTTAATAGGAACAAATAGTAAATTAGAAAGCGATTCTGCAGATATTTGAGAAGTAACTGGGATGATTAAGAAAAAATGTAAAGTGGCTGTTCAGCTAATATTACCACAAAATTGATAAAAATGGGCATAGGTGATAATGTATGTGCCTATAAATATTGTGTATATTTAGTTTAGAAACCTGCTGTATTTTAGAAGACTGGAAAGTGCTGCAGTGGTATCAGTATATTAGGGAGAGGAGATAAGTAAGATTCAGAACTATAGGATGATTCATCTTCTATTTCCCCACTATGGCAGCCAAATGGATGGGGAGCTTGTTAACTAATCACTTCAGGAATGTGGTGAACGAAAGTATTTCATAAATCAACAATATGGGTTTTATTTGCAAATGTCAGCTATTGGACCACTTGAAATGTATTTCAAATGAAATGGGCTAATTTTGAAAGTGAAGCACTTCATCCCTTCAAAGAATTTAACAGAATGAACCATGGAATTGTGATGAATAAGATTAAATAATTGGAGTGACTTGCTGATTGGACCAATTTTTAAGCTATAGAGTTTTAATTTTATTTTCCATTTACATTTTTACCCAGCAATTAGAGACTAAACTTTACCAATAAGTCTTCTTCACAAAAGACAATATTAGAGAGAAAATAATAACAGTAATACTTATTATGTAATAAATCATCATGAATGGAGTAGCAATCAGGATAAAAGTTACAGTCTGAATATCTTAACCTAATACAAAAATCTTACTAATCCTACTTATTAACAACTATATATCTTGAGTACTCTGACTGTTCCATTTGTGTTAAAAACTTAACTTAGTCCACAGCCCAAAGGTTGGTTGGATCCTCCCGAAGGAAGCATACTAAGCCATTGTGTCAGAGATAGGACGGCCAGTTCCTTTCCTCTGGGACCTACAGTTTAACGTGGAATCCGAACCACGGATCCATTTGTGTTACAAAACCTCATTAGATATATTCAAATGTCCAGATGGCCAATCGAATGCATGTATGCTTTAAAAAGCCTGGACTACAGCTCTTTTCTTGTGTCAACTATGGCAGAGACCCTAGCACTTCAGGAAGTTACCTTCCTGGAATACATGTGGTACTATAGCAGTCACTCGGCAGGGAGACTCCTCTGGGAAAACCAGAGGTGATTACAGCAAGTCATGGTGAATGCCTTATTCGGTTCCCACCCTCAGCTTTCTTCAACTTTTTGTTTCGTGAGGTTATTTCTGTATTTTGATTTAGCAATTGCCTCACTCTCTCTTAATGCAGAATGTGGAATATTCATGGTCTTTGTAGATGCTGGTGCTATGTGATTCTCTTTTCGGCTGTTATTCATCATTCTCACACTGTGTGCTCTGGTGGGCTTTCCTCCTCATACTCACATCTGCTGGTTAGTGAAAGGTCATATTTATGTAGGCAGCTTCTGTATGGTCCATGGCCAGTTATATATTGTTTTAGCCCTATTCTTTCAGCTGTAAGTGAGAACATGCTATCTACAATCTGTTTCGCCAGTGTCCCATTCCTTTTGGCATTTCTCAAACAAAACAGTCCACAATTCCTTATTTTTGGTTTCCCTTTTCCAGCTATTTCCAAACCTTGTCTCTCCTGTTCTTTCTCAGCTGGTACATAGCTCCTTACCTCCTCACTTCTAGGTCTGGAAGCAGTACATCTGCCACTACTGTTAGAGCTGCTGTTGATGTGCGATATGTGCCGATAAGCCTAATTAGTATTGTTCATTGTAGGCTCTGGATCTTCTCCCTTGGCTTTAAATTTCTGTGATGCTTGACACAGATGCTCACTGCTTAGCTGATGATGAATGCAAGTATGACATTGTGGTATGCCTTCATTGCCAAGGTAGGGATCTGGAACTATCTGCCCTGACCAATACTTACAATTTCATTAATTGCCCTTGGAGCTCAAAAGTTAAGGCTTCCATCCAGCCACAGGCCCAAGTATCTGCTTACTGGACATCTGCGTATTTTTAACCGACTTCAAAAAAAGGAGGTTCTCAATTCGTCTGTATGTTGTTGTTGTTTTTTTTTTTTTTTTTTTTTTTTTTTTGTATGCATGACCAGCGATATCTTCACCAATTTTGAACCAATTTAAATTAAATTTTTTTAGTGGATAGGGTATACCTCCAAAGTGGTCCCATATTAATTTCATTGAGAAACCACCCCTTCTACCCCCCTCCGCCCCCTAATTTTTATACAAATCCACATTTTTTATTCGATCTCGATGAAACTTTGGACATATATAGCCAAAAATAAAGAGAAAAATACTGTCAACTTTTGGTTTAAGAAAATTGAACCCCTCTCCCCCTATCCACCCCCTTAATTTATGCCAATTTTCTTTATTCAAAGCTACAGTTGACACCATTTAACTGATCACCATTAAAGTTGGCAATTACATGTAGTTTTTCATGGAGAAGGATTCTGACCAAAAAAATCAAAATAAAAAAACCACCCTCTCCCATTTACACCCCTTAATTTTATAGAAACCTACATTTCTTTTCTGATTTTTACTGAACTTTTCCCATTTATACTTTAAAACAAAGAGAAAAATCCTGACAATATCTGGTCTTCCAAAGTTCAACCCCCCCCCCCCTTCCTTCCACTCCTTTAATTATTGTCAATGTTCTTCATAAAAAGCTACACTCCACACCATTTGACCGATTATCATCAAAGTTGGCATATAAATGTAATTTTTCATGGAGAATCTGACCAATAAATAAATAAATAAAAAACGACCCCTCTCCCCTTTATACCCCTTAATTTTTATACAAACCCACATTTTTTATCCGATTTCGATGAAACTTTGGACATGTATAGTAAAAAATAAAGAGAAAAATGCTGTCAACTTTTGGTTTGAAAAAACTGAAGCCCTCTCCCCCTATCCACCCCCTAAATTTTTACCAATGTTCTTTATACAAAGATACAGTCGAAACATTTAACTGGTCTCCATTAAAGTTGGCATATACATGTAATTTTTCATGGAGAAGGTTACTGACCATAAAAAATTAAGTAAATAAATAAACCATCCCATGTCTCCCTTTACACCCCTTAATTTTATAGAAATCTACATTTCTTATCTGATTTTTATTGAACTTTGCCCATGTATACTTTAAAACAAAGAGAAAAATCCTGTCAATATTTGGTTTGCCAATGCTCAACCCCTTTCCTCCTTCAACCCCATTAACTTTTGTCAATGTTTTTTTTATAAAAAGCTACAGTCGCAATCATTTGACCGATTACCATGAAAGTTGGTGCTTATATGTATTTTTTTCACGAAGAAGGTGTCTGACCAAAAGATCTAAAAACCACCCCCTTTCCCCATCAAACTGCTTAATTTTTATACACAGCCTCAGTTTTTATCCGGTTTAGACAGAACTTAGCAAATTTTTACTATAAAACAAAGAGAAAAATGATGCCAACTCTTGGTTTGCAAAAGATGAACCCCTCTCCCCTTTTCCACCCACTTGATTATTGTCAATTTCTTTTAAGAAATCTACAGTCGACACCATTTGACCAATCTTTATTATTGTTGGCACATATATATGTAATTTTTTATGGATAAGATCTCTGACCAAAAAATAAAAAAACTACCCTAGCTCCCCTTCCCTTTGTTCAAAACCCACATTTTGATTTGTTTCGGTGGAACTTTGCATGCGTATACTTTAAAACAAATAGAAATAGAAAAATACTGTCCACATAACTTTCACAAAAATGCAAACCCTATCCCCCTTTCCCATTAATTACTGTCAATGTTCTTTATACAAAGCTACCATTTCTTTCTGATTTTGAAGGAAGTATGCACATGTATACTGCAAAACAAACAGAAATATACTGTCTACATTTGGTTTCGAGAGTCAAAACTCCGCTCCTTCCTTTCCATTCTTTAATCTTCATTTTCTATCCGATTCTGAAGGAAATTTGCACACGTATACTTTAAAACATACAGAACAATTGTGTTTAAATTAGGTTGCTGAAGCCCAACCCCTCTTCCCTTCTACCCCCACCCCTCCTAATTTCCAATGTTCTTTATAGATACCCACAGTTTTATCAGATTTCCATTTACCACTGCACATGTATACTTAAAAAAACCTGAAAAATAGTGTCTACATTCTGTTTACAAAACCCTACCACTCACTCCCTTACCCCATTTAATTTTAGCAAATGTTCTTTACACAAAGCTACAGTTTTTATCTGGTTTCGATGGAAATTTTCACGTGTATACTTTAAAACAAAGAGAAAAATACAGCCCACACTAGCATTATAAAAACCAAACTACTCTTCGTCTCCACGCCCCTTAATTTTTTTTTTTTTTTTTATACATACCTACAGTTTTATTTGATATCAATAGACATTTACACACGTATATTTTAAATCAATCAGAAAAGGCAGTCTACATTTGGTATACAAAAGCTCAATCCCTCTTCCCCTTTACCCTCACCCCTTTTAATTTCCAATATTCTTTAAAAAAATCCAGTTTTAAATCCCGTCAAAATTAGTTAAGCTATTTTTAAGTCATGGCATAATATTTATAAAATAAATGTGTTGTAATGTCTCAACATGTACTTCAGATTTCAACTTTGATCCCAAGCTTTCACATTGTGAAAACCAATTAAAAATCTATATTTTTTGTGTGATGCCGGAGCAAACAGATATATTCCAGAGAGATTTCTGTATGTGGTATGTATTAATGCCCAGATGTTACATGTTTCGGTTATCGAGCAGCAGCTTTAACAGATGTTATGATAAGATCGAAACATAGCCTGACATTCCTTAACAGAACGCCCAATTCACCCCGTTCTGGAAGTGGTTATGGTATATAAAGACAGAAGCAAGCACTTTAATCTCTGAACAACCAGAAAGTTCGCAAAATGGGAACTGCTGCGGCATATTTAAAATACCAAATGAACTATAATACCACTAAAAATTTAAAAATAAAATAATTGTTTAAAAAAAAATAAAAACCACCTTAAAAAAAAAGCACTAAAAATTTTAAAATAACTTTATACCTTGCTTAGGAGAAAGTAAATTGAAATAGACAACATTTTACATTACTTTCATTGAAATTTTGACATTAATTAGTTATTTTTGGAGTCGGTGCCAGCGAAAGCAAGAAAAACAAAAAGATAAAAACAATAAGTAATAACAATAATACTTAAAAAATCATCTTACTGCTTACCTACAATTAATGCTAGATACATGTTTCAACAAAACTGAAACATACAGATGATACGCCGATATTATACTCTGTAAATCGTTTACTGCATGATGCAACCTACCAACTGACACTGTAGTGCCAGAGATATGCCTGGATGACCAATAAGGCCAAGCCACTTATTAAAATACTGTTAATTTGTTTCCCTAAGCTGTCTCCCACAATAACACTATCTGCCCCACGACATGCTGTAAAATATTGGGAATTTTTGTTCGTACTCCCCGTTTCGCCTCTAACGCCAAAAGAAGTTCAGTAATTTGATATTCGCGATGTGACAGCTGGCACCAACTCCAAAAATAACTAATTAATCTCAATATTTCAATGAAAGTAATGTAAAATGTTGTCTATTTCGATTTACTTTTTCCTAATCAAGGTATAAAGTTATTTTAAAATTTTTAGTCCTTTTTTTTGAAGCCGGTTTTTATGTTTTTTTTAAACAATTATTTTATTGCATTATCTACCTTTATGATAAGATTTCATTTCAGTTTCTTTTTTTTAAAATACCATGTAATTTTTCTTATTCGTTACGAGTTTCACTTCATCGCATCACTTCACAAGAATTTTTAACACTTTTTCAATCTTCATTTTGATTTCATTCTCATACCTTTAGTAAAAGAAGGTCATCTGTGAAGGCAGTCAGTTCTAGCAGTTCAAGTGTACATCTAGTTCTGGTTCTAATTCTAAATCCCAGAAAATAGAGCTGCTTTCAGATCTCTGGCGGATCTTTTGTTTATTTCTCTTGTGATTATGTTGTTGTGGCATCTCATAGACCTATGCTTACAGTAGTTTCTCAGACTGTAACACAACTACTTTGGACAGCAAATTTGCTGGCTTCTTGCAAATAATGCTGGCCACCACAAGTTGTTGAAAACTCCCGAGTTGTCAACCAGAGTTCCCACTTTTTCTCTGATCCTTCGACTATTTCGAATGCTCAGTCGAAGTTCTTGTCCGGAAACTGTAATGAATGGGATTCATTCATCAGGCTCTTCTAAAGTCTTGAAGCTGTAGACATGGGACTTTTTCCTGCAACCTACCCATCACATTTAAAGGTAGATCGAGGGGTATAATTTTAGTGTAAAGTTTTTTTTTTTTATCCTTTCTTGTGTATTACAACCTCACAACGCTTCCAGATCCTTGGTATTCTTCCCTACCTAAGAAATTCATTAAATAGTCTGCGCAGAATTGTGGCTACATCCAAAATCAACTTCTGGAGTACCCCAACTGGAATTCTGAGTGGTCTCGATGCCTTTCCCACACTCGGAGAATTTATTGCTTTTATTACATTATCCAGTGAGACGTCACTATCCATAATGTCACTCATATACGATTGCCACATTTCGAGGTAGAGGTCATCTCGTCTGGTATTTTCCTCTTGTCTGTCATGTTGCAGTAAGTTATTAATCAATTTGTCTACTGATCACTTCCAGTTAGTTGTAATTGATCTGTCTTCTCTTCTGAGTGAAGACAACATGGTGGGAGGCTGTATTTTACCAGAGGCTAATTTGTAGATAATTCCCCATGGATTAACATTAAATTCTCTTTCAGAAATGCCTCCCATCTACTTTCCTTTTTTTTAAGCCTGAGGTCCTTCTGTCGTATTGCCAATCTTCTTCAGAGGGACAGCAGCTTTTATTGGATCCTGAAACACCCATGTTAATTCCATCATCATGTTGTTCAGTGAAGTCTTCTAGTACTACTGGAGCCAAGATACCTTCACTCAACCTTTCACATGAAGCGCGTGTCTTATGTTGTATTGCATTTTGAAGTAGATTTTACCTAGATCAGTTATTCTACATTCACTGGCAATATCAAACTGCATAATGTTGTGGTCACTAGTTGTCAGGTTATCCATCACTCATCAGTGATGCAGCAGATTCCCTGCAGTATTATTAGTTACTTACATTGATGTTGGTGTAGCCACCAGTTGTATTGTTGGAGCCATACAGAGTACGCTCTTTCTTCCAGACCTTGTAGAAATATTTTTCTTATATTCTGCATTAAAATGGTAGTAATAAATACACTGTTATTTTTTTAAAAAACATCACTACATCACAGTCTTTTGCGTATAATATTACCACCTGGCAATTGTAACTTCTAATTTTTTTTCCGGTTCTTATAAATACGGTTGCCTCAATCCGGTGGTTATTGGAATAAAAATATTTTTTTATTTTATCCACACACTTTAATAAATCACAAGGCACAGAATTGTCCAACCACCAGACTGATATTTTACCATAAGTTATATTACAACACCAGCAACTATCGTTTTCCAAAGATTGCAAGTCCTTTGGCCAAAAATGAGACAAGTTTATATTAACTCGCCACATTAATTTTAATTCAGTACATAAAATAAACAGTTTTCTTTCATCACCTTATATATAATGGCGGCGATAGTCCACCATAAGTGATAATACACACTCTTCTTTTCCAATACACGGTTCTGTGAGTTATTTTAGCTTGTTGTAATATAATTATAAATCCACATACTTTAAACATAAACAAAACTTTATCGCCACACAATTCTGTCTGGATACGTTCTCACTGCTCAGTGAACATCACAGAACCTACTAGAATACATTATCAAAGATTCTATTTTTGCAATCAGTCCAGCGATACCAATCTGCAGCAGTCGATATTATCCTTGAATGTTCCAGAGTAATATGATATAATAATTAACCAAAAATAATAATAAAATTTAGGTGGGCATTTAATTAGTAATATGACAACCTACAGCTGCAATTCATTAGTAAGAGCTGCCAATAGTCCACTCCTAGCTACTGTTTGACTATTCTTCAGAACTGATTTAGCGTTTACATCAGCCGTTATCATTGTTTGGTCTGAAAAAGCTAAATTTATCTCCCTTATTTTATTCAGATATGGTTCGATTTAATCTTGATACTGAAAATACATGTTTAGTAGTACAAAATTACTCCAGTGTGTGCTAATCTCCACACATGTGGTGTGTTCATCACAAAACTGCACTGGCTAAGTCAATGTGCTTATTGAATACTATCATAGCTGACATGGGTCTCATTCCAGTGGATTGTCTGTGACATCACTGGCACGTATGAAATTTTTCCTTGTTGAGAGTATGGTTCCTGGTAGATAGGTAGTTAGTATCAAAGCCTAGATCCTCTAACAGTTTCCCTACTTCAGGCAGGACAGTGATACTTCTCTTGGCATTGATTTTCAGCTTGGAGGGTGATTCAGGGATGCATCATGTAGATGAGAAATTGAGGCCAAGGTAGTCTTGTATCTAGTGCAGTCCTGCCATAAATCTGTACAAACTGTCTGTACAAGATATCCAGATCAAAGATTATGCCACTTCTCTCAAAGACTTGCTTTATGGAAGCAACAAGCTGGGCATAATCTGTTGGTAGGTTTTGTGCTATTCATTGAATCTTATCTACTGCTTGGAGATGAGGGAAAGTGGTAAGCTTACCAGTTGGATGTGATACTTTTATTATGTACCAAAGAGTCAGTGTTTGAATCTCTTCAAGTCTTTTAAGTTGCAAGTTGGTTTCAAAATTCGCATATATACAGTCAGAATTATACAAGTATAGACGTGAGTTCACTAGTTTCCACTTTTGGTTGTTCATGTGTAATGTTTTTAGTATTGGTGTTGCCTGTGACTTAGATGGGTCTTCAACCTTCTGACAATAACCAATACCACATCATTTCAATCACACTTGCAGAAACCTCTCTTATTCTGCGTAATTGAGTCATCGATCATTGTGCCCGTATTAATCAGGTTTCCCACAAGCCTTAAAAAGCCTTAAAAAGGCCTTAATTTTCATTTTGTTTTTTAAGGGCCCTTAAAAGGCCCTAAAATGTGTTCAAAAGCCTTAAAATCTTTGAAAAATCTTGTTTTTTTTTTTTTTTTAACACCGAGATATGGCGTAGTAAATTTCACTATCCCTGCGAAGCACCAATTGGCAGATTTCTCTCTGGCTTGACCGTGACCAAGTGTGAGTCAAAGTGCTTATATTTCAAGCAAGTAGTGGAATCATTGCATAGAATCTCTTATGTAGTTCTGCTTCGTACATGCCTGTGTCTTACATTTCTTTGCAATTTCTCACTAGTTTCTTATGTATATAATAGTAAAAATATTGTTGCTGTTATCACATGGACAAGCAGATGTTGAACGAGGATTCTCTGTGAACAAGCAGTTGGAAGTTGAAAATTTAAAGGATGAGTCTTTAGTGGATCAAAGACTAGTCAGTCAACATTTCAAAAACAGCAAAAATAAGTTTTTAATAACTAAGGAGTTAAGGATGTATGCAGCTATGGCTTGTCAAAAGTATATTGTGTATCTGGAAGAGAAAAAAAAATGCAAAGAATACAGGGATTCAGGGAGTGAAACGCAAATCTATTTTAGATGATTTGAAGTGTAAAAAGGCACATCTAGAAACTGCAATTAAATATCTTGAAGATAATGCTGATAAACTAATAGATAAAGCTGAGGTTATAGGGGATGTTAAGTACATCCCACAGTCCAATAGTTTTCGCCGAACTGCTAAAGTTAAAAAAGCTGAATATGAGGATGTTGAAAGTAAAATTAAGGCTCTATTGAAAGATTTAAAAGAGAATTGACCTTAGTTTTTAAACAATGTTAAAATAAAAAAAAAAAATAATAATTTAAAAGTGTATATTTTTTTTAACCTGCATACATATTAACAACTCTTTATGTTTACTCTTATAACATGTTGTAGCTCATCTGGTAAGTAAACTTTACTCATATAAGAAAATATTTGATCAAATATGTCCAATAGGAACTTCTGCTGTAACTCGAAAGATGTTGAAAAAGTTGTATTCAACCTATTTCTTAAACCTATGGAAAATGTTTCATCTTTAACGGGTCTTTTACAAGAAGCTTTCAAAAAAAGGGGGTGGGGGTGAGTCTTCCTCATTCCACATTATACCTGAAATCTAATAAGTAATTGAGTGACAATTTGGCACTCTTACTCTTATGTAACTGCTAATGTGCTGTAATGTATAAAAACAAATGAAGTTAAAATATATATTTATATGTTAGTAGTTCTTATTACTAAGGTGGTAATGTTTCCTTTTGCCCTTGTGTCAGTTTTCTGGGGTATAGTATGTAAGCATCTTAGAATTTTAGTAAATTCTAGCCTCTCACCTTTAGGTATTAGGGGGAAAGCTTACTCTGTAGGAAAAGATAGTTTTCAGTTCATGTACAGGTTATGGGAGTAAAGCTTTGTATAGCATAGAGATACTGTAACCAAACACACTAAATAAAACCCTTTAGGGATAATAAAAGTATTCAAAAATTAAATAAATGCTCTAAATAAACCTTTGATAACAAAAAGAAAACATCAGTTTGGGAGGAAATAGGTTAAATCCCCCAAGTTAAGTTTCAAATAATAGATTTTGATATAGGTTAACTTTACAGTTTCTAAAACAATTTGAATGCAGTAAAGACTTTTAGCAGTTGCTAAATGCCGAATATAAACTTTGAATAATAATAAATAAACCTTAAATCAACTGAAAATTAAATAATCATCAGTAATCCAACTTTGTAATTATGAGCTTCTAACTGGGGAGCATTTTGTCATTTTTAAACCAATTTAGGAGCAAGAAAGTAACTCAATACTTAATAATCCAACTATACTAATTTTCTGTAATGATATTAACACCTTTTACTAACCTTAAATATGATAATCCAGAATAATCCAGTTTAGTACACAAGCAATTTCTAATATTTGGCATTTCACTGTTTTCACACACTTTCGAACAAAATAAAGTAATTGTAGGGAAGTAATCATGCAATTAAAATATAAATTCACTAAAATTTCGTAGTTTCTGAACGTTTAAATAACTTAAATTAATTTTTATACTTCGTCAGATGCTCTGCACTTTTAATAATTTTTTATCTCAAAATCCTAGAGAACATTCGAAATAAAAAGTAGATTTCCGGAAAGAACTAAAAATCTAATATCACATATAATAATTCCAAGTAACAGAACCAATTTTATAGAGATCTTAAAATTTATTTCTCATTGCAGGCACGTGCATAGTTTCGAAATTAATTTCAACCGATCTAAAGTAGATACAGAGATGAGATAACTTTCAGAATACGTAGTTTAATTCAGTGAATCTCGTGGTAATTTTAGATTTGCGATAAAAATAACAGAAATAAAGTTATAAAATTAAAACTGAAATTGCACTTTGGTTACGTCGTAGTTAAACTTTCCCTGCACCAATCTTAATAAAAATTACACCAATAAACTCAGGAATTTTAGTAGAAAACGGCGATAATAATAATATTTGCATAAATTGTGGCGTTAATAAAATGACGAAATAAAGAAACCTCTAGAACAATAGTAATTCCCCAGAGTAGAGAAATAGTTCACTTCTGCGCTAAGATCTTTTAAACCAAACACTTAAAGTTAATCACTAAATATCCATTATTTCACAATTAAATAAGTATAAACACTGTCACACCTAAAGTTTCGCATAATTGGTTAGTTGCTGAGATATTTCCGATCTAAATCGTTTAGGTGTTAGCAGAAAGTTGTATTTTGGCTCTGACGTCAGCGAGGTTATAAATCATAGGACGCGGTGGTGACGGCGTCTTTTCCGGGTTTGAAGTCGTGTTATAAGCGTGTGCGCTGGTAGGTTGGCAACTCCGACTTAGGTTGGTAGCTCAGGTCTTCGGTTGGCACTACCGGGTTCGGCCATGATGGAACATTGTCGGGGGGCGTGGCATTTGTTTACTTAACATGAACTGGTAATTCTCATCGGGGTTTGGTCGGTTTCTACTTCTCTCCATAATCTGTGATTTTTGGAACGATTGTTCGATTGCCTAAGCAACTTAAGAATGCTGTTTGAACTTTGAATTTCATTCTAAATAAACTCTGAGAATTTTGGAAAGTGAACTGTTTTATTTCTGTAGCTGCTGTAATACCTTTTCAATATTTGGGGTCTTCAAATATTGTGGCGACCTGTAGCGTTCTAGTTGTGTCCTGGCAACATGGTCAAATTAAATTAAAGTATTCAACAAGTTTTCATCGGACTGGGAGGTGTGATCAAGAGAGTAAGTTAAGGCACATAGGCGATACTCTACCCCGGTGTCGGCTATGTTCCTTACAAGTAGTTTTTTTTATTTTATGTTGAATGTATGAAAAGGGAAAAAGTTTCAATATTCACTGTATTGTGTGAAAACAAAAGTAAATTTATTAGAAATTTATTATTTATTAGTTTATAAACTCAATTAAAGCTTATTTAATCATAATCTTAACACGCATATTTTAATTTCTTTGCTGTAAGTTGCATATTAGTTTTTTCATAACATTTTAATATACGTTAAATATAGCCTTAAAAATATGAAAAAATGACTTAAAAAGCCTTAAAAAGGCCTTAATTTTTCTTTTGCTGAAAGAGTGGGAACCCTGTTAATAAACCCTTTCTGTTCTCTCTGTGCCAGTTTTTTTTTTTTTTTTTTTTTGCATTTTGCTGCTCTTATTGCATTCCATCTTCTAAATTGTGGATTTCCCTTTTTTCCTGATACTTTTACCCACCTCATCGATTAGTTTCCTGATATTAGTTAATTACACTTCTAAAATTAATTACTCCTTAGCATAGGGCACTTAGAAGCCATAATTGATTTTGTTTATAAGCCATAGCAACAAATGGTAAGTTGGGCAATGTTTTTCCTATCTTTATGCAAGTTTTGCCTCATTTCTGGCAAGGAATGCACAACTTCTCTTGAGATAAATTGTTACATTAATTCCTTCTATGGTCAACTTTGCCGCAATTCGTGCCGGTGACTTTTTTTTTCTTTTTCTTTTGTACAGTGCTTACTCAGATATCTTAGATCTTGGTAATTTTCACACTTTGTGATGACTTTATAATCTTTTACCAAAATTGCATAAATACATTCAGTTTTATGCAATTAATTATAGAACAAATTAATTAATTAATTATAGAGCAAATTAGAGTTAACAAACTTCTATCTGAGGGACTGACTTCAACTACTTGCTGTACAGAAGCTTTATCTCATGGACCCATCCTAAATTTAGGAGTGAATCCACTCATGAATTCTTTTCTTTCTATGTTTCCTTCAAAGTTTTGTTCATAGATCTTTTCTTTGATCTCACCTGTGTCTATGGTCTTTGGAATATCATACAAGATGACAAAGGACCTTCTCTTATGGGGCAGCTCACACTTTAGTTCTTAATTTAATTCCTTATTGTCTACACATATGCTAAATTGTTAGTATTATGTATTTTGAGAATTCTGATCTTATTTTTTTTTTTACAGGTTTAACCATTCTAGTTGATTTCTCAGCTAATGACTTTGGACTGTCCTAGAGGAGATGAGTGATGCACTTATTGTAGAGGGAGTCAGTTTTGGTTTAAGTAATGGAGTAGCCTTTGATACAGCCACTGTGATTACAGAATTCTTTTGCTGTCTTAACTTATCAATTTCTTTTCTCAGTTTGCTGTTTTTCTTATGAACTTCTCCCTCTCTCCCTTCAATGCATGTTACAACTATTGCAAAAGTTTCCCTCTTGGCCTTTGTTTCTTTTAGCTTCTGATTGTTTAATTTTAGTCCAGTGTTGTTGCTAAGAAGGGAAATGAGCTTCTCATGCCAGTTTACAACTTTGCTGACTGCCCAGTGGGAACCACTTTCACTCACTGAAGAGGCCATACTCACTTGTCTGCAATGAAAAACACTGCTGACTCGGCATTCAGACAGCTGTCAGCTGCCACGCCATGACACAGCCCTATGGCGAATTGATGATAAGGCGGTATTGCAGAATCTGAAGTGCAAGCTGTTTATTGAGAATATGCCATATGCATTCATTATGAAAACGAACACTATTTAGTCACTGGTTGTTCATAGTTTCACACCACTGCACTCATGCTAGTGTGTGTGTGTGTGTGTGTGTGTGTGGGCATGCGTGCACACACACACAAGAATTTCTCGTTTCAAGATAAAACTAATGAAGGATAGGGAAATATGCCCCAACGCTTATTGCAGATGAAGGTGGCTGGGAGCTGGGAATGATGAACACAAAAGAAAGGACAAACACAAGTTGTGTTCGTCGTTCCCAGCCCCCTCCCAAAATAATAATAATAATAAAAAAATACGAGCAATTTTTATATTTGCTTTCTCAGAAATGGCTCTGGCGCTATCTTGTAGTAGTTTCAGGTAGCAATAAGCCTATGGATGCTGAGTTTCTCTTTGTTTAGAACAACGATCTTTTATATCTTTAAATGAACAATTCCTGTATACTAACTGACCCGTGCAAATATTTCGCAAAGTATGGTTGTCAGTCACCAATTGGTAATATAATAATGTGGAAATAAGTAAAATCAAGTTTGTTAGTGATAGGTGTTTTATTTTAAAGAGTTGTAATAAATATAACTTATTGTAAAAAGTCATAATTATTAAATACTTTATGTTTAATTGTAAAACATTAAAAAATATAGATATCGGCTTTCTCAGATATGATTTTTTTCAAACTCTTTACTTTACAAAACTTCTTTGAAAACAGTGTTAGTAGTTATAATGTGATCATTAACTTTTTGACCGTATGTGTCTTTAACACAAACATAAAATTACATATTCTACGAACTCGTGAAAAAGCCACGTACAAGATTCCATACCAAAAAAGAGGCTCTGCTAAATAAAATCCTGCACTTTGAAGTCTCAGATTTTGTGCTTTATTAATGGACATAGCAAAGGTTACTTTAATTTGGAATTGTTTTCTTATCATATGGAAAGGCACGGTTTGGATAAGAAGGTACAAGGTTAATGCAGGATACGAGCATAGTTTTATCAGAGTGAATGAGTTTAGCACTGATGATGTATTGTATAAGTGAATTACCACTAATCTTGCACCATTAATTAAGCCCTGATTAGTATTAAGATTTCTATTCAACATAATAATAGGATTTTTTCTCTAAAAGCAATTTATGAGGTGGTAAACTGGATGATCTTGGAAATGGCTCTAGCGATTATGCAAAATCTTGCATATTGAAAGGAAATTGATAGCTGCTGAGTGAAGAAGGGTCAACCAGATACTATGTTCTTTATTCATAGATCTAATTTATCAATTATCCATATGGTAATGATAGTAGACAAAAAAAAAAAAAAAAAGTCGCCCACCTAGCAGGCATGAGGCCCATAGCATTTGCTACCTCCTGCTACATGGTTAATCCGGTACTGGACATAGTTACATTGTTGTGTTCATTTATGCTCCAATGTTTCAAAAATAGGTTTCGTGAAAATTTAATCAACTTAAAATAGATATATTGTCTTCTAACTCTATATTTTCCATTATTTAACTTTGCATTCAAGTTATCACAAATGTGAAGCAGTAATCATTTGCTTAGAAGGAGTCGTCATTTTTACTCTAAACTATTTGACCCGATAGTCGTTGTCGTGTCCAAATTTCAATAAATTTGTATGTAATAATTTTGTGAATATATGGAAAGCTATTGAAAATGTGTAAACAAAGTATAAATGAGTAAAAACGTATTTCTGAGTGATCATTGTTTTTATTAATGATTGTGTCCATGGATATTCAATTTGAGGAGGAGTACATTCAGAAGTGCGACAATGGGAAATTTTACATGGCAGATGAATTGTGTCAGCAATACACCACTGAAATGCTGGAAATGTGTAATGTACCTGGAATGTGAGTGACTTGGAACCATGCGGTTTTGTTCCAAAATTTGTCACAGTTAAATTAAGTCACAATGTCATGTTAACCAAATGACTTATTTTATTCCATTGAATTTGAAATCTCAGTGAATCTCAACATGTTTTATTTACAATTCAATCTTCGCTCCACCAAACCAGTTTTGGTTGTTTAGTAAATCCAAAGACTCTTTATGTGCCATTATACATTCATTCCAAAAGATCAATGCTGCTGAACTTTGAAAGGTTCCATGTTGGAGTTTCATTAATTTGCATATTCAACAGAAACTTAAATGCTGAATGAGTTGTTTGACTACCTTCCAACAATGTAGATGCAATTCCAGAAGAAGCAAGTGCAAGTGCAAGTGCAATTTCATTCTGCAAGAGAATTGTTGCCAAAATCATTGAGATCAAAAACACTTTTCCAGTTCCACTGGGAGCTTTCAAGAAGAAAATCTTTTTAGGCCCATCATACACAACTTTAATGAGTATCTTTTTGTTGACAATTCTACAGTGAAACATTCATTTGAACTGATTCTCTCAATGCATCAAAATTATATTTTCCTTCGAATTTCAACTCTTGATTAAATTGAATCATGGTTCAGATAATTGGGTGCTGTTACGCATGATTGAGATAATACCTTGTTTGATATCATCAAACACACGTCCTCAATTAAATAGAAATAAAATAACTACATTTGTTGGATTGATCATGAAACAACACAAAAATAAAAACGAAGGTAATTCTATTTTAATTTTGGCTGGAATGCGTTTTTCCAGTTTTTTCTTTAGATCTTCCAGTTTTTTTTTTTCAATTGAAAACATTTAATTGAGTTATTTCCATCCCAGGGGCATAAGGAACAAAAGAAAAAAAAAAAGAAAAAGAATTATGCTTATCCATCGTTTGAATCATAAATTATGGTATTGAATTCGAACAACAATCCAATCGAATCCACTTTTAGTTCCTCCCGAATTTTTCAATTTCCAGGCAGCATATCCAATTTTACTTTTCCTAAACACCTTGTTTGGACTATTACAAACATTAAATAAATTATACAAATTGGTACATAGAAAAAAGCAATTCCCATTTTTCACAAATTTTCCAGGCACTGTTTCAGATTTTTCTTTCTCTAAAAACCTTATTATTCTATTACAAACACTTAAAGAAATTAGCTAGAGTGGTCCTTAGAAAAAATACTTTCAGTATTCCAGTTTTTCAGGAGACTTTTCCAATTTTTCTTTCTCTGAAAATCTTATTTGAACTATTATGTACATTTGAACAAAACATTAGCCAGATTGGTCCATAGAAAAAAGTACTTTCAGTTTTCCAAAATTTTCAAATTTTCTGTCCAAGTTTTCCAATTTCTCTTTCTGTAAAAACCTTATTCGCACTAATAGAAACATTTACAAAAAGAATGGGTCATCCACTCTCAAGTGATGTGCTTACCAACAATCAGTTTATCTTGAATTTTCCAATTTTCTGGGCAACTTTTCCAATTTTTTATTTCCTCTAAAAACCTACTTGATTGCTACTACCATTTAAAAAAAAATTAGCCAAATCGCTCAATAGAAAAAAGTATTTTCAATTTTCCCGAATTATCAAATTTATTGGACAATTTTTCCAATTTTTTTCTCTCTAAAAACCTTATTCACACTAATACAAACATTTTAAAAAAAGAATTAGCCAAATCGGTCCAACTATTCTCAAGTGATGCGCTTACCAATGTCAGTGGAGAAGAATGTATTTTCAGTTTTTCTCTAATTTTTCAGTTTCCATCCAACTTTTTTAATTTTTGTTTCTCTAAAAATCTTCTTGGGACTACTATGAACATTTTTTTAAAAAAATAGCAAAATTGGTCCATTGAAAATGGTACTTTCAGTTTTTCTGAATTTTCCATGCAACTTTTCCAATTTTTCTCTGTCCAAAAATCTTATTTGGGCTACTACAAACATTTTATAAACCGAAGTAGCCAAATGAGTCCAGCTGTTCTCAAGTAATGCACTTACCAATGAACAGCTTTTCATTTTTTATTTATATAGACATGGAAACTGTTCCCTCTCAGATTCTGAAATCTGTCTCAGGTATGGATTTAGGACCATCGTAATTAAACATATGTATTAAACTGAAAGTTTTGCAGAGAAAACAACAATTTTAAGAATGGCATAAGGTTGATATAAGGCTAATAAATTTGCAAGGAAAAAAAGCAAGTTCATAAAGTTTCTTCTTATAGAGCCAAAGCCTCAGATCTGGTAAAAGGAAGTCCCCAAATGATGATCCTAGAAAAGAAACAAATTGTGGCAGTGTTTCAGAAATAACATTCACAGTTAAATGCCAAGAGATGTCTCTTTGTTGAAGTTAAAGATTATGTGGGGACATCATTGAAAATACTTCCAAAAAATAAAACAAAGAAGTATGACACAAGTTCAAGCAATTATTAAGATGAAACACAAGTTCCACTGGTGTTCACTGATGTAGAGGATAGATCAAGCAATGAGGATACGTCATGTCCAATTTGTGGGAAGTGTTTTTCCCAAGACAATTGAAGAGAGAAATGGATCATGTGTGCAAATGCTTCTAAAAATGTGAAAAATTTTATTTATGATTTTTCTCTGAAAGGGTAAATAACAATGTGGTAAAATGTATCAACATTTTTCCATATTTATAAATTTACCATAAGAGATCTTAAACTAAGTTACTTAGCTCACAACCTTAAGGCTGTTTGGAACCTTCTGAAGGAGATATACTAAACCATTGTGTCAGAGGTAGAATGGCCAGTTCCTTTCTTCTGGGACCTACAGTTTATTGTGGAATCTGAACAACGGAGTGCCCTGGTGTAGCTCATATGGTCAAACAGAACTCTCAAAACTCCTGCGCCTACCAGGATTCGTATCTGGGACCAGAGAGCAAATATTTTGAAAGCAAGTGCCTTAACCACTGATCTACCAGACTGGTAAGAGATCTTAACATTGTTTTAATCAATTTTTCCAAAAAACAAGTGAATAGATAATAAATGGAAGGTAGGCTGAATTAAGACATCTTTTTTTGAAAAATCAAAATCTGCATTCTTTTTGTCATCGAATACTTTTTCTTAAGAAATGTTTATTTAGTATTAGCACACTAACAATACTAATGGGTATTGTGTTCTTTAAATCAAATTGAAAAAAAAATTACTGATAGTTAAATAATTTTTCAGAATTGAGGATTTCACTTAGGGAGACGTTATATGGGCACTTTCCCCTAAACACAGGAGCAAAGTGGCAGTGCAACCGGCACAGTGGCCATCTTAACTCAAGCTATAGAATCCAAAATGTAAGGATAGTAAATAATGCATCAGGGGAAATGGAAGAGATGAAAAGGAATGCCTTATTGTAATTCATTTGAGCCACTGCTGAATATGGGTTTACAAAGAGAGTGTGTGGATTGTAGGCAGCTAAAGAATGATCTAAACAGCATATCTAGTAGGCCGAGTTAAAATGAAATGAAAGCTAATGTGAAAAAAGTGTCTGTTTATTAGTAATTTAGATAAGAAAATCATTATTTAGTAGTTGAACATGAATTGATAGTGGAAGTATATGGCAATGTGAATGTCATTTTGGTAGTGAACATTGGGCTGGTTTTATGGAAGTTATTGACTACTGCCTTGGGAAGAGAGTGTTGTGAAGATGCACCAGGTGAGGGAACTGTACTTTATATATATATATATATATTCAGATATTTGCTTGAATTAATGTGGAGTGTCAGGCATGAAGACTCTAGGCAAGGATAATTGGAAGGTGGGTGAAGAGAGTGGTGAACATGTACATGATGTACATTGGTGAAGAGGCTTGAATGGATATGGGGTGAAGATGCAAAGGGGACCATAATTAGCATTTGAGTTTTGAAGTGTTTCTTTGTTCCATAGATGTCTTCTGTGGTTTGAAACATTTCATAGTTAGTGTATACATATAGTATGAACAGTGGAAAAAATTATTACATGATACAAAGGCAAATAATAGATAAATAAAAGAAAATTAAATAAAAATAATCATTATTTCTTGCAATTGAATTTTGCTAAAGTCATGAGATACAATAAATTCCTTCTACAAATTATTGAGTGGAGTAATAGGATTTGCCAATAGGTTAATCTCTCAGCTTTTCTTTTGTTTATTATATACAAAATGCTTTAATCCTTTAGGATGTTTATTACACAGATGTCCCAGAATAATCAACTCCTCTTTGTACTAATTACAGTGATGTTTGTGTTTTGTACAAGTGACTTCTGCATTGAAATTATGTACATGTGAATTATATGTAATTCTAGATCTGCTGTTAGACAAATTCTTATTGCAAAGGTGGCACTGTGATATGTTCTCACCAACTGAGTTTCTCATCTTACTCTTTGTTTACAAGATTCTGTTACTTTTATATTTAAATCCTGCTGCACATAACTATAATTTTTGTTTTAAACTTAATGTAAAGTGTTTTATCAAAATTTAATTATAATGAGTTTGCTTAAACTAGTTTGCTACTCAGCTACCTTGTTAGATAGGTTTCCATGAAGATTGTTGATGCGTAAAAAAAAACTGAAGGGGTCCTAGGATAGTGCCTTGTGTGATGCTGTGTTGTATTTTCTCCCAGTCTGATGAAACATCTTTACTGATTTTAGTATAAAAAGGAAATGTTTTTTGCATTCAGCTTTCCATGTATGAATTAAACCATTTACCTTCAGTTCAGAAAATACCATACCAAAGTAATTCATGTTTTACACAGTCAAATGCTTTTACAAGATAAAAATAAAATAAAATTAAATTAAAGGTTCTTACAGGGTACATTTTATTATTCAGTTCCTTAAATGTGTTATTTAAAAATGAATATATAGCATTACTGTAGATGATCCCTTTTGGAATCCTAACTGTGAATTAGTTAGAATATTATAGTTTGCAACCTAAAGTAAAATTGCTTATTAAATGTATGCAGTTGTTAATAAAATTGATATCAGGGCACATGTTCCACCACAATTAGTTAAGGTGTGGGTAGTTGAAGGAATTTAATTTTTAGGACTGAATGTTGTTAATAAGATAACTACAGTCATAACGAGTTCAAATCCCTGTCTGGGAAGGCAGATTTGGGTTTTTCATGGTTTCCCCAAATCACTCGAGGCGAATTCCGGGACGCTTCCTTCTAAAATACCATGGCCGAATTCCTTCCCATTCCTTATCCTCCTGTCCCATCCTGCCTCTAATAACCTAGACATTGACGAGGCTTAAAATAAAAATAAAATAAAATACAGCCATAACATCTTCACCTGGAGCTCGCCAAGTAGAATTATGGCGAAATTCATTGCCTGAAGGGCACTGGAGGAATATTAAAGGGGTGTAATCAGCCATATGCCATATGGAAGGCACTAATTACACTGAGAAGTGAAGTGTCCTGATGAAGATCCAACATCAAGAAATGGGGTTACAGTACTGAAAATGAATTATGTGAATGTGGTGAGCTGTAGGACCCACTACATCTCCTGGTATGCAGAAACCTACCTGAAACCTGCACTATTTACGACATTTTTAAGGGAAAATGAGAAGACCATCAGGATTTCAGAATTCTGGTTTGCACATTCCATTTAATTGTGTACTGTAATCTATAAGCTTGACATTAATTAATTAATTTTATTTGTTTTAATTTGTTTAAACTTGTAATGTTATGTCCTGGACATGTGAAATAAATAAATAAGATCAATTTGAACATGTAACAAAAATAGTCCTGTACTGCTGCATTGCTACTCAGATGTTACTTTAGTAATTGATATTAATGTGAGGAAAGTAGTTTACTTTATCTCTACTGATTAATATCACATACGGTGACAGGGTCTTCAGAGAGCAGAAAATAATTATTGGTGGTATTGGACCTATAACAATAAATATATATATATATATTGAACATTGGATAGGATAAGAAACCGCCGCTTACCAAAGAAGGGGATTCCAGCGGCATTGGTACACAAAAAAAACACGAACACACAAAGAATAAAATTTTCGAGCATGGCTCTTCCTCAGTAGAAGTGAGATGGCTGCACGCAAGCGCTGCCGGCAGCCAACTGCGAGAGCCACAATTTCGGTGGCTCATGGTGGGGGATATACATCATGGCAGGAAGTGAGGGAGGGGGTAGATGAGTACAGGCTGGAAAACGGAGATGAATGGCAAGTATAAAGCAAAACTGTACAAGGTCCTGACGCGGGAGGGTAGTATACCTCAGTTAACCAAGTAATGGACGCAAGTAGGGGGGGGGGGGGGAAATAGTTGAAACTAAAACTAAAATTCGAAATCACAATCTATAAAGATAGGCTCTGGTGAGCGGTGGTTCTGTGAGGGAAGGTGGAAGTGAGGGGGATGGGTGGGAGGAAAATTGGTGCTATCTTAAATTCTAAGTTCTGAAATACTGCTTTTAAAAGCAGTATTTCAGAACTTAGAAGGTGGGAACTGGCCTATCAGTACCAACTGGGGACCAGACAATCTCCAGATCTAAATGTAAGATAGCACCAATTTTTCCTCCCACCCATCCCCCTCACTTTCCACCTTCCCTCACAGAACCACCGCTCACCAGAGCCTATCTTTATAGATTGTGATTTCAAATTTTAGTTTTAGTTTTAACTATTTTTTTTTTTTTTTCCCTCTACTTGTGTCCATTACTTGATTAACTGAGGGTATACTACCCTTCCGTGTCAGGACCTTGTACAGTTTTGCTTTATACTTGCTCATTCATCTCCGTTTTCCAGCCTGTTACTCATCTACCCCCTCCCTCACTTCCTGCCATGATGTATTTCCCCCACCATGAGCCACCGAAATTGTGGCTCACGCATTGGCTGCCGGCAGCGCTGCGTGCAGCCATCTCACTTCTACTGTGGAAGAGCCATGCTCGAAAATTTTATTCTTTGTGTGTTTGTGTTTTTTTTCGTGTACCACGCGCTGGAATCCCTCTTTGGTAAGCGGTGGTTTTTTTTTATCCTATCCAATGTTCAATATATCCGCTTTTAGTGCCTTTGTTTCCTAACAATCTATCTATCTATCTATATTTCCTTTGAATATCTTATTACTGTCCCTACCAGTTTTTACCGCTCTCGCTTTTATCGGCGTGCATCTTAAAGCTCATTGTTAACTATGAACCCACATTTGAAGTCATTTTAATTTTTTTTTTTTTTTTTTTTTTTTTTTTCCCCGTGTTTGTTGATCATCTTACTACAATTCAAACCTCATTTCCCACAACGAACCCTATTTGCATTCTCCTATATAAACATTTCTGGCTTTCAACATGCCTCCACTGACATCACTATATAGGCCACTTGTTGATAAATACATACATAGCTACAGATACCATGCTTTTCAGCTCGCCAAATTTCAATCACATATCCTTTTTTTAAAAGCATGTCTGTTCTTTAACATACCTCCAAATGGTCTTACAATCAAACTGCCAATATTTGGTTGTCCCCCACAAACTCACCCTGCCCTACATGCCTTTCGCTACCAACAGTCTTTGGCCCTTACTCACCTTGTTCTGCAACAATATACCATTCTGGCTAACCAACATTCTGGAAACCTCATATCCCTACACAAAATACTCATGTTATCATTCCCACAAGTCATTACAGTTTTGCAGCATATTTTACAGCAAGCAGTTAACTCCAGCAGTATGCATGCCCAGAAACATTTACAGAAGTTATCCAAATTGCTGAAGTCCCATCTTGCACTAGGGCAGTTTCTTCCACACCAAACCAATGGTCTACCAATCAAAATCACAGCCTCCTCTGATTTCCTCAAAACCGTCCATTGCCCAGCTCCTCACATACCTCAAACCTCCCCCTTTAAAACCTGCACCCTCGCTCTCTACACCGAAGTCCTACTCCCAAGCCTAAACTGTCAGTTATAAACCTATCCTCATCACCATTATCTGAATCCCAGCTCTCTGTACTCTCCAAAGGACTCACCTTCTCACCCACCCCCACGTTTGACCATGCCAAACTAGTCCGTGACTCTCTATCGTTCTGCCGGTACACTCCGCTGGCGTATCACCTTGCCACTACTAGCAGTGAACAGGGATATCAGGACAACCTAGAACCAAGTCTAGAGAAATTCAAACCATCATCTACACTTGACCCTCCACCTCTTCCCCAGAACCATCCCCTCCAAATTTTTGAAGATTTCCTTTCCACCAGTTTTGGCCTCTTCCACTTTTCTTAAATCTTTAGCAAACACCGATAATCTAAGCCCAGCTGAAACCCGTGCCAGAAAAACAACTCTCCAGCAATTCAGATCTCATTATCCTTCCAGCTGACAAGGGTTCAACCACTGTAGTCATGAACAGGAATGACTATGTGGCTGAAGCTCTTCGTCAGCTATCAGACACCAAAACCTACTGCTGCCTATCGGAAGATCCAACTCCTGCTGTCAACAAAAAAATAAAAGAATATGTACAGTTTAGTGGACCTCTCCAAGGTCTCACCCCACAATCCATTTCGCTTCTCACTCTTCAAAATCCACGTACACCCACCCTTTATCTATTGCCCAAAATCCATAAACCTGGCAATCCAGGACGCCCTATCGTTGCAGCCTACGGTTCGCCAACTGAGCGCATCTCTGCCTTGGTTGACCAGTACCTACAGCCCATTGTTAATCAGCTCCCTTCTCATATAAAGGACACCCAGCACTTTCTCTTCCGGCTTTCTACCTTACCCACACCTCTTCCTTCCGACTCAATACTGGTTACCATTGACGTCACGTCCTTGTATACTAACATTCCACACTGGCATGGCCTCAGGGCCATGGAACACTTTCTGGACCAGCGCCCTCCCAATAGCCTTCCCATGACATCCTTCCTCATCAAATTAGCCCACCTTATCCTTAATAATAACTACTTCTCCTTCGAAGGCAACATCTATCACCAAACCTGCGGAACTGCCCCCTCCTTATGCTAATCTGTTCATGGGCCGGCTGGAACAGACATTTCTGGAGGAATTCCCTCTCAAACCCCTCATTTGGCTTCGTTTCATTGATGACATATTTATGATTTGGACGCATGGAGAAAATGAACTGCTAAATTTCCTGAACCATCTCAATAACTTTAGCATGCTGAAATTCACTTGGTACTACTCCCACACCAAGGCCACATTCTTGGATGTTGATTTGTCCCTATCCAATGGCTATCTCAACTCTTCAGTTCACATCAAACCAACCAATCTTCAACAGTATCTCCATTTCGACAGTTGCCACCCATACCACACCAAACGTTCACTCCCCTACAGTCTTGGCATTCGAGGTAGTCGCATATGCTCTAACCAACAGTCTCTCATGGATTATTCAAACAGTATTTCAGAAGCATTAATATCTCGGAACTACCCTCCAGCTTTGGTTAACAAACAGCTTTCACGTGCCACATCACAACTGAATCAGCCAATCAATCATACCAGACCCGCAAAAACCAACCACAATCCAGTCTTGGTCACACAGTACTACCCAGGCCTCGAATCCATCAACAGAGTCCTCCGGCAGGGCTATGATTTCTTACAAACATGCCCTGAAATGAGATCCATTCTTCCTAAAATCCTCCCTGCCCCTCCTAGAACTTGTTTCAGCAGACCTCCTAACCTCAGCGAACTTCTAGTCCACAAACACAGTCTTCCTCTTCCTAACAGTCAACCCCAAGGCTCTTTCCCATGTAATAGACCACGCTGCAAGATGTGTGACATACACCATGCTTCCACCACTTTCATCAACCCGGTCACAGGGGAAAGCTTCCCTATCATAGGACACGCCACCTGTGAAACCACGCATGTAATATACCAGTTAACATGCAACCACTGCCTGGCTTCATATATAGGTTTGACCACAAATGCACTCTCCATAAGAATGAATGGCCACCGTCAGACGGTATTCACACAGAACCCAAAGCACCCAGTTGCTGCCCATGCCATAACCCACGACTTGAATAATTTCAACTCTTGTTACACAGTCCGTGCTATCAGAGTTCTCCCTAATAGCAGCAGTTTCTCTGAACTCAGAAGGTGGGAACTTGCCTACCAGTACAAACTTGGCACTAGGCAACCACCTGGTCTCAACCTAAGATAATACCCGGTCACCTTTTTTTTCTTCTCCCTCTCCTTTCCACTACCTATATTGAACCACCACTAACCTGAGGTGATGTTTAATTCATAATTATTATTATTTTATATATATATATATATATATTTTTATTTGTATAATATTTTAATTTTTTCAATATATATATAAAAAAAATAAAAAAAAATTTCAATATATATAATATTTTGATCTTCCTACCAACCAGAAATTAGTTTGGATATTAATTTTTTGCTCGGGTATGAGCTCTGATTCACTGCCCCTCTACTTTTCCGTTGTTTGAATTTACCCCCACCATTTTGTCGACCGGCGGTCTTTCCGTGAGGCAGTCTCCGGGTGCACCCACCTCTCATAATGTTCTCTTGTTGAAGGGTTTTTTCCCGAAAATTACTTTATTATTTGTGTTTGTGTCTTTTCTGTGTGTTCGCGCCCCACATCCATCATCTGAAGGTAAGTGGTGGCTCATTTCCCTATCCTAATTTGATTCCTTTCCGCTACTTAGCGTCTTTTTATCATTGTTATTATATATATATATATATATATATATTCAATGTAAGCTTGATGGGTGTTCAGCCGGATAGTGACATAAACACACAACGTTTCGACAGCTGGCTCTGCTGTCTTCATCAGGTGCCGAAAGCTTCAGGTGATGTAAGCTATAAGTCACCGCCTAGACTGCCTTAGTAGAAGTAACGGACTTTTACTAAGGCAGTCTGTGTGGTGATATCGCCTGAAGCTTTCACCACCTGATGAAGACAGCAGAGCCAGCTATCGAAACGTTGTTTTATGATGCTATCCTGATGAACACCCGTGAAGCTTACATTGATTCAGTATGCCAGGAAAGTTACCACTCATGCATATTTTTAAGCAGTTTGGCATCTAAAACTAGTGCTTCAATGTACACAGTGTGTTTGAAAGCAAAGTGTTCTGTATGAACAAATAACTAAAAACTCCACAATAACTAGGAACACTATCTTTGAAGGATCTTGAGGCGATGTCTTTGGTACATAAAATGTTAAAAATTCTGATATAGATATTTTAAGTGTACTACCAGTCAGTATTATTTGTTTAGAAGGTGGCTGAATAATAGAAAATACATTTTTAATGGAAAATTCCCTTCATTATAGTATTAGTTTTCCAAATAACTGTCTTTGTATATTAAACTAGCTGGTGCCCACGACTTCGTTCATGTTTGTAAAGAATTTGGATTGACAGCTACCGATATCTAACCACCATAGTGCATGATGGGAGACTCGATGCTATTACAACACACAAATGCCAGTGATCTGCGCTATGTAGTTCAGGCAGCAAAGTAAAATTACGGACACAAATGTCTTTGGTCGAAATACAAAAATATCCTTGATTGACTACTTTCAACCACCGTATGTCCCAAACTCCCACAGATACTGAAATTCCGCCAACGTTGTGATCAACGGGTGACTCTGTACTACTACCACACACAAACACCAGTGATCTGCACTAGATAGTTTTGCCTGTAAAGTGATACACCATGACACATACGTCTTTGGTAGAAATATGAAACTGCTGCAGGTCGACTATTTTCAACCACCATATCTCCCACATCCCCATAGCTACCGACATCTAACCACCATAGTACATGATCAGAGACATGATACCACGACCACACACAAACACCAATGATCTATGCTATGTAGTTGTGGCAACAAGTGATATATATGGCGTCACATGTCTTTGGTCGAAATATGAAAATATCCTTGATCGGCCACTTTCAACCACCATATCTCTCTCACTCCCACAGTTACCGAAATTCAGCCAATGTTGTGATTGATGGGCGACTCTGTGATACTACCACACACAAACACCAGTGATCTGCACTAGATAGTTTTGCCTGTAAAGTGATACACCATGACACATACGTCTTTGGTAGAAATATGAAAGTGGCGCAGGTCGACCAGTTTCAACCACCATATCTCGTACACCTCCATAGCTACCGACATCTAACCACCATAGTGCATGATGGGGGATTTGATGTTATTACCACACACTAACATCAATGGTCTATCCTATGTAGTTGTGGGCAGAAAGAGAAGTATAAGGATACACAAGTCTTTGGTCAAAATATGAAAATGCCCTGCATCAACCACTTTTAACCATCATATCTCCCACATCCCCACAGCTATCGACATTCGGCCAACATTGTGCATGACAGGAAACTCCATGATAATAATAATAAAAATTTTATTGTCATTAAACTGTCATAGCAATAGACAACGTCAAGAATACAAATATGAAAATACAAACAAGACAAAATTCATAATTAAAAACAATTTAAATTGCACACTCCACACACAATTATTTCATATTTCCACATTCATAGAATTCATTAACTGAATAAAAAGGATTAGTGACTAACCAGCTGTACAATGTCTGCTTAAGTAGATTGAATGGGGCTTCAACCCATTCTAGAGGTAGTTTGTTAAATATTTTCATACCCAACACTTCATAACTGTTCAATGATTTCGATAATCTACAGTAAGGTATGTCAATATGCCTATTATTTCTGGTACTGTGACAGCGTAAATCTTGTCTGAGAAGGTATTCAGCTTGGTTATTTTTTGTGTGCATGAGAACAGTGTAAATGTACAAGTTTATTACCGTTAATATTTTTAATTCAATAAACAGTGGTCTACAATGGGCAAATTTTTCAGCGTTTGACATAATCCTAATTACCTTCTTTTGAAGGACCAAGACATTCTGAACATCTGTGCTATTGCCCCAAAATAAAAGTCCATTGGATATAACAATCTGAAAAAAAGCAAAATACGCTGATCTTACATAGGCTGTAGGTACATGATTTTTTAAATTTCTTAACAAGTACACCACTCTAGACAACCTTGCACTAACATATTTAATGTGTGGATCCCAAGACAATTTATTATCTATAACAATACCTAAAAACTTAACATAACCTACATAGTCATCTACTGGGTATTCTCTTAGACTAAATACTGTTTGTTGTGTTTTACTCTCATTGAGCAAAAACCCATTAGCGAAACCAGATTGACACTTTAGGTATCTTTAGGGTATCTTTAGTCATGGTTTGAAGAGTTTCAAAGTCTGAACTTACAGTAAGAAAAGTGGTGTCATCAGCGTATAGAATGGAGTGGGACATTATATAAAATGGCAATCATTTATCATTAAAATGAATAACAATGGTCCCAATACTGAGCCTTGTGGCACACCACACTTGATTTCAGTTATCTGGGATCTTGCCTACAATTTGTTTACGATTACTAAGAAATGATTCAAAGATATTACCAGCTTTGTCACTAATGATTCTGTAATGAAGTAATTTATTAAGAAGTAAATCCTGGTCTACACAGTCAAAGGCCTTACTGAGGTCGCAAAAAGTTGCCTGAGCAAAGTTTTCTCCTCATAAGCACTTAGAACCTTCTTAATCAAATAGTCAATAGCATGAGCAGTAGATTTGCCTTTCCTAAAGCCAAACTGTACAGTAGAAAGAATGTTGTTGTGCACCAAATAAACCCTAACTGTTTATAGATAACAGATTCTAGTACCTTAGAAAAAACTGGTGTCAGAGATACAGGGCGATAACTAGATGGGCAATCTCTCTCTCCCTTCTTATAAATGGGCACAAGTCTAGATAATTTTAACACTCTGGAAACACACCTTCAGTTAAACATTTATTTATACAATAAGTGAGAGGAAATAATATACAACCAATTATCTTTTTAATCATATTACTAGAAAGGTCATATATATCTACACTATCAGATGCTAAAGTTATGTACAATACCCAAAACATCATCTGGTGATACCTCCGAAAGTACAAATTTATCTTTCAAAGTATAGTTTATTATGACATTTTATGAGATCAGATACAGTTTCCTGGGGTCTAACAATGCTGCACAAATGTCATTCACCGACTGTATACAAAAGTTATTAAATTCATCTGGTGTTACTGCTACAGCCTCTTTTCGTTTGGTTTTGGCCACTGAATTTATCACACTCCATGCTTTCTTACATTTATTATTGGATGACTCTATACTGAATATGTTATGTTGTTTCTTAGCCTCATTGACTGCGTGTTTATAATCCTTTCGAGCTCTTAAGTATCTTAGCTTAGTCGTATCTGTTTTGTGTAGTCTATACAAATCTAAATACAATAACACATTGTTTTTCATATTGGCTAGTTGCGGTGTGTACCACACATTGTTATGCCTATGTTTATTTTTTTTACATGTATTGGGATTGACTTTACATTTGTACTGTGGAAAGTTTGTCTCAAAAATATTTATGAAAGCACAGAAAAATCTCTCAAATGCTACATTAGCAGAGCAGTGACTAACACTATTACACAAATCTTTCCAATCATAATTCCCAAGTGAGACCATAAAATTAGACATTTTATCCTGCGTTACTGGTCTTGTGATGGCCACCTTAGGATCTTTGTGCTCTTTGTTCTTCAAATTAGGCATATCTATTTCAATCCAAACTGAATCATGGTCTGAGAAGGCAAAAACAGCCACATCAGAACACATTAAATCTCTGCTAACATTTGTAAAAATATTGTCAAGACAAGCTTCTCCCTTGTAGGTTTACAGTTAGAAAAACTGAAATTAAATTGTCTTAACAGATTTTTAAATTCATTTACATTGTGTGTATCTTTTGTCATCAAATGCAGCATTTATGTCTCCACCAATCACTATACTGAACTTTCTCCACCTAGTACTAAGAAAAAAATTTAATAAATTCTCAAATTTTTCTAAAAAGGTTAGTGGGTCACCACTGGGTGACCTATAAAGTGATACAATAACTATTTTTAAATGCTCGAAATATATACCTGTAGCTTCAAAATGCAATTCACTACACAAAAAACCTAAATCTAATTCATTACTAGCGTTCATTAACGCTTTCTTAATATAAATCGACACACCCCCATGAATCCGCTGTACCCTGCTAAAACTGTTAACTAACTGGAAATCATCTAATACATGAAAAGAAATTTCATTACCCTTGTACCAGTGCTCACTCACACATAATGAATCGAGCATATTCATTAGCAAAATCGTTTAAAAGTACATGTTTTCCTCTTATGCCTTCAACATTGAGATAACCTATCTTGCTACTATCCCACACAAACATATATTTAAGATTGAATTAAATTTGATTTTGATGGATCACTTACTCTGGTGGCAACTACCCCTTTCTTATTACTTTTTAATTATGATGTTATATACTTTGTGTTAATCTACTTATGCCATTTATGAATTTTAATTTTTAATTCCTTCAGCATTTATGACAAATTATTTATCACATCCTTGGTAATTTATTCCAATCCCTGACACCATTACCCACAAAAGAAAATTTTCCCACCAAGCATGGTGGTGTAACGGTTAGTGTTCTGGCCTCGCATTCGGGAGGACGGCGGTTCGAATCCCCGTTCAGGCATCCAGATGTGGCTTTTCCATGGTTTCCCAAATCACTCCAGGCAAATGGTGGGATGCTTCCTTCAAAAGGCCATGGCCGAATTCCTTCCCATTACTTGCCCCCCATCCTTTCCCATCTCTAAAGACTCGCTGTTAAGAGATGAAAAGCAATTTAAAAAAAAAAAAAAAATTCCCACGCCCTTATGCATGAAATTGAGGCCAGCTTGGGCCCATGGTCCTCCTTTCCATGCAATACTCATAATACTCTTCAACCAATATCCCTTTAAATACCATCTCCAACATAAGACTTGTACACTCCCAGCATGCTCTTTACCCTTTTCCTGTGTTCCAATGACTTCCAAGCCAGCTTCTCTTTCATACCACTTACTGATTGTATTATGCAGTAAGTTCCAGAGACAAATGTAGCAGCACTTCTTTGCACCCCTCCAACTCCTGTTTTTGATACCCAAATATGGGTCCTATAATACGACACCATATTCCAGGAATTTTCTGACCAATGATTTGTAAGCCACTTCTCTCACTACTGTGGTACATCCTCTAATCATGATCTCCAGTAAATGAAGGATTCTGTAACCCTTTCCTACCATGTATCCAATGTGTGCTGCCCAATAAAGTTGAAGAAAAATAGTAAAAGAGTTCATAAAACAAAATTCTCCTCTAATAAGGAACATTATAAGATTTTTTGCGTATTTTCCCTACTTTATTATTTTAATTGTAATTTACTTTCTTTGCACTAATATTAAAAATTCAATAAGGTCCTTTTTTGTGCTTATAACTAAACTTTTCAACTTCATGGTATTAATTTTTTTAATGACTATTTCATGTGTATGTTATAGGTGGACGGGAAAAATATTTAGAACTGGACTGAAAAGGGAAATTGAAGTTGAAGATTTGTATGAACCACTGAAAGAACATAAATCATCCCTTTTGGGAGACAAATTTGAAAGGTATACTTTTCCTCATTCGTTAGTTACATCCTAAAACTATCCTTTATTAAAATTTTTGTTCAAGTGATACAGCAAGATGGAATTAATAAATATAAATCTACCAATATTGAAAAGAAAAGTCTTTTTTTGTCATCTTATGTTTGGTGGAGTAATTCAGTTTATTTCTTTTGAAAGTAACATTTGGCCATTCATTTTAACTATATAAATTAGAGCAACATTTCAAACAACATGGATTAATAGATGATATTGACCAGAAACACTGCCTTTAGGTAGACTATGTCTTATTTTTGAGCAGTCCTCCACACTCTTCTATCTGAGTTCAATTAAAAGTAACAGTGCTAACTATATTCTGTGGTTGAATTTAACTACAGTTATCAGCAAAATATTGAGTGGTGGTCACCCAGGTGGTTAAGACATGCAACTGGGTGTGTGGAAGGTACCCGGTTCAATCTCAGTCTTGGATGGAATTTTTATGAACCTTGAATCAAACTTTCATTTCTGGCAAAGCATTGCTTTTTTAATAAGGAAATGCTAGGGTGTTCTGTGGTTTATATTAAAATTTGAATTGTAGTTTCCTGTACGGGTTGGATTGTAGGTTAGGTTAGACGATGTAGTATAGTAAGCCTTGTATATTGACATATTAAGTATAAATGGCATTGGATGAAGAGGAATATCTTGGAAAAGAGCAAGGAGACTGTGGAGAGAGGTGGACAAAAACAGGGTCACCTGGGGCAGTATGGTCCAAAGGTGGGCGGAACAAAACTTGTAAACAGTTCCTACGTGGAAGGGTTGTTACCTACAACCACTTGACTGTAGATGTTGTCTGATCTTGTAACACATTTAAACTTTTAGCATGGTATCGAGGTGGCCTCCACTGTCAATTTGAACACAATAAAACATTAGAAGTATGAAACCACCAACTTTCATTTCAGTGCTGTAACATAACCTGCAGTGGGCTCATCCATAATATTCTCTATTTCAATAGAGTGGTGACAAGACTGCCTTTCAATTGCAATTGGTGCATGTATGATTCAACCATGCCAATTCTCCGCCATAATGACTATGTTAGAGGTGATTTGCATTAAGAAACTCTGCCATTATGTTGTTGAGACCACACAATATTTACTCCTTTTAAAAGCCTTGAGTCTTTATATTCAATGCATTAATAGCCAGTAAAAACATAAAATTGTCAAACCAATTAATTACCACATTATGATGAGATACAAAAAATTCTGTTGTAGGCAGGTATTCTTTTGCATTAATATACTCAGTGAAGTATAAATACAGTCCTTCAC
>JARYHS010008075.1:12189664-12697644 GCA_031002005.1 Vandiemenella viatica | reverse complement strand
TTTTTATTGGATCCTGAAACACCCATGTTAATTCCATCATCATGTTGTTCAGTGAAGTCTTCTAGTACTACTGGAGCCAAGATACCTTCACTCAACCTTTCACATGAAGCGCGTGTCTTATGTTGTATTGCATTTTGAAGTAGATTTTACCTAGATCAGTTTTCTACATTCACTGGCAATATCAAACTGCATAATGTTGTGGTCACTAGTTGTCAGGTTCCATCACTCATCAGTGATGCAGCAGATTCCCTGCAGTATTATTAGTTACTTACATTGATGTTGGTGTAGCCACAGTTGTATTGTTGGAGCCATACAGAGTACGCTCTTTCTTCCAGACCTTGTAGAAATATTTTTCTTATATTCTGCATTAAAATGGTAGTAATAAATACACTGTTATTTTTTTAAAAAACATCACTACATCACAGTCTTTTGCGTATAATATTACCACCTGGCAATTGTAACTTCTAATTTTTTTTCCGGTTCTTATAAATACGGTTGCCTCAATCCGGTGGTTATTGGAATAAAAATATTTTTTTATTTTATCCACACACTTTAATAAATCACAAGGCACAGAATTGTCCAACCACCAGACTGATATTTTACCATAAGTTATATTACAACACCAGCAACTATCGTTTTCCAAAGATTGCAAGTCCTTTGGCCAAAAATGAGACAAGTTTATATTAACTAGCCACATTAATTTTAATTCAGTACATAAAATAAACAGTTTTCTTTCATCACCTTATAATCACCTTATATATAATGGCGGCGATAGTCCACCATAAGTGATAATACACACTCTTCTTTTCCAATACACGGTTCTGTGAGTTATTTTAGCTTGTTGTAATATAATTATAAATCCACATACTTTAAACATAAACAAAACTTTATCGCCACACAATTCTGTCTGGATACGTTCTCACTGCTTCAGTGAACATCACAGAACCTACTAGAATACATTATCAAAGATTCTATTTTTGCAATCAGTCCAGCGATACCAATCTGCAGCAGTCGATATTATCCTTGAATGTTCCAGAGCAATATGATATAATAATTAACCAAAAATAATAATAAAATATTAGGTGGGCATTTAATTAGTAATATGACAACCTACAGCTGCAATTCATTAGTAAGAGCTGCCAATAGTCCACTCCTAGCTACTGTTTGACTATTCTTCAGAACTGATTTAGCGTTTACATCAGCCGTTATCATTGTTTGGTCTGAAAAAGCTAAATTTATCTCCCTTATTTTATTCAGATATGGTTCGATTTAATCTTGATACTGAAAATACATGTTTAGTAGTACAAAATTACTCCAGTGTGTGCTAATCTCCACACATGTGGTGTGTTCATCACAAAAATGCACTGGCTAAGTCAATGTGCTTATTGAATACTATCATAGCTGACATGGGTCTCATTCCAGTGGATTGTCTGTGACATCACTAGCACGTATGAAATTTTTCCTTGTTGAGAGTATGGTTCCTGGTAGATAGGTAGTTAGTATCAAAGCCTAGATCCTCTAACAGTTTCCCTACTTCAGGCAGGACAGTGATACTTCTCTTGGCATTGATTTTCAGCTTGGAGGGTGATTCAGGGATGCATCATGTAGATGAGAAATTGAGGCCAAGGTAGTCTTGTATCTAGTGCAGTCCTGCCATAAATCTGTACAAACTGTCTGTACAAGATATCCAGATCAAAGATTATGCCTCTCCTCTCAAAGACTTGCTTTATGGAAGCAACAAGCTGGGCATAATCTGTTGGTAGGTTTTGTGCTATTCATTGAATCTTATCTACTGCTTGGAGATGAGGGAAAGTGGTAAGCTTACCAGTTGGATGTGATACTTTATTATGTACCAAAGAGTCAGTGTTTGAATCTCTTCAAGTCTTTTAAGTTGCAAGTTGGTTTCAAAATTCGCATATATACAGTCAGAATTATACAAGTATAGACGTGAGTTCACTAGTTTCCACTTTTGTTTGTTCATGTGTAATGTTTTTAGTATTGGTGTTGCCTGTGACTTAGATGGGTCTTCAACCTTCTGACAATAACCAATACCACATCATTTCAATCACACTTGCAGAAACCTCTCTTATTCTGCGTAATTGAGTCATCGATCATTGTGCCCGTATTAATCAGGTTTCCCACAAGCCTTAAAAAAGGCCTTAATTTTCATTTTGTTTTTTAAGGGCCCTTAAAAGGCCCTAAAATGTGTTCAAAAGCCTTAAAATCTTTGAAAAATCTTTTTTTTTTTTTTTTTTTTTTTTTTTTTTTTTTTTTTTTTTTTTTTTTTTTTTTAACACCGAGATATGGCGTAGTAAATTTCACTATCCCTGCGAAGCACCAATTGGCAGATTTCTCTCTGGCTTGACCGTGACCAAGTGTGAGTCAAAGTGCTTATATTTCAAGCAAGTAGTAGAATCATTGCATAGAATCTCTTATGTAGTTCTGCTTCGTACATGCCTGTGTCTTACATTTCTTTGCAATTTCTCACTAGTTTCTTATGTATATAATAGTAAAAATATTGTTGCTGTTATCACATGGACAAGCAGATGTTGAACGAGGATTCTCTGTGAACAAGCAGTTGGAAGTTGAAAATTTAAAGGATGAGTCTTTAGTGGATCAAAGACTAGTCAGTCAACATTTCAAAAACAGCAAAAATAAGTTTTTAATAACTAAGGAGTTAAGGATGTATGCAGCTATGGCTTGTCAAAAGTATATTGTGTATCTGGAAGAGAAAAAAAATGCAAAGAATACAGGGATTCAGGGAGTGAAACGCAAATCTATTTTAGATGATTTGAAGTGTAAAAAGGCACATCTAGAAACTGCAATTAAATATCTTGAAGATAATGCTGATAAACTAATAGATAAAGCTGAGGTTATAGGGGATGTTAAGTACATCCCACAGTCCAATAGTTTTCGCCGAACTGCTAAAGTTAAAAGCTGAATATGAGGATGTTGAAAGTAAAATTAAGGCTCTATTGAAAGATTTAAAAGAGAATTGACCTTAGTTTTTAAACAATGTTAAAATAAAAAAAAAAAAAAAAATAAAAAAATAAAAATAATTTAAAAGTGTATATTTTTTTAACCTGCATACATATTAACAACTCTTTATGTTTACTCTTATAACATGTTGTAGCTCATCTGGTAAGTAAACTTTACTCATATAAGAAAATATTGATCAAATATGTCCAATAGGAACTTCTGCTGTAACTCGAAAGATGTTGAAAAAGTTGTATTCAACTATTTCTTAAACCTATGGAAAATGTTTCATCTTTAACGGGTCTTTTACAAGAAGCTTTCAAAAAAAGGGGGTGGGGGTGAGTCTTCCTCATTCCACATTATACCTGAAATCTAATAAGTAATTGAGTGACAATTTGGCACTCTTACTCTTATGTAACTGCTAATGTGCTGTAATGTATAAAAACAAATGAAGTTAAAATATATATTTATATGTTAGTAGTTCTTATTACTAGGTGGTAATGTTTCCTTTTGCCCTTGTGTCAGTTTTCTGGGGTATAGTATGTAAGCATCTTAGAATTTTAGTAAATTCTAGCCTCTCACCTTTAGGTATTAGGGGGAAAGCTTACTCTGTAGTAAAAGATAGTTTTCAGTTCATGTACAGGTTATGGGAGTAAAGCTTTGTATAGCATAGAGATACTGTAACCAAACACACTAAATAAAACCCTTTAGGGAATAATAAAAGTATTCAAAATTAAATAAATGCTCTAAATAAACCTTTGATAACAAAAAGAAAACATCAGTTTGGGAGGAAATAGATTAAATCCCCCAAGTTCAGTTTCAAATAATAGATTTTGATATAGGTTAACTTTACAGTTTCTAAACCAATTTGAATGCAGTAAAGACTTTTAGTTGCTAAATGCCGAATATAAACTTTGAATATAATAAATAAACTTAAATCAACTGAAAATTAAATAATCATCAGTAATCCAACTTTGTAATTATGAGCTTCTAACTGGGGAGCATTTTGTCATTTTTAAACCAATTTAGGAGCAAGAAAGTAACTCAATACTTAATAATCCAACTATACTAATTTTCTGTAATGATATTAACACCTTTTACTAACCTTAAATATGATAATCCAAAATAATCCAGTTTAGTACACAAGCAATTTCTAATATTTGGCATTTCACTGTTTTCACACACTTTCGAACAAAATAAAGTAATTGTAGGGAAGTAATCATGCAATTAAAATATAAATTCACTAAAATTTCGTAGTTTCTGAACGTTTAAATAACTTAAATCAATTTTTATACTTCGTCAGATGCTCTGCACTTTTAATAATTTTTTATCTCAAAATCCTAGAGAACATTCGAAATAAAAAGTAGATTTCCGGAAAGACTAAAAATCTAATATCACATATAATAATTTCCAAGTAACAGAACCATTTATAGAGATCTTAAAATTTATTTTTCATTGCGAGCATGTGCAACTTAGAAATTAATTTCAACCGATCTAAAGTAGATACAGAGATGAGATAACTTTCAGAATACGTAGTTTAATTCAGTGAATCTCGTGGTAATTTTAGATTTGCGATAAAAATAACAGAAATAAAGTTATAAAATTAAAACTGAAATTGCACTTTGGTTACGTCGTAGTTAAACTTTCCCTGCACCAATCTTAATAAAAATTACACCAATAAACTCAGGAATTTTAGTAGAAAACGGTGATAATAATAATATTTGCATAAATTGTGGCGTTAATAAAATGACGAAATGTATAGAAATTTCCAGAACAATAGTAATTCCCCAGAGTAGAGAAATAGTTCACTCCTGCGCTAAGATCTTTTAAACCAAACACTGCTTAAAGTTAATTCACTAAATATCCATTATTTCACAATTAAATAAGTATAAACACTGTCACACCTAAAGTTTCGCATAACTTGTTTAGTTACTGAGATATTTCAGATCTAAATCGTCTGAGGTGTTAGCAGAAAGTTGTATTTTGGCTCTGACGTCAGCGAAGGTATAAATCATAGGACGCGGTGGTGACGGCGTCTTTTCCGGGTTTGAAGTCGTGCTAATAAGATGTTATAAGCGTGTGCGCTGGTAGGTTGGCAACTCCGACTTAGGTTGGTAGCTCAGGTCTTCGGTTGGCACTACCGGGTTCGGCCATGATGGAACATTGTCGAGGGGGCGTGGCATTTGTTTACTTAACATGAACTGGTAATTCTCATCGGGGTTTGGTCGGTTTCTACTTCTCTCCATAATCTGTGATTTTTGGAACGATTGTTCGATTGCCTAAGCAACTTAAGAATGCTGTTTGAACTTTGAATTTCATTCTAAATAAACTCTGAGAATTTTGGAAAAGTGAACTGTTTTATTTCTGTAGCTGCTGTAATACCTTTTCAATATTTGGGGTCTTCAAATATTGTGGCGACCTGTAGCGTTCTAGTTGTGTCCTGGCAACATGGTCAAATTAAATTAAAGTATTCAACAAGTTTTCATCGGACTGGGAGGTGTGATCAAGAGAGTAAGTTAAGGCACATAGGCGATACTCTACCCCGGTGTCGGTCCTTGTTCCTTACAAGTAGTTTTTTTATTTTATGTTGAATGTATGAAAAGGGAAAAAGTTTCAATATTCACTGTATTGTGTGAAAACAAAAGTAAATTTATTAGAAATTTATTATTTATTAGTTTATAAACTCAATTAAAGCTTATTTAATCATAATCTTAACACGCATATTTTAATTTCTTTGCTGTAAGTTGCATATTAGTTTTTCATAACATTTTAATATACGTTAAATATAGCCTTAAAAATATGAAAAAATGACTTAAAAAGCCTTAAAAAGGCCTTAATTTTTCTTTTGCTGAAAGAGTGGAACCCTGTTAATGAACCCTTTCTGTTCTCTCTGTGCCAGTTTTTTTTTTTTTTTTTTTTTTTTTTTTTGCATTTTGTTGCTCTTATTGCATTCCATCTTCTAAATTGTGGATTTCCCTTTTTTCCTGATACTTTTACCCACCTCATCGATTAGTTTCCTGATATTAGTTAAGTACACTTCTAAAATTAATTACTCCTTAGCATAGGGCACTTAGAAGCCATAATTGATTTTGTTTATAAGCCATAGCAACAAATGGTAAGTTGGGCAATGTTTTTCCTATCTTTATGCAAGTTTTGCCTCATTTCTGGCAAGGAATGCACAACTTCTCTTGAGATAAATTGTTACATTAATTCCTTCTATGGTCAACTTTGCCGCAATTCGTGCCGGTGACTTTTTTTTCTTTTTTCTTTTGTACAGTGCTTACTCAGATATCTTAGATCTTGGTAATTTTCACACTTTGTGATGACTTTATAATCTTTTACCAAAATTGCATAAATACATTCAGTTTTATGCAATTAATTATAGAACAAATTAATTAATTAATTATAGAGCAAATTAGAGTTAACAAACTTCTATCTGAGGGACTGACTTCAACTACTTGCTGTACAGAAGCTTTATCTCATGGACCCATCCTAAATTTAGGAGTGAATCCACTCATGAATTCTTTTCTTTCTATGTTTCCTTCAAAGTTTTGTTCATAGATCTTTTCTTTGATCTCACCTGTGTCTATGGTCTTTGGAATATCATACAAGATGACAAAGGACCTTCTCTTATGGGGCAGCTCACACTTTAGTTCTTAATTTAATTCCTTATTGTCTACACATATGCTAAATTGTTAGTATTATGTATTTTGAGAATTCTGATCTTATTTTTTTTTTTACAGGTTTAACCATTCTAGTTGATTTCTCAGCTAATGACTTTGGACTGTCCTAGAGGAGATGAGTGATGCACTTATTGTAGAGGGAGTCAGTTTTGGTTTAAGTAATGGAGTAGCCTTTGATACAGCCACTGTGATTACAGAATTCTTTTGCTGTCTTAACTTATCAATTTCTTTTCTCAGTTTGCTGTTTTTCTTATGAACTTCTCCCTCTCTCCCTTCAATGCATGTTACAACTATTGCAAAAGTTTCCCTCTTGGCCTTTGTTTCTTTTAGCTTCTGATTGTTTAATTTTAGTCCAGTGTTGTTGCTAAGAAGGGAAATGAGCTTCTCATGCCAGTTTACAACTTTGCTGACTGCCCAGTGGGAACCACTTTCACTCACTGAAGAGGCCATACTCACTTGTCTGCAATGAAAAACACTGCTGACTCGGCATTCAGACAGCTGTCAGCTGCCACGCCATGACACAGCCCTATGGCGAATTGATGACAAGGCGGTATTGCAGAATCTGAAGTGCAAGCTGTTTATTGAGAATATGCCATATGCATTCATTATGAAAACGAACACTATTTAGTCACTGGTTGATCATAGTTTCACACCACTGCACTCATGCTATTGTGTGTGTGTGTGTGTGTGTGTGTGTGTGTGTGTGTGGGCATGCGTGCACACACACACAAGAATTTCTCGTTTCAAGATAAAACTAATGAAGGATAGGGAAATATGCCCCAACGCTTATTGCAGATGAAGGTGGCTGGGAGCTGGGAATGATGAACACAAAAGAAAGGACAAACACAAGTTGTGTTCGTCGTTCCCAGCCCCCTCCCAAAATAATAATAATAATAAAAAAATACGAGCAATTTTTATATTTGCTTTCTCAGAAATGGCTCTGGCGCTATCTTGTAGTAGTTTCAGGTAGCAATAAGCCTATGGATGCTGAGTTTCTCTTTGTTTAGAACAACGATCTTTTATATCTTTAAATGAACAATTCCTGTATACTAACTGACCCGTGCAAATATTTCGCAAAGTATGGTTGTCAGTCACCAATTGGTAATATAATAATGTGGAAATAAGTAAAATCAAGTTTGTTAGTGATAGGTGTTTTATTTTAAAGAGTTGTAATAAATATAACTTATTGTAAAAAGTCATAATTATTAAATACTTTATGTTTAATTGTAAAACATTAAAAAATATAGATATCGGCTTTCTCAGATATGATTTTTTTCAAACTCTTTACTTTACAAAACTTCTTTGAAAACAATGTTAGTAGTTATAATGTGATCATTAACTTTTTGACCGTATGTGTCTTTAACACAAACATAAAATTACATATTCTACGAACTCGTGAAAAAGCCACGTACAAGATTCCATACCAAAAAAGAGGCTCTGCTAAATAAAATCCTGCACTTTGAAGTCTCAGATTTTGTGCTTTATTAATGGACATAGCAAAGGTTACTTTAATTTGGAATTGTTTTCTTATCATATGGAAAGGCACGGTTGGATAAGAAGGTACAAGGTTAATGCAGGATACGAGCATAGTTTTATCAGAGTGAATGAGTTTAGCACTGATGATGTATTGTATAAGTGAATTACCACTAATCTTGCACCATTAATTAAGCCCTGATTAGTATTAAGATTTCTATTCAACATAATAATAGGATTTTTCTCTAAAAGCAATTTATGAGGTGGTAAACTGGATGATCTTGGAAATGGCTCTAGCGATTATGCAAAATCTTGCATATTGAAAGGAAATTGATAGCTGCTGAGTGAAGAAGGGTCAACCAGATACTATGTTCTTTATTCATAGATCTAATTTATCAATTATCCATATGGTAATGATAGTAGACAAAAAAAAAAAAAAAAGTCGCCCACCTAGCAGGCATGAGGCCCATAGCATTTGCTACCTCCTGCTACATGGTTAATCCGGTACTGGACATAGTTACATTGTTGTGTTCATTTATGCTCCAATGTTTCAAAAATAGGTTTCGTGAAAATTTAATCAACTTAAAATAGATATATTGTCTTCTAACTCTATATTTTCCATTATTTAACTTTGCATTCAAGTTATCACAAATGTGAAGCAGTAATCATTTGCTTAGAAGGAGTCGTCATTTTTACTCTAAACTATTTGACCCGATAGTCATTGTCGTGTCCAAATTTCAATAAATTTGTATGTAATAATTTTGTGAATATATGGAAAGCTATTGAAAATGTGTAAACAAAGTATAAATGAGTAAAAACGTATTTCTGAGTGATCATTGTTTTTATTAATGATTGTGTCCATGGATATTCAATTTGAGGAGGAGTACATTCAGAAGTGCGACAATGGGAAATTTTACATGGCAGATGAATTGTGTCAGCAATACACCACTGAAATGCTGGAAATGTGTAATGTACCTGGAATGTGAGTGACTTGGAACCATGCGGTTTTGTTCCAAAATTTGTCACAGTTAAATTAAGTCACAATGTCATGTTAACCAAATGACTTATTTTATTCCATTGAATTTGAAATCTCAGTGAATCTCAACATGTTTTATTTACAATTCAATCTTCGCTCCACCAAACCAGTTTTGGTTGTTTAGTAAATCCAAAGACTCTTTATGTGCCATTATACATTCATTCCAAAAGATCAATGCTGCTGAACTTTGAAAGGTTCCATGTTGGAGTTTCATTAATTTGCATATTCAACAGAAACTTAAATGCTGAATGAGTTGTTTGACTACCTTCCAACAATGTAGATGCAATTCCAGAAGAAGCAAGTGCAAGTGCAAGTGCAATTTCATTCTGCAAGAGAATTGTTGCCAAAATCATTGAGATCAAAAACACTTTTCCAGTTCCACTGGGAGCTTTCAAGAAGAAAATCTTTTTAGGCCCATCATACACAACTTTAATGAGTATCTTTTTGTTGACAATTCTACAGTGAAACATTCATTTGAACTGATTCTCTCAATGCATCAAAATTATATTTTCCTTCGAATTTCAACTCTTGATTAAATTGAATCATGGTTCAGATAATTGGGTGCTGTTACGCATGATTGAGATAATACCTTGTTTGATATCATCAAACACACGTCCTCAATTAAATAGAAATAAAATAACTACATTTGTTGGATTGATCATGAAACAACACAAAAATAAAAACGAAGGTAATTCTATTTTAATTTTGGCTGGAATGCGTTTTTCCAGTTTTTTCTTTAGATCTTCCAGTTTTTTTTTTCAATTGAAAACATTTAATTGAGTTATTTCCATCCCAGGGGCATAAGGAACAAAAGAAAAAAAAAAGAAAAAGAATTATGCTTATCCATCGTTTGAATCATAAATTATGGTATTGAATTCGAACAACAATCCAATCGAATCCACTTTTAGTTCCTCCCGAATTTTTCAATTTTCCAGGCAGCATATCCAATTTTACTTTTCCTAAACACCTTGTTTGGACTATTACAAACATTAAATAAATTATACAAATTGGTACATAGAAAAAAGCAATTCCCATTTTTCACAAATTTTCCAGGCACTGTTTCAGATTTTTCTTTCTCTAAAAACCTTATTATTCTATTACAAACACTTAAAGAAATTAGCTAGAGTGGTCCTTAGAAAAAATACTTTCAGTATTCCAGTTTTTCAGGAGACTTTTCCAATTTTTCTTTCTCTGAAAATCTTATTTGAACTATTATGTACATTTGAACAAAACATTAGCCAGATTGGTCCATAGAAAAAAGTACTTTCAGTTTTCCGAAATTTTCAAATTTTCTGTCCAAGTTTTCCAATTTCTCTTTCTGTAAAAACCTTATTCGCACTAATAGAAACATTTACAAAAAGAATGGGTCATCCACTCTCAAGTGATGTGCTTACCAACAATCAGTTTATCTTGAATTTTCCAATTTTCTGGGCAACTTTTCCAATTTTTTTTTCCTCTAAAAACCTACTTGATTGCTACTACCATTTGAAAAAAAATTAGCCAAATCGCTCAATAGAAAAAAGTATTTTCAATTTTCCCGAATTATCAAATTTATTGGACAATTTTTCCAATTTTTTTCTCTCTAAAAACCTTATTCACACTAATACAAACATTTTAAAAAAAGAATTAGCCAAATCGGTCCACTATTCTCAAGTGATGCGCTTACCAATGTCAGTAGAAGAATGTATTTTCAGTTTTTCTCTAATTTTTCAGTTTCCATCCAACTTTTTTAATTTTTGTTTCTCTAAAAATCTTCTTGGGACTACTATGAACATTTTTTAAAAAAATAGCAAAATTGGTCCATTGAAAATGGTACTTTCAGTTTTTCTGAATTTTCCATGCAACTTTTCCAATTTTTCTCTGTCCAAAAATCTTATTTGGGCTACTACAAACATTTTATAAACCGAAGTAGCCAAATGAGTCCAGCTGTTCTCAAGTAATGCACTTACCAATGAACAGCTTTTCATTTTTTATTTATATAGACATGGAAACTGTTCCCTCTCAGATTCTGAAATCTGTCTCAGGTATGGATTTAGGACCATCGTAATTAAACATATGTATTAAACTGAAAGTTTTGCAGAGAAAACAACAATTTTAGAATGGCATAAGGTTGATATAAGGGCTAATAAATTTGCAAGGAAAAAAAGCAAGTTCATAAAGTTTCTTCTTATAGAGCCAAAGCCTCAGATCTGGTAAAAGGAAGTCCCCAAATGATGATCCTAGAAAAGAAACAAATTGTGGCAGTGTTTCAGAAATAACATTCACAGTTAAATGCCAAGAGATGTCTCTTTGTTGAAGTTAAAGATTATGTGGGGACATCATTGAAAAATACTTCCAAAAAATAAAACAAAGAAGTATGACACAAGTTCAAGCAATTATTAAGATGAAACACAAGTTCCACTGGTGTTCACTGATGTAGAGGATAGATCAAGCAATGAGGATACGTCATGTCCAATTTGTGGGAAGTGTTTTTCCAAGACAATTGAAGAGAGAAATGGATCATGTGTGCAAATGCTTCTAAAAATGTGAAAAATTTTATTTATGATTTTTCTCTGAAAGGGTAAATAACAATGTGGTAAAATGTATCAACATTTTTCCATATTTATAAATTTACCATAAGAGATCTTAAACTAAGTTACTTAGCTCACAACCTTAAGGCTGTTTGGAACCTTCTGAAGGAGATATACTAAACCATTGTGTCAGAGGTAGAATGGCCAGTTTCCTTTCTTCTGGGACCTACAGTTTATTGTGGAATCTGAACAACGGAGTGCCCTGGTGTAGCTCATATGGTCAAACAGAACTCTCAAAACTCCTGCGCCTACCAGGATTCGTATCTGGGACCAGAGAGCAAATATTTTGAAAGCAAGTGCCTTAACCACTGATCTACCAGACTGGTAAGAGATCTTAACATTGTTTTAATCAATTTTTCCAAAAAACAAGTGAATAGATAATAAATGGAAGGTAGGCTGAATTAAGACATCTTTTTTTTGAAAAATCAAAATCTGCATTCTTTTTGTCATCGAATACTTTTTCTTAAGAAATGTTTATTTAGTATTAGCACACTAACAATACTAATGGGTATTGTGTTCTTTAAATCAAATTGAAAAAAAAATTACTGATAGTTAAATAATTTTTCAGAATTGAGGATTTCACTTAGGGAGACGTTATATGGGCACTTTCCCCTAAACACAGGAGCAAAGTGGCAGTGCAACCGGCACAGTGGCCATCTTAACTCAAGCTATAGAATCCAAAATGTAAGGATAGTAAATAATGCATCAGGGGAAATGGAAGAGATGAAAAGGAATGCCTTATTGTAATTCATTTGAGCCACTGCTGAATATGGGTTTACAAAGAGAGTGTGTGGATTGTAGGCAGCTAAAGAATGATCTAAACAGCATATCTAGTAGGCCGAGTTAAAATGAAATGAAAGCTAATGTGAAAAAAGTGTCTGTTTATTAGTAATTTAGATAAGAAAATCATTATTTAGTAGTTGAACATGAATTGATAGTGGAAGTATATGGCAATGTGAATGTCATTTTGGTAGTGAACATTGGGCTGGTTTTATGGAAGTTATTGACTACTGCCTTGGGAAGAGAGTGTTGTGAAGATGCACCAGGTGAGGGAACTGTACTTTATATATATATATATATATTCAGATATTTGCTTGAATTAATGTGGAGTGTCAGGCATGAAGACTCTAGGCAAGGATAATTGGAAGGTGGGTGAAGAGAGTGGTGAACATGTACATGATGTACATTGGTGAAGAGGCTTGAATGGATATGGGGTGAAGATGCAAAGGGGACCATAATTAGCATTTGAGTTTTGAAGTGTTTCTTTGTTCCATAGATGTCTTCTGTGGTTTGAAACATTTCATAGTTAGTGTATACATATAGTATGAACAGTGGAAAAAATTATTACATGATACAAAGGCAAATAATAGATAAATAAAAGAAAATTAAATAAAAATAATCATTATTTCTTGCAATTGAATTTTGCTAAAGTCATGAGATACAATAAATTCCTTCTACAAATTATTGAGTGGAGTAATAGGATTTGCCAATAGGTTAATCTCTCAGCTTTTCTTTTGTTTATTATATACAAAATGCTTTAATCCTTTAGGATGTTTATTACACAGATGTCCCAGAATAATCAACTCCTCTTTGTACTAATTACAGTGATGTTTGTGTTTTGTACAAGTGACTTCTGCATTGAAATTATGTACATGTGAATTATATGTAATTCTAGATCTGCTGTTAGACAAATTCTTATTGCAAAGGTGGCACTGTGATATGTTCTCACCAACTGAGTTTCTCATCTTACTCTTTGTTTACAAGATTCTGTTACTTTTATATTTAAATCCTGCTGCACATAACTATAATTTTTTGTTTTAAACTTAATGTAAAGTGTTTTTATCAAAATTTAATTATAATGAGTTTGCTTAAACTAGTTTGCTACTCAGCTACCTTGTTAGATAGGTTTCCATGAAGATTGTTGATGCGTAAAAAAAACTGAAGGGGTCCTAGGATAGTGCCTTGTGTGATGCTGTGTTGTATTTTCTCCCAGTCTGATGAAACATCTTTACTGATTTTAGTATAAAAAGGAAATGTTTTTGCATTCAGCTTTCCATGTATGAATTAAACCATTTACCTTCAGTTCAGAAAATACCATACCAAAGTAATTCATGTTTTACACAGTCAAATGCTTTTACAAGATAAAAATAAAATAAAATTAAATTAAAGGTTCTTACAGGGTACATTTTATTATTCAGTTCCTTAAATGTGTTATTTAAAAATGAATATATAGCATTACTGTAGATGATCCCTTTTGGAATCCTAACTGTGAATTAGTTAGAATATTATAGTTTGCAACCTAAAGTAAAATTGCTTATTAAATGTATGCAGTTGTTAATAAAATTGATATCAGGGCACATGTTCCACCACAATTAGTTAAGGTGTGGGTAGTTGAAGGAATTTAATTTTTAGGACTGAATGTTGTTAATAAGATAACTACAGTCATAACGAGTTCAAATCCCTGTCTGGGAAGGCAGATTTGGGTTTTTCATGGTTTCCCCAAATCACTCGAGGCGAATTCCGGGACGCTTCCTTCTAAAATACCATGGCCGAATTCCTTCCCATTCCTTATCCTCCTGTCCCATCCTGCCTCTAATAACCTAGACATTGACGAGGCTTAAAATAAAAATAAAATAAAATACAGCCATAACATCTTCACCTGGAGCTCGCCAAGTAGAATTATGGCGAAATTCATTGCCTGAAGGGCACTGGAGGAATATTAAAGGGGTGTAATCAGCCATATGCCATATGGAAGGCACTAATTACACTGAGAAGTGAAGTGTCCTGATGAAGATCCAACATCAAGAAATGGGGTTACAGTACTGAAAATGAATTATGTGAATGTGGTGAGCTGTAGGACCCACTACATCTCCTGGTATGCAGAAACCTACCTGAAACCTGCACTATTTACGACATTTTTAAGGGAAAATGAGAAGACCATCAGGATTTCAGAATTCTGGTTTGCACATTCCATTTAATTGTGTACTGTAATCTATAAGCTTGACATTAATTAATTAATTTTATTTGTTTTAATTTGTTTAAACTTGTAATGTTATGTCCTGGACATGTGAAATAAATAAATAAGATCAATTTGAACATGTAACAAAAATAGTCCTGTACTGCTGCATTGCTACTCAGATGTTACTTTAGTAATTGATATTAATGTGAGGAAAGTAGTTTACTTTATCTCTACTGATTAATATCACATACGGTGACAGGGTCTTCAGAGAGCAGAAAATAATTATTGGTGGTATTGGACCTATAACAATAAATATATATATATATTGAACATTGGATAGGATAAGAAACCGCCGCTTACCAAAGAAGGGGATTCCAGCGGCATTGGTACACAAAAAAAAACACGAACACACAAAGAATAAAATTTTCGAGCATGGCTCTTCCTCAGTAGAAGTGAGATGGCTGCACGCAAGCGCTGCCGGCAGCCAACTGCGAGAGCCACAATTTCGGTGGCTCATGGTGGGGGATATACATCATGGCAGGAAGTGAGGGAGGGGGTAGATGAGTACAGGCTGGAAAACGGAGATGAATGGCAAGTATAAAGCAAAACTGTACAAGGTCCTGACGCGGGAGGGTAGTACCTCAGTTAACCAAGTAATGGACGCAAGTAGGGGGGGGGGGGGAAATAGTTGAAACTAAAACTAAAATTCGAAATCACAATCTATAAAGATAGGCTCTGGTGAGCGGTGGTTCTGTGAGGGAAGGTGGAAGTGAGGGGGATGGGTGGGAGGAAAATTGGTGCTATCTTAAATTCTAAGTTCTGAAATACTGCTTTTAAAAGCAGTATTTCAGAACTTAGAAGGTGGGAACTGGCCTATCAGTACCAACTGGGGACCAGACAATCTCCAGATCTAAATGTAAGATAGCACCAATTTTCCTCCCACCCATCCCCCTCACTTCCACCTTCCCTCACAGAACCACCGCTCACCAGAGCCTATCTTTATAGATTGTGATTTCAAATTTTAGTTTTAGTTTTAACTATTTTTTTTTTTTTCCCTCTACTTGTGTCCATTACTTGATTAACTGAGGTATACTACCCTTCCGCGTCAGGACCTTGTACAGTTTTGCTTTATACTTGCCATTCATCTCCGTTTTCCAGCCTGTACTCATCTACCCCCTCCCTCACTTCCTGCCATGATGTATTTCCCCCACCATGAGCCACCGAAATTGTGGCTCACGCAGTTGGCTGCCGGCAGCGCTTGCGTGCAGCCATCTCACTTCTACTGAGGAAGAGCCATGCTCGAAAATTTTATTCTTTGTGTGTTTGTGTTTTTTTCGTGTACCAACGCCGCTGGAATCCCCTTCTTTGGTAAGCGGTGGTTTTTTTTATCCTATCCAATGTTCAATATATCCGCTTTTAGTGCCTTTGTTTCCTAACAATCTATATATATATATATATATATATATATATATATATATTCAATGTAAGCTTGATGGGTGTTCAGCCGGATAGTGACATAAACACACAACGTTTCGACAGCTGGCTCTGCTGTCTTCATCAGGTGCCGAAAGCTTCAGGTGATGTAAGCTATAAGTCACCGCCTAGACTGCCTTAGTAGAAGTAACGGACTTTTACTAAGGCAGTCTGTGTGGTGATATCGCCTGAAGCTTTCACCACCTGATGAAGACAGCAGAGCCAGCTATCGAAACGTTGTTTTATGACGCTATCCTGATGAACACCCGTGAAGCTTACATTGATTCAGTATGCCAGGAAAGTTACCACTCATGCATATTTTTAAGCAGTTTGGCATCTAAAACTAGTGCTTCAATGTACACAGTGTGTTTGAAAGCAAAGTGTTCTGTATGAAACAAATAACTAAAAACTCCACAATAACTAGGAACACTATCTTTGAAGGATCTTGAGGCGATGTCTTTGGTACATAAAATGTTAAAAATTCTGATATAGATATTTTAAGTGTACTACCAGTCAGTATTATTTGTTTAGAAGGTGGCTGAATAATAGAAAATACATTTTTAATGGAAAATTCCCTTCATTATAGTATTAGTTTTCCAAATAACTGTCTTTGTATATTAAACTAGCTGGTGCCCACGACTTCGTTCATGTTTGTAAAGAATTTGGATTGACAGCTACCGATATCTAACCACCATAGTGCATGATGGGAGACTCGATGCTATTACAACACACAAATGCCAGTGATCTGCGCTATGTAGTTCAGGCAGCAAAGTAAAATTACGGACACAAATGTCTTTGGTCGAAATACAAAAATATCCTTGATTGACTACTTTCAACCACCGTATGTCCCAAACTCCCACAGATACTGAAATTCCGCCAACGTTGTGATTGATGGGCGACTCTGTGATACTACCACACACAAACACCAGTGATCTGCACTAGATAGTTTTGCCTGTAAGGTGATACACCATGACACATACGTCTTTGGTAGAAATATGAAAGTGGCGCAGGTCGACCAGTTTCAACCACCATATCTCGTACACCTCCATAGCTACCGACATCTAACCACCATAGTGCATGATGGGGGATTTGATGTTATTACCACACACTAACATCAATGGTCTATCCTATGTAGTTGTGGGCAGAAAGAGAAGTATAAGGATACACAAGTCTTTGGTCAAAATATGAAAATGCCCTGCATCAACCACTTTTAACCATCATATCTCCCACATCCCCACAGCAATCGACATTCGGCCAACATTGTGCATGACAGGAAACTCCATGATAATAATAATAAAATTTTTATTGTCATTAAACTGTCATAGCAATAGACAACGTCAAGAATACAAATATGAAAATACAAACAAGACAAAATTCATAATTAAAAACAATTTAAATTGCACACTCCACACACAATTATTTCATATTTCCACATTCATAGAATTCATTAACTGAATAAAAAGGATTAGTGACTAACCAGCTGTACAATGTCTGCTTAAGTAGATTGAATGGGGCTTCAACCCATTCTAGAGGTAGTTTGTTAAATATTTTCATACCCAACACTTCATAACTGTTCAATGATTTCGATAATCTACAGTAAGGTATGTCAATGTGCCTATTATTTCTGGTACTGTGACAGCGTAAATCTTGTCTGAGAAGGTATTCAGCTTGGTTACTTTTTGTGTGCATGAGAACAGTGTAAATGTACAAGTTTATTACCGTTAATATTTTTAATTCAATAAACAGTGGTCTACAATGGGCAAATTTTTCAGCGTTTGACATAATCCTAATTACCTTCTTTTGAAGGACCAAGACATTCTGAACATCTGTGCTATTGCCCCAAAATAAAAGTCCATTGGATATAACAATCTGAAAAAAAGCAAAATACGCTGATCTTACATAGGCTGTAGGTACATGATTTTTTAAATTTCTTAACAAGTACACCACTCTAGACAACCTTGCACTAACATATTTAATGTGTGGATCCCAAGACAATTTATTATCTATAACAATACCTAAAAACTTAACATAACCTACATAGTCATCTACTGGGTATTCTCTTAGACTAAATACTGTTTGTTGTGTTTTACTCTCATTGAGCAAAAACCCATTAGCTTGAAACCAGATTGACACTTTAGGTATCTTTAGGGTATCTTTAGTCATGGTTTGAAGAGTTTCAAAGTCTGAACTTACAGTAAGAAAAGTGGTGTCATCAGCGTATAGAATGGAGTGGGACATTATATAAAATGGCAATCATTTATCATTAAAATGAATAACAATGGTCCCAATACTGAGCCTTGTGGCACACCACACTTGATTTCAGTTATCTGGGATCTTGCCTACAATTTGTTTACGATTACTAAGAAATGATTCAAAGATATTACCAGCTTTGTCACTAATGATTCTGTAATGAAGTAATTTATTAAGAAGTAAATCCTGGTCTACACAGTCAAAGGCCTTACTGAGGTCGCAAAAAGTTGCCTGAGCAAAGTTTATCTCCTCATAAGCACTTAGAACCTTCTTAATCAAAGAGTCAATAGCATGAGCAGTAGATTTGCCTTTCCTAAAGCCAAACTGTACAGTAGAAAGAATGTTGTTGTGCACCAAATAAACCCCTAACTGTTTATAGATAACAGATTCTAGTACCTTAGAAAAAACTGGTGTCAGAGATACAGGGCGATAACTAGATGGGCAATCTCTCTCTCCCTTCTTATAAATGGGCACAAGTCTAGATAATTTTAACACTTCTGGAAACACACCTTCAGTTAAACATTTATTTATACAATAAGTGAGAGGAAATAATATACAACCAATTATCTTTTTAATCATATTACTAGAAAGGTCATATATATCTACACTATCAGATGGCCTAAAGTTATGTACAATACCCAAAACATCATCTGGTGATACCTCCGAAAGTACAAATTTATCTTTCAAAGTATAGTTTATATTATGACATTTTATGAGATCAGATACAGTTTCCTGGGGTCTAACAGTGCTGCCACAAATGTCATTCACCGACTGTATACAAAAGTTATTAAATTCATCTGGTGTTACTGCTACAGCCTCTTTTCGTTTGGTTTTGGCCACTGAATTTATCACACTCCATGCTTTCTTACATTTATTATTGGATGACTCTATACCGAATATGTTATGTTGTTTCTTAGCCTCATTGACTGCGTGTTTATAATCCTTTCGAGCTCTTAAGTATCTTAGCTTAGTCGTATCTGTTTTGTGTAGTCTATACAAATCTAAATACAATAACACATTGTTTTTCATATTGGCTAGTTGCGGTGTGTACCACACATTGTTATACCTATGTTTATTTTTTTTTACATGTATTGGGATTGACTTTACATTTGTACTGTGGAAAGTTTGTCTCAAAAATATTTATGAAAGCACAGAAAAATCTCTCAAATGCTACATTAGGAGAGCAGTGACTAACACTATTACACAAATCTTTCCAATCATAATTCCCAAGTGAGACCATAAAATTAGACATTTTATCCTGCGTTACTGGTCTTGTGATGGCCACCTTAGGATTTTTGTGCTCTTTGTTCTTCAAATTAGGCATATCTATTTCAATCCAAACTGAATCATGGTCTGAGAAGGCAAAAACAGCCACATCAGAACACATTAAATCTCTGCTAACATTTGTAAAAATATTGTCAAGACAAGCTTTCTCCCTTGTAGGTTTACAGTTAGAAAAGCTGAAATTAAATTGTCTTAACAGATTTTTAAATTCATTTACATTGTGTGTATCTTTTGTCATATCAAATGCAGCATTTATGTCTCCACCAATCACTATACTGAACTTTCTCCACCTAGTACTAAGAAAAAAATTTAATAAATTCTCAAATTTTTCTAAAAAGGTTAGTGGGTCACCACTGGGTGACCTATAAAGTGATACAATAACTATTTTTAAATGCTCGAAATATATACCTGTAGCTTCAAAATGCAATTCACTACACAAAAAACCTAAATCTAATTCATTACTAGTGTTCATTAACGCTTTCTTAATATAAATCGACACACCCCCATGAATCCGCTGTACCCTGCTAAAACTGTTAACTAACTGGAAATCATCTAATACATGAAAAGAAATTTCATTACCCTTGTACCAGTGCTCACTCACACATAATGAATCGAGCATATTCTCATTAGCAAAATCGTTTAAAAGTACACGTTTTCCTCTTATGCCTTCAACATTGAGATAACCTATCTTGCTACTATCCCACACAAACATCAGTGATCTGTGCTAGGTAGTGGTGGCTGGAAAGTGAAATATAGGGAAACACACGTCTATTTTTACATATATTTAAGATTGAATTAAATTTGATTTTGATGGATCACTTACTCTGGTGGCAACTACCCCTTTCTTATTACTTTTTTAATTATGATGTTATATACTTTGTGTTAAATCTACTTATGCCATTTATGAATTTTAATTTTTAATTCCTTCAGCATTTATGACAAATTATTTATCACATCCCTTGGTAATTTATTCCAATCCCTGACACCATTACCCACAAAAGAAAATTTTCCCACCAAGCATGGTGGTGTAACGGTTAGTGTTCTGGCCTCGCATTCGGGAGGACGGCGGTTCGAATCCCCGTTCAGGCATCCAGATGTGGCTTTTCCATGGTTTCCCAAATCACTCCAGGCAAATGGTGGGATGCTTCCTTCAGAAGGCCATGGCCGAATTCCTTCCCATTACTTGCCCCCCATCCTTTCCCGTCTCTAAAGACCTCGCTGTTAAGAGATGAAAAGCAATTTAAAAAAAAAAAAAAAAATTCCCACGCCCTTATGCATGAAATTGAGGGCCAGCTTGGGCCCATGGTCCTCCTTTCCATGCAATACTCATAATACTCTTCAACCAATATCCCTTTAAATACCATCACCAACATAAGACTTGTACACTCCCAGCATGCTCTTTACCCTTTTCCTGTGTTCCAATGACTTCCAAGCCAGCTTCTCTTTCATACCACTTACTGATTGTATTATGCAGTAAGTTCCAGAGACAAATGTAGCAGCACTTCTTTGCACCCCCTCCAACTCCTGTTTTTGATACCCAAATATGGGTCCTATAATACGACACCATATTCCAGGAATTTTCTGACCAATGATTTGTAAGCCACTTCTCTCACTACTGTGGTACATCCTCTAATCATGATCTCCAGTAAATGAAGGATTCTGTAACCCTTTCCTACCATGTATCCAATGTGTGCTGCCCAATAAAGTTGAAGAAAAATAGTAAAAGAGTTCATAATAACAAAATTCTCCTCTAATAAGGAACATTATAAGATTTTTTTGCGTATTTTCCCTACTTTATTATTTTAATTGTAATTTACTTTCTTTGCACTAATATTAAAAATTCAATAAGGTCCTTTTTTGTGCTTATAACTAAACTTTTCGACTTCATGGTATTAATTTTTTTAATGACTATTTCATGTGTATGTTATAGGTGGACGGGAAAAATATTTAGAACTGGACTGAAAAGGGAAATTGAAGTTGAAGATTTGTATGAACCACTGAAAGAACATAAATCATCCCTTTTGGGAGACAAATTTGAAAGGTATACTTTTCCTCATTCGTTAGTTACATCCTAAAACTATCCTTTATTAAAATTTTTGTTCAAGTGATACAGCAAGATGGAATTAATAAATATAAATCTGCCAATATTGAAAAGAAAAGTCTTTTTTTGTCATCTTATGTTTGGTGGAGTAAATTCAGTTTATTTCTTTTGAAAGTAACATTTGGCCATTCATTTTAACTATATAAATTAGAGCAACATTTCAAACAACGAGCAGTCCTCCACACTCTTCTATCTGAGTTCAATTAAAAGTAACAGTGCTAACTATATTCTGTGGTTGAATTTAACTACAGTTATCAGCAAAATATTGAGTGGTGGTCACCCAGGTGGTTAAGACATGCAACTGGTGTGTGGAAGGTACCCGGTTCAAATCTCAGTCTTGGATGGAATTTTTATGAACCTTGAATCAAACTTTCATTTCTGGCAAAGCATTGCTTTTTTAATAAGGAAATGCTAGGGTGTTCTGTGGTTTATATTAAAATTTGAATTGTAGTTTTCCTGTACCGGGTTGGATTGTAGGTTAGGTTAGACGATGTAGTATAGTAAGCCTTGTATATCGATATATTAAGTATAAATGGCATTGGATGAAGAGGAATATCTTTGGAAAAGAGCAAGGAGACTGTGGAGAGAGGTGGACAAAAACAGGGTCACCTGGGGCAGTATGGTCCAAAGGTGGGCGGAACAAAACTTGTAAACAGTTCCTACGTGGAAGGGTTGTTACCTACAACCACTTGACTGTAGATGTTGTCTGATCTTGTAACACATTTAAACTTTTAGCATGGTATCGAGGTGGCCTCCACTGTCAATTTGAACACAATAAAACATTAGAAGTATGAAACCACCAACTTTCATTTCAGTGCTGTAACATAACCTGCAGTGGGCTCATCCATAATATTCTCTATTTCAATAGAGTGGTGACAAGACTGCCTTTCAATTGCAATTGGTGCATGTATGATTCAACCATGCCAATTCTCCGCCATAATGACTATGTTAGAGGTGATTTGCATTAAGAAACTCTGCCATTATGTTGTTGAGACCACACAATATTTACTCCTTTTAAAAGCCTTGAGTCTTTATATTCAATGCATTAATAGCCAGTAAAAACATAAAATTGTCAAACCAATTAATTACCACATTATGATGAGATACAAAAAATTCTGTTGTAGGCAGGTATTCTTTTGCATTAATATACTCAGTGAAGTATAAATACAGTCCTTCACAAGGTGAAGAATTGTGGTACATTGCCATATATCTACTTTTTCCTCATACAATTCTGCTTAGGGCATGGAGAATGTGGAATTTTGATTTTGGTGAATTATGAGTTTGAGTTCCCTGCATCTATTTGAACTATTTTCAACTGTATGTGTAACTTTTGTGCATAATAATTACTCAGAAAGGAAGAGGTGACCATGGCCATAAACTGGCCCTTGATTTCACACACAATGGTGTGGGAGATTTTCTTTAGTAGGTAGGGGAAAAAATATTGGAGTAAATTATGAAAGGAAATGCAGAATTTTCTTTTGTAGATAAGGAAGAAAGTATTGGAATAAATTACCAAAGAAAATGCAGAACAACTTACAAGAAGAAGTGGAACAATTTAAAATTTGTTAGAGGCACATATAGTTAAATGCTGATAGTACAGTCAAAGAATTTAAGATTTAAAACAATCATGAAATTGGAATGTAAATGTTTATGGATATTGCCCAATACCAAGTAAATTAAATTTGGTTCAATCAAAGTTCAACTTAAGTTTTCGAGTGAATTTAATTTAATGTTTCCTAGTTTTAGTACGGATCCTACCTTACTAAAATAATTTTATGGATTTTAGAAAATAGTAATTCTCTTAACTTATAACCTATAAGGTGGGTAATACAAAATAAATCTTGATTAATTGGGTTCTTGGGGTAGATTTCTGGGATAACAAAAAAAGAAAAAAAAAAAATAGATTCTTTGCAGTGGCTTAGTTTGCTGTTGGGTGAAAGAACAGATGAAATGTTGACCATAAAATGTTCAAATATTGTTCTGATACCATAAGCTTTCATAAATATTTTAATTTTGTTATGTCCTTCAAATGTTACATTACTGGTCACCACCTTTCTAAGAAAGGAATGTAATATCATTTCTTTTAAATCTCTGAAGGTTTATATCACAATAAAAGATGAAAGTTCTTTAAAATCTCTATATTCTTCTTTTTTGAAAAACATTAACTCTTATGTGAATGAGGGTTTTCATGGGCACATAAATGCAACATAGTCTTCCTGAGTTTGACAACACAGGACATTGTCGAAATGTCATCTTCTTATGATACTATCTGGCTGCAAACCTGGGAAGACTGTGTTGCATTTACTCTCTTATTGGTTACATTTTTCTATCAGCTTCTCTGCAAATGAAGTGATTGCATGCTCCATCAATAAGAAATAGTACTTAAATTTTAACCAAACAGGTTGATTGGGCATACCGAAAGTATGAAAGTTCATATTGTTTTTACATAAAAGTCTTAAAAGTTTATTCCGCCTTATTCGAGTTTGTTCTTTTAGTTACTTAATCCATTGTTTTAGATCCTGAAATAAACATATATTCAACTCTTCTTCACAGGTAACACAAAGTCTTATCATGACATTATTAAAGATGGCTGTGTTTGTAATGAGTCCCTGAGTATGTAATCACTGTGCCACGAGCTTGGCCTGTTGGCCTGTGTGAATGCATACACATCCTGCTCCCTCAAGATCTGATGTAACATTGAAACAAGAGTGTGCTATTAGAGTCATCCAAAATAGCAACAGCTGGTCATAATTTAAGATAATACCCAGTCATCTTTATTATTTAAGTTAATTTATTTTTTTAATTCCCATTCTCTCCTTGCCTACATCACCACTACCTAAATTGAACCAACACAAACTAGAGACCGAGCGGGGCGGTGTAACGGTTAGCGTTCCTGCCTCGCATTCGGGAGGACGGCGGTTCGAATCCCCGTCCGGGCATCCAGATTTGGGTTTTCCATAGTTCCCCAAATCACTCCAGGCAAATGCCGGGATGCTTCCTTCAAAAGGCCATGGCCGAATTCCTTCCCATTCCTTGCCCCCATCCTTGCCCCCCATCCTATCCCATCTCTAAAGACCTCGATGTTAAAAAGAGACGTAAAGCAGTTTAAAAAAAAAAAAAAAAAAAAAAAAAAATCTAGAGGTGATATTTAGATTTTCAGTTTAATTTGTTATTTTGTTATTATTCATTTATTTTTGCTTATTTATTTGTATTTCTAGATTTGATTTTATATTATTTTGCACTTTTCACCGACCAGATATCAGTTTTGATATTTAGCAATGTTCAGGTATTATCTTTAAATCACCACCCCTCTACCTGTTCTATGTTTGAATTTACCCCCATCATATTCCTGGCCAACAGTCACTCTGTGAGACAGTCTCCTACAACACCCACCCTGCACAATGTTCTCTTGTTGATAGAGGGCTAAGACCTGAAAATTACAATTGAATGTGCTTTTTCATCTATTAATTGTGTTCAGGCCCCACAAAAATTCTATAAATTTAGTTATGCTAAGCTTTTCGGGAATAATTCTTATTGAGGTTTGCTATCACACTTGACTTCTGAGTGAGTGTTGCAATGGATATTTGAAAATCAACATCTCAAAATCCAACTTCATTTAGTCTCTTTCAAATTTTACAATAAAAAGAGCTGAACAGGTATTTCAAGGGAAGGTTAAGTATATGGCAGTGGAATCAAACTGGGAAAAGGTCAAGGAGATAAAAAGAATGGGTGAAGAAATATTTAATCCTAAACACCAAATTAAGACAAGAACAGAACCTATATACTATAATAGGTAAGTGAGGAGGGTAACAAAATTTCTGAGAAGAGAAAACACTATAGTTAACGACAGCAAGGCAGATTGAAACACTTGAAACATGGAATTAATAGCAGCAAAGAGAAAAACTGAGACAGGTTTACGAAGAATATTATGGATGCAGAAGGATCACTGAATGATTCATCTAGTAATTTCTATAGCAATGTTAGAAAACTGAGAGGAAGGCAAGATAATCAGACAATTATAAATTACTTAGGATTTGATAAAGGTAGCGATATTAAGTAACTGGTTAAATTCAACCATTAGAAATTATCTTTCAGGGATGGAACAAGGTAAATGAGAGGAGTAGCTTCTCCACATAATTAGAAATTAACAAACTAAAAAATTTGAAATAGATCCTGAGTATATTGTAAAAGTGCTAAGAAAGTCAAAGAAGAATGAAGGAGGAATGTAATACTGTAGATTTGTAAATTGACATTGCACCTAATCTTGTAATATTATTTAGAAAAGTCTGGAGACTTGATGCACTGTGAAAGTTTAATTCTATTACCAGTGCATAAAGAAGAAATCACAAATAAAGTTTAAAATTACAGGTTGATTAATTTAACATCAGTGATAGGTAAATTCTGAAGATGCATCAACATTAGGATATCTGTTAGGAAAGAAACTGGTTTTCAAATCTGAGTTGGTGAGTTATATACAAAATATTTCAAATGAAATGAACAAGGGAGACCAAATTGATAGTGTAGCACTAGGTCTTTCAAAGCAATTTGACAGAGTGAACCATAAAATGGTAACAAGTAAAAACTATTGGAGTGGATGAAAAGTGATATGTGGGGTAGAGGATTTCTTAAAACATAGAAAACAAAGAATTAGGGTACAAAATGCAATATCAAGAGGTGATGGTGAACATTCAAATGCCACAGGGAAGTGGAATCAGACCATTCCTGTTCATTTCTGTAATTAATATGTTAATAGTTTATAGTCAGATGCCAAATTGTTTGCAGATGATATATATATATAGAGAGAGAGGACAGTGAACAGCTGCAGGATGTAAATCATTCTGAATAGAAGGTAAAAATGGAAAGATGAAAAATGTTAAGTCAGCTTATTAGGTACACGGATAAAAAATAAGGGCTTTTCATGACTATAGGAAGGGGAAAGAAGTATAGAAGACTTTGTGTGTGTATATTTTGGTATAACATTTTGTAGTTGACTCAAATGAAAAATAATTTGACATGTAATAGGAATAGATTTCAATTTTTTATTTATGTATTGTGGTGATGTACCAGAGAAGTTAAGGAATCTGATCATAAAATGGTCATAATGTTACTTGAATATGGTAGTGAAGTATGGGACCCACATTTGGGTATTAAATACAAGAGTTGGAGTGGGTGCAAAGGAGGCAGCTAGATGTGACTGTGGAAATTACTGCAGAACACAGTCAATAATTGAAATGATAAAGAAGCTAGATTGGGTATTACTGAAGGACAGGATGAAGGCAAAGAGAGTGATGGAAGTTATTAAGGCTTTAATTGGTAATGAGGTCTGGAAGGATATTGGTGGAAAAATTAATAGTAGTGCATGGAAGGTAAAATATGGCCACGACTGCAAACTGGCAGTTGATTCATGCGTAATGGAGTGGGAAATGTTCTCCTGTTAGTAGGGAAGCCAAGGATGTGACAAACATTACCAAGTGAACAACCTGAAAGAATTTAAATTAAAATAAAATTTTTAAAGTCAGTGGATTGGGAAATTGCACTCAAAGAATTTAAGACAAAAATATAACACAGATTTGAGAAAATAGGTCTGGGAAAATTGCCACTGGAGAATATGCTCTATCTCAATTAAATAAAATTAAAATTAAATTGATTCTTGGCTATCAGGGTGGCGCCGCGTCATATTTCTTAAAACCGACGTTTCGACCCTCATTCTGGGATCTCCTTCCAGGGCAGAACTGCAGTTCTGCCCTGGAAGAAGATCCCAGAATGAGGGTCGAAACGTCGGTTTTAAGAAATATGACGCGGCGCCACCCGGATAGCCAAGAATCAGTTGACTCTGGCCGCGGAAGCCTACGATTAAAATTAAATTATTTGCATAATTTTCTGACCTATTTTCAAAAGGTAACAGCAGTTGGTTTGTGAATATGACAATAGTTTGATCTTCAGAGGAATGGTAATTTGGCATCATTGAAGTAGTTATTTTTGTAAGCCATAGAAATGGGGAAAGGAATAGTTTGATCATATATAAATCATCTTTTAAATTTTTTTATCTAATAAACATATGAAATATAAAGTGGGCCCATCACTAACCAAAGTCAAGGAATAACGACTGCAGCAATCAATAGGACTTCACAAACAGAAAATATTTCAGTCCTGCCCTTACTGGTGATTGTAGAGGTTGAAGGATATGAATAGATTTGCATGGGCACTATGTTAAAACCTGCAGTCAGCTTCACCTATTCATGTGACCATCATCATCCTCTATATTCATAAGTAACTGCAATGTGTGTATTGTGTTTGTATACTGGTTTTAGACACTGCAACCTTCCTTCCTTCAAATTTGGTTGGTTCTACTTTGCTTCCTTTCCGTATCAGTGTTGGCTCAGTGCACATTTTCTCCCTACTCTGTATTGTCACATATATTCTGTCATATAGGTAAGAATTTCTTGCACACCAACAACAAAATATTTTTAAGGCATTCATTTTGAAACCTAATATATATTGTTTCAGAGTATGGAATGAAGAAACTAGGAAAATTAAAAAAAGTGGGGACCAGCCAACTTTCTTAAGAATAATGCTTAAAGTCTACGGACTTGAATTTCTAGCATATGGTGTACTCAGAGCTTTTTTGGATATCTTTGTCAGGTGTGTATAATTCAGTTATAAGATGGATGAGTTTCATTCATTTTTGAAGTTTGTAGGAATTATTTAATTCTGCTGTGAAAATATAGGAACATTCTTACGTCATAAAATCATTTTCTTTAATTGTTATTTTTATGACTTTGCTTAAATTTTCACTGGTTTAAATAAAACAATTGTTACTCCTATATTAGATGAGGTTTTTCAATACTTTGAAAGATATTAAGGGTGTTCCATACTTGTGGCACAGACAATTATGTAAAAAATATTGGAAATGAGTTAAGCTGTAAATATAATGAGTTTGCCTAACCATTCAAAATTTTTATGTGGAAAGGACATAAAAATACACCCAACATTCACCATAGTTGAAGGGAGGAGGGCAGCAGCAACACAAAACAACACACAAACAAAGAAAATACAATATTTTGGGTTAAAACCCCCTTTTCAAGTTAACAGAAGTAAGTGGCTAGGCTTGCGAAAGACTTGCGCTCGATGAAGCCCCTTGAAAAAGGAGTTTTAACGTGAAATATTGTATTTTCTTTGTTTGTGTGTTGTTTTGTGTTGCTGCTGCCCTCCTCCCTTCAACTTTGGTGAATGTTGGGTGTATTTTATCAGTCCTATCTATATAAATATTGCCTCACGGCTTTTTTTTTACTTTCATTGTTACATACAAAATTTTTTGTTATAACCTTCACCAGTCATTGCTTCTGATATTACCTTTTCTAAGGATTTATAAGGGTTAGTTGCTTGTGCTTGATTACCATCTAGTGATGAAATCTTTATAAAGGGCTGATACATTGGGTTGAAAGAGAGGCAAGACTTTCCTTGTAACCTGAGACCTAAATTTTAATGAGATAAGTAGAATCAATGATGTTCTTGAATCAATAGTGTAACATAGTTCTTAGCATTGAAATCTTTCATAGAACTGTTCGAATGCTTACATGGCTTTGTGGCATTGTCATTGGTGATAACTCCATGAAATTGCAGTGGTGGTAATACTTTTATTGCTGCAAAACACTGAAAAAAGTTTCTATGTTTCTGAAAGTATCTTGAGTTACGTTATGCAGAAATTTTTATTTTTTTATTTATTCAGTATGAAAGGAAAGATAATGCTGTATCAGCATGGATATACCACTGCTTTGAGCAATTTTGATTAATAGCAAGTCCATAGGGGAATGATGTTATAGCCAAATTTTGCTTTTGGTTTTGTAGATCACACTGATTTTGAAAATAGTAATCAGAACATTAGAATAAATATTATTTTCAGAAGCTGAATTTCAGATTTTTTTCTGTTTTACTTGTAAATTTTCTTTCACTATTACTGATATTAATGGTTTCTAATGTTCCCAGGGTAGTGCAGCCACTCTTTCTAGGGCTTTTGTTGCAGTACTTTGCTGCTGGAAGCAGCATAACAGAATCAGAGGCATACATTTATGCAACATGCATAATATTATGTTCCTTAATAACTTGTATGGTTGTACATCCTTGGATGATGGCTATGTGCCATTTGGGGTTGAAATTGAGAGTTGCATGCTGTTCACTGCTCTACAGAAAGGTAAAGTGATCCTTTCATGTATTTCATTTTTGTGTTTTACAACTTGCCCATTATATTAATAACTAGGTGATACCCACGACTTCGTGTGCATGGATTAAGAATTTCATTACCAGAATTGAATATAAAAAGCTGTTGGTAACATAGGATTGGTCCCAAACAACACCGAGTCAGCATAAAATGACAGGAAAGCCATCACTATATCATTCTATCACTGAACCTGTCTCGTGAAAAGAATCAATTTTCAACATATTTAAAAACAGGAAAACAAATGAAGGTGCAGGGTAGTGGGGGGAGGGGGAGGAGGGTCGTTTCTTCTTTCTTCAGCATGAGCATCTGAATCTTGGGTTCTAATAACTTTAGCTACTCGTGCTCTGTTAGAGCTATACCTTAGGTCAGTTTACGCCCACAAGGCATGTCAAGAAAGAAGACAAAATAAACTGGTGCCAGAAACATTTAAGCAGTCACAAAGTAATGGTATAGGGAAAATCGACATCTATACTAAATAATATGTTTTGTCTCTAAAAAAAATATTAACAAATCATACTCTAACATACTGTTTCTTGTCAAATTCCATCAATATCGGTATAGCCATTTAGTTGTCAAAACATAACAAAAGGAGAGAGACTTACTTCTGTATTTATAGGTATTACTAGCTGTTAACCGCCACTTCGTATGTGTGGACTTACAATTTCATTGCCAGAATTGGATATAGAAAGCTGTTTATAACCTAAGATCTGTCCCAAACAACACCGAATCAGCATAATATGATGGGAAAGCCATCCCTATATCATTATACCGTTGAACCTGTCTCATGAAAAGAATCAATTTCCAACATATTTAAAAACAGAAAAACGAATGAAGGTGCAGGGATGTGGAAAAAAGGGGGTGGGGGTTTACTGGAAACCAGATTTTTTTGAGCTTGGTCTTTTCTTCTTTCTTCAGCATGACCATCAGATTCTTGCATTCTAATAACTTTAGCTGCTCGGGCTCTTCTAGAGCTACACCTTATGCATATCAAAAAAGAAGACAAAATAAACTGGTGCCTAAAACTTTTAAGCAGACGCAAAGTAATAGTACAGTGCAGAGAAAATCAACATCTATACTAAATAATAAAATTTTTGTCTCTAAAAAAAATTTAGTAACAAATCATACACTAATAGACCGCGAGAGAAATGCAGCTTGAACAACCGAGATTAATACACACACCTATCTGTCTGTCACCATTCGATAAGTTCTCGAAATTTTGTGACTAAAACTGTTATTCATTCTGAAAAAAATGTCCTGTGGCCTTCCTACAAATACAAAGTATTTCCTTATCAAATTCCATCACACACACAGACACACTATGATTGCGAGAGAAACAACGCCTAAGTGATCAATGTAGTCTAAAAAAGTGTATACATACAACATTGTTACACTGCCTACGATTTTCCATCCCTGGCCTCCATAAATTTGTGGTATCTACAGTTTAACATGGAATCCGAACAACTGACCATCCAGGCGTGGCTCATACGATCAAAAACAATTCTTAAAATTTTTTGGTTCTACCGGGATATGAACTTCATACCACGCTCCAAACATCAGTAAGCAAACACATTAACCAATGAGCTACCAGTCGCTGTAATGGAAGGTACTACAGAGACTTACACATGCCTTGCGTGTATCACCATTCAATAATTTTTTCAAAATTATGTGACAATATGTATTACTTATATAGAAGAAAGTATCTTATGTCCATCCTAATGCCAAAATCATCTCCTTGCCAAATTTCATCATGATTGGATTAGCTGTTTAGCCCCTTGTACACTTCATGCAATCTCGTCATCTTCTTCCTGTCTTCCAATGACTCCAAATGAAGCTACTTTATCTATAGAACAAGATTTTGAATGTTGTGCAATACAGTTAGAATTAGAAAACAAATATCTTATAGTGCTGACAGTTTATAGGGCTCCCACAGGAGACTTCAGTAAATTTTGTAATAAACTTGAAGCGGTTCTAATAAATTCATCACGAACTAAAAGGGAAATTATCCTCTGTGGAGACTTCAACATAAATTTTGCTGTAGAATGTAACCAGACAGATTATCTTCTAGGAAAACTTAGATCATTCAGTCTCTATCAAACTGTAAATTTCCCAACTAGAACACAAAAAGATAGTAGTACCATTATTGATAACATTTTTGCAGAGCCCAATAAATTAGAAATACATGGAACAATTCCAATGGAAAATGGTTTGTCAGACCATAATGCTCAAATAATTACTTTGGATGTTGTGGGAAATGAAAATAACAAAAAGAAAGGATTTGTCAGAATTAGGCCATTAAAGAACAATTCAATAGAAACATTAAATGATGAACTTCTAAATGAGGACTGGAGCACTGTTTATAAATTAAAAGGGGTAAATAATAAATTCAATTACTTTCACCAAAGGTTTTTGGAAATTTACGAAAGGTGTCTCCCTACAAAACTAGCTCCAATTGGTCAAAAACGAGCAAACAAAAATTGGGTTACAGTTGGTATTAAAACATCTTGCAGACATAAAGGGAATTATATGTAAAAGTTAGGAATACTGATAATAGGCTTCTCAAACAACATTACAAAACATACTGTAGAATTTTAACCAAAGTAATAAAAGAATCTAAACGTTTGGCCATAAATGATGAGATTAGTAGTTCAGATAATAAGATAAAAAGTGTTTGGAACATTATTAAAAAGGAAACAACTGTATCATCCCCTGAACACAAACCTATATCTATAAGCGTTAATGATAAACTTGTAAATGACCCCTCTTATGTAGGAAGTGCTTTCAATAACTACTTCTTAACAGTTGCTGAAAAAATAAAAGGAAAATATAATGGGAATATGGATGCTATAGCAATACTTAAATCCTTGTCACCAAAAACAGCACCTATGTCTCTATTTCCCACCAGTCAAACTGAAATTGAAAAAATTATTAAATCCCTCAAAAATAAAAAGTCATTTGGTTATGATGAGGTTTCAACCCATGTAGTGAAACAATGTAACACCAGCATTAGTAGAGTTATTAGTCATATTTGTAATAGTTCTTTTGAAGAAGGTATCTTCCCTGACTCACTCAAGAAGTCAATAATCAAACCGCTTTATAAAAAGGGTGATACCTCAAAAATTGAGAATTACAGACCCATTTCACTTCTACCAGCATTTTCAAAAATCTTTGAAAAAGCAATGTACAGAAGGGTGTATGCACATCTACAAAAGAATGACCTACTCAGTAAAGTACAGTTCGGTTTTAGACAAGGCGTTTCAACAGATTCAGCAATTTTTGCTTTTGTAAACAACATACTGGAATCAATGCATAAAAAATTGAATTCCCTAGGTATATTCTGTGATCTTGCTAAGGCTTTTGACTGTGTTGATCATGAGATTCTACTAGGTAAATTAGACCACTATGGAATTAGTGGTAAGCCAGGACTTTGGTTTAAATCTTACCTGGAAAATAGAATGCAATGTGTATCACTGAAAGATGCTAATACAGGAAATGTTATAAACTCAGAATGGGGTATAGTTAAATGTGGTGTGCCTCAGGGCTCAATTCTTGGCCCTCTGCTGTTCTTAATCTATATAAATGATCTCCCACATATACTAGGTGATAATGAACACATGGTGCTCTTTGCAGATGATACCAGCATATCGTTGAAAGACCCATCAGCACAAAACCTCGAAAACACAGCAAATGATGCTATAAAGAAAATTAACAGGTGGTTTAGTGCCAACAAACTAATACTTAATGTAGAAAAGACACAGTTACTTCAGTTTGTTACAAAAAATAAAACAAAGGACAGCTATAATGTGATATCAGAAGGAAAAGCAATCAATGAATGTAATTTCACAAAATTCCTGGGTGTATGTATAGATAACAAATTGAACTGGAAACAGCATATTCAACAACTTCTTAAAAAAACTCTTATGGCATCTCATTCTGGGGAAACTCGTCACAAGCACAGAGGGTATTTAAATTGCAAAAATGTGCTATAAGAACTATTTGTGGAGCAAGCCCACAGACGTCGTTCAGAAATCTATTTAAAAACCTGGGTGTACTAACAATGCCAGCACAATATGTATACTCTGTACTATCATTTGTAGTGGAAAATCCTGAACACTTCAATCTTAATGCTGACATACATAGCCATAATACTAGGAATAAATATAATATTCACAAGGATTACAAATCACTGTCAATTGTACAGAAAGGGTTAACATTTACTGGAGCTTCCTTATTCAATGTCTTACCAACAGAAATTAAATGTTATCTACAAAAACCCAACTACTTTATTCCAAACTGAAAGAGTTTCTGCTTCAGAATCCATTTTACTCTGTAAAAGAATTTTCTTCTTGGAATTTGGTAACTAAGAATGACTGATAAAATAGTATATATAGTGTATGGAAGGGAAAGGTGACAAAGTTGTCCACAATTACTAAAATGATATATGGTTTTTCTTTCTGTTGAAACTTTTGACAAATGAAGTAATTACACTGTTTACAAAATTTCGCTCATATGTAGTAACTAACATGGGATAGCATGCACTCAAAAACTACTGTAAAAAATTATGATACTAACAGGTTTTTAAGTAATTGACTGCTTATGAGTTGTGGTAACTGGTTGGTAAGAAAATAACTGGTTGTTAGATGCTGGTAACAAGTTTATACACTGTTCCACATAATAAGTATTAACTAACTCGGGATTGTATTTGTAGATTACAGGAAATATTGGTTATACTAATGGGTCATAACTAACTTCTTGTCAATATATAATACTATCAATTATATAGTAATATTGACATTACTAATAAGTGTATGTACTGTTCCACATCCCCGAGATTATTCTCACATGGGATCAAAGTGAACATATCTATCTATCTATCTATCTATCTATATATATCAGCTACTCACTAGGTCCTGTGATAATTTCCACAGACAAATCTCACTGCTCTTCTTTCCATGCTCTTTAACTCTTGTATTTGGTACTCAGAATGCAGTGGTCTGACCAATGTTTTGTAACCCAATTCCTTCACTTCTCTCATCACCCTCTACAGCAAATTAATGATTCTGTAACCTTTTACTATCCCCCCCCCCCTCCCAATGTACTCTGCCCCCAAATATTATGCCAAGATATTTACACTTCAAAGCTTCGGCCAGCAATTGTGACCTAACTCTGTAATCATAAAGAATTGTAAGTTATTTTTTATCTGTGTACTTAATAAGCTGGCTCTTCTTGGAATTTGTCTTCATTCCCTGCTGAACTCCATTTAGAAATTCTATCCAGGCCACCTTGCAGCTGTTCAATCTTGCCTTGATCCTATTATATACCATCATGTCATCAACAAACTATCTAAATTCTGGCTGTAAACCATCAACACAATTTTTCGCATGAATAACCAACATCAATGTTCCAAATACGTTAACCTGTGGCACTGCAATATTTACTTCCACCTCTTTTGATAATGTATTTCATACTCTAACACATTGCATTCTGGCTTTTAAGAATTCATCTACCCAGCAAGTAAGTTTTTCATCCAGTCAAATAGTTTTCAATATATATAAAACTTGCATTTTTTTAGCTTTCCAAGTTAATTCGTAAATTCCTGAGAATCTATTTCAAATTTTTGCAGTGTCATCATTTGCACTTATAAGGGGACTCGCTTCTCATTTATTCCCTCCCATCACAGGATGATAATCCATAGTGGTCTCATTAAACCAGCCACTCATTATCTGTCATTTTATAATCATCAGTGACTTCAGCTCCATTCTTATCTACAGTTGTCTGAATACCTTCTCTTCGCTTCAGTTTTCTAACATAACCATAGAAATTTCTAGATGCATCATCAAGTGGTCCTCCTGTGCCAATTATGTTCTTCATGAATACACCATTTGCTTCTCTCTTTGTTCTTATTAATTTCTTGTATAGTTGTTTTAAGTATTCGCTGTAGCCTTCCTGTCTCTTACCTCTGTTGTGTTCCCATCTCACTAACCTCTTTAACCTTCTCACCTCACTGTTGTAATATGGGGCCATCCATAAATTATGTCACACCTTGTGGGGGGGGGGAGGGATCAACAAAGTGTGACATCATGTGACAAGGGGGGGGGGGGACGTATCATAAACTTTGTGACGTCACATGCATAATTTGTATCACTTTTTGGCTCCTGGCAGAAGACGAAGATGATGTTGACACATCGAATGTTCCCAACACTATCGAAATCAAGAATGAAGTGACTATTATGCCAATAATAAATGGTATCAAGGAATGGGTTCAAAATCCATGAACACATGATGACTCAATTTTGTATCATTAATTCGATATTTATGTTTTTTTTTATGTTTTATTAAATGTTTGATTTATTGTTGATATGATTTTTTAACTAGAAATACATAAATCATTATGGAAGTGCTGTTTTAATTTATAAATTTAAAATTGCAAAATATGTGGCATCACACCATGGGAGGGGTCCAAATAACATGAAGTTTGTATGATGTAATTTGTGGATGGCCCTTAGGGTTCTTTACTTCTCATTATTTTCTGCTTTGGAAGAAATATTTCCTCACCCATTTTTACTATCCCCTTAAATTATTCCTACTTTGCCTCTACTGTACTTGTACCATCCTTCCATTTGCTGAATCCTTCCTTAAAGTGTCATTTCATTTCTAAAATCTTTGCCTTTTCGTATTCATACCACTTTCCGCTTCTATTTTGGCTACTGGTTTACTGAATCTCCTAATATCCATCAGTGGTCACTTATTCCTTCAGTTACCTGATACCCCACAAGATTTTCAGCAGGCTTTATTAGAAAGATATCCATCATGTATGGTCCCCTTCTTTTCTGTTTTACTACTTTTGTAGAACCTCCTTTCCTTACTAAGATACAAGGTCAATACCAAAAGTAGTAGGACTGATTATATATATATATATATTATTAAAAAAAAATTATTGAAGATATGGATGTAGTCTTCTCGGGAGACTAGCCGAGTAAGTAAGATGTTTCCACACGATATTTCGGCGATCTCAGACTCCGTCGCCATCTTCTGGTGAAGTGCCAGATCCGTCAGAAGGCTGGTTCTTATAGCCTCCGAATGCGCGCGTGGTGGCGTGCGCGCAGCTGGTTGGCTGGCTCGGTCGGCGCCTAGGCGGTGGAGTGGGGGTTGGCGCCGGTAGGAGGCAAGCGTGGGCGCAGTTGGTCCGCGGCCGCTGTGCTGTGCACTTCGGCGCGCTGACGACGTATTGCATTAATGACAGGTGCCCACGCTTCGCTCAGCTGGTATCCACAGTCCCGGTTGACGAGATTGCGCGTGGTGCGAATTTCAACTGCTTCTGTGAGAATACTGTCCCAGAAGTTCCTTGAACGCGCCAATATCCTGGTATTCTCAAAGTCGAAGCCATGGCGTTGTTCCAGGCTATGTTCCGCCACCGCCGATTTTTCACTCTGCCCCAGACGCACGTGTTCCAGACATCGAAGCTCACCAGTGTGGTGTCTCTGTTCACCAGGGTCCCTCTGAATGAGACGCTGGCTCTATTAGAACAACATTTTGAGCCTGGATTGATTGAATTGTTCCGGCACACCCTCCAATCAACGTACTTCTTATACAACGGGGAGTACTACGAACAGGTTGATGGAGTAGCCATGGGCAGCCCCTTGTCGCCGGCGATTGCAAACTTCTACATGGAGCACTTCGAAGATAAAGCGCTAGCTAGCGCTCACATGAAGCCAAGCGCGTTTTACCGCTATGTGGACGACACTTTTGTCGTTTGGCCCCACGGCAGGGACAGCCTGGAAGGTTTTCTCCAGCATCTAAATAGTATCAACAAAAACATCAAGTTCACGATGGAGGTGGAAGAGAACGGCCGGCTTCCTTTCCTGGACATTCTGATTGAAAGGAAACCAGATGGGACACTCAGACACTCTGTGTACAGGAAGCCTACACACACAGCCCTGTACCTGAACGCGCGTAGTCACCACCACCCGTCACAGCGCAATACGGTGCTCACCACGCTGGTACATAGGGCGCGAGCGATTTGCGATGTCGACAGCCTACCGGGCGAAGTCAACCACCTATGGCAGACATTCAGGCGCAACGGGTACTCGGAGCATCAGATCAGACTGGCATTCCGAGAACCGAGACGCAGGCTCAATAACACCGAGAACGAGCCACAGGATCGCATTGCCTTCTTGCCATACTCCGGTCCTACAACGTCGAGAATTGGCAGAGTTCTGGCCAGAAACGGGATTAAGACCATCTTCCTGCCACCACCGAAGCTGAAGAACATCTTGCGCTCCCCCAAGGACGACCTGGCACTCCGAACACCGGGAATTTACAGCATTCCATGTGAATGCGGTAAGAGATACATTGGCGAGACGGTACGATGCATTAACCTGCGATGTCTGGAACACGCCCGACACGTGCGTCTGGGGCAGAGTGAAAAATCGGCGGTGGCGGAACATAGCCTGGAACAACGCCATGGCTTCGACTTTGAGAATACCAGGATATTGGCGCGTACAAGGAACTTCTGGGACAGTATTCTCACAGAAGCAGTTGAAATTCGCACCACGCGCAATCTCGTCAACCGGGACTGTGGATACCAGCTGAGCGAAGCGTGGGCACCTGTCATTAATGCAATACGTCGTCAGCGCGCCGAAGTGCACAGCACGGCGGCCGCGGACCAACTGCGCCCACGCTTGCCTCCTACCGGCGCCAACCCCCACTCCACCGCCTAGGCGCCGACGGAGCCAGCCAACCAGCTGCGCGCACGCCACCACGCGCGCATTCGGAGGCTATAAGAACCAGCCTTCTTACGGATCCGGCACTTCACCAGAAGATGGCGACGGAGTCTGAGATCGCCGAAATATCATGTGGAAACATCTTACTTACTCGGCTAGTCTCCCGAGAAGACTACATCCATTCTCAACGCCGAGAAAGACTTCGTTCCTATATTGAAGATATGTTTACAATTCCTTAATTCTCTTTGAAATAGCACCCTTGGGCAGCTACACACTTAGAATTACACTGCTGCCATCGGCCGTACACCTTCTGGAAGTCGGATTTGGGGATGCTGTTGAGAGCCCTCGTTGATGCTGCTTAAATGTCCTGAATCGAGTCAAACCACTGTCCCTTCAGCTGCCTTTTCATCCGTGTGAGTAAAGTGTCAGATGGAGCCAGATCAGGACTGTAGGCGGGGTGCAGCAATGTGACAATGTCGAATCGGTTCAACAGTTGCCTCATGAAGAGCGCGCCTTGGCACGGCGCAGTGTCGTGATGCAGTGTCCAGTTGGCGGAGATGACTGGTCGGAAGCGATTCACTCAGTCTTGCAGTTGGTTTAGCACTTGCACGTAAACGTTTGAATTGACAGTTTCCCCAGGGTGAACGAACTCCTAATGAATTTCTCCACAATGGCCAAAAAACCATGACCAGCATTGTTTTGATCTTTGATTTCCTCATGCGAACCTTCGTTGGACGGGAGGACGTGGAAGGCATCTGCTGGCCCGATTCATCGTTGCCACGTTGCTACACCCCATCTACAGTCCCAATCTGGCTCCAACTGACCTTTTTTTTTATTATTATTCCCACTGATGAAAAGGCAGCTGAAGGGACAGTGGTTTGACTCATTTCAGGACGTTCAAGCAGCATCGAAAAGGGCTTTCAACAGCGCCCCCGAATTTGAAATCCAGAAGGCGTACTGCCAATGGCAGCAATGTAATTCTAAGTGTGTAGCTGCCCGAGGGTGCTATTTCAAAGAGAATTAAGGAATTGTAAACATATCTTCAATAATTATTTTTGTAAAAAAAATCATTCCTACTACTTTTGGTATTGACCTTGTATTTACAAATCTCTGTTCCCTTGTGTTATTAATCTTATTTCCTACCTATTTGACACCCAGTAAGTTTAACTCTCCTCTAATAATGACCGTTCTACACTCTTGTTTCCTGATGGATTTCAATTTGTTCGTAGACCTTCTAATATGGTCTTTGATTTTTGTAACCTCAAACATCATCTTCAGTCACAACATCAGGGTATATTCTGAAACGTGAAATTGGCCTTTGCAGAACGTTTTCTTAATAGTGGTGCCATAAGTGAGGATTGAGAGTGCCAAAATATAGATAACAGCTTCTGGGACAGGGTCCATTGATAATGGAAATGCACTAAATTCATTTATCACCCATCCCTGGCCACAACTAGCCTGCCAGTTAGTGTGTCACTTCAAGGAATTTATATAAAACAGAAGATTGATATACTCATCATCTTAGGAAGACTGCAACAATTATGTTAAGATTTATGTAGCTGCAGTCTTGAGAAATATTAATATAAACTTTTTTGATGATTATTGTTATTAATTTCATCATAGCATCCTTTGTTTTAACTTCCCTATCATCATTGTTTTCATATTTTTTTAAAATTGTGTTTTAAACTAATGTGTAATTGTTCCAATTTTATTTAGCTTGTGCATTATGAGAGTCTAATGAAGATTCTTTTGCAAAAATGTGTCAGTATATCTTGTAGCCATTTGGTACAGGTTCAAAAAAATCTTATAACAGCTTTTTCTATTAAGGATTAAGCAGTTATTCCTTCTGATATTTCCAAATTAATAAAGTATGAGTTTGACAGAAGAAAGTATTGAATATTTTCAGTGTCTTTTTAGTAAAATGAAATGAAAACAAAGAAATGGAAAAATTATCAAATTATTTCATGAAGTTTAATGTATCTGTTTTATATTTATTACTTATGATTGCAATTCCCATCTTACAGGCACTTCGCTTAAATAAAACTGCACTGGGAGAAACCACTATTGGTCAGATAGTAAACCTAATGGCCAATGATGTGCACAGGTTTGATCATATGATAATTTTTGGACACTACCTGTGGTTGGGACCTATAGAGACGGCAATAGTGACTTATTTAATTTGGACAAAAATTGGTGTAGCTGCATTTGGAGGCATTGCTGCTATGCTGCTCTTCATTCCTCTGCATGGTATGTTATACCTCATTTTCCCTCGAAGTATTTCCTCAGAACACGTTGAAATATTTAAAAGGATGAACTACAGAAAGATAATTCATGCCTTTGGAAATAAAATTGACTTCATCAGAATTACTCTTGACAGCTCAATCAACAAAATCAATAAGCAGCATTATCTGGAAAAACTAGGTATAAATGTTTTTGGTCATATCAAACAAAATTCAGTAGAATACAATTTTTGTTATTGCTGATATATTTAATAAATATTTTTATATCTGTTGCTGATAAGCTGACTATCAGTAGCTCAGTGACTCACAGAATGGATTTTGTAAATACAGACTTCCAAGAAAAATTTGACTCTATGTAAATTTAGCTACTCCAGAAGAAGTAAGAAATGTTGTTATATCTCTTAAGAGCAAATACTCAAGTGGTTATGATGGAATTTCCATCAGATTATTTAAACTCTGCTCTGCAGAATTAAGTAATATACTAAGTTATCTGTTTAATATATCTTAACTTGAGGGCAGCTTCCCAGAAAGGCTTAAGTGTGTTGTAGTTAAATCATTCTGTGAAACGGGGGGGGGGGGGGGGAATTAGTAATATCAAACTACAATCCTATTTCATTATGAAAAGTCTTCTCCAAAATTTTTGACAAAGGAGTAGTATACAATAGAAATTACTAACATCTAAAAAAATAAGATTATTCTAACCAAATTACAACTTGGTTTTCAAAAGGGCCATTCAATAGAACAAGCTATATTTGCATTCGTTGTCAATATTTTAGAAGGAACAAATGATAAATTATTGCCTGTAAGAATTTTCCGTGGCGTGTCTAATGCCTTTCACTGTGTTGATCATGAAATACAAAAATTAAAGTATCATGGTATAAATTGCATTGTTAATAAATGGCTTAGTTCTTACCTTTGAATAGAAAATGGTCACTGGAACATTTTAATCTATGTCATGAGGTCCACTATTTTCTAAGAGGGGATTTATCAGATGTATTGTACCTCAGGGTTGTATATTGTTCCCACTTTTGTTTTTAATATATATGAATGATCTATCTTGTGTTACATCTAAAATCTCAAAATTTGTAAGATTTGAATTAAAATTAAATTAAATGAAACAGATTTGTCTACCTAAATCTTTCAAATGTATCCTTGACCTTACTAATAAATGATTTACAGCTAATGGCTTGTCCTTAAATTTTGATAAATCTCAACACATTCATTACAGTACATCACACAAATTACCACCAAACACAGACATAAAATTTGCAGACCAGTCTATTCGAGAGGTGGGAAGTATGAAATTTCTAGGTTTACATATTGAGCATAATTCAAATGGGATGCATATCTCTGACTTGCTGAAGCAACTGAGAGCAGCCATATTTCCAATTCATACAGTTGAGCTCAATCTGTGGAAACTAACTTACTTTACTTATTTCAACTTCTTAATGGCAAATGCAATAATGTTCTACATGGAGAGTGTAAGACCCAAAACTGATACCGGGGTTGTAGTATCAGGTTATGCACCTTAACTAGCAGTTCATTTGAAAGGAAAGTTCTCTGACCAAAAGGTTCTGACTGACTTCAATAATTTTAAATGACCATGTTGCCTACTTAGATACTCAACTGGAATGCTAAACAGCTGCCACAAAGCTTTATAATCCAAAGCTGAGGAAAGGTTTTATTACGAAATCACAACAGTTCACTTTGATAGAAAAATTTGAAGTTTATTTTAAAAAGTCACATTTACTAAATATTGCATTAAACAGTTGAGTAGGCGATCGAACACTCATTTCCAGAAAATTGTAGGTTGCGGAGAGAAATCATACCGAACGATCCCCTTTGAAATTTAAAAGTTCTTAGTAGTAATTACATTAGCCGCCTATTATAACGACACCCAACATGGCCGACTTTGAGTGCAAGTTTCCAACTGCCGCCTTCCCGCTCCAAAACAAACTAGCATGGATTACCCCACATAATGCTCCCGGAGTAAAGACGAAAGAAAAGACATCTCCCACTACGAGGTCCCCGCTGTCCCAGCTGTATCACACGTTTATGCTGCCGCCTTGCAAAAAGTGTGTATATTGCACTAAACGATCTAGATTATAAAAAGTGTTCAAACTTTGACAGTGTGTAGTCTTATCTGCAAGATGCTCAAAGGATGTTTAGTGAGAAATTTCGAGTGATTAGTTTAAATTTTTATTTAATTTGCTTAGTGATACCATGTCTTTGAAGCAAGTGGGTATTTCCCCAATTCTAGAAACTTTATGTACTTTTTAAGGTCACCTGCCGAATTACAATTAATCTAAATAAAATTAGTGCCAAAATTTTCTACAAAAATATCCTGAGTTCAATGATATAAATTTTAAAAAATCGGTAGCAAGATAGCAAATTTACAGCTTAGACAAGATTTGGTAAAGTAACAGTTTAGAAATCATATGGTTTTCGTTAATAATTATTAATATATGGTTTATATCGAAAAGGAAAAATTATAGGGATTTTCTTTGAATTTAATTATGTGTTTTAAAAGTTATTTTATCTGTGGAAATGGTTTGGTTGTAAATAAATCTTAAGTGTACCACGTGTGTTAAGTGACGAAATAATTTTAAAAACTTATATAACTTCTGTTCTGCTGCATGGAATGTTCTGAAATTTAAATATGTTAAACTAGATTTTTAGTTCTTTTAGAAAATTTACTTTTTACTTCGGGAAATTACTAGGAATACGTGATAAAAAATGTTAAAAGTGAAGTGCATTTATCGAAGTGTCTAAAAATTTATTTATGTTATTTACACAGTCAGAAACTACAGAATTTTAGTGAATTTAGCTTTCTTTTGAATTATTATTATTAACCGACTTCAAAAAAAGGAGGAGGTTCTCAATTCGTCTGTATTTTTTTTTTTTTTTTTTTTTTTTTTTTTTTTGTATGTATGACAAGCGATATTTTCACCAGTTTTGAACCAATCTGTAATAATTTTTTTTAGTGGTCCCATACGAATTTCATTGAGAAACCACCCCTTCTACCACCCTCCGCCCCCTAATTTTTATACAAATCCACATTTTATTCGATCTCGATGAAACTTTGGACATATATAGCCAAAATAAAGAGAAAAATACTGTCAACTTTTGGTTTAAGAAAATTGAACCCCTCTCCCCCTATCCACCCCCTTAATTTTTGCCAATTTTCTTTATTCAAAGCTACAGTCGACACCATTTAACTCATCACCATTAAAGTTGGTAATTACATGTAGTTTTTCATGGAGAAGGATTCTGACCAAAAAAATCAAAATAAAAAAACCACCCTCTCCCATTTACACCCCTTAATTTTATAGAAACCTACATTTCTTATCTGATTTTTACTGAACTTTGCCCATTTATACTTTAAAACAAAGAGAAAAATCCTGACAATATCTGGTCTTCCAAAGTTCAACCCCCGCCCCCCTTCCTTCCACTCCTTTAATTATTGTCAATGTTCTTCATAAAAAGCTACACTCCACACCGTTTGACCGATTATCATCAAAGTTGGCATATACATGTAATTTTTCATGGAGTATCTGACCAAAAAATAAATTTAAAAAACCACCCCTCTCCCCTTTACACCCCTTAATTTTTATACAAACCCACATTTTTTATCAGATTTCGATGAAACTTTGGACATGTATAGTAAAAAATAAAGAGAAAAATACTGTCAACTTTTGGTTTGAAAAAACTGAAGCCCTCTCCCCCTATCCACCCCCTAAATTTTTACCAATGTTCTTTATACAATGCTACAGTCGACACATTTAACTGGTCTCCATTAAAGTTGGCATATACATGTAATTTTTCATGGAGAAGGTTTCTGACCAAAAATAAATAAACCACCCCATGTCTCCCTTTACACCCCTTAATTTTATAGAAATCTACATTTCTTATCTGATTTTTATTGAACTTTGCCCATGTATACTTTAAAACAAAGAGAAAAATCCTGTCAATATTTGGTTTGCCAATGCTCAACCCCTTTCCTCCTTCAACCCCACTAACTTTTGTCAATGTTCTTTATAAAAAGCTACAGTCGCAATCGTTTGACCGATTACCATGAAAGTTGATGCTTATATGTATTTTTTTTACGAAGAAGGTGTCTGACAAAAAGATCTAAAAACCACCCCCTCTCCCCATTAAACTGCTTAATTTTTATACACAACCTCAGTTTTTATCCAGTTTAGACAGAACTTAGTAAATTTTTACTATAAAACAAAAAGAAAAATGATGCCAACTCTTGGTTTGCAAAAAATGAACCCCTCTCCCCTTTTCCACCCCCTCGATTTTTGTCAATTTCTTTTTAGAAAGCTACAGTCGACACCATTTGACCGATCTTTATTAAAGTTGGCACATATATATGTAATTTATTTATGGATAAGATCTCTGACCAAAAAATAAAAAACTACCCCAGCTCCCCTTCCGTTAATATTTATATAAAACCCACATTTTGATTCGATTCGGTGGAACTTCACATGTGCATACTTTAAAACAAATAGAAAAAGAAAAATACTGTCCACATAACTTTCACAAAAATGGATACCCTATTCCCCTTTCTACCCCATTAATTACTGTTCTTGATACAAAGCTACCATTTCTTTCTGATTTTGAAGGAAGTATGCACATGTATACTGCAAAACAAACAGAAATATACTGTCTACATTTGATTTCGAGAGTCCAAACACCGCTCCTTCCTTTCCATCATTTAATCTACAGTTTATATCCGATTCTGAAGGAAATTTGCACACATATACTTTAAAACATACAGAAACATTTTGTTTAAATTATGTTGCTTAATTGTTTTTTTTTTATACATACCTACAGATTTATCTGATATCAATAGAAATTTACACACGAATACTTTAAATCAATCAGAAAAGGCAGTCTACATATGGTATACAAAAGCTCAATCCCTCTTCCCCTTTACCATCACCCCTTTTAATTTCCACTGTTCTTTACAAAAACCCACAGTTTTAAATCCCATCAAAATCAGTTAAGCTATTTTTAAGTCATGGCATAATATTTATAAAATAAATGTGTCGTAATGTCTCAACATGTACTTCAGATTTCAACTTTGATCCCAAGCTTTCACGTTGTGAAAACGAATTAAAAATCTATATTTTTTGTGTGATGCCGGAGCAAACAGATATATTCCAGAGAGATTTCTGTATGTGGTATGTATTAATGCCCAGATGTTACATGTTTCGGTTATCGAGCAGCAGCTTTAACAGATGTTATGATAAGATCGAAGCATAGCCTGACATTCCTCAACAGAACGCCCAATTCACCCCGTTCTGGAAGTGGTTGTGGCATATAAAGTCATAATTCTTCTTTGAAAGCAAGTGCTTTGATCTCTGAGCTACCAGGAAGTTCGCAAAATTGGAACTGCTGCGGCATATTTAAAATACTAAATGAAGTATAATACCACAAAAAATTTAAAAATAAAATAATTGTTTAAAAAACATAAAAACTGCCTTCAAAAAAAGCACTAAAATTTTAAAATAACTTTATACCTTGCTTAGGAAAAAGTAAATCTAAATAGACAACGTTTTACATTACTTTCATTGAAATTTTGACATTAATTAGTTATTTTTGGAGTCGGTGCCAGCGAAAGCAAGAAAAACAAAAAGATAAAAACAATAAGGAATAACAATAATACTTAAAAAAACATGTTACTGCTTACCTACAATTAATGCTAGAAACATGTTTCAACAAAACTGAAACATACAGATGATACGCCGATATTATACTCTGTAAATCGTTTACTTCATGATGCAACCTACCATCTGACACTGTAGCGCTAGAGATATGCCTGGATGACCAATAAGGCCAAGCCACAGATTAAAATACTGTTAATTTGTTTCCCTAAGCTGTCTCCCACAGTAACACAATCTGCCTCATAACATGCTGTAAAATATTGGGAATTTTTGTTCGTACTACCCGTTTCGCTTCTAACGCCAAAAAAGAAGTTCAGTAATTAGATCTTCGCGATGTAACAGCTGGCACTGACTCCAAAAATAACTAATTAATGTCAAAATTTCAATGAAAGTAATTGAACCGTCCTTCTCAAGGTTCGATATATTTTCGACCCGCCGCCGTGTTCTCCTTGCTTTTGTCGGGACCTGAGTCGATTCCCGCTGCGCTGGTGTTTATATCGTTGCCCTGCAACAGATAAAAGGGGCGGCTCTGTGGCTCTCTAGGCAGTGAGTGGTGTGGCGTCGCGGAGGTCTTGTGCTCCGCGGTTCGGTGTATGGGGGCCTTGTGCTCGCGTTTCTGTGATTCTTCTCTTGTCTTGGAACTTGTCTGCAGCTCTAAGGTTGTAACGAGCTCCCCTGATTGAAACTTCCTGGCAGCTTGGCTGTGAGAGCGATCGCTATTGCTTCGGGTTCTGTGTTCATGGTCGCTCCTGCTTGATTCGAATTGCATGGAAGTACTGTGCAATGTCACATGTGAAGACTGGCACATGATGGTGCAAACCATTATAAATTGGTTAATTTTGGATAGTATGTTTCTTGGGTTTCTTAAGCTGTTGCGCCACCAGTGCCTTAAATAATAATTGTGTGCCCTTTACCACACGGTATTTCTTTTTTAATAATTGTATGTATGATGGTTAATATGGTTTTGGTGTATTTGTTTCATTTGTGAGCGTGATCAAGGCGCTGACCTCCTGGACTCCCCGAGCGCATTCGGTGAGCTCGCCGTGGGGGCATTTGGACGACGGTGTGTTTACTGGGCGCAGCCTACCCGGCGGTGCGGATTCGTAGGTGGAGTTATTTACTTCCACCCGGAACTTCCTACCCAGGCCCAAGTGCGGACCGTGTTATGTCTTATCCCTCAGGGACTTGCAGAAATATTTACTTATCTTGTGTGCATAGTAATTGTAAAGTTATGCTTAGAAATTTATCTGTTGTGAAGTGCTGTGAAAATGTTAAAGGACTACATTCCGCATTGAGATTAGGGTGTGGTATCTTGTTTGAAAATAAGTGACATTAGTCTCACTTACATTGAGTTACATTTTCTGATATTGTTGAATTGTTTCTAATAAATGAATTGTTGTTATTGAATGATTGTCAAGTGAGAAACGCGTTCCCATCCGGCACCTTCCATTTCCCTGGTAATTTGTTTGGGGCTGCCCTCCTAGTAATCTTACCATATCAGTAATGTAAAAAGTTGTCTATTTAGATTTACTTTTTCCTAAGCAAGGTATAAAGTTATTTTTAAATGTTTAGTGCTTTTTTTGGTTTTTATGATTTTTTAAACAATTATTTTATTTTAAAATTACTTCACTTAAAAGTGTTCAGAAATAGTGAAATGATCACGTAGCAAAAATCTATTGTTTACAAGTGGGACAGTAATGGATTATCTTATTTCAGGTTGGTTAAAAATTTCTCTACCCCTATTAAAAGTTTATTTAGTGCTTTTATTAAATGTTGTGAGTCTTTACTGCTTTTAAAATGGTTTATTTAATGAACTAGGTTGTGGTATCAGCTTCTACATGAAATGTTCCTTCCTTTCTATACTTGTAATGAAAACTATATGTTTACTGTAAATTTACTTCCTCCCTTACACTTGAAGCTAAGAAACTAGAATTTACCAAAATTCTAAGGTTCTTACAAGAGACAAAAGTATTCATGGCGCAAAAGAGAGTAATAAGAATTATTTGTGGGGTTATTAGTAGAGCTTCATGCTGAGAGCTGTTGAATATACACAGTTGTTATAATTAATATACATATTATTCCTGACAGTGCCTCTTCTAGTGTATATATCTGTGTGTAAAGATTTTGTTGTAAATCAATTGCTTTTCCCATCATGCAGAGTCAGTCTCATATAGTGAGATCTATGGATAATGACTATTGCCTTGTTAATATCTTCAATGTCATTTCACCCATATATCTATATGGATAGGAGAATAACTGCTGCATACCAATGTTGAAGGCTGGATGGTATTGAAACACGACAAACACACTGTGCATTGAAAGTTTCAGGTTTGTGTGTCTCCATCAACAGTAGAATGCGAAAGGCTATTGGGCATTGATCATTAAAATAAAAAAATGGATATAGAAAACAAACCCATCAGTTACTAAAGTTGAATACTGGTCACACAAAACACAAGATGAATATTATTTGCAATATTAAAGTTTGACACCTTATTTATGTAGACAGATATGAGCCATTTGTTAAGAGAGGTGTGTACAAAATGTGACCTACTATATCATAGAGTAGGCTGTGGTTTGTACGCAAACATATTTGCACTGCCAGACTGAGAATTTTTCAGCTTGCTCTTGTACATACATACATACCAAACTCTTTAATTGCTCCCCCACTTCTTTCCCCTCAACTCCAATGTTTACATTGGCTACCAATCCTGCTCTTCTATAAAATTAGCTGTGAGTGTGATCTACAGTAATATTCACACAGTGATAGTTGCCCACTTTTGTACCCGTACCCATTTCCAGTTATTTAATACCCATAATGTAGGTCCTCCCATATCCAGGTAAGGTGTTTCAGTGTGCAGTTCCTTTTCTTTCCAAGCATATACCATTGTTACCCTTTCCAGTAGATACTAGACTTCAAAACTTTCAACTCCTAAATGGACAGCATCAAAACATCTACTATATAATTTCCTAAGCTCACTCACTCACCTCAATAGCTAATGGCTGGAGAACGGTGTCACGTGTCAGCCTTCTCTCGCAAATCAACAGCCATCAGAGATATCATTAGAAGATATTTGAGGTTATGTCCACAATCTAATAACGAAGCAACTGCTACCAAATTAATTGCCACATTACATTCATTAAGTTTTGATTTTCATAGTATTTCATAGTAAACAAAAATTGATATATTTTTTGGCTGAAGAAATGTGCAAATTCTTTTCAGTAACATGTTGCTTATGATTTCAACATAAAAAACTTTTAAAAACTTAAATTACTCATGATGTCTGCTATAACCAAGAATGCCCATTGTTATTCCAGCCTAGACTATATTTCAATTTAATTAAAACTTTGGATAATGTTGTTGCTTGAACAAACTTTATACATCACGATGTATTTGCTGTTTATGTATTTTACTGACCACTTTTGTTAATGCTCTTTGTTCATGTTTGCTGTACATGAGCTATTAGGTTGTTTAAAGTGGGCATCAAATATGTTACTGAATCGATTATTTTGGCAATTCATTTATTTGGAGTTGTTTATCTGTTTAATAATCTAGAACCTGTATTAAGTTCTCTGGCCATTACAGACACTATGGCGAATGATTACAATATGAATGCCCATACTCGACAAAAGAAACCAGATTCTTTTGAAGCAAACAGAAATTTTCAGATTTTGCAATGTGACCTTTAAGCATCAAATACAAGTCAAGTTTGTATTTCAGCAAGTTTGAGTCTAAGACCTTTGAAACAATTATACGATAGCGTGATCATCCCTTTCTTGTTTAATAACTGCGTCTATTAATACTTCTGAATTCTTAAAGTTCAAGAGATTTTATTTACCCTAAGGGTGTAACACAGTTCAACTGCGTATTTGGTCAGATCAGGTCAACCTGACGTAATCTTTGACGCTAAACAATGCAATTATTCTAGAACCGTGACAATACACAAAAACTGGTCATTGGCTTACACTAGTCTACTATATAATTTTCAAAGCTCACTTACTCACTCACCTCAATAGCTATTGGCTGGAGAATGGTGTCACGTGTCAACCTACACTCAAAAATGAACAATAACCGCTGATATCATTAGAAGAAATTCAAGGTTGTGTTCACAATTTAATAACTAAGCAACTGCTACAAAATTAATTGCAATAATACATTTATTAAGTTTGCTTTTCATAACATTGCATAGTTAAAAAAATATGAATAACTTTACGGCTAAAAGAATGTGGAGCTGCTTTTCAGTAACATGTTGCTAATGAAAGCAACATAAACAAACTTTAAAAAAACTTAAATTACTCATGGTCACTGCTGTAACCACGAATGTCAGTTGTCATTCTGGCATAGGCTAAATTTAAATTTAATTAAAACTTTAGCAAATTTTGTTGCTTGACCAAAGTTTATGCATTACAATTTATTTGCATTTTACGTATTTTATTGACAACTTCCATTACTGGTCTTTGTTTCCGTTCAATGTATGTGAGTTATTAGGTAATTTAAAGTGGACATCAGAACAAATGTGTTACTGAATGGAGCATTCTGGCAATACATTTCTTCGAAGTTGCTCAACTGTTTAATAATCTGGAATCTGTATTAAATTCTCTGCCCATTACAGACACGACCAAAGATTACATTGTTAATGTTTGCCCAGTCTCATGAAAATACAATGTGAAGCTTTCAAAGCAAACAGGAATTCTTCAGATTTTGCAGAGAGAACTTTAGCCATCTAATTAACCCTTTTTATTTATTATTTAAATTATCTTTTATGATTGGAATGTTAAATTCATCCCCATTTACTTTTCAAATTTACCATTTTTAATTTTATATTCCTTAAGAGTTTTAGGTAAATTATTCATTTTTTTTTTTTATATATATCCCCTCCACAGCCTAAGAGCCCATTCTAGAAGCAGCAGTGAGACGATGTAAACGCGCTATGTCGGGTGGCTAGCTCTTGGCTCGTGGCGTGGCAAACTTTTAGTTTGTTCAACATCAAGTAGAAATTTTGTCAGCTTAGGGAAGTTTTATTCTGAAGATTCATGTAATTGAGAAGTAATAGTAACGTGGGGTTTCGGTCGTGCTCGAGTGGTCAGTCGAATCTGTAAAATTAAATTTGGAAAAGTTGTCTGAATGCCTATGCAGTACTTTAACTTTGTAATGTTTTGAAGAATATACTCATCATATCAGAAGTGAACTTTTATCATTGAACTTGAACCTTTTCCTTAGTTTCTGGTTAAAACTATGGTGGCGACTGTGTGAAGAACTTAGTACTGCAATTCATTAGGTTTGCACGATCAAAGTTAAGATGCAGTTTGTGTACCAACCCCAGCACAAGCTTGTTGTCTTACATCCCCATTTCCAACCCCATTATGTTTTTACCCCATAATTTAGGCAAACCACATTTTTTATCCGATTTAGATAAGAATTTGTACACTTATACTTTAAAACAAACAGAAAAATACTGCCTACGTATGGTTTCCGAATATTCATCCCCTCTCCCCCTTTCCAAACCCATTACGTTTTACCCCATAATTTAGGCAAACTACATTTTTTATCCGATTTTGATAAGAATTTGTATACTTATTCTTTAAAACAAACAGAAAAATACTGCCTATGTATGGTTTCCGAATATTCATCCCCTCTCCCTCTTTCCAACCCCATTACTTTTTTACCCCATAATTTAGGCAAACCACATTTTTTATCAGATTTAGATAAGAATTTGTACACTTATACTTTGAAACAAACAGAAAAATACTGCCTATGTATGGTTTCCGAATATTCATCCCCTCTCCCCCTTTCCAACCCCATTATGTTTTTACCCCATAATTTAGGCAAACCACATTTTTTATCCGATTTAGATAAGAATTTGTACACTTATACTTTAAAACAAACAGAAAAATACTGCCTACGTATGGTTTCCGAATATTCATCCCCTCTCCCCCTTTCCAAACCCATTACGTTTTACCCCATAATTTAGGCAAACTACATTTTTTATCCGATTTAGATAAGAATTTGTATACTTATACTTTAAAACAAACAGAAAAATACTGCCTATGTATGGTTTCCGAATATTCATCCCCTCTCCCTCTTTCCAACCCCATTACTTTTTTACCCCATAATTTAGGCAAACCACATTTTTTATCAGATTTAAATAAGAATTTGTACACTTATACTTTGAAACAAACAGAAAATTACTGCCTCCATATGTTTTCCAAAGTGCATCCCCTCTCACCCTTTCCAACTGAAAATGAATGAAACAGCAGTTTAAAATTTATATGTAAATATTTTTTCATTTAATCTATGTGCCTACTCAAGTCCAGCAATAGTGAAGCATTGCCGGGTCAGCTAGTTACAAATAAGTAGTGAATATTAAATTGTGAGTTTGGCTGATGTCCTCAGCCTTAAAAGGTTTAAGGTCAGAGATCTATAAAGGTAATTGACATCTTATGAATGAGTTCCATATTTGTGTGAAGGACTCAGCAAATCCATGAAAATAAATGTGATAGGAAATGCTATAATCAGTAATTTTAACTTGGAGGAGACAGTGAAAATTGAATTCCATGAACAAGTGAGACAAAAAGGATTATGAAATACCCATAGCCACAGAAATAGAACAGTGACCAAATCTAATGATAGGTGAAGTACTATCTGATGAGAGGATATTGGCCCAATTTCTAAACTGGCTTTGAAAAGACAGTGATTTGTTGATGTATTTCCTTATTCATTGAAAAGTAAGTCAAAATGGGTTTGTAGGAGTATATTTGTTGAGTTTAACATTTTTAGCTATTATTTGGAGTCATGATAAAGCCTTTTTTAGTTTTCAAAGCACTGTTTTAAATAAGATTAATTGTTTAGGAAATCTCTAACTTAGGTGCTGCCTGTGCACTATAGATCTAGCTTCTTGATCGTTACCATCTGTATCACGGCACAGTTTAGTAAGGTCACAAGCCTGTGTAAGCACCTTAGAATTTTGTCAAATTCTAGCTCCTCACTTTTAGGTATATGGGAGGAAGCTAACTCTTTAGTAACAGATAGTTTCATTGGGTATATAGGTTAGGAAAGGGACTCTTTATATAGCATGCAGATACCATGACCAAACTGACTAAATAAACCCTTTCAGAAGCAATAAAGATATTTAAAAGTTAATAAAAGACCTAAATAAACTTTATATGATAGTAAGAAAACATTATTTTGGTAGGAAATAGGTTAATTCACATAAATTCACTTTTCAAACAATAAATTCTGCCATGGGTCAATTTCACTATTTCTAAACCAATTTAAATGCAGTAAAGACTGTCAGTATTTAATAAAAGCCCTAAATGAACTTTGTATAACAGGAAACAAACTCTATGTCAATCGAAAATAGAATAATCAATAATAATTCAATTTGGAAACAATGAACTTCTGCTACATGAGCATTTCGTCATTTTTAAACCGATTTGAAAGCGATAAAGTGACTCAACGTTTAATAAAACCAATAAACTAACTTTTTATAATAATATAAAAACCTCATACTAACCTGAAGTGAGGTAATCCATAATAATCCAGCTAACCAAACAATAGATTCTTGATATTTCACTGTTTCTGCATACTTTCAAATGAAATAAAGTAATTTTAAAGGAACAATAATTTAATAAAAAGGTAAATTCACTAAAATTCCGTAGTTTCTGGACGTGTAAATAAGTTAAATAAATTTTTAAACACTTCGTTGAATGCACTTCACTTTTAACATTTTTTATTACAGAATCCTAGTAAGCTTTCGGAATAAAAAGTAGATTTCTTGAAAGAACCAAAAATCTAGTATCACATATATTAATTTCAGGCCATTCCATGCAGTAGAACCGATTTTAGAAATTATTTCGTCATGAAACCATGTGCTCGGTTTAGGAATTTATTACAACCAATCGAAGTTAGATACAGAGATAAGACAACTTTTAAAATACATAATTTAATTCAGAGAAAATTCTGGTAATTTTACTTTTTTTGATAAAGGCAATAGAAATAAAGTTATTAAATTAAAACCCATATATCATTTTTGTAAATCTTGTCAAAGCTGTAACTTCACTATCCGATAATCAATCTCAATAAAACTTACATAATTAAACTCAGTAATTTTTGGAGAACACGCCGATAATAATTTTATTTAAATAAATTGCGATTCAGCAGAAATGACGAAATTGCACAACTTTAAACGAACTGGTATTTCCCCAAGTCGACAACAGGTCGTGTCACTATGCAAAGGTTAAAATAGACATTTAAAACTAACCACTTAAAATTACTCACTGAATATCCACTGATCTTCTATTAAAAAAGTCTAAACACTGTCAGCCTTTAATTAACTTATAGCTGCTTGGTTATTAAGTTTGCTGGGTCATATTTTGGCGAGGCCGCAGCAGAAAGTGGTGTTTTGGCTGTGACGTCATCAAACCTATATAATCTCGTGCTTGCATGCTTCTTGGCCTTTTGTCTTTTGTATGCGGAGCATTATGTGAGTGAACTTGCGTCTGTCTTGTGTAGAAGCCGGGAGGGAGTCGGTTGAAGGTGAAGCTACTGAGTCAGCCATATTGGGACCCTGGTGTGGTGGCACGCGAGGTTAACTTATAACATGAACTTATAAATACTTGAAAGGGGTCGGTCGGTTTAAATTTCTCTCCACAACTTGCAATCATTTGGAAAAGTGTGTTCGATTTGCCTACTCAACTGTATAATGCTAATTTTGAACTTTTGATTTCTTTTAAATAAACTTTAAAATTTTCGAGTAAAATGGACTTGTGATTTTTGTAGACAGTAAACCTTTTCTAGATTTGTGGTTAGTAACAGATCTAGTGGCGACCTCAAGCATTTACGTTGAGTCTGTCAGGCTACATGGTCAAATCTAAATTATTTCATGAACTTTCTGCAGAACTTTGAATAAACATAAACTGTTAGTTGAGGCACTAAGGCGATACTACAGCCTCGGTATCGGCCTTGGGTCTTATACCTGCTCTACCTTTAGGCTCCAAAATTGTGTTTTTTTTTTTTTTAAAGCTAATAAAAGTTTTTTCAGATGTGTAGCGCAGGAGATATGGAACACTTTGTCACATATTCAGTTACCTTGGACAAAGTTTTCATCAAGTTTGGAGATAAATAAACTCTTCTTGGGCTTCTAGCCACGTAAAGATGTCACACTTGTGGGACGTTTCGAAGGCATTTATCTCAGCTCTCATTTTCAACCAAATGTCGATGATTAATTGTTTGTTTACACGCAGCCACGGAAATAGTAGAAGACAAAAGTCAACACATCCCAATGATGTCATCCACTCTTCTGCTTGTTACCAAGGGGAAATCATTTCAGCATTTTAATAGCTGGGTTCCAGTTGATAACCAGTGTCCCTGTTAACTAATGAATCAGTTATTCTGATTTCTACAGCTTCTGTAATAATGCTGGCCAAAAAATCGTTGACCCAGTCTAAAACTGTGTTTTTTTTTTTTTTTTTTTTTTTTCAAAATCAAATGTATGACCTTGCACACTGTGTTTGGGTACTGCAGATTTCTCTTCTTGCCCATGACAAAGATGTATTGAAATTAGTTGGTTATAGCTGGAGTCATTGTTTCATGTGGTGTCAAACTAGCCAGCATGCGGTGAGAATGTACAAACTTCAGAAAAGAGGATCTGATGTTATTTTTCATTTTTAACTAAAGTGTTGGTGGTGGTGTGGAACCTTTAAAGTGAGTTTATCAGTAAAACCAGCAGCGATTGTCTGAAAATTGGTATTATTCTTTAGTTGTAGAGAAGAACCTGCAATCTGAACTGTATTAAAAGTGTATTAACTGTATTAAAACCAAGGATGCCACCTCTTATTTGTCCTTTGACTATTTGTTTTGTGTTATTGCCATCTAGATTTTGGTTTTTTATTGTTTATCTGAAACACTGTCAGGCCATGACAAAATTTCATCCCATTCCTTGGCTCAAATCCTCCCCTGGCTGTTGTGGTGGAACCAACAAGGGGAGTCCTTAGTTCATTTAAGTTCCTTGCCCTTCATGTGAACCATCCCCCCCAATTAAGACTGTGTGGCGCTTACCTGTTGGCATATTCCTGATATTTGCCTCTTGGTTGCCACTCAGGAAATTGTAACCTGAGAATCCTTGAGTCTTGAAGTTCTAAACACTAATAAACAATTTCTAAATGGTTGGATGATAATTAATCAAATGCCCAGGTTTAATAAAATGTCCAACTTTAATGGTATCAAAAGTATTCACCAACACAGCCTTTTTAGATTAGAATCGAACTTTGTTTCAACTTTAGATCACAGGTTTTAGTTGGAACACATGTGTGTTCGCCACTCACAACTTAAGCACAGGGCCCGGTGTACTTCTCACCTCTATTCTTGATATGGTCCTACACATTTTTCACTTTTGATGTTCACAATGCTCTATTATATGCATATAGCTGATAGCCCTTTACGATTCACTTCATTCTACCCTTGATAATGATCCAACTACACAACCGGCCACTTCAATAACACGTGCCAGACTACCTGATCTCCTGAGTCCGCCTGTCCGTTCTCTCTTCAGAATCACCTGACACCAATCACTGGCTTTCTCTACCATGTTGGCACTATCCAACTCCTCCTTTCAAGCTTCCTTAACCTCGTAAGGACCAATCTTGGACCGTTACACTGTTTATGAGCCCTAAATAGGTGGAACAATTTTTCTGTCAGTTTCAGATAGTCTATATAAACTGAAGGAGACTGTTTCATGTCACAGTACTCAAAAATGTTCTCTTGTAGATCATGTGCTAAGACCTAAAAATTTCACTGTACTTTGTGTATGTGTCTGTTATGTGTGTTCATGTCACAAAACCATCATCTAAGGTAAATGGTGGTTCATTTCCCTAACTCGGTGTTTCTCAACCTGTGGTCCATAAAGATGGGACAGGTGGTTCACAAGTAGAATATTAAAAATAGAATTCAAATTTAGTAAATCATAACAAAAAATAAAGTAATAAAGTTATTAACATAAAACTGAAACAGTAGTCACATTGTATTAACCTATAATGGATTAAAAGCCATAAGCTTATAAACTAAAGCTTGTAAATACCATGAATCTTTCAGTAACCCAGTAAAAATATTCTATTTCTGGCATATAGCAATATGACCGTATTATTACTGTTTCCAGCTAGCATCATGAGAGTGGTGTTCCATTAAGGATATGGTAATTGCCATTTTATTAGGTTCTTATTGCAGGTGTAGCTCTTAAGGAACTGTGGTACTTGCTGATAACAATTCATAGTTTTGGCTAACAATGTACAAATAGGTAAAAAAAGGCCATAAGTTAATGATCCTTATAATTATTTTTTACATTTTATTGTTCCTCACATTGAAAAAAGTTGAGAAATTGTAACACATCAGAGAATTTCGCATAACGAAATTAGTTTCTAAGATAGTGAGTTCAATTGAAGTATATGGTACCATAATTTTAAAGTCATTTTTACAGTTAATTTTGATAATAATTCCCAGTAATATGTCCAACATAAGCATTGACTTAAGTATGAACAGTAAATTCAATAGTTAAATTCATTTAAACAGCTGTTGAGAAACTTAACCTCAGATTTGAACATGTAATATTTGACTTTCATATAACTTTGCTAAATAAATATATTTCTTTAGTTCAGAAGATGTTTAGGTAAATAAATAGCCAGAAGATGATTAACTTTGTTGTTAGAAAATCATACTTAGTGTCTAAATATGTTTGAAAGTGATTTGCTGGAATAGAATTTTGTCACGTAATTTTCCAATCCAAAATCGAAGTGTTCAGTCATTAGAAAACAGTTAAGAAGTCAAGTGATAGATAGAAAGTAGCGTAATTTTGGTTAAAACAAGATATTAAAATTTTAGAAAGTTTCATGCATTTTAAAGATCGTTTTTGGATATAATTTGATAAAGCAAGACATGTGCTCCATGTAAAAGTTAAATATTTCAATCTTATTCGGGAATTTATGAGAAGAAGTTATGTTCAGAGTAAAGTTTATTTAAAAATAAAGGTTTCTGAAAAAGTTTTATTTCAAAATATTAAAGCATTTGATTGTAATAAAATAAAATAGGTTTTGGCGACAGAAACGCTTGCACAAGTTCAGCTCAAATTTGATGCGCATTCGGGAGGAATAAAATTCTAAAATTCGTAATAAATTGGGGAATATACTTAGAGATTCCAAATTTTTACAGTAACCGTTTTTCAATATGGAAATTTGTTTGAAGCCATTTTCAAGTCGATATTCTGAATATTTCAAGTAGTCAAATTTTATACCATTTTCAATATTAGGTAACACACTTTATTTGATACTAGCTTGTACCCGCGACTTCGTACACGTGGATTAAGAATTTTTTTACCAGAATTAAATATAGAAAGTTGTTGGAAATGAAGGATTGGTCCCAAACAATATTGAGTCAGAATAATATGACAGGAAAGCTAACACTATATCATTGTACCATCGAACCTGTCTCTTGAAGAGAATCAATTTCCAACATATTTCTGTCACCATTCAATAAGGTCTCAAAATTTCGTGACTACAATCATACTGGAAAAAATATCCTGTGCCCTTCATACAGATTTCCTTATAAAATTCCATCACAACGATATAGCCATTTAGTCGTCAAAACGTAACAAAAGACAGACTTACTTCCGTATCCTATTATATAAAACGCTAACGTGGTGTCTGCGTGCGTCGTCTATAGCTGCTACACGTATTGGCTACAGAATGGTCACGTGACAGCCGTCACTCGCCAATCAACAGCCACCATATTGCATTCCTTCCTTCATGTCGCATTTTGTTTATTTACTACAGTTAGATGCAGAAACTCGTGTAAGGAGAATGGTGTTCTGTTCGATGTTTATGTAATATTATTTGTATCAGTTATACGCTAAAATTCATGTAAGGAGAAGGAATTCAATATTTACGTTATTTTATCTGTGTCAGTTATAAGCCCTAGGTTAAATCATAACCTAAGATTTTTTCGGCAGATGGTAAGAAACTGTGAAGTGTATTTAAGACTCGGAGAAACGTAATGATGTATTGGTCAAGTAACTAACAGTTATCCGTTTTCGAAATTATAGTCTACGTGATCTTAAGTAAAATGAATTTATTTATGCAAAATCCTAACCAAATACTCTGATCATCTAACCAGAGTAACGTATTCATATAACAAAAGATATCATTAAAAATGACTAATTCGTTTCTCCTTATAAGCTTTTCCAGAATAAATTCTTACTACCATTATATATGATACCATTAGTTTTTTATACATGTGTTAACTATTAAATGAGATTTAATATAAACTTTTGATTAGATTTAAACAGTCAAGGATATGACTATTTACAGTATAAGCGATATGACACTCAGAATACAACAACGATATTATTGCCGCAAAATAGCAGTGAGCAGAGATATTAGAAATACGGAGAGCAGGGAAAAAAATTAATGCGAGGCAATTATGTGTCACAAAGTTATAATTAGTACGTTCATTAAAATTTACATATTGCTTTTTATTTATCTACGACAACCAGATGCAAAAATTCATGTAAGGAGAAGGATATTGTATGTGTACGTTATATTACCTGTATCAATAATGAGTACTAGGTTAAAACACATCCTACGATTTTTTTATTATTATTATTTTTTTTTTTTTGGCCGGAGATAAGAAACAATGAAGTTTATTAAAAACTCAAAGGAAGTTTACACGAAATGTACGAATCACGAAATATATCATTCAGATAAATGGCAGTTATCCGTTTTTGATATTATACTTCCCGTCATTTAATGTAAAATAATATAAATAAATCGGTATTACTGGAGATCGCGATTCTGCCAGGAATTGCTGTGGTAAAATGCAAGAATCCTCTAGAAATATTTTCCTTAGTACATTTAACTGTATTATGCCCGTCCAGGATATATTACAACCTAATTTCTGCTTGAAAATAATGGTAGTCTACAGGCTGTATTACAACGGAATCACTGCTTAAAACAATATGTCTTGCAATTGACTACAGCATTTGAGAGTAGTAGAAGTTATGATTTTCAAAAGCAATATTAATGGAGGGTTGTGGTTAAGTTGACCAGAAAGCCCACCGACACATTTGATTACAGCGTAATTCACTCTGGAATGAGTTTTACAAACCAATTAAACTGTTTTCAAATGCGCCAAGTTACTGAAGGTATTAATAAATCCGGGTGAACTTAGTTCGTACCTATCGTGCTGAAGTGTGCCTGGACTAGGAATAAAACTGATATTACATGGATAGCAAAAGTTTCTGGATTCCTAATTTATTTTTCATTTTATTGGTTCTATACATCCGCCCTCATTAATTCAGTGGAAGTTACTACTGTATTGCTGTGTAGAACATTATCAAATCAAGGCCACGAACATTATCTAATAACAATCCCATATAATTTACCAACTGGAAAATAATAATAAAATGAACTGTCAAAATATGGCGTTCAAACCGTCATTTTTGACGGGCTAGAAGCTAGTTTATAATAATATTACTGTGGTTCACACTCACACACTGACTGCGAACACCACCTGAGGGATCATTGTAACGTAAAAAAGTGTACACCTACAACATTGCAAGACTACCTACAATTTGTTCGCATTGCACCCCTAACTTTCTAATATCTACAGTTTAACATTCAATCCGAATAACCTACGGCCCAGGCTTGACTCTTACGATGAAAAACAATTTTTTTAAATCTTAGCCTCCATGAAGATTTGAACCGAAGACCATGACGTTCATAAGCAAGCGCTTTAACCACTGAGCTGCCAGTCCACTACACGGAAACACGGTACGGAGACGTCCATATCCAACGTGTCTGTCTATCGCCGTATTTCGAAGTTGTGAGACAACATGTGTTATTTATACAGATAATTTTTCAACCAAATGTAGACAGTATTTTTCTCCTTGTTTCAAAGGATAAGTGTGCAAAGTTTCATCGAGATCGGATGAAAACTGTGGATTTGTATGAAGAACAAGCCAACAAACAAACATACAATCATCTTTATATATAAAGATCAGATGATAAATGAGCAATAGGAGAATAGAATGACATTTGTTTCAGCTTGATAGGTGTAATATTTCGTAAGTTATGGCAATCACATGGCTCTTTTCTGTCGAAACTATTAAAGTTACCAAAATTTTTATAATAACTTAATTTGACGTTTGTAATAATAGCTAGCAACTATCAAAATTTCAGAGAGATAGGATTATTTTTGGTGTCATGATCAAATGGTATTGCGAAATATTCGTCAAAAACTGATCAGTTATTGTATAAGTTTCGTGGGAAAGTCAGGGACAGGTGGTTCCCACGGCCCAAGCAGCAACGATCCTATAAATACCCCCTCCAGAAGCTACTCTTCCCCCCAGTCCAGCAGCAGCAGTCAAGTTGTATAGAATCATTACGTAGGGCGGTAGCTAACTTCGGGCTCGTGGCGCGGCAAAGTACCAAATTATGTAGGGACGGTTGAATTTTGCCATCATGAGTGGAAGTTTGTTTTAAATATCTCATGTAGCTAAGTAGCTGTGGGGACGTGAGGTTTGGTCATGCTCGAATGGTCTGTCGAATCTGTAAAATGTCTTTCGGAGAAATTGTCTGTTTGCCGGTGCAGTTTTCTGGCTTTGTAAAATTTTGAAGAATATAGTTATCTTACCAGAATGGACTAGTTATCATTGAACTTTTACCTTTTCATAGTTTTGGGATAAAACTATGTGGCAACTGAATCATCAAATGAGTCAGAACTGTAACATCCTAGGCTACACACGATCACAGCTGAGAATTAGAGTTTATGCTCCACCCCAAGCATAAGCATTATCCTCACAAAATACTGTCCTGTTCACTATTTAGTATTTCTTATTTCATTTTTGTGTACATAGACTGTATTTTAGTGAAGCTATTATTTTCTTATTTTCCCACTTTTTGTGAGATTCAAACACTAAATAAAATGAAAATACACATTTATGTTTATTGATTTATAAATAGAAATAATTTTTTTAACTGCATGATAATCAGTCAAGTCGGCAATGGAAATAAGTGTCTTCCTGAATGACTTTTTCCATTATCTTTCTAAAAAATTCCATTGATTATATGATTGTATAATTTCTGTAGGATGATTTCTTTCTTTCATTCCTTCTGTTTTGTTGTGGAATATTCAATTTGAAAAGCAGATATTTTTTATTAATAAAAAAGATTATCTTATAAACATTATTTATGCAATGGGTTACAGTCACTGTCAAATCATCAATGTAGTCTATTTGAACATCTTGGAATACTACATGTTTAACTTCTTAGAGCCTAATGGCCTAGAAAAAAAAAAAAAAAAAAAAAAAAAAAAAAAAAATGTTGGTAGCTTTACTCAAAATGGCCTTTATTATTATTATTACTTAAGTCATGATTCTTTTGCATTTGCAAGTAAGAATAGATAATGAAATCATAATGGCCACATATGATTGGCAGAATAGCTCAATTTAATATTTTGTTTTAAACAATTATACCGTCTACAATTGTCTTACACCAAGGACGTTGTAAGCTCAGTCAATATCTTGAATTATAATTAAAGAGTTAATTTGAAATAAAATTAACATGAACACAAATCTACCTGTTTATTTTGCAGGTTATCTAGGGAAGTTAACATCCAAACTGAGATTCAGGACAGCAATTCGCACTGATGATAGAGTGCGTATTATGAGTGAAATAATTTCTGGAATACAGGTTATAAAAATGTATGCTTGGGAAAAACCTTTCACCCATCTCGTTGCTGCAGCTAGAGGGTAAAATAACTCCATTTCCTTTTGTTTTCTGTGTCTTTTAATTAACTTAGCCATTATTTTACTGATTTTATTTTTTCAAAATGGGAAAAAATAAATTTTACCGTAAGTATATAGTTCAGTATTCATTTTCCCACTTTTCATATCTGCTATCAGTTTTAAATGTCTATTGACACACACTTACAACAATAATTATTGACACTAACATAATTGTACTCAGACACTGAAAATCTGGATAGGAAGACATAAATGGCAGTTATAACTGACATGAATGCTACCGAGAATTTAAACTAATAATTTTTTTTTGTTTATTCAGAATAAGCTTAGTAATAAAAAAAGGAAAATGGTCTAATGGAATCTAAAATCATAACTAAACAGATAAATATATTCTATTCCGATTGTTTTAGATTGTTACTAAAACATATTGTAGGCTTTTGTTCTGTTTGAAATATAATAGTTTATTATTTTCATTACTATTAAAGTATAAAATTAATAATCTCCCAGTAATATTATAATTATATAAGTAATCATAAGTAACTTTAATGCTCTTTGGTAAATAACTTGTTTATTATGTCATTAATTAATGATGATTATCTTTAATTACTTCATTCTCCATACACAAGTTGCTGTCACTGGTTGCCAGTGGGTTTATCTTCCTCCAAAGGTTAATTAATTACTACTTTTAATGAATTAAATAGTTCCATCAAATGACAATATGGATGAATAACATTTCACTTCATATTTATTTTTCCATTAGCTCCATAGCAATATTACACACGGATAAGGCGCGGGACTTATCCAAAGATACTAAAGCTTAAATATACAAATATTCCAGTGATGAAACTCGTAAACCATTGCTTGATGACTCATAGAAACAAACCTTCTGAAAACAACTGACAACTAACTCTGACATTTCGGCACATGTAAATAAGCACCATATAAACATCCAGAACATCACAAAAAGTGCCAACAGATGTTTCTTGAGCATTAACAATATGTTAACAATTAAAACCATACAAAGGTAAATACAAACTGTACAAAATCACTCACAGTCACTAGAAAACACCTTAAAATGAAAGTTAATACTGTTTACTTGCATTTACACACAAAACTATCAATATAAACCATTCCAAACCATTCAAAATTTCCTCCAAACATTGTCGCTCACATCAATCCTTAGAATTACAAACTTTTAATTAATGTTTCATACGTAATACTATCTTTCATCATATTATATATTATTTACACAGTTTCTCTCCATGACAATGCTTATTTATATAACAAATACACACAACTTCACAAGCAATCACACGAAGAAATTTATAAATCCACAATTAATCAACTGCCATCTTGCTATATATAATTCTTAAAGTAAATTTTCATAAAAGGGCTGGGTCTTAGTGCTGTTATAAACTGACTATAATAGGAACACCCTCAGCAGCATCATTCCTAAAAAATTTGATTGTGGATTTAATTTCTGATATCATAAGCTATATTTGTGTCTTAAATATAAACCTTTCTTATTTAATTATTCCTAAAAATACTTAAATAACACTTTGTTGCTAAATATATCATAATTCAAGTATTTTTATCTGTTTATTAATTACATAACTTGATTGAGGAGTAAAGCTTTAAACCAATTTTATAAAAAAGTTAAGTACATAGTGAAAGTCTTATTAGACAACTTTATCAATTTAATTTAAGATTATAGGGTATTGTTTTTATTATTTAAGGTTGAAGCTTGAAGGTAAAAGAAGTATTTGGGAAAATATCATGCTTGGAAAGTGTGGCACCAGTCACAGTTTCATGGGGAATGATACAGGTTGTAGTGGATGCAAGAAGTGGTTTTATTGGTCAAGTAGTGGAGAGACAACATCGGAAAATAAATGAGGTTCTCCCATGACTTTGTTCATTTTGTGTTAGGGATAAAAGATCAGGGAGATGGGCAAAATGATGTGCAAAACAGTTAAGGTCATTGAGGCCTTGGCCTTCGGAGGCTCGGAATATAGGTGCAGAAAGAAGAGATGGCCGCTTTAGTCAGGAGGGTGAGAAGAATGGATGGGAGTTGATGACAGGTTGTAGGGGAAATACAGTTAAAACGATGAACAAGCCACACACTTCAAAATTGTGGGGATAAGTAGGTTTTATCTGTTAACATAGTAAGGAATAGAGGAACCTCGTGTAGAAATAGGTATGGTGCAGTTATCCTTTAGGAATAGATGTGTGCAAGGAAAAAAATAGGAAGAAAAGGATTCTGCTGCTAGGTAGTAGCCATGGGCCCTCTTCTGCACGATCAGTTAAGCATAGGATACTAGGTCACAATATTTTCATACCTAGTGCAACGTTAGGTCTGAAAATAAAGGATAAAGATTCATTTTGTTGGAGTTCCACTAAGGTCAATACGGTAGTGATAGTGTGGGGTCCAGGGAATAATATTGGTAGGAAAGTGATTTGCAGATTAGAGTGACCTGATGAAAATGGTAAAGGAGGCGCAGCATACCAGGGTTGAACTTGTGCAGATCCTAAGTCACCAAGACCAAACACAGTTTAACCATGCTGCTAAACATGAAAATGGAGGTACTACTTAAGAGAGGCATTAGTTCTGACTTGGGGGTTGTGCCTTTGAACACCATTGATAGGTGAGGTTTCACTAGTCAAGGCCTACACCTAAATAGAAGGGGTAAGGGGAGGGGGGTACAATCTAATTTGTTAACTAAAGCTGTAAGGGAGCTACATCCACTGATAATGGGGTCAGGAATGTGCCTTTTTTTAGGGTGGGGGGTGGGGTTAAGGGCTGCTGGTGAGGGGATGGAGGTAGCTGATCTAAAGGATGCTGATTTTAGATCCATGGTAGGAAAAACATGAATAATAAAGAAGTAGATGGAGTTACTAAAACAATAACTGACAGCGACAGAATTGGGAAGCTGAAGGTTAATGCTGAAATTATAACAAAGCCAGCCATAAAGAGTGTTATTGGTGAACTGTAGAAGCATAGTGAACAAAATAATATAATTTGCAAACTTAATGGAGATACTCAAACCAAAAGTAATTCTAGGGGTAGATTCATGTTTAGAAGTAGTACTTGACACTGAGGTTTTTCACAATGGTTACGGAGTGTAATTCAGAAATTTAGTGGCAATTGGTGGAATGGTATTCATACTGGTTAGCAAAGACTAATCAAGTTCACTGTGTTACTTGGGCTAGATTTCTGGGGCAATAAAAAATAAATAATCAGGTTGTTGGCTGCTTACGATAGTGGAAGAATGAGGCTCTTGGGGATAAATTAATTCATACTTGGAGCTCATAAGTAAGAGTAGAATGTCGTTATTCATATCTTTAAATTTACCAGGTGTCAATTGGACAAGGAATGAGATTAACAACACACAGGAACAGATGTTTGGAAATGCCTTAAAAATGAAAGGAGGTTTTACACAGGGAAATGAAACTTGTTAGATATCTTCTTAATAAAGTCTGATGATAACCTTGTAATGTGTCAAGTGTTGAAGGAATTGGCGATCATGAAGCAGTCCTGATGTGTAGTAGAGGATTCAATAAACCAGTAACCTAAATTGAAGGGAAAGTAATTGCAATTATAAATCGACAGTTTTTCAACTTGAAGAAAAATTTCAAGGAAAGTTTCAGCAAATGGCAGGATGCTACAAATACATTTGAATAAAAATGGGAGTACTTCAAGGAGAATATAAAAAAAGGGTGGAGAAATATTTATTCCAAAACAGAAAATAAAGTACAGAAAATATTAACTGTAATAGAGAGTTGAGGTGGTTAAAGAAGTTGGTGTGAATACCAGAATCAACAAAACAAGGAATTAATAATATAAAAGTGGGTGACTAAAGATGGATTTATGGAGAATATTATTGGTGCAGTGGGTCCACTGACCCATGCATCTAGAAATTTCTTTGGCTATGTTGGAAAACTGAGGAGAAGGTATGGTGTTGAGACAATTATAGATAAGAATGGAGAAGAAGTTTCCGAAGATTTGGAAAATGCATAGATTTTAATAAATGGTTTAGTGAGACTATTAGGAATCAGACTATTAGGAATCAGACTATTCAGGAATCTGAGGGTGTAAAGCAGAGAACAAGTTTATCCACACATTAAAAAGGAGCTGACGAAAAATTTTAAATTCGTCATTAAGTAACTAAGGATACTAATTAGACAAAAAGGTGCTGATTTAAATAATATTACCACAGAGGACTTAGAGATAGCAGGTAGTTACCATGTAGCTTATCTTGAAATGTTATTTAAACTGAGTCTGTTTACTTACAGCTTAGCAGAGAAAAGTGCGATAGTAGTACTGGTCCATTGCAGAGAGGTGACAAATGGGGTAAAAAATTACAGGCCTATTCAGTGTGTCATCAGTAGTAAGTACATTAATAGAGAGATTGATATACAACCACATCAGAAAAGTCTGTGAGGAACATAAGTGATTTTTATGTTGACAGCATAACTTGGGCAAAGATATTCATGTGTATCTCCATTATGCAAGAAGTTTCAGATGAAATTGACAAGGCAGCCAAATTAATAGAACAACATTAAATCTTTCAAAGGCATTTGACAGAGCAAGCCATAAAAAAGTGATTTACTGTTAAGAAGAATTTTTAAAAGGTAAAAAGAAAAAAGTTAAATTAGGAAATTCACTATCAAAAGTAGTGGAAATCAGTATTGGAATGCCACAGGGTAGCATAATGGGACTATTGCTATTCATTTTTTCTAATAAATGATTGTGTTGATGGTTTCCTATCAAAAGTTAGGCCTTTTGCAGATGACATAATGCAATGTGATAGGATCAAAATGGTAGAAGACTGTGAACAACTGCAGGGTAATCTGGAGAAGACATTTACGAGGGGAGTTTTTTTTTTTTTTTCAACCTCCAATTAAGAAGCGTTATTCGTTTTCTGCAAGCAGAAGGGAACAGTGTGGCAGAAATCCTTTGAAGAATGTGCCACGGAAAGAGCTTTATGAGTGGAGGGGTTGTGCGTGAATGGTGCAGAAAATTTAAAGAAGGCCTAACTGATGTGCACGATGAAGGAGGTTAAGGATGCAAATCTGCCACTACGGCTGACCTTGTTCAACGAGTTGACAAAGTGGTAAGTGAAAACCGCAGGTTTTTGATAAGTGATTTATTATTGAAATTTCCAGAGGTGTCAAGATCTTCTCTGTACAGTATTGTAACAGACAATTTACGCTACAAAAAAATCTGTGCTCGCTGGGTCCCTAAAATGTTGACCGGCAACCACAAAACTCACCAAATTGCATCGGATTTGAAGTTCATTGATCGTTATCATGCAGATGGAGAAAATTTTTTGAAATCAATTGTGACTGGAGATGAGATGTGGATTTGGTATGACACACCCAAAACGAAACTACAGTCCCAACAATTGATGAACACAAATTCACTGAACAAACCAAAAAAATTCAAAGAGACCTTTAAAACTGAAAGATTATGGCTACCATGTTTTTGGACCAAAAAGGTGTATTGCTTGTGGAGTTCATGCTGCTGGGGACAACGATTAATGCAGCCTGTTTACTGTGAAACCTTAAAATGTTTACAGAGGTCCATTCAGAATAAAAGGAGAGGCATGCAGACTACTGGCATTGTTCTGCTCCATGTCAATGCTCACCCTCACAGTGCTGGTGTCACACAGCGACTTCTTGAACAATTTCAATGGGAGATTTTTGATCACCCGCCATACAGTCCCGACCTAGCACCACGTGACTTTCATCTTTTTGCTGAACTGAAGAAGTGGTTAGGAGGGCAGCAGTACAGAGGAGCTTCAAGACAGTGTGATGACTCATTTAAAGTCATTGGTGGCATCATTTAATGAAGAGGATATTGGACAGCTTGTCCACAGGTATGAAAATTGCCTTAATCTTGAAGGTGATTATTTTCAAAAGTAACCATAAGAGTGCATAACAATTGGTAATAAAATATTTTTTCCATGTCCATTTGTCTTTTATTTATGTCCTATCAAAGGTTGGAAAAAAAAACCCTGCCCTCGTAGGTGGGTAGGTCAACATGGGATGAATATAAATGTAAAGAAGGGTCAGCTTATTAAGTACACAGATAAAAAACTAAATATTAATCATTATAAGGTGGGGAAGGATGAAGATGTTGAAGAATTGAAATGTAAATACTTTGGCATACCATTTGACAACAAACTCAACTGGCCAGGATACATTGGACATATAGTAAAAGAAAAGTTTCAAAATCCTTCACTTGTTTGAGAAAGTGATGGAATATATCAGAGAAGTACTGGGTTACAAAACTTTGGTCAGACCATTGCGTGAATATGGTGATGTGGTATGTGATACCCATTTTATGTATCAAATACAGGATTTTTAAAGGGTGCAGAGGAGGACTGCTGCATTTGTCTCAGAAAATTATATCAGAACCCCAGCAGTAACTGATATGTTAAAGCAGCTGGAAAGGAGTCATTGGAAGACAGGAGGAGGGTGAAGAAAATCACGGGAGTGTAAAAGGTGTACATTGGTGGTGAGGTGTGGTAAGATATTGGTGGAAGAATTAAGAGCATAGCACGCAAGGGAAAAGATGACCATGACCAAAAGCTAGCACTCAATTTCATCCACAAGAGCGCTGGAATATTTTATTTTGTAGGTAATAGATCTAGTTATCAGCATAAATTAATAAGAAAGTTGATTAATAACTTACCAAAAATGCTGAGAGAATTTAAAAATAAATTTTTCTAGGCCAAAATAGGCAAGTACAGGAAAGAGGAAGAATTAGTTCTGAGGGAACTGCCACCAGAACGTGAGCTTGGTAGCAATTATTAAATATGCAGGGATTTGGATTATTAACTCATGTCTTACAGACATCAAGTGAGTGTGGAATGAGGAAACTTCAGAGAGAGAGAGAAATGACAAAAATAACGTGAAGAATGTTGTATAATTGGAAATGGAAATAGATAATTAACAAAAAACAATGCATCATTGGGAAAATAAAGATAAATATATTAATGATTTATGCCTTCTTAAGAATTTTAATTTAACATGTAAATAGATCATAAAAGTTGATGGTTCCACCAGACGGATGTCAGGTGGATCTCTAGTGTCAAATGTATGTTAATAAATTAATGGTGGGTAAATATGGTCCTTATAACTGGTGGAAAATGTTTTGCCTTTGCCATATTATCTTGATGGGCAGCTATTTGGTGGTAAGGCATACATATGATCTTGGGAAGAATTTGAGTTGATATATGAAACATGATACAGCTACAGGTGGGCAGAAAACCGTTAAGCTGTTAATTGTTAATTAATGAAGTTGGCAAAATTACATAAATTTAACTTTTAAGTTAACATAAAAAATCATTAACCTTCTTCTTAAATTCTGTTAAATTGAAATACCATTAACTTTAGTCCGTTACATTGTTTGTTGGTGGCATTTCATTTGTTTGAATTGTGTGTCACGATACGCTAGTACATTCGTCGAGTTAAATAGCAAACGAATCAGGAAATGCAAATGCGAGTGTGATGCATACATTACTATAACTAAAACTATTATGCTAGGCATGACATGGGCGTGAGCAGGAATGCTAGAGTTGTGGAGGGTCTGCAAACCGGCACTCACTGCTTGTTTCAAATTCAATCGGTGACTGATTTTCATATTTTTATAATCTAAAATTTTTATTATGAAGAATATAGTGCTACTTTTTAGTTTAAACTGACATTCGTTACATGATTACATCATGGGAACTGAAGATTTAGAATCTGTTAGTGAAAGCAGCAACACTAACAATAACAACGAGAAGATTAAAAATCCTTGGCCACATTTATGCGATTATGTTGCGTTTAAATCAGGATTGGGAGAACAGTTCATTTATGAATGCAAAGTGTATCTGCCTAAACTTTCTAACATCAAGGCTCACATTTCTAGCCTTAATAATCTAAAATAACACATGAAGAAGATGCATATATCCAAAGATTTACAGTTTAAGGAAAAAATAAAAGTAGGGTCAACTCGTGGGAAAGGGTAAAATATTCAAAAGCCTTATTCAAGTGCTGTGGATCCTTCTGATATATATAGCAGCAAAAATGTGATTTTTTTTTCAATCTCCATCTGCTAATAAAATGTTTTGTCAACAAAGCATTGGTGAATCTTAGCATCGTAGTTACCGATAGCGGTGTATCTCAATCTGGTGTGGACCAATGCATTGTAAACTTTTTCGTTGCCAACATGATGCCATGTTGTAGGGTCCGATATATTTGAGAAGCTGGTTAAAATGTAGAACTCCAGTAAGATTTCCAGAGGGACAGTGGGTAGATATATTGTTGATGGTTAACTTTTAACGGATAACTGTAACTTGCGTTAAATTTGTAAAAATGTAACACTTTAGCTGTTATCGAAGTTAACTTTTTGAGTAGTGGAATTAATAATTAATAAAGTTAACTTTTGGATTAACTGTGCCTAGCTCTGGATACAGTACTGGTGGCATGCCCAGTATTGAGTACCTGGTAATAAGAGGCTTTTTTCATCTAGGATCATGAGAGTGCATACCACTTGGTAAAGATCCTTCCACTGTGAATGTGGATACTTTCTCAGCATGTATTTACATGATTGTCTTTGAGATATTACTGCTCAATTTTTCTTTATAGGTACAACATTCGTGCCAGTTTTTATGTGGTCATCTTGGGATCTTGGCAATCTGTCTGTCTGAACAAACTGCCAGCTATTTTGGGATCTTCTTCAGGATGCTCCTCATCACAGGCATGGTCTGTTCCATATGCAGACCATTCAGCATGTGAATTATTTTTTAATCTAATTCCAATGGAGCACACACTTCTGTGCCAATTTCCCTACTCATCCATTTTTCCTCTTTCTTTTACGATCTATTTTTGTTCCCTGCGAATTTTAATTTTTCTTTCCTTCAGCGTTTTTGGTCAATTATTCATCACTTCCAAAGGTAATTTATTCCAAACCCAGATTTCCTTACATATGAAAGGAAATTTTCCCACATCCTTATGCCTGCAGACAAGTGCCAACTTGTGCTTATGGTCATCTTTTTGCATCCACCACTCTTAATTCTTCCACCAAAATCTTTCCATGCCTCATCATTGATAAATGCCTTGTAAATCCCATTCGAACTCCTTTATTGTATCAGTAACTGATTGTTTTCTGCCGTAATTTACAGAGACAAATTTGGCAGTCTTATTTACACCACCTCACAGTCCTGTATTTGATAACCAAAAAATGGTTCCCACCACCATATTAAAGCAATGGTGTGACCGAAGTTTTGTAACTAAATGGGGTACTTGACCTTTTTTTTTCGAAAGTAGTGCATCTGCTAATATATATATATAATTTTTTTAGAAAAAAATAGAAAAATGCAAAATTTTTGTATGTTTTAAATAGTGGCACCCAAAAAACTCAAATCTTTTCTTGTGACAACAGGGCACTAATGACCTAAGCATTGACACTTCCTAATGCTATAACAACAACAATCTTGTAATGTCAAATCTCAGTTTATTTATTAATTTTATTTATTTATCAAACTTGTTTCATGGATCCCAGCTGGTGAAGGACCTCTGAGATGTGAAACATGTCATGGTTAATACACATACATACAATAAGAGTCATAATCATAGTAAAAACAATTATATGTTACAAAGACAAATGAAGAGAATAACAATAAACATTAATTTTTACAACTGAATTTTGCAAAAGTCATATTGGATGCAATTAATTATTTTGTTTAAATTCTTGAATGGAGTAGGAGTTGCCAATAAGATATCTCACAGTTTTTCTTAAAATATATCTTTATTATCTGCAAACTGTTTTACACTCTTGGGAAGATTATTAAACAGATGTATCCCAGAATAATTAACTCCTCTTTGTACTAATGACAGAGATGTTTGTGTTTTGTACAAGTTATTTCTGTTTCTTCTATTGAAATTGTGTACCTGTGAATTAGACGTAAACAGATTAAAATGATCTACAACAAAGCACATGGGAGAATATATATACTGAGAAGTCATTGTAAGAATATTTTTTTAAAAAAGTAGTCTGCAAAAAGTTCTTGGTTTTACCCTACACAACATCCTAATAGCTCTTTTCTGTGTTATGAAAACTTTTTTACTTTGTGAAGAGTTTACCCAAAAATTTATGACATATTACATTACTTCTAATATTGTGTTATTTTTATAGCTTACTTGTATGTCTGGCTGTGTATAAGTTTTTGTTTTAAACCAAATATAATGTGTTTTTTTTTCCAAAATTTAATTTTAATGAATTTGCCTTGAACCAATTTGCTACTTCACAAAGTACTTCATTTACATTAAATTCTAGATTACTGTTTGGTGTTTTCCTCTCAGTCACTCTTACTCCTAACTTTTCATATAAGTTTCCAGGAAGAGGAGGGGTCCAAGGACAGAACCTTGTGGAATTCCATGTTTTATTTTCTCCCAGTCTGATGAAGCATCTTTACTTATTTTAGAATCAAAAATGAAAACTTTTTGCATTCAACTTTCCATGTATGATTTAAACCATTTACCTGCGGTTCCATAAATACCATAGTATTCCATTTTCTTCAAAAGTAATTCATGATTTACACAGTGAAATGCTTTTGCAAGATCACATAATATTCCTGCAGGGCTCATTTTATTATTCAGTTCCTCAAATGTGTTATTTAAAAATGAATATATAGCCATTTTGATAGATGATCCTTTTTGGAACCCAAATTGTGATTTAGTGAGGATATTATATTATGGACGAGGGTTGTTTCAAAAATAAGATTTCCACATTTTTTTCAGACACAAGGAATTTTATTCGGGGGGAAAAAAAACGATTACACCATTGGAAACGTTGATCTTTAAGCTATTTTTCCACATCCCATTTTTTTCTATGCATTTTTTCTGTCAAGTAATCCACTTTTGCGTTCCCACCTCAAAGAAGTCCGCCACCAACCCGTTGAGAAACTTGCAAACTACTTCTTGCAACTCCTCGTCCGTCTGGAATCGTAGACCGCCAAGGTGCTCCTTCAATTTCGGAAACAGATGGAAATCGCTGGGTGCTAAATCGTGGCTCTAAGGGGGGTGGCCAATGACAACCTAGTCAAATTTTTCGATTAACTCCTTCGTTTGTTGCGACACATGTGGACGGGCATTGTCGTGGTGCAGCCTTACACCTTTGCTTAGTTTTCCCTTACGACGATTTTGGATTGCCCGTCTGAGCTTTTTCAAGGTCTCGCAATAACCTGTGGAGTTAATGGTGGTCCCTCTAGGCGTAAAATCAATGAGCAGTACACAACGCCGGTCCCAAAACACCGATGCCATAATTTTTCTTGGTGACAGTTGCTGCTTAAACTTCTTTGGTGGTTGCAATCCAGTGTGTTTCCATTGGCACAATTGATGTTTTGTTTCTGGAGTAAGGTAATGGCACCACAATTCATCCCCTGTAACAATGGCATATAGGAAGTCTTCATTATTCTCGTCGCATTCACTGCAGAACTTCCGAGCACAGTCGACGCGCTGCTGTTTGTGGACTTCTGAAAGCATGTGCGGCACCCACCGCGCACACACCTTGTGGTAGCCTAGCTTTTCATTCAAAATCCTGTCAATTGAAGCTTCAGAAGCCTCAGGAATTTGAGCAGCCAGTTGCCGGATGGTGATTCGCCGATCTTCGAGCAGGATTTGCTCAACTTTCGCCACAACGTCGTCGGAGATCGATGGCCTCCCGCTTCATTGTTCGTCGTGGACATCCGTATGGCCGTTGGCAAACTCCTTACACCATTTGCGGATGTGTTGAATACTTATACATGTTTCCCCATACACTTCACACAATTGCTGATGAATTTCTACAGGTGGTAACTTTCTTGCGTGCAAAAATCGGATGACCGCTCGAATTTCACACCTGGCGGTGACGGCGGTGACAGGCTCCATCGCTTATGGCTATCAGGCCGGTACTGACCGTTGCAGAGCCATGCTGATTATTGGAATCAGTGGTGGGGAATCTGGCGAACATGGTGGTGTTGCCAGATTTCGCATTGCATCATGCATGGTAAGGGTACAGAGTTGGGAACCTTACTTTTGAAACAACCCTCGTAACATGATTTATTACTCTACAATACATGACTTTTTCAAAAATCTTTGAGAATCCTGAAAGTAATGAAATGGGATGATAGTTTTCTACACATGTTGCTTCTCCTTTTTTAATCAACGGTTTTACAACTGCTTATTTTAGTCTATTTGGAAACACAGCTTGCATTAAGAATTATTACAAATGTGGGCAAGTACACGATTGATACAATTTGAACATCTTTTCAGTAATTTACTTGAAATATTGCTGTAGCTGGAAGTATTTTTATGTTTTAATTATTTCATGAGTTTATTTATTTCTGAGATTGTTACTGCTGGCAATTGCATTTCCACAAATTTATTTGGGAAAGCAGTCTGAAGAAGCCTTAGGGCACTACGTGGGGATTGCTTTTCTATGCCTAATTTCTCTACAACTGAAGTAAAATGTTTGTTAAATATTTCACAAACTTCCCCTATTTCACTATGCATAGATCCATTTTGTTCTATTTTTATATCTTTAGATTGATTTACAGATTTTTCCATATAGTTTTCATCTTATTGGCTGAATTCTCTATTTTCTCTTATATGTACCTGTTCTTGGCCTTTCTCATTACATTTCTTAGTATTTTAGAATAAAGTTTATAATGAGCATTCAGTGTATAGTTATCTGATTCTCTTACTTTTAAGTACAGGTCCCATTTTGTTTTACAAGCTATTCTAATAGCCGTTGTTATCCAACCCATTCATTGTTTGGAGTATTGACAACTTCCTTTGAAAAGTGTGTGGAATATATTGGGAAAGGAATCAAATTTTTCATTAACACCGTGTGCATTGTACACTTCTGAACATTGTTAATTATTTAAGGAATCTATGAAATGTTTTATATTGTTTTCATTAGTATTTGTTCTATATACCCAGCTTTTCTTTACCTGTTTATTAGTGTTTCTGGACTTGATACATAACAGCTGGGCATAATGATCTGAGATACCATTTATTACTGGAAGTATGTTGTAACTACTGTACTGAGAAATGTCCATAAAAAAATTATCAATTTTAGTCCTGCTACTATTTTGTATTCTAGTAGAGAAATTTACAAGTGCTGTTAAGTTGAACATCAAGGCTTCCATATCTAGACTCTCATTGCTGTGATTGAGAAAGTCAACATTAAAATCTCCACATAAAACTATTTGTTTTTATTTTTGAGTCATAGTAGCAAAGACTATAATGGAGATAAACAGTCCAAAATTTCCTGAGTGGGTCCTATAAATTGTTATTACTTTGAGCTCTTCCTTACCATATTCTAGTTTAGTAACTCAGCATTGAAAGTATTGTTCTATACAATACTTACTCGCACCTACACTGTTGCATTGAATATTATTTTTTAACAAAAATTGTAACTCCCTCTTTCTCCATTTTACATCTACAAAAATGAGAACTTAGATTTTAATTTGGGATGGACAGCTGAGATATTCCTATGTCAGACACATGGTGTTCAAAACATCTACATTAAAATTTCTGGAATTTTGAATCTCTTGTAGTCATAAGGTAATGTCATCAGTTTTACTAAATATTCCCCTTATATTTTGATGGAGAATAGTGGTCTGAACACTTCGATTCAATGAATTTAAATTGTTTACTTTATTAGTACATACTGGTATGTCAGATGGAATTTCTAATTTCAATAAGTTTTGATCAGGAGAGACGTTAATTTCTTTTAGACATCTTAATACATTCATTTTATTTAACCTAAAAAAGCTGCAACTTAACACCATTTATAACAGGAATACCTCCTTCACTAACCTTGCATTCCCTGATCTCATCAGCAATAAGAAGCGAAAGCTTCCTTTTACCTCTGAAACTCAGATGGAGTCCATGGCGATTATAACTGTCCCTACCAATGCTGGCCACATCTATCAAACCAATGTGTGAATTTGCTGACTGCCAGAGAACCCTTTCCAACGATGCATTTGTACACCTAATGTTTTGCCACATCGAGGGTTTATCATAATGCCCAAATAAACCCACAAATCCCACATTCGTTTGACGTGTGTTCCTGGAAATGTCTTCCTTAATTGATTAATTGAGGTCCTTATCAAGACCATTTCCTGGTCCCCCTACAATTACAATACAATCCTCCTTTGGGAAATCTTTCCCCAAGTCTTCCACATTTGCTACAACACTTCCAACACCTGCATTTGGTTTGAAAATACTGCGGACTTCATAATCTGGCCCTAAGTTGGACTGAACCATCTCACTGATTTCCCTCCCATGACTGCTTCCAAGTAACAGTACCTTCCTACCTTTAGATACACCCTGAAAAGTTCTCCCTTTAACTTTGCAAGATCCCAGATCATTCATTCCATCATCATGATCCTTGAAATCACCATGTAGATACTCCAATGGCTGAAACAAATTGGATGTCTCCAGCTGAAAACCATCAGACAGACAGCGTCTCCTACATCTCCTGCCAGAGCTGACTACCCTCCACTCACTGTTCTGCCTAAGCCTAAGAACAAAGTTTCCTGCCTGCAGGGCCTTTAAATCCCTCTCTACAGATGCCAGATCTGACTGGAGCTTTAGAATCCATTGCTCCTGATCATTAATCCTGCAGGAGTGACAGTTCCTGGCAATACTGACACAAGAGTCACTGTTACTAACATCACTGCACCTCCAGTGAAACTAGTGTTCACAGTCCTAATTGGTCTTCGGCAATTTCCATACTTAGTATCCATTATGATACTATCAGAAAAACTTAATAACTTAGTAGAAAAAACTTTAAAACATTTACTTTTAAGTAACTACTTGTGTTTCAGTTGCTAAGGAAAAGTAAAAGTAAGATTCTCAGAAAAATGCTAAACAAATACAAATAGTTGATATATCAATACAGAAGTCTTTCTACATTACAGTAGGCAGCATTATAGATGACAAATGCAGTTGTGTATTGTGCAGCGATGTGTCGAACATGCAAGAAATGTTCATCTGGGGGAAGAAGAAAAATTAAATTTTTAATAAACTTCAATTTTAGCCCGTGTCAGAGATTTTTGAGACAGCATTATAACAGAAGCTGCAGAAGTCAGAACAACTGATTCTTCAGTTAACAGGGACACTGGTTATCAACTCAGTGCAGCCTGGAACCCAACTATCAAAATGCTGAAACAACTTTGCCTTGGTAATGAGCAGAAGAGTGGATGATGTACCACGCTGGGATGGCTTTTGTCTTCCACTGTTTCTGTTGCAGTATGAAAACAAATGGTTATTAAGTGACATCTGTGGTTGAAAATGTGGGTTGAGAAAGACACACATCCCACAACTGTGACTTTTTTTACATGGCTAAGAGCCTGAGAATGGTTTATTTAGATAAATGAGGTATCATTTTAATGATTAAGGTTCCTGCTTTGGTCACATCATATCTTATTGGATTTTTTTTGGAATTTGACCCTTAAAGGGCTAAAGTATCAATATTTCAATAACATGGTTTTTTGTTATAAGCCATTTATCTCACTTGATACCTAACTGAAATTGATAAATGAGATATTATTTTAAAGATTAAGGTATCAACTCGGGCAACATTATAAATTAAGAATAACATTTTTCAGAATTTTACCCTTGTGGGGCGAAATTAATAGCTGTGAAAGCAGCGTATTTGAGTCAGTTCAGAGCCAAGCTGCTAGATAACAAAAGCACATACCATAGAGATGATAATAAACTGCTCCACTGGTGCCGACTTTTGTTACGCATATACTACACAAATCAAATATACAATTAATACAAATGAGGCGGTTCTTTACTCATTCTATTCATACCACCAATCTTACTATTCATCATTATCATGAAATTTTTGCATTGGTCATTTAGTTACTATTGTTTTTTATATATACTTTGAGTATTTATTCCCCCAGCTGTCTATTTTTGCCATTTATGAATTTTTATTTTAAATTCCTTCAATGTTTTTGGAAGAGCATTCATCAGTTCCCTTGGTTATTTTTTTTTCCAAATCCCTGACATCATTACTGGCAAAAGAAATTTTTCCCACACCCTTATGCATGAAATTGCATGCCAGCTAGTGCTCATGGTTATCTTTTTCCTCCATGCATTACTCCAAATTCTTCAACCAATATCCCTCCAAACCTCATTACCAACATATGCTTTGTACACTTGGAGCACTCTGTTCACCCACCTTCTGTCTTCAAATTATTTACCGTCCAGAATTTTCCCTATCACTTAACCTAAGATTTATTTATTTAATTTTTTATCACAGAAATACAAAAAACAGTAACTACATTAAATTACAATAAATATAACTATTACTACAGACTGATGTCCAATGATTGCAGCCATTCAATTCCTTCTGTGGTTGCTTCAAGAATATGATGCATTGTACCACTGAATCTACTAAGAGCGCATTCCATGGCAATGTGGTGAATGGTTTGATCGTAGTTACCACAATCACAAGTAGGATTCTATATCATTCCCCACTTGTACATCCAGTAGTTGTATCTACTGCGGCCTGTTCTTACTAGGTTCAGTGCCATCCAGGTTTTCCTATGAAGGTTGAATCCAGGAGACTGTCATGTAGGGTCTTGGATTAGCGCATGTTTGTTGGGGTAGGAATTTGTCCAATCAGTGCACCATGCTTTGCCTCTGTTGAAATTATTTTGGACCAGCTCTTGTCCAAACTTCCATGTTGAATATCTAAATTTTAATCTATTTGGAGCTTTGTGTGTGCAGTCCTGATGAATTGGAAGGGGTGGATATCTTGAGCATTTCTGCCATTCCTTTTTATAGTCGCTTGTCTTCGGAGACTTGGTAGGGTGATGTTAGAGAGTACAGGCCATGTAGGTGTAGATTTAACAGTTCCAGATATGTTCTCATTGTGTTATTTAATTGTACGTTTATCCTTTTTTCTGTGATTGCTATTTAGCAATACTGGACTGCAGTATTCAGCAGTTGAGTATACCAGAGCAAGAGCTGATGTTATGAGAGCTGTGGCATGTGCTCCCCAACCTGTTCCTGAAAGTTTGTGGAGGATGTTATTTTGAGTTTTTACTTTTGCTGCTATTTTATGGATATGCTCCTTATATGTCAATGACCAGTCAAGAACCATACCTAGATATTTTGGATGAGGATTGTACTTCAGTAATTGGTCCCTGAATTTTATTTGAGGTCTATAGAGGAATTTTCTATTGACTAGGTGAAAGGAGCTGACCTCTGTCTTATTTATATTTAGTTTCAGGTGCCAAGTGTTGAAGTACTCATTCAGTTTGTGAAGGTCAGTTGCGAGAATTTCTTCAGATATATTGAAGTCGCTAGATTGTGCTGTCATGGCTATGTCATGTGCGCATGTAAACTTCCTAGAAGTAGTGGATTGTAAGTCTGTGGTGTAGATGTTGAAAAGTAGTGGAGCAAGAACAGACCCTTGTGGTAGTCTGTTGTTTAATCTGTAAGATTTGATCCTATTCCCATTTAGGTGAACCTAAGTCATTCGATTGCATAGCATGTCATTCAACAGAGAGGCAATCTTTTTGCATGGGATAATCCTCAGGAATTTCAGAATAATTCCCTTGCTCCAGACTTTGTCATATGCTGCAATCAAATCTACAAACACTGCCAAGGTCTTTTCTGATCTTGGAATCACTTTACGATATGGTTGGTCAACACCATTACTTGGTCGCAGCAACTTCAGTTTGGTCGAAATTCTTCCTGCTCAGTTGGTATGTAGTCAAGGATTTTTTTATGAGATCCTGTTGTAGATGGCTCTTTCGAGTAGCTTGTGGCATGAACTCGGAAGGGCTATTGGTCCAAAATCTTTTGGGCTGCAGCCAGTTTTGCCTGGTTTCATTATAGCCATTACTTTGGTTCTTTTAAGGAGGTTTGGGACCTAACTACATCACAGGATATAACTGAAAAATTTGGCAATCAAATCTAATGTTCGTGGACCACAATTTTTTTTAGAAATTCTGGATATATTCCATCTATTCCTGAAGCCTTACCAGATCTGGTTTCTATTCAGTGCAATAGAGACTGTGAAATCTACTGCAAATGGAGAGTTTCTATCAGCTCGAAGTAATCTGAGCTTCAGTTCATTTTGGATTTCTTTAGACTTGTTGCTTAAAGTGTTAGTTCTTTTTCTCGTTAGGTTAACAATTATCTGTGCTACTTGATGAGGTTTTATCTTTGAGCTCTTGTAAGTGGTATCTCCAGCGTTACTTCCTAGTTTGCTCAGAAGTGACCATGCGTTTCTGCTTGAATGCTGGAAATTGACATTTTGCATTAATTCTGCCCATTTCTCTTTCCTTGCTGGGTGTAAAGAGCATAGGAGTTCATCTGCAATCTCTGAGTCATTACTGAGTTCATATTCCCTGTACAGCTCATCACATTTCAGGCTCCCCAGCAGGGGATGTATTCCCCTCTCTATCCTCTAGGTTTTCAGCTATAGCACAAAGCAGCCTTGAGAAGCACTGGTAATTTTTCATACAATCTAAATTCCATTTACTGGGATATACTTCCCTAAGATGAAGGCAGAAGAATAGCAACAAAAAAGGAGATAAACACAATTTTATAAGATTGTGGTTTAAAACCATGATGTATTGATGCAGTAGATCTCAGAGTATGCATACCTCCCTTGCCAAAATTGCATGAATTAGGTTATGAACAAAAATATTGTAAAGTTCATATACTTCTTTTTTGTCTGTTAATCACTTGATGAGTTATGGGTCTACTTTCATTATATTTTTTTCACTGCCTATAAAAATTTGTTTTCATTAGTGTAATTTTTCTTTAACTCGTGTGGTTTTCATTCAAATCTTCTTTCACACAGACACACACACACACACACACACACAGAGAGAGAGAGAGAGAGAGAGAAAGAGTGAGAGTATTTTGTGTTGGAATTATGAAATTCTATGCATCAATCTGTTTATCAACAAAAAAACTTAGTTGTGTTTAAATGAAATATATAATGATGAGAACATTGTCTATTGATGATGATAGAATACAACAATATATAAAATATAAACAGACCTGGGTGTTTAGATGAATTGTAATATTCTTGCAGGAAGGAGATGAATGCAGTGAAATTTATGCAATATATCCGAAGCATAACCCTCTCAATGAACATATTTGTTACTCGGATATCAGTCTTTGTCTGTGTGTTGACTTATGTTCTACTAGGTGAAAATGTAACGGCTGAGAAGGTTTGTGATGCTTATTAATTTTCTATTTATTTAAAAGACTAAAATATGTAGAAAGATTTATACAAATCATTGATCACTTATTTTCTTCCACTTGTAAAGTTATCTGTATCATTTGTAAGTGATGATACTAATAAAAAATAATGAAACATCTCAGACCTCCTTCAAGTATCCTGAAATGTATACATCACAATGTTCTTTAAAATAAATAGAATATTTTCTATGTTACTTCATTCTCAACCTTATTTAAAGGTTTAACCCATTTGTATACATTTTTGTTCATCAAACTGTGTGGTGAGACTTTCAAAATCCTTGAATGATTTAATAGTAATCTGTTGTTCCATACTGACAAGTTATGTCCCAAAAGTAATGTGTCACATTTTTAAAACAAATTTATTGATCTGATAGGTATAGCACCTTAAAATTCTTAAAAGTAGGAAACTTCTACATCGATACATTTTTTCCAGCTCGATTTCCATGCCTCATATGCTCCCAGGAAGTCCTTGGCAGAGAAATCCTTTAGAACCCTCATTGTACTTGCTTTAATGTTGTGCAAAGTGTAGAAATGCATTCCTTTCATGACACTTCTCAGCTATGGGAACAAAAAGAAGTCTGTCCGAGCAAGGTCAAAACTATATGGTGGCTGTGGCAATGTTGCCACACCGATGTGGGTCAGGTAGTCTGCTTCAAAAAAAGTGGTGTGGGCCAGCACGTTGTCATGGTGAAGCTTCCATGAAGTGCTGATCTCCTTTCTGATGTGTGTGATCCAGGTGATCAGTTTCTGGAGCACTTGTTTGTTGAACTGGGCAATTATGGTGTATCCAGGATGTATGGTCACACTATGCACTATCCCCTTTATATCAAACAATTAGCATGACTTTTATGTGCGATTTGCTCATGCGAGTCTTCTTGGGACAGGGAGATGCCGAAGTATGCCACTTCATGCTTTGCCTCTTCATTTCTAGATTGTACTCATCCCCAGTGATGACATTGTCCAAAAAATTAGACTTATCAACACAGAGTTGCTTGAATTCTTCATACACTTCCACTCAATTATTTTTTTGTGCGTCTGTCAAAAGTTTTGGGTTAAGTTTGGCGAAACCTTGCGCTTGAGAAAATCTTCTGATATGATCCACTTAACAGTTTTTTTTTGGTATGTTCAATAAATCTGGCACTAACCGAGTACTCATTTGATGGTCAGAGTTCAGCAACTGGTGCACACAAGTCACATTATCATCATTTCATGACATTGAAGGGCATCCTGGTCAGGCTTCATGGGCGATGTCCTCTAGACTTTCTTTCAACATGTTGTGCCACCTGTTTGCCTGGAATCTGGACATGCAGTCATCACCAAAGACTTGCTGAAACATCTTGAAAGTTTACAGTGGCATCTTGTTTAGCTTCATGTAAATTTTGATGACATATCTTTGGTCAAATGTTTTCTCTATTATAAGTTCAGCCAACTACTACACAGGAGCTCACAGCTTGACACATTCTGACCTCCCCATGGCATAGAGACAACTGAGCACAGAACCATTTGAAAGCTTAATCTCCCCCCACTCTATTCAAACTGGTCTGACTGATCAGTGACGCATTACTTTTGGGACCGATCTTGCTGCATTACTTACACCTACCAACAAATAACATGATTTCCTGGTGTTAAACCAGTTAGGTTTTTTTCCCATGCATTTGGCATTGCTACAAGTGTTCATGTTTATTTGTTATATCAAGTGTTAAAATAAAATTATGATTTGCTGCTAACAAACGCCTCAAAAAAAGCTTTGTAGTATTTGGAAATGTTATTAGTAAAAGTTTGACTTTTCTGATTCAGTTAAATTTAATATGGTGTTATTGGTTTATTTTTAAGTTATTGATTTTGATGTGGGAGATAAAGTTATACCATATTTGAATATCTGAATTTGTAATAAAAATGATGAGTTTGGCTGGGATGATAATAATAATAATAATAATAATGAAATGAACTAGTTGACATGAAATTCGATAATAGATATAAGGCCTTTATGAACATCTTGCAACAGACAAAATAAAATGTATATTGAATTTTATAAGAAATGAATTTTTGCAGTTTACACATTTGAATGAGTTTACTACAATATGAGAATAACTTACGGTGTTATCTGAACAGAGCAAGTTATTGGTGTCTTAATTATCTGCAGTGGGCAGCATTTTATAGGTAAAGTGTTACCATTTTCCAGAGATGGTAGTTATCTGTGCATGTTTACTTTATGGGGTGTATGGCAACTGTACCAGCAGAACACAGCTCTGATACTGGCAAGGTTGACCAGTGATTGTAGACCGCTAGTGCCCTTTTCTACTCTGCATTTGACTGTCTGTGGCATGATATTGGTGACCTCTCCCAGCTGTGCTTAAATGTCTGGTATAATTGAGCTAGCTGATGAGATCAAGATGCAATCTTCATCATGTGATGCCTGGCAAGGAATAACTGCTACCACATCATGAAATTCAAACCCAGCTTGGTTTACTCTTTATCATGGTGGCAGAGTGATAGATTACCAACTGAAGATTTTTGCAGCTAACCCTTTGTTATAGACCACACGAAACAGAAATAGTGCATATTGCACTGTATTGTCATTTTGATGTACTGAGAAGGCTGATTTTGACAGACGATCATGCCCACAAAATCACTTTACATTTGGAGGGTTTATCAACAAGTGAAGTTACCTGACTCGTAATAATATTGTTTACTCAATGAGTTACTTAATTTGTACAGCTGATGGTTAAGGCTTACTTTGTACTAGGGTTTTAAGGGAAGTCATCTTTGCAGATGCGGATGTTCAGTGCTTGACATTAGGGATGTAACGGATATCCGCATCCACAAGTGCGGAACTTTCACGTGAAATCCTACATCTGCTTTCACATCTGCATCCGCAATTTTTAATACGGATGTTTTGTTTAAATTGCAATATATATTATTAAAAATTGTATCCAAGACCTTGATTTTGAACTGGGAACCATCCATACCCGAATCACACGTCACAAGCAGCTGACTTTAGAAGTACTGAAATATTTGTATTAAATCATATAAAAGTACATTTGTGTTTTGGTATAACAAAAATAAATAATTTAAAAAAAGTACATTGATTTTACTATGTTTGAATATTTATTTGTCGTTACATCCAGATTTGTCTCTTGACTCAGATGGTAACGGCGTACGATTGGGGTACTGGAAGTCCCTGGTTCAAATCCCTGTCTCAGCTGTAATTTTCTTGGGTCTTAAAATAGTCACCTCTGGCAAAGCTTTGATTTGTTAATGCTAAGATGCTGGGATGCTCTGTGGTTCAAATTTCACGTAACCTGTAGGTCACCTTTTAAAAATAGGTGACAACGATGGAGGTGTACTGTGCAGATGGTAAAGAACTCTGTGACTAGAATTTTAAGATCACATGAAATTATTATTATTTTACAGAATCTTTGCAGTGTGTATTTAAATTAATATTTATAATAAACTTATTATTTTTTATTAAAAATAATATTGAGCGAATCGAAAGGAACTCAAAACAAAACAAACACGTAAAATATGAAGTGAGTGACACTTGACATTTCATTGTGACTATGTTCATATACACGAGAATCTTTCAATCCAGTACAGTGATGATCATTCGTCAACACTGCATTGGGATTTGGGATAGTATTTTCGTGCATAAGAGATCAAACAATGAAGTAATAGCAGGAGTCAGGCAAAAAAAAAGGTATTTTAATGAACTTAATTACTTTTGTAGATTATAAAGTACGCCTACGCAAAATAAAGTACTGTACTCTATAATAAAGTATGAGTGGTTACCCTAGCTGTGATCCTCAAATCACTTTTAAGGTTTTTTTTTTTTTTTTTAACATTAATTCCATGAAACAATGAAGTGTATATTTTATAGGAGACTCAAGACAGAGTAGGAACACGCCCATCACACAGACTAGCTAGCAACCAGTGTGGTGCAAGGGGGGCGAGCTGTCACTCGTCCGAGTGTCAGTTTGGTGACACTGCAGGCTCGGTGCGGTCTAGTGTGGTGCGTCCTTAAAGCGGCCTATTCACAGCCCAAATTATAGGATATCTGTGTAGAACTACCGTAGGATGAGCTCACCCATTCACGCTATTCTAGATGTTCCAAGCAATCCATTCCACTCATACTTTTTCATGGCACACCATATGTCCTTATCGCACACTCATAGGATGTTTCCTCCAGTGTCTATAGCTTGTTTCCTCCAATAGCTTCCCTCAGTATCTATAGCTTGTTGGACAGCAAGGACCCTTTTTGCTTGCCTGGAAGTCCACCGACATTCAACTGCATCCACGAACCATCAATAATTTTTTTATAGAAAATCGGATCTCGTAGGTCTTACAAGTTGTACTGTGAATGTGCCACTAGAGCGGTGGGAAGGTGGGTGGCGCGCATGGAACTGAGCGTGGTGGGTAGATGGTAATGGTCTGGCCTCACATTCGAATCCCATGTCTGGGAATCCAGATTTGGGTTTTCTATGGCTTCCCCAAATGTCTCCTTTAAAAGTCGATGTCCAAATTCCTTCCCGTTCCTAGCCCCGATCTTTTCATGCCTCTAATGACATCGACGTCGATGAGGCGTATAGTTATAAGGCAAAAGAAAAAAACGAGCACTCAAATGCACAGTGGCATGGCCTTGTGTTTGACTCTTGAATTAGTATAGCTATGAACTCCATAAAGTTCATATGACAATGACTGGTTTTTAGAGACATGCGTCGTTATGTACATAGTTTAATTAATTTGTGAAATCATCCCACTTTTTTTGTTGTTGAAAGATGAGGTAAAAATAAATCAATATGGCAATATTATGTGGAAATAATATTTACTTGACATCCGCATCTGCATCCGCAAAGATGACCTCCGCAACAACCCTAATTGACATCCGCGGATGTGTATGTTTACGGAAGCGGATGTGGAGGTCAAAAATAAATTTATAATTATTTAGATTTTAATATTTTATCAAAAATAAATTTAAATCAAGATAAGCATATATCTTTATTTTTTTTCATAAGCAAAGTCTACTTGCATATAATACTGCCATATTGATTTATGTTTGCCTCATCTTTCAACAGCAAGAAATGTGGGACGATTTCACAAGTGAATTAAGTTATTTACATTACCAAGCATGCGTCTAAAAACCAACTTTTGCCTTATGAGCTTTTCAGAGTTCGTGGCTTGACTAATTCAAGGCTCAAACTCAAGGCCATGCCACCGCACATCTCCATACTCGCCTTTTTTCTTTTACTTATGACCATACGCCGACGTCGAGGTCTTTCGAGGCCTGAGATGATCGGGGCTAAGAACAGGAATGAATTAGGCCTTGGGTTCTTAAAGGAAACATTCATCTGCAGTGATTTGGGGAAACCATGGGAAACACAAATTTGGATGCCTGCACGGGGATTCGAACCTGCGTTCTCCCAAATGCAAGGCCAAAGCATTCACCTACCACGCTCGGTTCCATGCCCGCCACCCATCTTCCCACATTCCTGCCACTCTAGTTGCACTTTCACAGTACAACTTGTAGGACCTACGATGATCGATTATCGATAGAGAACTCTTGATGAGCCATGAAAGGGGTTACAGGACTACACGCAGGATTTGTTGCATGTTGTTGGACTCCCAGGCAACCAATAAAGGTCTTTGCTGTCTAACAAGCTATAGATATTGGAGGAAGCTATTGGAGGAAACATCCTATGAGTGTGCGATAAGGACACATGGTGTGCTGCGAGAAAGTATGAGTGGAAAGGATTGCTTGGAACATTTTGGTTCCCTTTTGTTAGCGTGAATGTGTGAGCACATTCTACAGTAGTTCTACATGGATGTACTATAAGTTCGACCGTGAACAAGCTGCTTTTCTTTACGTACAAATTCAAACTTGTAAATTTGTCACTTATTTAACAACACCATTAAGTTAATTGTTACTTTTATTGCAAGATCATCAGAAAAAAAATTCTCTTTGTGGTTAGTCAAGCGGCGGTGGGCAGAATCACGTATATATAAAAAAAGAATAATATATATTTCAATGTGACCAAAACATCCGCTATCCATCCACAATAAAAATTGTGGATGCGAAAGCGGATGCAGGATTTCACGCGAAAGGTCAGCACTTGTGGATGCGGATATCCCTTACATCCCTACTTTGTACCAGTTATCTGTGAACTGTGACTATTGTTGATGAACAAATCTCCCGATTTTGGCATATTAATCCTGTAAAGAATTTTATCCAGCTAAATGCTGATTACTTGGTACATCTGAAATAATGGGAATTATATCATGTGATACTAATCATCATTTCTGGTGTCTAAAAATTACAAAGAATCCTCCATTCATAACTGCACAAGGTATTGTTCATTGATGTCTGAGGCAGATGACTATCAGCAAAGTGTTTGGATATAATGAGGTAATGCTGCACACCTTAGACACAGCATTAGTCGAGTGCAGGAAGGTGGCAGTTCAGCGACTTGCTGACATGGTATTACATGGGATCACCATATGTCTCTTCTGCCCATTTATTGACATATCGGAGCTTAGTGGTACAGGACCAACAGCCTCCAACACACAAAGGTACTGTATCACCAGCATTTTGGAGAATAATTCTTATTAAATGATGATATTGAACAAACTCATCAGGAAGGTATCATCATTGATTTCCTTCACCATGCTGATATCACCCAACTGGAATTCCCACCTTGTACTCCTAGTATGCACCCTACTAATAATAAATAATAATCTCATCTGTTCACAGGGTCATAGGGTTTCTTACTGCCTATACGATCCTCCCCTACTGTATCCACTTATCATAGTCCTATTGGGTATAGAGAACTTGCTGTTTAATGTGAAAAACTTCACATTACATAAGGAGCTGTGTCATATGAGAAAATTGGTTGAAGAGGGACTGGAAATCCCAGCTGAATCAGGGTTTTGAACTGGGGATCTTTCAATCTCCAGTGAAATATCTTAACTACTCAGTTGTTCATAAATCCTACTTAACTACTTTGGAATCAACTGAAAATTTCTTGATGTAGGGACTTACCAAAGAATCTGCAGGATTTACAGAAAACTGACATTGAAAAAAGGGGTCACCAATTAATTAACAAGCTGATTGATTGTAAGACTAGATGGAACCAAGCCTGTATCAGTGCAATGAGATGTATTACTACATATCAAAGCTGCAGAAATTCCATTGCATAACTCCATACCACTGGACTGTTTTGTTGAACAGAAATTAATGTTGTTTGACCGTATAGTGTAAAATGTAATGATGCAAAACTGACAATGTTACATCAACTTTTCAATGATGTTTTTTTTTTAAATTTGTATGTAATTTATAAATGATTGTATTTATAATGCAATTATACCTGATAATTTCAGGTATTTGTTGTTACAGCTTATTTCAATGTGATTAAACATTCTATGAGTGAAGCATTTCCAAAGGCTATTGGTTTTGTAGCTGAGGGTCTTGTATCTGCAAAACGTATTGAGGTAATGTGTAAGTTACATGGCTATGTAAAGGAATTTCTAATTCCACCACATATTTTAAAATTAACCATTACATTTATTCATATACAGAGATTTCTTCTTCATGATGAATTAGAACATCCCAAAATTACTGATATTCATCACCAAACCCTAAGTCTTAATGGTAATGAAAAAGAAGTGAAACAGAAGCAAGCTCCTAGCTTAAGTTTAATCGAAGTAACAGCAAAATGGCAAGATAATTTGACAGAGAATACGTTGAATCAAGTTAGTCTTACTGCAGTTCCAGGCAAACTGCTTGCTATTATAGGTCCAGTAGGAGCTGGTAAGGTGAGTATGGTAATCCGTCATTTAAGAAAAATAGCATATGTGGCATATTTATCAGAAAAATTACTTTTACTTAAATAATCAAATAATAAATATTATGTACATTCAAAGCTTTTATTTGTAATTTAAGACCTCTGTGAACTGAATAAAAACTGTTTATGAGCATTTAAGGCCACTGATTTATACATTGTGATCAAATTGCATCCAGCTACCTCAATAACTTCACAGTCTCAAAACTTTTTTTTTTTACGCTTTTGGATTGCTACCTTCTTTAGCATATCCAAAATACACTACTTACATTTCTACACAAAGTTTTGAAAAACTGTGTTTGAATGATTCTCCAAGTAATAGTAATTGATATCAACTTAAACAGTTTGTTACTAGCTCTATAAATAGGCAGTGTCAATGGATTTTAGGCGTTATAAATTTTTATACATGATAAATTTTTAGGAGTTATGTGATAAAATAAATCCTATTCATGCACTTGATATTTGTTTTAGCAGAATAAACACGTGAAGCAACACTTATACTAATGTAATGAAGTTAAGGAAAAAAGAAACAGCTTTAGGCATTGTAAATTATGAGGAAAGGGGAAATGACATAATTTTGGTTTTACACCTTATTCATGCTGTAGGAAACGAGTCATGTGGTTTGGGAGGTGTGCACATGCCAAAGTTTAACACATTCATACCATTAGTATCAAAAACATGAATGCCAGCTAAATCTGAAACTTCAGCAGTAAATATTGTGTATTCTACTGTTTGTCATATATGTTTTTCACTCGTTGCAGCCTTCAAATTTGGTGACTTATACTCATGTGTGTTTTAACTCTATTGCATACAAGTTTTCATCAAATGAAAATATTAGCGTCTTTGCAAAGGTGAAAACATATTTGTTCCTGCAGTAAAAAATTAGTTTCTCATAGATTTTGTGTTCAATAAATATAAAAAAAAATATTTTGCTAATATAAACTTTACAGATTGTAACCAGTGTAAATATTTCCATAAGTATAAAACTACTTTTTTTTGTTGATAATATTGGCAATGGAAATTGAGTAGGATAGGAAAAATAACCCATCACTTCCCACCAATGAAGACGGGAGAGCATTATGAACACAAACAAACTTAAGAATAGTTCGGTGAATAATCTTAATTATGTTGGATGCACGGGGAAGGATTTGTGCACATCCAGACCTACCAGATGAATGACTCATAGATGAACCAAGTGGGAAGGGTGGGGATTGTAACAGTGGTGGGGTGAGAAAGTTAATAATCATTCTCAGTAAAATTAACACATTTTCTGAAGATATGTTGTTGATCTGATTAAGAACCTGTAACTGCTCTAACCGGTTAGAGAATTCAGAGTTTTTCCAAACACCACTACCTTTCAAGAACTCCATAGATGGGAAAACACATCCCAGACATTGTAAGATAACCTAAATTTTGTTATTTCATTGCCAAAATTTGTTTAAAGATTGTTGAGCTAGCTCCAGTTACATTGCATTTCATGTTTAAAGTCATTTTCTTATGTATTTCAAGGATTAAGTATAGATAAACAGTGTTATTAAGTTGGACCGTAAAGTAAATGTTGCAACTTAAGGTAGTTCTGCTTATTTTATGATAGAAAATGTTGCATTCATCCTCAGAGTTACTTTAATTCATGAATAGTGAAACGAAATAAGTACCTTGTCAGATAGGAATTTTCATTGATGAGATATTGGCATTTCAAAATCAAAGATGGCCTAAATTAGCAAGACATAGAAAAAAGAAAAAAAAAAAAAAAAAAAAAATCCTGAAACCTCAATTTGATAGATAGGAAAGTGTTTCATATCTCAGAAGATACACAAATTCTAAGTGCATGACATAAAAGTTTGAGAAATATAGTTAAAATTTAAGGGTTGCTTTTAGAAGTTTTTGTAAAATTTGCAAAACATGTGTCTGACAGGAAAATGATGGAATAGAAGAATACATGTGAATTCTTAGGGAGAGACTATATATGAAAGAAAGTACAATTCCTTCTGAACATTTTGCAGCAAGTCACGTTAAAATCCATAAAGTATTTTAGTCAATACTAGCTGACCCGGCAATGCTTCACTATTACTGGACTTGAGTAGGCACATATAAATTTTAAACTGCTGGAAAACATATGGAGGCAGTATTTTTCTGTTTGTTTCAAAGTATAAGTGTACAAATTCTTATCTAAATCGGATAAAAATGTCGTTTGCCTAAATTAAGGGGTAAAAACATAATGGGGGTGGAAAGGGGGAGAGGGGATGAATATTCAGAAACCATACATAGGCAGTGTTTTTGTGTTTGTTTTAAAGTATAAGTGTATAAATTGTTATCTAAATCGGATAAAAAATGTGGTTTGCCTAAATTATAGGGTAAAAACGTAATGGGGCTGGAAAGGGGGAGAGGGGATGAATATTCAGAAACCATACGTAGGCAGTATGTTTATGTTTGTTTTAAAGTATAAGTGTACAAATTCCTATCCAAATCGGATAAAAAATGTGGTTTTGCCTAAATTATGGGGTGTTATGGGGAATAGGGGGTGACTTTTTGGAATTTTTTTTTCACAGGAACCTTCGCAGACGCACACTCGAAAACTCTCCAAAGTTTCATTGCAATCTGATAAATGGTATAGGAATGCATAGAAGACGAACAAACCCACAAACATTGATTTTTATATTAGTCAATATGGGCAAAAGTAAATTGTTTATAGTTTAAATAGAATTTATCTACTAATTAAGATTTGATATGAAAATATATTTTTTTTACAGCGAATGTATCATAGATACAGAAATTTGGAATAGTATCATTTTTAATGTTTATAATTGGACTACATATTGTAAAAATTTCAAGTTGATAGAGAGTAGTTATATTCTATAAAGATTCAATGACGTCATGAGAAAAGCAGAAGTAAGTTGGTTCACACACCTCAGTTATAAAAAGGCACCCCTGGAGGGGGGAAAATGTCAGTTGGTTGTGATCACTTGGGCAGGCATCCTGTCGGGTTAGCCAGTGGTTTGGCGTGAGAGATGATGAGACGATACCTGGAAGTATCTCCATTTTGGCAGCCATCTTATAAGTGTTTGGGCGCGTATGACTTAGCCGCAAAATTCTCATGTAGCTGTAATCAGTTGGGGGTTTGTGAGGGTTGATCTGGCTTGATTCACTTATCAGTACCTGCAATATTTATTTGTGAGAATATTTCCGATGCTTACAGATTGTTTACCGCACTTATAAAATTTTGATGATAAATACAGTGAAATTGAAATTTATTTGGAACCACAGTTAACTTTTATTCTATTGCCTACCTTTGCTAGTTAAGGTGAATAGCTAGCTGGTGATCGAGATAAATAATAATATGTTCTCCTTAGCAACATTATGGTCACAGTTTAGACTAAGCTGTTAAGTGTTAACCAGCACTAACGGTTTGTTCCTGATAACATCAATCGTCCTCCTATCCTTGATTGACATGAAGATCCCACCAGTAAAAATTCAATTAATTTAATTAAATTAAATTGCAATGGAGCACATGCTCCAGTGGCAACTTCCCTAAACTCCCATCTTTCCCCTTTTCTGCATCCACATACATTTACCCTTTACAAATTTTAACTTTAAATTATTTCAACATTTTTGGCAAATTATTCATCATTTCTCTTGGTAACTTATTCCAATCCCTTTCTCTGACATATACAATAAAATTATTTCTTTTTATCCGGTCAGGAGTATATCCATAGAAAATTTCTTTCTTTATCTAGACTGGTCATACAGGGATTATACTTTCTCACAACTATTGTTGGATAGTAGTAACAATGAAAGTGCCTTTAAGCAATGAAAATGAGGAAGGATCTTACTGCAGATGAAGGCAGAAGGGTGAAACAAACACAAAAACAGGAAAACACTTTACAATATTTTGGTAGGCTTTGGTGTTTTCACGTCCCTCCTTGTTGAATGGCCAGTTACTATTTACATGAACACGATTTTAAACTGAAATATTATAAAGTCTTTTCTGTGTGTGTTTGGCTCTCTCAAAATCTGTTTTCTAATGTGGCAAGATGTTCCCAACGCAGTATGTAGTTTCGTTCAGCTATTTACAGAACACCTCTTGGACCACATATCGTACACCAAGCACATTAGGCTTTTTTTTTTTTTTTTTTTTTTTTTTTTTTTTTTTTTAAATACTGCTTGAATTACTATAGGACAAACAACCTCTATAACAATTAAAGAAAAACTACATCAAACACTGGAAAGGGAAAATGTGCTTTCTGCCTGCGGACCATTTGCACAGTCTTTGCGAGCCTCTAGTGGTCCGCAGACCACATGCTGAGAAACACTGCTCTAAAGGACATAAACTGGTGGTTTATTTCAAACAAATTAGTTCTAATTGTACAACAAATACTATCTAAGTTGTAAAAAGAAAAGAACAGTTATAATTTGTAATCTCATGTTTAATATATACAGAAAGAAATTAGTTTTGGGATGTTTACATAGATTGCAATCTAAATTTAAATCAATAATTTCTTCAAAATCTTATTTCTCTATCCTTCTCATTAAGAATGATAGCTGATGTGGAAAGAAGTAATTTGTATAGTTTGAATACCTGCTAAGTTGATGAAAAATATTCTGGGGAAATTCTTCGCAAGCATAGAAGACATAAGTCTCCAAAATGTGCTGTAAAAACTATTCTTGAAGGAAATCCACAGATATGGTGAAAAAGTCAGTTTAGAAAGTTTAATATGACAACATATTTGGTAAAGAAGTCTAAAGGATGCTTCAAAAATTTGCACCGAAGTAGGACCTCTAAGTTTTATGATTAAATAAAATTGAAAATATGAAAGCAGGAAGAGGGCATGCTTACATGTCATTCATCTCTGAGCATAGTGCCTTATTGGTGCAAGGGCAGGGCTCTTGACAGTCATCCTGGTAAGAACAAAGCCGTACCAGTGAGTAGAGATAGACAAATAGATTCTGTAACTAAGTCAATAAGGCAGAGATTATAGAACAGTGGAGTTAAAATTAAAAGAATTGAAGAAAAAGCCCACTATTACTTCTTAAATGGGAGGTACCATTACTAAAATTTTTCATGTATAAAGAAAGAGGGAGAATCCTTTTCTTACCACAGGTGATAGAACCGTGTAGAAACAGCAAAACACAATTGCAGAACATGTAGAATTTTTAGGGGTTATATCTCTCTTTAACAGCAGAACAAGGAGTGGACAATGTGTGAGTGAGAAAGAAACAAATTGTTAGAGTTTCTTATTTACATTCAGCTTCTTTTTTCACATTTTCTATACATATTGGTACCATGGTGTGGGAACTCCTCTCACCCCAGTTAAGGTCACAACCATGACAGGACTTGAATATTTTACCCCTTATAAGAAGACATAAGTGAAATTATAGCAAAATTGACCTGTTTTTGGTATTGAAAAAAGTGATTTGTGTGTTTTTTCTGTTATATCTGCAGGTGACTTGAACACTAAGAATGAACATTTTTGTAGTTGATTGATGTTTAATTTTTTTTTGTGTTTTTCTCATTTTTATAGGTGATATAAACATTTAATATGAACATTTAAAACGAACAGTTTACAAAATGAACATTTATTGAAACAAAATTATTATGAAAAATTTTCAAATATGTGAAACAATTTAAAATGTTTATTTGGTATTATTGATGATATTGATGCTATAATATTTTGAAAATTTTTGTGGTATAAGTCAGAGAGAGTGAAAGAAGTATGAATGGCAGACCAGCCCCAACCGTAGCTAAATAAGAGGGAGATATTTAGGATTTTTAGGTTTTTCAGTTTTTATTCTTCTTTTTGGAAAATTTCAGTTAGTTTTCAGTAGAAAATAACTTGTAAGCTATCTGTTAAATTTTGTAACTGCGTGACAAAATTTTGTTCTTAGAACCACGAGTTAGATTGGATAGAGTATTAGTACATTTCATTTCTATAGATAGTTTTTATGTTTATTCAAGTTATAAATCAGTTTAACAGTTTTCAAGATAATATTTTCAATTTTGTAAGTCTTCGGCATTCGCCTGGAGTGGGAATGTTCATACTTAAAGTATTTATATTTCTCTAAGCGGTTATAGTTAGGATATTTTTCATAATAACTAAAGTTAACATTTATTTAAAGATCTAGCGATTGGTAAAATTTCAGAAAGATTGAATTATTTTTATTGTCAAGGTCAAATTAGCTAATGTGAGGACTTCAGACATGCGATTTGATATCTGATCAGCTTCCCAGCAGCCACCCCTGTGAATAAGGAAGTGAATACATTCTCACAGTTTGCGTGAGAACAGTCGATAGGAATATTTGAGAAGCAGGAAGTGCTATGTGATATAGACGCGTGCGTACAGTTGTTCGGTCTCAGTCGTACGGAAGCAGTCGGCACGAAAACATTAGCTCAGTAGGCCGGAAAGTTTTATATCTAGCACATCACTGAAAGTTTTATTTTGGAAGGATGCCACTTGTTTTATTCATGTTAACCATAATATCGTATTAAAATAGTATTTCTCCAAGTGAGGCCTCGGGACTGTCTAAATTAACTAAACTTTTGAACAATGGGAGCGTGTGACGAACTTTTACTAGCTTTCTTCAACTAGTGATTTAATTCTTTGAACTATTGGGGTGTGGGCTGGCTTGACCGGTTAATCGAACTTGTAATACATTTCTTTGGAAAAGTTGTCTGATTGCCTGTACAGTTTTTGGTTTTGTGAAATTAGGAAGAATATAATTGTTTAAATGGCAATGAACTATTTATTGAACTTTACCTTTTCATAGTTTTCTGGTTAAAACCTAGGTGGCGGCCGTATTATCCTAACTAAGCCAGAACTGTAGCATCCAAGGCTACACACGGTCAGAGTTAAGATTCAAGTTTATGCAGAACCCCTCTGCAAGCTCGTGTCTTACAACATGAATAAGGTTTTAAACGGAAATATAAAGTGTTTGTATTTCTTTGGCCTTCCTGCCTGATAAGTGGTGGGCTATTTTCCCTATCCTCCTTATTTTCATTGCCTAATAGCTCTTTAACTGTCACTGCTATCCAATATATATTAATTAGGATGCTAATAAGAAGAAAAATAAATAGGGGAAGAGAGAGAAATAATTACTTACCATAGGAAATTACAGGATGGTGTGTAAACTGCAAAAACAAACAACACATTACAATTGTTAAAGTTCAATCGCGAAAATTTTTGTATGTGCTGTTTCCCAGGCCTGCCGCTAGCTGTTTGAGCACCCGCGTGCAATACCGATTATGCCGCCCCCTATCTAACTACAGCCAGTGGTGGATATAGGAATTTTCCGAACCGGGTCAAAAGAATGTGAGATTGCCGCCCCTTCAAACATTATTTGCCGCCCTTATTGTTGCCACACCGAGTGTTGCCGGCCGCCTGAAGCAGCTGTTGAGCTAAAAAAAAAAAGGTCGCCCGCTCCATAATAGGCTGCAAATCGACAATGGAATGACAACTATCCCGTGGCGGCGACTATTGTTCACTCGATTTGCCGCCCCCCCTCGACCTGCCGCCCGCGTGCGGTGCACGCCTTGCACGCCCGCTTACGGCGGCCCTGCTGTTTCCATGCCCATAATCTACCAAGCCATTTTCTTAAGTTTGGAAATAAAAAGTTCACTTTTGGGCCCAATGTGTTGAATACAGTGGATTTAATAATAATTAAAACTATAATTACATACTTTTGGACATTGAAACTGTGCAGGTATGCACCTGTGCATTGCCCTAGTGGAAGAGTACTTTTTTAAATCGATTTCTTGCCTAACCAGTACAGTAATGACACATAATAAGCACCAGTTATTGTTCGTCCTTATTCCAAACAATTAATGTAGATGATTCCATGTGTATCCCAAAAAGCCATTGCCATCACCTTGATGGTCAATTTCGTTGTCTTTGCCTTCTTTGGACCTCACTCGCTTTCAAAAACCCACTGTTAATTTCTAGAATATAGTAGGGTACCCATGTTTCATCAACAGTTATGTATCAATGCAGAAACTAATTAGAGCTGCAACAGAAATGTGCAAAAATGACAGAAGAGTCAACTACACAATTGTGCTTTCTCTCCACAAAGAGAAAAAAAGGCACCCATCTTGCCAAAAAAAAATTTCACAGTTAATTAAATACACTGTACCTAGTGGCCTCCACTGTTTCACACACTTTCATTCATTGAATACTTAAAACCGTATTCTGGATTTTGTCAATGATTTAGGGGGTAGTCACTTTCACTGAATGTCCTGAATGTCGTTCATCTTGCACAGGTGTGCAGCCACTCTTAAATTCATTTACCCAATTGTAAACAGTTATAAATGCAGGAGCAGATCTACCATGAGCATCATCCAGCTCACCTTTGATATCTTTCAGTTTTGAGTCTTTTTAACCCTTTCCTCCCTGACGGTACTTATAAGTACCACTGTATTTACCTACATATAATTCGACAATACCAGTGCCCACTTCATCGTTAATCCTGTTGATGTATTGTTGTATGATTAAGACAGACAATGACAACATTTATTTTTAAATTCTGCGTGAAATTGCCTAAAAATTAATTTTCTAAGTTGGGGCTTGACAGCATACTGACCAGAGTAACAAGTGGTACATTACAATGAATTTTTAGATGATAATTTACTTGGTAAGTGTCAATTTCTGTTATTACTTTTTTAGTTTGAACATTTAACCATATATTTTTTACCTATAAAATATGTTTTTTCTAATTTCTTTACTAAATAATCTAGAAAAACCAATGTGGACTTATAAGTACCGTCAGGGAGTTCTGGGTAGTTTTATACCGATTATTGGTCAATAGATTTAGTAAGTATACAATTGGTTTTATCATTGTTTTAGATATTTTCAAATGGATATTTTTATGAAATACGCTCCGATTGAAGCTCTTCTCTTAGAAGTTTATAATTTATCAAGGCAAAAATGAAGAAATGACTGGAATGTTCTCAGATTACTCATTAGGTCAAAGAGTGGTCTTAGAACTGAGTGAAAAAAATGGAGCAATGACAATGTTATCTAGTTTTATCATTATTTTTCATCAGTTTCATTATTAAAAAACTGAAACAACTTTTGTTTGTGGGAGAATCAGACCCTACAGCAAGTGACTTTCTAACAATCTGCTGATGGAAAACTGAAAAGAGGAGATTGTGACAATGAATTTACAAACCTAGGTATTTGCTACTGGAAATGGAAGGATAAAAAGGTCATGCATTTAGTATCAAATTTTCAAGGCAGTGGTGAAACTCCACTACACTGGTTGGGGTCAATGGCAACTTCAACAGATGGGACCTCTCTCGGGTTCGATTGGTGACCTGGTGGATCTTGGACCGGAGGGCCTCTCTGGCCGGTCATCGGGGGCCACCTCCGGCAGTAGGTCCTGTAGCATTTTGCCCATCCTGCCACCCTGTTATACCACTAGTTATATGCAAAGAAAAAGATGGATTGAAGTCAACAATTTCATGCTCAGGAGTCATCAAGGACTACAATACCTTCATGTGTGGGGCTGATACTGCTGATCAACTGATGACTTTGTGCAATGCTGACAGAAGATTATCGAAATCATGGTAAAGATTGTTTTTGGGAATTCTGGATGTTGTATTTGTCAATGCCTATAACATAAATGATCCGATATTTGAAAAAATAGTCTGTAAAAATTTTAGAAGATCCTTTGCACAAGGTATGATGACTATGAAGGATATCGGTAAGAAGAAAAGGTCATCTATATATATTTCACCAAGCCCTCATCCATTCAAACAACACAAGTCATACTATTCCACAGTGAGAGATGTAAGATTGGGAAACAGAGGTATACACTGTCCCTAAATTGTAAAAATCAGATGAAGATGTGAAGTATGTAGAATGAAGAAAATACAGTCAAAACATCATTCCAAATGTTGCACTGCAATGTCTTTTGTGTCTGAATGAGCAAAAAGAATTGTTTTTTTTGAATATCATAAGGCAAACATTTCATACCAATATGAACATAATTGATTTCAATTGCTATTTCTGTACATCCTGTGATACACAAAGTCCCTGACGGTACTTATAAGTACTGGCTTAGTAATTAGCACTTAGAGATCCAAAAAAAATTTGAAAAAAATATGTGTGCTTAATTTCAAGTGCCTTTATACAAATATATAATTGAAATTATAAATTTCCCTTTATTTCCAATAGCCGGTAGGAAAGGGTTAATAAAAGTATTTCATTATTGCTTGAACTCTGTTTTTTTAATTTTCAATAAATAAACAACACTTGTCTGTTTTAATCAACAATAATGATTAAAGCATATGATGAAGGTAATTAAGAGTTTATCTACCATCTAGTAAGTAATAATCCTTACAAAAAGAAAAAAAGTTTTTGACACTTAAGTATTTATTGAATAACCATTGTATATATATACAAAATATGAATTATTTTTAATTATATGTATTTTTTTTTGTTGCTTCTGTCTTTCCTCCCTTCAACTTTAGTGAGCATTGGGTACAATTTATATATGTTCCAATTACTATTATTTATGGTCATTGATCATTTGCTTCCTATTCTCCTGTCTTCTATGGAGATCTTCCCTTTCCACAATAGTCAACTTTGATTTTAGTCATATGACAAGATATTTGTGTGCAAATCCATTCCCATTTGCCATGTATCTTGTCTCTCTCTCTCTGCATGAATAAGGTTTTGTGTGAAATATTGTAAAATTTGTTTATATTTGATTGTTCTTGCCTACTGGCTTGTTTTTAACTTTAGTTATTGGTGAGTCCGCTTTCCTTTTCATCCTTAATTGTAAATATATTTTTATTATTACTGTTTATTCCATTTCATTTGATAAATAGGCTGTATAAATGCAAAATGATAGTATATGAAAAATTCTCAGGCTTCCAGCTACGTATAAATGTTACTTTCATGGGATGTTTCAGGCTATTCTTTCTCCGCCCTAATTTTAAAACAATTTATAACTGTAATAACTGTTTGTTTTGATGGAGCTGTGGTAACAGTCAAAGACAAAAGCCAACACTGTGCAATGACATCATCCACTATCCTGCCCTTAACCAGAGAATACCAATGTTGGAGCAGCTGCATATTGATAAGTGGCAGAATAGTCAATGTTATTGCACAGTGGTGACTTTTAGTGATGGCCGAAAAATAATTTCACTGCTACATTCTCAACGTGACCGGAAATTCACAGTGACAAAAAGTAACTGTGACATAATCTGGACGTCATTGAGTAATGTTCACGTCATAACATTTTAGGCACAATTGCAATCTGTGGAGAATCACGGTTTCAAGAAAAAGTAGTAGTAAGTGAAAGGAAGATGTTACTTGGTCACAGTCACATCATACGTGATATAGTTTGGTGGGATACTGTGAATTCTGAATTATAAAGTAGACCAAAATGTCAGTTTTGTATCAGCAATTAGCAGTTTTCACCCTGTTTGTAACAAAAATAGTGGATCAACTTAGAAGAAAAATAGAGTAAACCCTTTTTGATCCATTTAAAGTTGACAAAACCTAGTTAACCAGTGAAACAAATATAACTAAATATTTAAATAAAATATGATTAAAATCACAGTTTGTTGTCATTAGATATAGGTTCATTGGAATGAAAGGCAATTTGATCAATACTTATTTTAAGAAATCGTGCTATTTTCATCCTTAATTTCTTCTACTGTGTGGTAGTGCAAACATGATGTTAAATGATTGCACCACCAGTCTTATTAAAGTAGCTCAAACTATTTTTTACAATGCCTAATTTTAGGATTAAAATGGACCTTGATACAAGTGAGCTATCATCATATCTGTGTGAGGAATTTCCTTCTACAACAGGGATTTCAGTTTGACAGTATGAGTTCTGAATAAAATAAAAATTCTTTGTATTGTTCTAATTCACGTTTTCATTAGATTTCATAGCAGCATTGATTCAGCATAACTTCTTGTTTATGAGGTTCAGTCAGATAACCAGTACATCATTATATAGCTACTGACATGGTTGTAGATACATCATTGTTGTTTTGTAAACTATATTGGTTTACTATTATATAAATAATACTATTTTTTATACTGTATGCAAACAGTGAAACCTTATCTGCTAATCAGGCTTTCTAAATTAATGTATCCTATGCAATACTGCTCACAAATATTCATATATTAGAGAATTAATCCATATGGCTCTGTTTTCTGTACTAATTTCTCTGCATATCTTCTCCCTCTCCTTCCCTGCAGTTTTGGATACCTCAGAATGCATCCAGTGAAAATGACACTGTCTCACATCTTTTATTCACCTCCCCATTTGTGTTTCACCATACTGTCTTATAATGTTAGCAACTGAAATTTAATGAACTTAAATGAAACCGTTATATTACACCAAAAATTGCAATATTTAATCTGAAAGAGGATGTACTGATTATATCCCTGTACAAATAGTATTCATTCAGAAACTGTTTGGATAAAAATAATACAATTTCTTTTTCTCCCTTGAGAGTTGGAATTCATTACAGAATATTTAATTTAATTATATTAAAGATTTGGCCCAGACCTGAAGGTTGGTTCAATCATCCATAAGACCATTGTGTCAGGAATGAACGACCAGTTCCTTTTTCTCTGGGACCTACATTTTAACATGGAATCAGAACCACAATTAGCTTTGTCTAAAACCACTGAAGTGAAATAAAGTAGTTCTTGCAGTATCTGTAAGAACCTTAGAATTTTGGCAAATTCTAGTTTTGCTTAGGCTGGACTTAGAAATTCTGAGAAGAGTAGTTTTCAACTTTAAGGAATTTCCCTGTAATCTTTTCCACAGTAACAATTCATTGTAAAAATCATTTTAAAGTGTATTTATCATATCGTGAAACGTTTATTTTAAGAGATATTCCAGTTTGTTCACGTTTTAAATCACGCAATCGGAAAAGTAGAAATTCTAAGATTTGTAAGATCTTTAAATCGAGTAAAACGACAGCTGATCTTCTATCACCAGCTATAATAGTCAGCATTGTTCCAGATATTTTGGCAGTAAATTTAAATAATTTGGCAAAGTTTAATTAGCAATTTTAATTAAGAGAAAATAATGAACTTTTTAATTAAAAGTAATATTAATTTGAAATTTATATCAGTAGACAGCCCTAATTAAGACGATTCTGAATATATAATGGTTTTAGTAAAAAGTTTTATCATTTGTCTGGTAATTATGTTTTTGAAGATAGATTGTTGTTGATTGTCGCTGTAAAAATTCAAACGTTTGGGTTAATACCCTACTTCAGAGATTTGTATCACCACACGGAAATTAAATAAAACTTTTAAACTAATCACTCTAAATTTCCCACTAAACTGCCGTTGGACTTCTAGTAGATAAGTCTAGACATTGCCAAAGTTTAAACATTTTTAATAATCTGGATCGTCAAATAAATTACACACACTTTTGATCTCGCAGAAGCGAAAAGATGTGGTACAGCTGCTTATGTCACTGATTTTGGTAACCCTATATAAGGTACCGCCGCCATTATGCTTTGTCTGTATCATGGGAACATTATGTGAGTGAGCCTGCGTCAGTCTTGTGTCAGGGCGAGTAGGAAATCTGTTGAAAGTTGAAGCTACCGAGTCGGCCATGTTGGTACTTTGGAGTGATAGCTTGCGAGGATAACTGTTAACATGAACTTTTAAATTTTTCAATAGGGGTTTGGTTCGGTAAAATTTCTCTCCACAATCTGCAATATTTTGGAAAAGAGAGTTCGATTTGCCTACTCAACTGTTAAATGCAAATTTTCGTAAATGTGACTTTGAAAATAAAACTTTGAATTTTCTGGAAGTGAACTTTTGTGATTTAGTAGTTATCTTGGAACCTTTTCTGGATTTGTGGTTTAGAAACAAATCTAGTGGCGACCTTCAAGCATTTAAGTTGATTTTCTGTTAGGCTACATGGTCAAATTCAAATTATTTTATGAAAATTGCACAGAACTTTCCATCCACGTGATCTGTTAGTTAAGTCACCAAGGTGATACTATAGCCCCGGTATCAGCTTTGGATCTTACATATCATATATCTAAAATTGCCCATTCTATCTTGGCATTGGTAATTGTGTTAATTAGTAGATAAGAGTTGTAGGAAACCAGATGTCTGAGTAAAGAATAATAGTAAGGGAAAACCATCTTATGTGTACACTTATTTGCAGATAGTTTAAAAGTTTGACTAACTGTTGTATACAATACAATACAATACAATACATTCATTTTCCATTGATCCCAATATAAGAGACTGGCTCTGTGGGATGTGGAAAGTTGTCAAATTACAGATAAACAGTTGCATAACAAAATAATAAGTACACCACTAGATGTGCAGTCATAGTATAAGGTACATTAAACACTTCCATTACAAAATAATACATACACTACAAGATGTACAGTCATAACATATATGGTACCGTAAATAATTATGTAACAAACTAAATACATACACCAGGAGATGTACAGTCATAGCATACATGGTAAATTAATTATGTGAACTATATTTACACAAGATACTGGCAGTTATTTTTTAGATACCTTAGAAATAAATTCCTCAACAGAGTAAAAGGAGTTGTCAATTAAAAATTCTTTCAATTTTTTCCTGAATTTATTCTTATCATCTACTAGACATTTAATATGTATTGGGAGCATATTGAAGATATGTATCCCTGAATATCGGACCCCTTTTTGAACAAATGACAATGACTTGTAAGTCTTGTGAAGATCATTTTTACTTCTAGTGCCATAATTGTGTATTTTACTATTTGTTTCAAACAAATTATAATTTGTGACTACAAAGGACATTAATGTGTATATATACTCAGATGCTAATGTTAAAATCCCTAACTTCTTGAACACCTAAAAAGTAAATACAGCTTTCACATCACTGAACTTCTGTTTTAACATAACTGGAGGTTTATCAGGCATTAAACATTTAGCCACAACTCTCTTTATTTTAATCAGAATATTAATTAAAACCTCAGTTTGTGTTTCACTGCCCTAACAGTAGGTGAGAGTATTTAAAACATCACTACTAATGGCTAGCCTTTTCTGAAATAATGTATACATATCTGCATAAGATTCATACACATAGTGTAAAGCATATCTTCAATTTCAGCCTAACACTGATAACAGTAATAAAAATAAAAAAATTTCAGTAACTGCTTACATATTCTGTTTCCTGTAAACTGAACTGGTAAACTGTTTTCAATTTAGGAACTACAGAACAATTTTCACTGAATATTAGATTTGGCAAGGAATGATTAGACAATGTTTATCAGTGATGTTTTCTAATGTTTAAATGTGTTTTAGACAAACAAATGTTGATAGTTAAGTCTGGATGTAACATGAAATTAATATATGGAAAAAAAGAATTTCCTGCATACCTTGAAGAGTTGTAATTTGTGAACACAAATTTTTAGCAATTTGCTAATTATTAAGGGAAATAATGCATGTACTTACAGGAAGACATTTGGTTTTAAGACTACTGTACCCGTTCTTTTGCCTTGAGTTATTTCAAAATCTCTGTAAAAATATTAAATGGTATAGCAAATACCAGACGGCAGAGAATTCATGATAAATATGAGGATGATGAAAGGGAAAAAAAATCGTGATTATCAGTGGAGATATTACACTTTTTAAAAAATATTTTAAGATTAAGTGTTTTGGAACCACTGTAGTTGAATTTTGAGATAAAAAAAATTATAATTGCTCTTGTTGTCAAACACTTTACACTACAGCTGTAATGTGAGAACAAATTATTATGTTTGTCTCATATTGCAAATATTATTGAAATATTTAATTAATTATTGAGTTATTAAAATATTTGAACATTTACGATAAAAATATAGGTTTTTTCAGGGTAACTATAATTTATCTCGACTTGAGAAACATTCGAATTACACAAATTCCACAGATTCCCTATAAACAAAAAAAAATCGTAGGCTGAAGATATTTTGTTTTTAATCATGAAGGGAAAATAAAAATATGTTGCACTGCAGGAAGTATTAACTATTTATTGGTTAACACAAATTAAAAAGCTTACACTCAGTCGACTGAACGAACTCTAAACTATTGTCTCTGCTCTAAACGTGATTTTTCGCTATTCTGTTTCACTGTGACAGTGATTTCCTACGTGCCTTGCTACCTGGTGGCAGGTACCAGCACTGTTCTAGACGTGACAGAGTCACAGCAAGTCTTATTTGCATATAAAATGTGACTGAACTTCATTACATTTCACTGTCCCCGTGATTTCGTACATATTGCCATCTGGTGGAAGATACTGACACTATTGTTTCGATGTGACAGTCACAATTAAAAATCACTGTGACTTTTAAGTCACTGTGACAAATGTTACAGTGATCAGAAAGTAGCATTTTATACCATCCCTAGTGACTTTTGCGTTAGAACACTGTTGTAGCACTGTCAAAACAATTGACTCAAAATGAGGGCAGAGATGGTCTCCTTCGAAACCTTCCATGAAAGTGACATTTATACATAGCTGGAAACACAAACAGAAAGAGAGAGGGAGGGAGAGAGAGAAGAAATGCATTATTTTTAAGCTGTATATCATTGTTAATCACACAAACATAATATTTTAATCCTTAGTGGAAATATATAGGTGTATCCTTTGCACTTAGTTTATACACAGACTTTAAGGTTTCTAGGAGCAATAGGCAATTACCTGCATCAGGTTTACACTTTTCTGGAGATTAACATGGCAGACTGATGCAAAGTATTCATAAGAAATCATTGAAATATATTTCTTCTCATATATTTAATCTTAATTTCGTGTGTTATGATACAGACATCCTTGCTGAATGCAATTCTTGGTGAACTTCCCCTGATTTCTGGCTCTTTGATTGTTCGAGGACGAGTATCGTATGCCTCACAGGAGCCATGGCTATTTGCAGCATCTTTGCGTCAAAATATCCTGTTTGGGGAACCATATGACCGTGAAAGATACTGGAAAGTCATTAAGTGCTGTGCTCTTGAGGAAGATTTTGCCATGTTTCCACATAATGATAAAACTCTGGTAGGGGACAGAGGTGTAATGTTAAGTGGAGGACAAAAAGCTCGTGTCAACCTTGCAAGGTAAGAGAAATCCTGATAATTATTTACTTTCACAACATTTGTATTATGATAGTGATAGTTATTGAATGTTGCTTTAAATTTATTGACATACTAGTGTAAATCCATAGCTGTGTTTAAATATGGTCACAAGGTCTAGAATAGTTTTTAGCGGTCGAACTACAATGAGCACGCACTAAACATGAAAAAAGCAACGAAACATAATATATAACAATAGTTGCTCTGGGTTATTGATTATGAGTTTGATAAATAGATAAAGGAAGTACTAGTTTATTCTTGGTCTTGGGGATCTGTAACGCGATGATGTTATGGTACTATGACATATTGTGATGTCACACAGTCGGCTTTTGCTGTTGGATTTAAAATAAACATAGATATTGTTCAAAATTAACAGTTCTAGTTAGTTAAGTATCTAAGAAAATTGAGTTACCAGCGCACTAAAAGAAAAGTTTGTATTCGATAAAAATCAACATATTAATTATTAGTTGCTTTTTCTTAGTTAAAATTTGTTCGATGTAGATTTTTCTTATAATCTCTGTACAGTGATAATGTTGTCACAATAAGCTAAGAAATATCTATATTACATCATTTCCAAGATTATGACCGTTACTTGATGAAAATTATACTTAGTTAGTGAAGAAACTAATTGATAAAATACTGCTTTTAGCATGTCATTTTTGACAGGATTACACAGCATTTATGTTTGATGTAGGTATTTGAAATCAGTGTTGTAATGAAGAAATGATTTCCCAAAACACTGAAATAAATGTATGTACTGCATTTAAATTAATATATTAATTATTAGTAGCTTTTAATACTGAGGTCACTATATCGGACACATGTAAATTTTTTCCAGTTGGTCAAATTCAGATCGTATTACACGGATAATAGAATCAATGAATTTTGAACAGCAATATTAGTAGAAGTTGTGGTTATGTCTAAATGCAGACAGGACAAGAATGACAACAATGAATGCATTTTTATAAATAATTTAAGCTGATTTCAAAAGCTCAGAGTTGCTGAAGTAATTATTAAATGGATGGAAGTAGCTATTTATTGAGGCTACTGCAAAAAACCTTTCCCCCATCATTTTTGATGGGCTTAGTGGCTAATAATAATATAATGACCCAGTATCCAGTGAACATAGCATAAACAGTTAATAAAATGTAATGAAGATTTTACTTTTAATAGCCTTAATCTCAAATCTCATGATGAATGGAAATACCTGAAGCATGGAAGCAGTGATTGAAAAATGGTAATTAGGTGGGACCATTTTATGCAGTTTTGCAATAATTTTTGTGGTAGTGGCACATCTTGGCCGACCACTACACGGATCATCATCTAAACTGTACCAACTAAATTTATACTTGTTTGTTCACTTGGAAACAGTTGAATATGAAGGAGCAGAGACCCCCAGTGTATTTAATCAAGGCTCGAATCTAGATTTTTTTCTCCCATAAATCACTACACAATGACAAAGAGTTGTCAGCACCACAAATCTCTACACAGAGCACTGACGTATCATGTGCTTACTCCTAAAGGACAACTTATTGTTACACGGGTACCTTGTGGAGTAGCACTGACATCTGGTGGTGGTTACAAGAACTTTTCACCACCCTCGAAATCGAAGCTTGTAAAGAAACATTAAGCTTTAGAAAACAACCTGCCTGAGATACTTGGTTCACAGATGAAATTTTGCAGTCAATGGATCAGATTAGAAGGCACAAAAATGCTCAGGATAAAACAGGAAGAGAGCAGTACAGACATTTTAGAAATCAAATAAACAGAAAGTGCTGAAAATCAAAAGAAAAGAGGCTGCAAGAAAAGTGCAAGGAAGTAGAAAAGGAAATGGGCATATGTAAAGTAGATTTGGTCTATGGGAAGGTCAATCAAAATTTAGGAGATGTGAGGAAAAAATTTATAAACATTAATGCTGCTAATCGAAAAGGTCATTTTGGCTCAAAAGTTAGAGGTGTCTGATGGAAAAAATACCTAGGAAAACTGTATGAAGGGGATGATTTATACAGTGCTGTACTAGAAATGATGGAAACTTTTTTTAAGGATGGAATTTGATAGAGCTTTGAAAGATTTTAACTCAATAATGCAGTTAGAATTGATGAGATTCCTGTAGTTCTTCTGAAATCCCAAGGAAAAGCAGCACTAAAATATTACTCAAAATGATATCAAATAGTTACAGAATAGGAGTGATTCCAACTGATTTCAACAAAAATACCATCTTCACACTTCCGAAGACAGCACAAACCGACAAATGTGACAATTACTGCACCATAAATCTAACATCATGATCTTCAAAATTACTGATTAGGATAATACACAGACGAATAGAAAGTATAGTAGAAGAGAGAGTAGGTCAAGATCAGTTTGGTATTAGTAAAAACTGTGATACAAGAGAAGCAAATTATGGCTTTAAGATTAAAACCTAAATGGCAAATCAAGAAAATCATGGCATATGTCATGATTTAGCAAAAGTTTTGATAGTTTCAGGTAGAACAAGATGTTCATAATTTAAAAAAAGTAATGCCTGAAGAATAATTTACAATGTATGTAAGTACCAAGTGCCTATAATAAAAGTAGAGAATTGTGAGATACATGCTTGAGTTAAAAAAAGTTTAAAAAACTAAAATACACGCTTTTGTAGCAATGTGAATTAAAAGGTTAAAAATAATCTTTAAATATAAAAATTTTGTTCAATAGCACTAGGATGTTCCACAATTCAGTATAACGTTTTGAAAAAGCTTAATATAAAAATAAGTCACTGATTAAAAAGCTAACTATAATGTAAAAAAGCGTAGATATCAGTATTCTTAAATTTTTATTGCTTGTTGTTCGTAAAGGTTGAGTCATTATTTATAAGTGGGGAGCACCCTACGATTTTTTACATTTAAGTTAACTTTTTAATCCTTGACTTTATTCTTATTTTAAGCTTATTCAAAAAGTTATATTGAATTGTGGGACATCCTAACACTGTTGAACAAAATATTTATATTTAAAGATTATTTTGAAGCTTTTAGTTCACATTGTTACAAAGCTTGTATTTTAGCTTTTTAGCCTATAATTTTATTTTTAACTCTTTAGTTCACAGTGGGAATTTCAAAACATGAAATTATTGAATTGTCACTGATCTTAGTCTGTGTGTAAAATTTCAAACAATTTGGACGTCAGGAGGTGGGTGAACATTGAAATGAAATATTTCATTGCATTCAACCAGTATTCTATTGTTACTATAATGAGAATAGCATGACATAGCTATGAATTATTCTATTGTCACTGGTTCTAAATACATGTGCAAAATTTTGAACAATATCGACATCTTTAATTTGGCTGAAATTCAATTACAAGATTTCGTTAGAGCCAGCCACTTATGTATAGTTACTGCCAAAGTAATGAGAATATCAGGACACAGTTATGAAATTATTGAATTGTCATCGCTTCTCAATACATGTGCAAACTTTCAAACAATTTGAACATCTGGACGTAAGTTAAAATTCAGTTGCAAGATTCCATCACATTCAACCATTTTTCTATTGTTACTGAGAAAATAATTAGAATATCGGCACATAGTTATGAAATTATTGTATTGTCATCACCTCTCGATACATGTGTGTGTAAACTTTAAAAGAATGTGGACAGTTGGATGTGGGTTAAAATTCAGTTGCATGATTCCATCACATTCAACCATTTTTCTATTTTTACTGTCAAAGTAATGATAATAGCACAACACAGCTATGAAATTATGATATTGTTACCAGTTCCTAATATGTGTGCATAATTTCAAACAATTTGGATAACTGAAAGTGGATAAAATTGAATTGACAGATTCCGTTAGTTTCCTATTGTTACTATCAAAGTAATGAGAACTGCCAGACACAGCTATCGAATTATTGTATTTTTACAGGTTCATAATATGTGTGCATAATTTCAAACAATTCATATAAATGAAAGTGGGTGAAATTGAATTAGCACATTTTGTTACTTTCCTTTTGTCACTGTTAAAGTAGTGAGAATATCAGGATGTTGCTATGAGATTATTGTTTTGTCACCAGTTCTTAATATGTGTGCAAAATTTTCAACAATTTGGATATCTGAAAGTGGATGAAATTGAATTGACAGGTTCAGTTACTTTCCGATTGTTATTGTCAAAGTAACGAGACCAGCAGGACACAGCTATGAAATTATTATATTTTCACTGTTTCTTTATATGTGTGCAAATTTTCAAACAATTCAAACGTCAGGAAACAGGTGAACATTGAAATAAAATATACCATTCCATTCAAATGGTTTTCTGTTGGTACTTTCAAAATAATGAGAATATCATAACAAAGCTGTGAAATTATTGTATTGTCATCGTTTACTAATATGTGTAGAAAATTTCAAACAATTCAGAAATATGGAAGTGAGTGAAAATTGAATGCAAAGATTCCGTTACTTTTCCATTGTTACTGTCAAAGTATTGAGAATAGCAGGACGTTACTATGAAAATATTGTAATGCCACCAGTACTTAATATGTGTGCAAAATTTCTGGAAATTGATGAAAATTGAATTTTAAGATTCCTTTATATAAATACATACATACAGGTCAAGATAACATAAAGTTTTGTAAGCACCTTAGAATTTTGGAAAATTCTAGTTTCCCTAGTAGAAAAATATTCTATAGATCGATTGTAAAGTTGCTTATGTTGGACTTAGAAATTTCAAGAAGAGTAGTTTTCAATTTTAAGGAATTTCCCTGTAATCGTTCCTACAGTTACAATTCGCCATAAAAATCATTTTAAAGTGTATTTATACTATCGAGAAACATTTATTTTAAGAGATATTCTGGTTTGTTCTTGTTTTGAAACACGCGATCAGCATGGTAAAATTCTATGATTTGTAATATCTTTAAATCGAGTAAAGCGACAGGTGAACGTTTATCACCAGCTATAGTCAGCAGTGTTCTGGATATTTTGGCAGTAAAATTAAATAATTTGGCAAAGTTTAAATAGCAATTTTAATTAAGAGAAAATAATGAACTTTTTAATTAAAAGGAATAGTAATTTGAAATTTATATCAGTAGACAGCCCTAATTAAGATGATTCTGAATATATAATGGTTTTAGTAAAAAGTTTTATCATTTGTCTGGTAATTAAGTTTTTGAAGATAGATTTTCGTTGATTGTCGCTGTAAAAATTCAAATGGTTGGGTTAATCCCCTACTTCAGAGATTTGTATCACCACACGGAATATAAATAAAACTAATTACTCTAAATTTCTCACTAAACTGCCGTTGGACTTCCAGTAGATAAGTATAGATCTTGTCAAAGTTTAAACACTTTTAATAATCTAGGTCTTCAAATAAATTACACACTCTTTTGATCTCGCAGAAGCGGAAAGATGTGATACAGCTGCTTACGTCACGGATTTTGGTGATCCCTATTTAAGGCGCCGCCGCCATCATGCTTTGTCTTTTCCGTGGAGTGCTATGTGAAGTTAACCTGCGCAAGTCTTGTATCGGAGCGGGTAGGAAGTCTGTTGAAAGTTGTCGCTACCGAGTCACTTTAAACTTTCTGAAAGTGATCTGTTATAATTCCGTAGACTGAGAACCTTTTCTAGATTTGTGGTTTAGAAACAGATCTAGTGGCGACCTTCAAGCATTTAAGTTGAGTTTCCAGTAGGCTATATGGTCAAATTTAATTTATCTTTTGAATATTCCACAGAACTTTCCATCAATGTAAACTTTTAGTTAAGGAACCAAGGCTATACTACAACCCCAGTGTCAGCCTTGGGTCTTACAGCTTGTAAAAAGATGATAGACAAGATTGTTGTGTATCCCCATTCATATACAACTTCTATGTACAGTAAACAATAAAGGAAATAAAAGAAATAGTTGAACGTAGTGGAAATATTGTAGAAATGCTGCTCTTTGCTGATGACATTTTCCTGTTAGCAGGACAGAGGAAGATATTGAGAAATTACAATGGCATGAAGAAAATTCTGAATGAAGATTTTGGACTAAATATAAACCAAAGCAAGACAAAAGAGATGAAAGTTAGTAGAAATGATAACTGTAATAGTTGATTAAATATAAAAATTGGATTGGATATGATTGGAGAAATAAATGAATTCTGCTACTTATGAAGTAAAATTACAACTCGTGGCCAAAGCAGGAATGATGGTAAAGTAGTATAGCACTAGCAGCATGAAAAAGACAAATGCTTTATTTTTAATATTGATCCAGGAGTCGGAAATAACTTTTTCAACTCTATATGACCAAGACAGCAGTTTATGTTAGAGAAGCATGGAATTTAGGAATCAGAAAGAATGAAAATTGAAGCATTTCATATGTGGTGCTGTAGTAGGATGCTGAAAATTAAGTGAACAGATGAAGTACAAAATGATCATATTTTAGAAATGATGGGCGAGGATTAAAGTTTTGGAAGAGCACTACAGAAAGAAGAGGCAAGATGGTAAGCCACATTTCAAGGCATGCAGGATCATTTAATTGTTAGTGAAGCTTACAGCAAGAGGTAGACAAAGATTATAATACATGATAATTCAAGAAGTAGATTGTAAAGGGAATGTTGTGATGAAGATTTTAGTGCAAAATTGGAAGAGATGGAATAATGCATCAAACCAGTAGTGAGACTAAAAAATGTCTCAAAGGAATTAAGCTTGAAATAGCTAATTGGTGATAAGGCATTCCTCTTAATTTATGTTACCTAAGTGGAGACCTTAATCTTTCAAATGATATCTCATTTCTTGATTTAGGTTAGGTATCAATGGACAAAAAAGGCTTGTGACAAACAAACAAAAAACACATTGTAGAAGTAATAATATGACTGCCATTTGAGGGTCAAAATTGGAATAATTCCTTTCTTGAAATATGATGTGACCAAAGTGGAGACCTTAATCGTGTAAGCATGTACCGTGCTAACATGTGTATTTAAATTATAAATAAATATAATTAACTATCTTTGAGCCCGTCAAAAATGACGGTTTGAACACATTATTCTTGCAGTTCATTTTTTTGCAGTTGGTTAATTATACTGAACTGATATTACATAATGCTAATGGCCTTGATTTTGCAATATTCTACATATTTCATTTGCAGTTCACATAGCCATACAGTAGTAACTTCTACTGAATTAATTACACCTAAAGTAAAGAACCGATGAAATTAAATCAAATTAGGATTCCCAAAAACTTTTGTTATCTATATAATAACAGTTTTATCCTGGTCCAACCACAATTCAGCATGTTAAATATGGAACTACTTCCACCCACATTAATTAATACCTTTAGTAAGATGGTGCTTATGAAAGCAGTTCAATTGGTTTGTAAAATTCATTTAAGAGTGAATTATGCTGTAACAAAATGTGTTAGTTGCGATTCTTGTCAACTTAACCACAGTCTCCACTAATATTGCTTACGAAAATCATAGCTTCTATTACCCTCATATGAATAATGATGGGTACCACCTATGGTGGTAGTAGAAATTTATTCGGGAAAAGCTTGTAAGGAAAAATGAATAACGATCGGGTCTACTGGAGATCGCGATTCCGCCAAAATTACATTCAGTAATGGCGTAATAAAACTGCTGTAGTCAATTGCAAGACATATTATTTTCAAGCAGTAATTCCATTGTAATACTGCCTGTATCATTATTTTCAAGTAGGAATTAGGTTGTACTAGACGACCCATGCGAAAATTTCGCGAAAAAAAAAATTCTGTGTAAAGTGAGGTTGAATATGATGTCACCAAAGCTGAGTCATTACTCTTCATACTCCTACTTCATTTATCGATTTTGGTTGTATATCCAGGGAGATAAATGGCTAGAGACACAAAAAACACATTTTAGAAAAATTGACATTTTTGCCTTTTAAGGGTTGAATTACGAAAAATTCCTATCTTAAATTATAATGTTACCACGGCGGAGACCTTAATCTTTAGTATGATACCTCATTTATCTATATCGGTTGGATATCAAGTGAGATAAATGGCACGTGACACAAAAATGAGTTATAGAAGCATTTATACTTTTTCCATTTAAGGGTTGAATTGCAAAAACATTCTTTCTTAAAATATGATTTCGCCAAATCTGAGACATTACTCCTCATAATCTTACTTGATTTTTTCGATTTTGGTTAGATATCCAATGAGATAAATTGCTTAAGACACAAAAAATGAATTTTAGAAAAATTAACATTTTTGCCCTTTAAGGTCGAATTACGGAAAACTCCTTTCTTAAAATATAATGTTACCATGGCGGAGACCTTATTATTTAATATGATACCTCATTTATCTATATTGGTTAGATAATAATGGAGATCAATCGCTCGTGACACAAAAATGCGTTATAGAAAAATTTATACTTTTTCCCTTTAATGGTTGAATTCCAAAACAATTATTTCTTAAAATATGATTTCACAAAGCTGAGACATTACTCCTTATAATCCTACTTCATTTATAGATTTTTGTTAGAAATCCATGGAGATAAATGGCTCGAGATACAAAAAACGAATTTTAGAAAAATTAGCATTTTTGCCCTTTAAGGGTCAAATTACGAAAAATTCCTCTCTTAAAATAAAATATTACCATGACGGAGACCTTATTCTTTAATATGATACCTCATTTATCTATATCGGTTAGATATTAAGGGAGATAAATCGCTCGTGACACAATAACGAATTGCAAAAATATTGATCCTTTTGCCCTTTAAGGGTCGAATTCCGAAAAATTTCTGTCTTAATATATGACGTCACTAAACGGAAATCTTAATCTTTAAAATGATACCTCATCAAACGATTTCGGATCGATATCCAGGGAGATAAATGACTTGTAACACAGAAAACAGCATTTTACAAATATTGACATTTTTGCCCTTGAAGGGTCGAATTCCGAAAATTCCTTTCTTATAATGTGATGTGCCCAAAGTGAGGACCATAAGCTTTAAAATGACACCTCATTCATTGATTTCAGTTAAGTATGAAGGAAGATACCGGCTTGTGACAAAAAAATACCTTATAGAAATAACATATACTAGACGACCCGTGCGAAAATTTTGCGAATAAAATGCGATGAATAGTGAGGTTGAATGCTTGTAATACAATGAAAAGTAGAACCGTACTTTTGTAGCAATTTTTGTTTTTGTGTGTGCAATAGGTACACATCAAAATACTCGCAACATATTACGAAACATTTAGGAAAATTTAACACACTCTGTATTTATGACAAACTGTCACTGACCTTAGCAGAAAAAATTAAACCTGAACAAAATGCACACAACGTATCAATATCTCTGAAATATTTGTTGCTGTGCGAGGAAAATAAATACCTGGTGACAGAAAAATGCGTTGTAAAAATACTAATACTTTTGCCCTCTAAGGTCAGAATTTTGAAAAATTTCTTTCTTAAAATATGGTAACGGAACCTAAGACATTACGAAAACCTCAATCTTTAAAATGATACCTCATTTATCAATTTTGTTTAATTGTTAAGGGAGATAAATGGCTCCAGATACAAAAAACGCATTTTAGAAAAATTGAGAATTTTACCCTTTAAGGTTCAAATTACAAAAAATTCCTTTCTTAAAATATAATGATATCACGGCGGTGACCTTATTCTTTTATATGATACCTCATTTATCTATATATGTTTGATATTAAGGGAGAAAAATCGCTCGTGACACAAAAATGCGTTATAGAAAAATTTATATTTTTACCCTTTATGGGATCAATTCATAAAACATTTTTTCTTAAAATACGATGTATTTATCGATATTGTTTAGATATCCAGGGAGAAAAATGGCTCGAGATACAAAAAACGCATTTTAGAAAAATTAACATTTTTGCCCTATAAGGGCCGAATTACGAAAAATTCCTTTCTTGAAATATAATGTTACCACGGCGGAGACTTCAGTCTTTAATATGATAACTAATTTATCTATATCTGTTAGATGTTAAGGGGATAAATCGCTCGTGACACAAAAACGCATTTCAAAAATATTGATACTTTTGCCCTTTAAGGGTGAATTCCTAAAAATTTCCATCTTAGTATATGACTTTACTTAAGCGGAGATCTTAATCTTTAAAATGATAGTTCATTAAACGATTTCAGATAGGTATCAAGGGAGATAAATGATTCATAACACAGAAAATAGCATTTTAGAAAGATTGACATTTTTGCCCTTAAAGGGTCTAATTCCGAAAACTTTATTTCTTAAATATGATGTAACCAAAGTGGAGTCCATATGCTTTAAAATGACACCTCATTCATTGATTTCGGTTAAGTATGAAGGAAGATACAGGCTTGTGACAAAAAAATACCTTATAGAAATAATATATATGATGATTACTCTCTGGACTGGCATAATACGGTTAACTGTATTTCTAGAGGAGTCTTGCATTTTACCATGGCAATTCCTGGCAGAATCAGTAATCAGGATTTATTTACGTTTCTTTATTTTACTTTAAATAACAGAAAGTATTATATCAAAAACGTATAAACGTGAACAAATGCCACTAACGAATGTGTTCAGTAAAATATGCAAAAAGGAAATAAACCGCAGTAAATAAACTTTAATCAAGCAGCAACATAAGCGAAAGTGTTAATTAAATTAAATTTCAATATAGGCTTGAATGAGATTTGGAATTTACTAATTGCAGAGACCTTGAGAAATTAAAGTTTCTTAAATGTTAATTTCATTAGCAACATGCTACTGAAAAATACTCATAGTTACACATTTTTTCCAGCCGAAATGTTTTCCACAAAATTTTTTAAAGAATAAAATGTTACAAAAATCAGACTTACTATCTGTATCATGGTAGTTAATTTAATAGCAATCGTGTCAGAGAATTAATTGAAATGACCTGACGGCTAACCCTTTCACACCAGAAATATTACTAAAAATGCACTGGAAGAGGCCAAGTTCTGGTCCAATACGATTTGATGTTGTGATTGTGTAACTGTATGTTTCTGTTACAAAATAATAATAATAATAATAATAATAATAATTTTATTTGACTGCAAGAATATCGTTGTTGAATCGCCATTTATTAATTGATTAGATAAAAAGGTAAACTTAAATCTCATTTAATAGCTAAGATGTTTATCAAATACAAAGAGTATCATCTATGATGGTAGTAGGAATTTATTCTGAAAAGCTTGTAAGTAAAAACAAATAATAATCATTTTTAATTATATCTTTCATGATATGAGTAACTTACTTTGGTTAGATTACCAGAATATTTGGTTAGAATTTAAAAATAAAAAATAAATACATTTTACTTTACTTTAAATGACGGAGACTATAATTTCGAAAATGGATAAATGTTATTTATTTGACCGATACATTTCGCAATTATGTACGTCTCTCCGAGTTTTTAATAAACTTCATTGTTTCTTATCATCTGATAAAAAATTCTTAGGTTATGGTTTAACCTAGTTTTTATAACTGATAAGGTATTATAACATAAACATCGAACACCATTCTCGTTACACGAGTTTCTGCATCTAGCTGTAGTAAATAAACAAAATGCAACATGAAGGAAATAATGCAATATGGTGGCTGTTGATTGGTGAGTGACGGCTGTCACATGACCGTTGTCTAGCCAATAGCTATAGTAGCTATATACGACTTACTTGGACTCCAGATTAGCGTTTTATATAAGAGGATAGTTAGTTTGTATTGTAAACTCTAAATTCTATTACATTTTACTACTGTGAGTGTTAGTGTTTTTATTCGTGCAAAAAAAATATTTGTGATTTAGTGCTGTGGTCTGTTCTATGTTTATTTTCTGTGATTTTTATTTTATAGACCATAAATATCTTTAGATAAAGCTTACCTGTGAATTAATTTAGCAGTTTTTTGTAAGGTTTAGTTCAACAAATTTTCTCTCTTGCCTTGTGTGCTTTGTTTTTGTTAGTTTCTTGTAATCATCAGTGAAGAGTGTAGAAATTGCCATAGATTAGTGTGGGCAGGAATTTTTTGCGATGGATGTGAGAAATGGTTTCATTGGAGAGGGAATTGTAGTGGTTCCAAAAATTGGGAAATTGAGGAGGCTCTCCCATGGTTCTGTACAGACTGTTTCAAAAGTAGGAAGATATTAGAACAAGAGGTAAGGATTAATGCCCTTGTGGCTGAACTGATAGACACTAGAAATGAGTTGGATACGCTATACAGGGAGGGAAACAGAGATGGTTGGGAACTGGTAACAGGGAAAAGGGAAAAGGGAAATTAGAACAAGAAGGGCTTCTGATTATTTTGTTGTTGGGGAGCAAAATAGGTTTGCCATGATGCCAGAGTTAGTTAGGGATGAGCCTTCTGTAGGTGTAGTATATAAGCAGCAGACTTGTAGGAAAAGCTGTGTAGTTAAATCTGGTAGGGAGGGATTATGGAAAAAGAAAGTCTTGCTGCTAGGTAGTAGTCATGGATGAGGTGTTGGCCCATTGGTGCAGGAAAATTTAGGATCAGGCTTCCAGGTCATGAGTTTCTTCAAACTTAGTGCTAGTCTTGCTCAGGTAGTAGAAGATAGTAGGTCCTTTGTTTAACAATTTCACAGATCTGGATCATGTAGTATTAGTGGGAGGAGCGGGAGATAGGTTGGACAGGAATGATAGATATAGTATCAGAGATGACCTGGAGAAAATAGCAGAAGCAACATGCCACACTTGGGTCAGTGTGATGTCAGTCTTGAGACTATGATCGGCCACAGATGAACTTTGCTGTGAGGTGAGTGAATCTGGAACTGGAACAGTTTCTTATGTCTGATATTGGCTCTGGCATGGGTTTGGTACGTGTAGATGCTATTGATAGGTGGGGTTATACTATGCATGGCCTATACCTCAATAGTAGAGGGAAGGAGGTTCTTTCAGATCTGATAGCACAACGATTAATTGGAGGCCACAATTTCATATGGAAAGATTCCTGTTAATAGTATTAGGGCAGCTCCTTTTTTAGATTAGTGTCAAGTATTAGGCAGAAAGTTAATTTAACTCTGGTAGTTAATTTTCTAATTAGAATAATGAATAATATAGATAATGTTTTCCTAGACCCCTCAAAATTCAGTTATACAAGCAAGCAATCTATCAATGGACTTTCAGATCATGATGCCCAGTTATTAACTATCAACATTTCAATAGAACCTAGCTCCAAGAGTAATATTTTGAAACTTCAGTGTATAATAAATGATGAATCAGTTACTTGTTTTAGAAAGTGCTCAACACCATGAACTGGGAACATGTTTACAGTGCACAAGGTATAAATGAAAAATTCAACATTTTTAGTAGCATCGCTTTAAATTACTCTGAAAGTTGCTTCCTTTTAAAAAAATGTGTCATGCTTCTCGAAAAGAACAAAAACCATGGATAACTGTGGGCATTAGAGTATCATGCATTTTCGTAAAGCTAATGTTAAAACACATTACAAGCAGAACTGCAAAATACTGAAAAAGGTTATTAAAGAATCTAAAAGTATGCATTACAAACAGAAAATCCATAATTCTGAAATTAAAATTAAGACAATATGGGACATTGTAAAAAAGAAATATGAAAAAAATAATCAAACCAGTAATCACATTTTAATCAAAGAAAATTCAGTAGAATCTAATTTTTCAATTGCTGATATATTTCATAAACATTTTTTATCTGTTGCTGATAAATTGACTGCCAATAGCTCAGTGACACAAAGTATGGATTTTGTCAGAACAGGCTTCCAAGAAATATTTAACACTATGTCTGTAAATTTAGCTACTCCAGAAGAAATAAGAAAAATTATCAGGTCTCTTAAGAACAAATAATCAGGTGGTTAAGATGGGATTTCCAGTAGATCAATTAAACTGTGCTCCACAGAATTAAGTAATATACTAAGTTATCTGTTTAATATATCTTTACTTGAGGGTACCTTTCCAGAAAGGCTCAAGTGTGCTGTGGTAAAACAAAAATGGGTATAAGTCATCCGTATCAAATTACCACCCTATTTCATTACCAACAGCCTTATCTAAAGTTTTTGAGAAAGCAATATACAATAGAGTCTGTAAATACCTTCAAAATAATAAAATTATAACTAAATCATAATTTGGTTTCCAAAAGGGTCATTCAACACAACAAGCTATATTTGCATTCACTGACAATATTATGGAAGGAATAAATGATAAATTAATTCCTGTGGAAATTTTTTTAACTTACCTAAGGCATTTGATTGTATAGATCACAAAATTCTAATACAAAAATTAAAGTATTATGGTATTGTTAATAAATGGCTTAGTTCTTACCTGTGGAATAGATAACAGAAAGTGTAAATGGAGAATTTTAGGGCTGCCTTAAGAGGTCCACTGTTTTCTGAGGGGAAATTAATCAGATGTGGTGTGCCTCAGGGTTCTATATTGGGGTCACTATTGTTTTTAATATATATAAATGATCTACCCTGTGTTGCATCTAAAACACAAAATTTGTCCAATTTACAGAAGACACAAACATAGGAATTAAAAATACTCAAGATTTATCTACAGAATATATTTCAAATTTTGTCTTTGACCTTATTAATAACTGTTTTACAGACAATGGCTTTTCTTTAAACTTTGATAAAACTCAGTATATGCAATTCAGCATATCACACAAATCAACACCAGATATAAATATAAAATTTGCAGGACAGTCTATTCAAGAGGTAGAGTGCGTTAAATCCCTAGGTTTGCATATTGATCATAATTTAAACTGGAAGGTACATGTATATGATTTACTAAAGTGATTGGGATCAGCCACATGTGCAATTTGTACAATTTCAGCTATAGGTGATCTCCGTATGAGGCAGCTAGTTTATTTTTCTTATTTTCACTCCTTATTGTCATACGGAATAATATTCTGGGGCAATTCTACCCATAGAGAAAAAGTGTTGGGAGCTCAAAAGTTGGTAATAAGAATTATGTGTGGGGTTAGTAATAGAACTTCATGTAGAGATGTGTTCAAGAAGTTAGGGATTTTAACATTAGCATCTGAGTATATATACAGATTAATGTCCTTTTGTAGTTACAAATTATACTTTGTTTGAAACAAATAGAAAAATACACAACTATGGCACTAGAAGTAAAAAAAATCTTCACAAGGATTACGAGTCATTGTCATTTGTTCAGAAGGGTGTCCGATATTCATGGAGATATATCTCCAATAATCTCCCAACACATATTAAATGTCTAGCAGATGATAAGAATAAATTCAGAAAAAAATTGAAAGAAATTTTTAATTGTCAACTCCTCCTACTCTATCGAAGTATTTATTTCTAAGGTATCTACAAAATAAACTGTCAGTAGTTTGTGTAAATATAGTTGACATAATTAATGTACCATGTATGATATAACTGTACATCTTGTGATGTATGTATTATTTTGTTATGCAATTCTTTTTCTGTAAATTGATAACTATCCATATCACACAGAGCCAGTCTCTTTTGTTGAGATCAATGCAAAATGAATGTATTGTATTGTATTAGTTAGGTGTAGAAGGAGATAATGGCTTGTGGCAATCATCTTTTGGAAGTAATGTTAATAATGGAACTTTCACTCACACTGGTCATATGTAATTCAATAGACTGGTATGCAGAAAGGCCTCTGGACATAGATATTATGGGTTTTGTAATAGAATTATTATAGTAATAGGAAATGGAGAGGTAGTTGATTATTTGTCATTCAGGATATCTGAAATGGTGTAAGGACCAATCCAAAAATGCAAAAGTAGTGAAGAGAGGATTCTTTTGTTCATCATCACAATTAACTTTGATACCATGCAAAATATTGGAAGATTCTTCTGATATTAAGTTTATAAATAAAAAAGATATAAAAAATATTCAGTTGGACTGTTGAATGTACATAGGCAAGAAGACACTTTGTTGTCAGGTTACTCTTATAAAATTGGTATATAAATATTAAAGTGAAGGTAGATTTGCATTTGGTTTAGAATGAAAATTAATGTTGTTGCCATGTTCCCCAAAGGGTTAATTGTAAATTGTACTTTTGTTTAATTTCACTATGTCAGTGTGTGGAATTATTATTGAGTGGCGGGACTGTATCCGTGCCTGCTATGTAACTTTATAGCAGTTTAATAATAAAATGTTCGCTGTTAATGCTGATGGAAAAATTAACCTGTGATTTCTCTTCAAATGTTTCACCGAAACACAAGGATTGTTCACCTAAAATCTCACACATCTGTTGTAAACAGTCAATGAGTTTAGGGTTCTGCAGTTTCGTTTTGATACATCTCGAACTATTGAAATGCGGTCACAACATGATTAATATTCCACATCGTTCCATGCTGTATTACACTACCTATTGAGAGGCACATTTGCATCTTTGTTTCTTTCATCTTTCGCACAGTTGTAACTTCTCTAATCGTCACATGGGCCACCTGACCGATCGTGGGTTTCTTCTCTATTTAGAACAACAAAGATTTCTTCTTAGCTAAGTCTCTCCACTTTATTCTTTGCAGCTCACCAATTTATATTGTTCTGTCTTACCGGCTAGCGTTCCCTCTCCTAGCCCGTCACCTGAACCAAAACAGTTTGCTACATCTCTCCTACTTACTTGGCTTCCTGACATTCGCATTACAAGTGAAAACTGTGAAGTACATTCCATAAGCCTTCATTTTTTTTTTTTTTTTTTTTTAATTCACATATTTGCTCTCAATTGACACCTGAACTCTGGTCTTCAATCGTCACATCTTCAAACTCAGTGTGATATTCTGAGCTAAAGGTGGTGCTAGCTGAAAGTCATTGGTCATGAGTTAACTACTCCAGCACCTGGGAACTAAAGAGGTCCGCATTTCCTCTCCAAGAATGTCAGCATTTGTTATTTAAAACAAAAATGTTATATTTTTTGCCAACTCCAACATCCCTTCAGAAAATGTATTCTAAACTGTGACAGACCTGAAAAAATTCACTTTGTGAAACAGATCTGTTAAGGTTGACAACCATACAGGGTCCTCCATCATTGCTTCTCTTGGTTCCTAACAATTTTCTAAATTATTCTAAGACTTTCTTTATCTACAATGCCAATTTCCTTTCAATAAATTACAATCCTACCTCTTTTAAATATGTCTTGTTACGTATGTTATCAGAACTTCTAATGTTTTCCTTCAAACAGTACATTATATACTGATGCATTTTGTGATAATTTCTATTTTTATTTTATTTGCTAGAAGTACCACCTGTTTTACTACAAAATTTGGAATAAGTATTTGGTATATATTATGGTTGTGGTATATTGTTTAGTAGCTATGCCTCTGCATCTGCAGTTGTTGCTCTTTTGCATGAAATTGTACCTCCAATTCTGCCTCTGTATCCCAAAGTTTTTAAGTAGAGGTATAATTTCAAATTTGAAGAGATATTTCAGAGAAAGTTTCAGCAAATGGAAGGAAGGCACAAGTACAGTGCAGTCAAGGTGGGAAGAGTTGAAGGAGATAACAAGAAAGGGGGAAGAAAAATTTATTTCAAAGCAGAAAATAAAGAGAAATAGAGAACATGTGTACTATAATAGGGAAGTGAAGAGGTTAAAGAGGTTGGTAAGAAGAGAACATATCAGAGTTAAGAGACAGCAGGGGTGTATGGAATATGTAAAACAACTAAACAAGAACTTGATAATAGCAAAGAAGGTGGCTAAAGATGGGTTTATGATGAGTATTGTCAGTGCAGGAGGAACATTGGCTGATGCGCAAGAAATTTCTATGCTATGTTAGAAAACTGAGGGGAAGGGAGGCTGTTGATACACTTATAGATAAGGATGGATAAGTAGTTACTAAGGATTTGAAAAAAGGCAGTGATTTAAGTAACTGGTTTAGTGAGAGCATTAGGGACAATTAATCCAAAATGGAAGGGTCTAATCTGGAGAATGCAACTAGAAATATACCAAGAAAGATACCAAAAAATTTGAAATACATCCTGAGGAAATCATGAAGGAACTAAGAAAGCTGAAAAAATGTAAAGGGGATGGTGTAGATAATATTACTACAGATACCTTAAAGATAGCTGGATGTGACATTGTACCTTATCTTGAAATATTATTTCAATTGAGTATAGATACCTGCTGCTTAACAAAGGACTGGAAAAGTGCTGATAGTTGTGCTGCTACTTAAAGGAGGGGTGAGAAATAGAGTCGAAAATTATATGCCGATCAGTTTGCTTTCAGTGGTAGATAATTAATGGAGAGATTGATATGCAGCTATGTCAGAAAAATATGTGAGTAGCGTAAGTGGTTTCCAAGTAAGCAATAAGGACATTCATGCGAATCTCAGTTGGTGAGATATATGCAACACATTTCAGATGAAATGGATAAGGGGGGTCAAATTGACAGTGTAGCATTAGATCTGTGAAAGGCTTTTGACAAAGTGAGTCCATAAAATGGTAGTAAATAAGTTAAAAGCTATTGGAGTGAATCTGTGATTTTCTGGGTAGAAGAATTTTTAAAAGGTAGAAAACAGAAAGTTAGGTTAGGAAACGTAATATCAAAAGAAGTGGAAGTAAAAATGGGAGTGCCACAGGGTAGTGTATAGGGACCATTGCTATTCACTATTCTAATTGTTTACTATCTGAAATTAGGTTGTTTGCAGAACACATAATGCTATATAAAACGATCAAAACAGGAGAGGACTGTAAAAAGTTGCAGGGTGATCTGGGAACGGTATCTAGTTGGGTTGTTAAACATGGGATGAAGATAAATGCAAATAAGTGTCAGCTTATTAGATACACAAATAAATACTAAAGGTTAATTATGTTTATAAGGTAGGGAAAGAATTTCTTGCTGAGGATGTAAATATCTTGGCATTATATTTGATAACAAACATAATTGGGCAGGACACATTGGAAAGGTGGTAGGAAAAGGTTTCAAAGTTCTGCAATTGTTGGAGAGAGTGATGATGGGAAGCACGAGGGAAGTAAAGGAATTGGGTTACAAAACTTTGGTCATACCATTGCTCGAATATGGCAGTATAGTATGGGACCCACTTTTTGAGTATCAAATACAGGAGTTGGAGAAGGTGCAAAGAAGGGCTGCTAGATTTGTTTCTGGAAATTATCGCAGAATGCAATCAGTGACAGATATGATAAAGGAGCTGGAATGGGATTCATTGCAAGACAGGAGGGTCATGGGAGTGTTCATAGCGTATACCGGCGATGAGGCATGGAAAGTTATTGGAGTAGGTATGAAAAGTAGTTCATGGAAGGGAAAAGATGACCATGACCACAAGCTGGCACTTGATTTCAGGCACAAGGGTGTGGGAACATTTTCTTTTTTAGGTAAGGGTGTCAGGGATTTGAATAAGTTCCAAGGGAAATGATGAATAATTTACCAAAAACGTTGAAAGAATTAAAAATTAAAATTTGTAGAGGGCATATGTAGGTGGGCGCAGGAAAAAGGGAAGAAGGGTTTTTAGGGAAATTGCAATTTAATTAAATTAAATTAGTAAAGGTTCTTTATAAAAACTTCTAGGGTTTCAAGCCACATCCAAATTGAGCCATCTGGTGACGTTTCGGAAGCTTGCACTGCTTCCATTGTCAAGCCCCCGCTTAACATCCCTGAAGTCTGCCGCACGGTAGTCTATTAAATAGCGCCAGCAGCCGGGAGCGGATGGGAAAGCGCGTGGATGGGCATTCTAGTTGGACCCTGCTTGCTTGGTGACATCACGATTGGGTCAATCCTATGCCCTAATATGGCTCAATTCCGTCTCGATGGTAATAATCCAATTACTGGCTTCCAAGCTTGGCTTAAATTGAGACCTTGATCACAATTAATAACATTATTCCTAAGCCTAATCTCAATAGCCTTCTTCACAAAACTGTCCCTAAAGTTATTTGCGTAACAAAGGCACATCGTTTTGTCGGAATATGGCTCTTGTCCGTTATCAATGGCGTGTTCGGCTAAGGCAGATTTTTCTTTTTGTCCCAGTTTAAAATGTCTGATGTGTTCCTTGCGTTTTTCATTAATCGTCTTTAAGGTTTGCCCTATGTAAGAAGTGCCGCATTCACATGGAATTTTGTACACTCCAGGAGCCCGAAGATTGAGACCATCCATCGGAGTTTGCAACAGCTGTCCAATTTTAGGTGGAGGTCCAAAAAATCGAATGGATGCCCTGTTTGTTGAATAACCGTGCTATATTTTATGTTACTGCTCCACAGAAAGGTAGAAAAGCACGCGGCTTGTCTTGATCTCTGTCATCTATCTGTCTTGGTTCTGTTGTTTCTTCCAATGGTTGCACGTCGGATTTCCTTAGTGCTATAACCATTGGCACGAAAAACGTGTTCCAGGTGTTGCAGTTCCTCCTTTAAATGTTCATTGTTGGACACCACCTTTGCCCTATGGACAAGAGTATTGAGAACTCCTACTTTCTGAGAAGGATGGTGAAAACTTTGAGCATTAAGATAGCAATCGGTGTGTGTAGGTTTTCTGTAAACATTGTGCCCTAACCTTCCATTAGGCTTCCAACGCACTAGAACATCTAAGAACGGAAGTGATTCATTCCTTTAGATTTCTACCATGAATTTAATGTTGGGATGAATCCGATTAAGATGGTTCACAAATTCATGAAATTCTGGAATTCCATCGAGACCACATGAAAAACGAATCATGAACAAACCTGTAGAAACAATTAGGCTTTAAAGGAGCCGTGTCTAGAGCTATTTGGTCAAAATGTTCCATGTAGAAGTCAGCTACTGTGGGAGACAATGGGAGCCCATAACGACGCCATTGGTTTGCTCGTAGTATTCGCCCTGGTACACAAAGTACGTAGACGTGAAGGTGTGTCTGAATAACTCCACAAGTTTTGGATCAAAATGTTCACTAAGTAGTTCAACAGTCTCCCTTAAAAGCACATGCGTAAACAACAACGTAACATCCAGGCTGACCATAATATCCTGACGTTCTAACCTCATTTCTTTAACCAATGCAACAAAGGCAGCAGAATTTTTAACATGATGTGCACAGTGACCAACCAACAGATTTAACAAATGCGTGAGATATTTAGCCAACTTGTACGTTGACGAACCTATAGCACTCACTATTGGATGCATTGGAACAAGCTCTTTATGTATTTTCAGAAGCCCATATAACCTTGGTGGTCTTGGAGCTTGGACACTTAGATTCTTCACCATTTCTTTCGCCAATCCAGATTCTCTCATGAGTATGTTTGTCTTCCTGATTATCCGTACCATGGGATCTCGGGGAATCAGACTACGTCATCTAAGACGTCACGTATCTTTTGGTGGTAGTCAGCGTCAGTTAAGATCACATTCGAATTTCCTTTGTCAGCTGGTAAAACCATTATTTTGAAGTCTTCACTAAAACACGTAAGCCGTCTCGTTCAGCTCTAGTCATATTGGGCTTAGTTGGTTTGGCCCTCGTCAGGATGCGCGTCGTTTCCCTGCGTACTTCTTCTGCTGCATGCATTGGAATATTCCGCACTGCTTCTTCCACTCCGCTGATGATACCCATGATAGTTACGGAACGTAGAGCCGGTGTGAAGTTTAATACTTTCTTCAGTGCTGAGATAGCACCTACGTCAATGTCCTTCCCTGACAGGTTAATAACGGTTCGTCTGTCTTCTGTTGGCTGAGCGTCATGCAAATCCCGTGACAGGCGGTTGAATTTGCAGCACTGCTTACGTGTAGCCACCGTCAATGTTGAGTTTTGCTGTCCTGTGGTGAAGTTGTTGACCCATTCCCAATCCATCGGCGAGAGGGCAGCTAATAGTTGCAAATGGCATCCCATCAATTCTGTAGCATTTTTAGCAAGATCACGGCGAGTTTGATGAATCCTCTCTCTCACAATTGCAAGACTAGTGCAGCGTAGAATCTTCTTGATGACAGTAGTGTTTGCCGGATGATTTACCATGGCAAAGCATGGCACTGTTTCGGTATCTCTGCACCATAAGAGGAAGGCCCAATGAACTTAGAAGTTTGGCCTTCTTGCAGCGCAGCTTCTCCAGATGTTTAACGCTGCGCGACATATCCTCCCTGTAGAGGTATGTTAGATAACTATGTACGTACTCGTGGCGGCAATGCTTTATAAAAACTTCTCGGGTTTCAAGCTGCGTCAAAATTGAGCGGTCTGCTGTTAAATTTTGACGTGGCTTGAAACGCGAGAAGTTTTTATAAAGCATAGCAGCCATGAGAACGTACATAGTAAAGGTTCTGTTAACATTGCAATATACACAGTCCAGTCACATTAATGTGACCACCTCTCAAAAACCAGAATAACCACCTTTGGCAGAGCGGACCACTGCGAGGCATGCAGGAAGAGAGTGTATTAGGTTTCTGAGGGTGTTCACTGGGATGTTGAGCCATGCCGACTCCAGAGCCGTGGCCAACTGCGCTAGATTACGCGGTTGTGGATCTATGGCCATGAACAACCTGATCAAGGTTGCTGGCGGTGAGTTTGCTGACCAGGGGGAGTAAGGTAAACTCATCCTGGTGCTCTTCAAACCATGCACATACACTGCGAGCTGTATGACACCTCGCATTGTCCTGCTGGTAGATGCCATCATTCTGAGGAAAAATTATTCGCATGTAGTGGTGGACATGGACCACAAGGACGGATACGTACTTGTGCTGATCAGTCGTGCCTTCCACAATGATGAGTTCACCGAGTGAATGCCAGGAAAACCTTCCCCAAACCATAATGCTCCCTCCTCCACCCTGGATCCTTCCGGAAATTGTTGCAGGGTGTTTGCTTTCATACGTTTCATGGCATTTGTGCCACTGTCCATCTGTCTGATGGAGCATAAAACTTGATTCATCGGAAAATGCCACCTGTCACCACTCTATGGATGTCCAGTTGTGGCACTGGCATCGAAATTCCAGCCTTCGTCACCAATGAACAGCAGTCAGCATAAGTGCATTAAGCAGGCATCTGCTGCGGAGGCCCATGTGCAGCAACGTTCACTGAACCGTTGTTGAGGATACACTCTTGGTAGCCCCTTGGTTCATCTGGGTGGTCAGTTGCTCAACAGTTGCACGTCTATTTGCCCGATTGCATGTCTGTAGCCTTCGTTCGCCTCTGTCATCTATAGCCTGTGGTGCATCACGTGTTCCACGCCGCTGATCTTTAATAGTGCCATTTTGCCATGCACGGTATACTTTCACCACAGCGGCATGTGAACAGTTCCCATAATTAGCCATTTCCGAAATGCTTCCACCCTTGGCCTGAAAGCCAATAATCATGCCCTTTTGGACGTCGGATAAATTGCTACGTTTCTGCATTACGCCAACGATTGAAATGCTTTCACATGACCTAGGACATCCTTTATATACACTCCACTGTAATATGCTGCCACCTGCCTTCTGAGATTGGTTATTTCACCGTCGAAAGCAGGTGGTGGTCACATTAATGTGACTGGACTGTGTATATATGTCTTATTCTTTTCTCTTTATATAAATTTTGGCCCATTGTTGCCTAGCTAACAGTACAGTTGTTGATTACGAAGGCTTCCGCGTTCACTGTATGTAATATCTTGGTTCTCCGGGTGGAGCTGCGTCGATTTGTTAAAAACCTAACGTTTCTGCCATCTTGCTGTGGGTTTCATCAGAGGACTGCTGTTGCGTCCTGTTGTGCAACAGAGAGCTGAGCTGAAAAGACTCAAATACAGAAACTAGTGGGTATCGATTTTTACAATTCGGGAACTCGGGATAGGAAGAGTTCAGGAGAAATAAATTGAAGAACACAAGAGGTTATGATGAACACACTTGTGACTCACGAAGCCGACAATCTCCCTATCAAAATATTCAAAACAGCAGTAGGGATATCCTAGTCCTCATCAGAATCATCAGATTCTGGAAACATCATAATCGCCGGTTCTTCGGGATATTCCCCTGTTGCCAGGCTATGCTGGAAACACCAGTTTAGAAGTATCAGAAACCCAAAGGAAAGATACCACCCCTCGGGAGTAACTAGCTTGGGTCCCTCTATCGGTTGGTCCGTCATCTACCAAGAACCATAGACTTGAAGACCCTAACAGTAACAACGGCGACTACAGTAGCAGAATACACGTTGTCTTCTCCGCTGCGCTGTTTGCTTGCTGGCTCACTCGCTGACTCTCGAAGACCGAAGACCTCTGAGAAGTAGTCCCCCTCCCACTGAGGCGGGCTCTTTTTATAGCCGCGCGCGTGACGCACTCCGCTGCCCCGCGCGTCCTTCCAGAAGCTTACACCCGTATTTCGTTACCCACGCGCCACGCAGCTCTCTTTCTGATGCAACCACACGTTCACTGTTGGCTTTCCTTGCTACCAATTGCACCATATTAACACTTGCGCGTACTAACACTCAGACGTTACTTTTATTACTTCGTAACACTGCTTGTGAGTTGCCGCTATCGCCTTATATAGTAGTGGCAGTGGCTGTCCTGCCATTCATCCAAGGAGTTACAGATAAAATTGGTCAGCCTGCTTAAAAAGAAGAATATCCGTCCCGTATACAAAGCCCCTAGGAAATCATCCAGCATCCTGACCAGCATTAAAGACAAGAGAGAACATTTGCAAACACCAGGAGTATATGAAATTCCTTGTAGCTGCAGCAAGGTATACATTGGGGAAACAGGACGCACTGTTAAGGAGAGGCTCAATGAACACATTAGGCATTTTAAAAATAATGACGCAAGCAAGTTCATTCGGCCATTCAATTTTATTCGATAAGACCAGCGTTATAGCCACTGAAAGCAGATGGTGGCCAAGGCGTATAAGAGAAGCGTTAGAAATACAAAAACGGCCGAACAACAATAATGCCAAAATTGGTTTGCAACTTGACCATATTTGGTGATACTTGCTCTGGAAAACCGAAGACGAACGGCCGCATCCTACCGCCTACACTGGGCATGGTGACGTCACTGTGGCGGTCTAGCGCTTGCTTCCTGCCACTATACAAGGTGATAGCGGCAACTCACAAGCAGTCCACTGATGAAAGCCACAACAAGATGGTAGAAACGTTAGGTTTTAACAAATCGATGTGGCTCCAACCGGAGAACCAAGATATTACATACAGTGAACGCGGAAGCCTTCATAATCAACAACTTATTTTCAAAACTACAGGCTTTCTGGGACTGTTATAGTTTCGACAGGGGAGTGGATGCATTTCTATTTGTCTGTGAAATATGCGACTCATGTTCTGTTTGATAAGTGTGTTTTTGCTGGTCAAATGCATTGTTTATGGGAAGGGGAAACAAGACTGTCCTCAACTGGATGATTGTGGAAAATTATCTAAAAACTGTCATGAGGATGGCTGGTACCTGATGCCCAGGATATGAACTTCGGCCTGTTGTATTCCTTGATATTGTTTAGTGATGCTTTAATATGTGCAGTTACTTTTGTATATAATTTATTATAAATAAATGTATTAAATTTGATAATCAGCAGTTATTATTTCTGGGTTGAGGTAAATCTAGTGAAAATCTGATTTATGAAATTGACTTTTTAATATTGGTGTTAAACATTAAAAATTTAATGTGGGTTTATTTAGGTATCGATTTTTGGCAGCAATTCATAAATTGCATCTTTAGGATTTCAGCATTATAAAAATGAAATAACCTTCACCAATATCTGTATAACAGTCCTGCAAAATTGTAGAGAAAAAGAAATCCCAAGATTATTCAAATTCTTACCTGAAAGTTGAAACAGGAGAAATTCCAATAATTAGTAAAAGTATCATCTTAACACTCCCAAAGATAGCACAAGCCAACAAATGTGATAATTATCACACAGCAAATTCAATATCACATGCATTAAAATTGCAGATTGTGATAGTATACAGATCTGTAGAAATGAAAGTGGAAGAGATATTGGGTGAAGACCCATTTGGAAGAGAAGTAAATCTAGTTTTAACATTAATAATGGTGGATTAAGAAAAACAAGAGTAGTTTTGTGGCATTTGTGGAGTTAAAAAGGCCTTTGTGGACTTAAAAAGTCCTTTGATACTGTCAGATGGGACAAGGTGTTCAAGGTGAAATTTCATGATTGAAGAAAAATTCACGATTTACAGGGGTTGGACAAAATAATATGAACACCTAACATTTTCATACTATTGATTTATTAATAGGGTGTTGGACCACCTTTTGCTTGTAGAACAACTGCAATTCTTCACTGAATAGATTCATAGAGTGTCTGAATAGTTTCCAACATAATGTTGTCCCATTCTCGTACCAAAGCATCCACCAATTGCGTCAATGATGTTGGAGTTGGAAATCTACTCCTTATACTCTGCTCTAAAACTCCCCACAATGGTTCAATTATGTTGAGGGGAGATGTTTGATGATATTCTGATGTTCCTCGAACCAGAACAGAACCTTTTTGGATGTGTGTATTGGCATATTATCATCTTGGAAGATGGCTGTGTTTGGCACCGGTATGCTAGTCATACTAAGAACTTCATCATTGAGGATGCCGAGATATTCATTCTAAGTCATCCGGCCAGTGATTTGAATGAGAGGACCAGCTGAATACCACAAAATAGCTGCCCAAATTGTAACAGAACCTCCCCTATGCTTGACTGTAGGATGCAGGAATCCCGTTCAAAGGCTTCTTTTCGGGTTATCCACACATAAACAATGTGAACAATGATTCATTGGACCATACCACATTCTTTCAATCATCAAATGTCCAGATTTTATGGTCGTGGCACCACTTGTTTCGTAGCTTAGAGTTGGTTGCTGTTATAATGGGTTTTGAAATTGAAGCCCTTCCATGAATGTTAGCTTTGTGGAGCTCCCGCCTTATTGTTTTTGCCAAAAGAGTATTATTCAGTTGTGTGTCGAGTTCTTCTGTCACTTTCGCTGCGGTAGTTTTGTGTTGTCTGTCCACAATCCTTTTTAATATTCGTCGGTCTCTGTTGGTTAACTTTGGTTTTCGTCCACTATTCCTTTTCACCGAAGATGTTTTACCATGTTTTGTGTATGCTTTCATTACTGTGGATACTGACGGTCATGAGACGTTAAACAGTTCAGCTGATTTCTTCACAGAAGTTCCCACTAACCGAGCTCCAATGATTAGCACTCTTTCAAAGTCTGAGAGATCAAACATTACACCGATCACTTGTTATAACCGTCACAGAAAAAAGCGTACAATAACCTGACCCATAACCTACAAGACCTGTCACATCAACTAGGCCGCACATGCGTGTTGCAGTATTCACACGAAAGCAGTAGTGCCAACTTACAACAACCTGTACTCTATGGCATGGTGTTCATATTATTTTGTCCAACTCCTGTATATATGAATGAGTTGGCTACAATAAAAACAAGAATAGCAATAGTTAAAAAGGGAGTGGGGCAAGATTGTAATATAATGTCACTAATATTCAACTTGTATGAAGATTAAGCAATTGGTGAAGTAGAAGAAAAATTTTAATGTAGCATCAGGTTTCAAGGGGAATTAATCGGTATGCCACAATTAGCTACCGAGATTGTACATTAGTAGATGAGAGTGAGGATATTAAGAATGACATGAATAAAATTCTGGAAGATGAATTTGACTTGCATATAAATCACATCAAGGCTAAAATAATGAAATATGTCACAGATGATAGTAAATTAAATATAAAAACAGTATCAGATGGAATAAGTGAATTTTATGATTTAGAAAGATGGAATAAGTGAATTTTATGATTTAGAAAGTAAAATTATCATTGATAGCAGAAGCAAGAATAATGTCAGAAGCAAAGAGTGCTAATGAACAAAGACTTCTTGAAAAATAGGAATGTTATATTTTAAAAACATTGATTATTATCTCGGAAGAAGTTTCTTATTGTCTTGAGTACAGCATTTAAGTGAAGCTTGTATGTTAGGAATACCAGAAACATGCATGAACATATTTAAATACTTAATTTAGTATTGTTGTGAAAATGGTAAATGGTAAAATGATATAAGGAAAAGCTAATACAGACAAGGATAATCCATTTCTTAAGAGGTATGGAGCCAAAAGGATAGCGATGACATAAAAAAAAAAAAACCAGGACAGACATACATAAACAATATTTTGAATGATCATTTGACATATGAGTTGGGAAATTATATCATTGGAAATTTTGACAGGTTCATGTATGCCATATTTTAGCACATGAATAAGACTAATTTTTTGTTGATCATCATACATTTAAAAAAGAATGGTAAGTAGAAAATGTTGTATTAATGATATAGATGTTTATATATAGTGATGATAAATATGCTGTTGGGCAATAAAAATAAGGAAAATTAGGGAAAATCAATCTATTACTCACCACAGGATTGCCACGACGTCAAGTCTGCTGACATTTTTATTTGTCATGGATCTCCTGCCTTCCTCTGTGGTGAATGATGGTTTTAATCAGCCTACCCTTCTTTACTAATACAGACCTTTGTAAAGCTTTACAAAAAACTAGCAAGGAGTTTATCAAAGATAGAATTATGATGATGCTGACCATACCATGTGACACAGTTGTCAGTTATGCCGTGGAAGGAGCCACTCCTCCAAGACAGTGTCTTGGGAATATAACTGGGGTGGTTTCTCTTTGCCTTGTCCAGTGGTGGAAGTATATTTAAGTGTTACTGTTTGTGTGGAGGACTGTGATTTGTAGTGTGTTGTGAATTTATGATATGTAAAGGAAAACAAATGGCGAAACCCAGTGAAGGCCCATTTGGTCCTTCTCTTCAAAAACTTGAATGGGGCCTACAAGCTTACCATCACCATCTGACAGCCAAATAATTATCAACAGCCATTTTAAGTGGGATTGAGGTAGGTTTGGGATGGAACCCATGAATATAGTGCACAATATGGTGATTAGGAATTGTGCTTTATTCCCTCTTCTTCCATGTAAACCAATTCTCGATGGTGAATATTTCTTCAAGCACCAGCTAACCCAGAGCTCATTGTCAGATACCATAATGGTGCCACCTGAGCCAATAGGGCAAGTATTACAAGTTGTAGGGTCATGAAAATATCAATTCTTTTTTTGGTGATAAATATTTCTAATTATTTTAGTATAATTTTTTTGCTTGACTTCATTTACATCATAGTGTCATAATCAGCTAAACTTACAAACCTAAAAGGAGATAACTAAAGTAAATTTTAAAAGTAAATGTATCTATGGTTGATAACCTCCTTGTATAGTGAAAAACAATGTCTTCCAGAATAATGGTATAGTATTATGATACAAAATTCCGGTGTGTTTTCATGGTACAAATACAAGAAATATTGCCAAAATAATACTTCTGCAATGATTTGTAATAAACCCTGACTGATCTGTATACCAAATTACATATATGCAATTTGAATGATCATCAGTAAGTTTGTTTCGTAATCTGTTAAATTAGCACGCCAGTAACTGGCTGAATAAGGAACAAAGTAAAATTTAATGCACTAGTTAAGCTTGCTGTTGTCTATACATAGCAACAATTTGTGGCATTTACTGTCATTCATACCAAAGATGGCCTGAATTGGTTTTAGTTTTTCACTTACAACTCAATCTGGTTTGTGTACTGCTGTGTTCAGATACGAAGCTTGGCTGTTATAGCAATATGATTGTCAGAGATGCAAAGCCCTATGAAAAAAAGTGGCATGACTGGTGAATATTGGGGCAAATGGTGTATATGTTGTGTTCTAAAAGGGAATTTTTTAACCAAGAACTTTGGCGAGGTTGAGAGGTATGCTTAATCACTTTCCAAAATTATGGAGAGTGGGTTGAAATACTGCAGAGAGGAGGGATGTCATTTCAGTAAAGTTTTGAGGTATTTGTTTTTATGCTACATGATTTAGTTTAAGGATTTAAGACCTGTGAGGAACTTTGCAGCTGGAAGTGGACTTTGGCTTTTTTTTTGTGATAGCTTTTGGGTTGCAGTTACCATGATAGTTCAAAAGAAGTTTGTTTATTCACTTGCTCATGTTGAAATATGTGTAACATGCTTGAGAGGCATTTCTAGAATCCTAGATTAAGGAATGATGTTCATAGTCTATTTTTCTTACGAAGCAATAAGGAAGGAAACATGGGATAAAACAGTCTATAATGCTACATCTAGTCAATTTTTGTGTAAAATATTGTTGAAAGGGTTGTGACTTCAATGGTGAAAATGATGGAGTTGACAGGAAGTGTGGAGTTGGTGCCAGTGAATGGTTATCTTGAGGTATCTTAGTAAACCTTGGGAGTATTTAATCCAGGAGGGAAAAGGTTGAAGGTGTTGATGTAAGGAGATTGAGAGAGATTTAGAAGTAGAATCATGAGTGTAAATTAAGAGATCACTGGGGTTTTTGGTCCTTTGATTTTTGAAGGGCAGAAAATGTGAGAATAATGAAGCTGGGAACCTTATTGCAGACATCAGTTATGACTGATTAAGGGTAAGTTAGCATGTGATACATGATCAAAGATTTGTTTCATTTTTATGTTGTTATTGGTGGTTACTGTTTGTCTTTTGTGTTTCCTTACTTTTATTTTATATATTTCAGAGCTGTTTACCGGAAGGCAGACATCTATTTGCTGGATGATCCTCTATCAGCAGTTGATCCCCATGTTGCCAGGCATTTATTTGAGTTTTGTATCACAGGATTTCTTAGAGATAGGATTTGTATTCTTATTACACATCAGCTACAGTTTCTTCATCATATTGATGAAATAATTATCCTTAAAGAGGTGAGTAACATTTGTTGTTTTCATCATAATCTATACTATTATAAATTCATAATTGAACTGCATTTGTCCGAGTTGGAAATGGCGCCATGAAAAATGCTGTCATAATGTTTTGAATGGTCTTTTAAAATTACTAATGCTTATGGTCCTTATTAGAATCTGTGAAAACCGCTTATTACTTACATACCTGTATACTGAGGATCAGAGCAAGAAATTATAATCATGTCGAGATGGAACAAATATGGGCCACAGATCACTCTGTGTTATAGGTGAGCACTCCTTTCAAGAAAAGCTGACAAAAGATCACATTTTATCTCTTAGGATTCTGTTTCATGTTTTGACTCTGCTTATTTAGTTCACCAGTTTTCTTGAATGCAGTACACTGAAATAAATGGTATATACAGGTAAGAATCAAACATAAGAAGCATAAGTAATATCTAATTTACTGTAAAAAGATTGCTCTAGAAGACATAAGGACCTAAGATAACTCTATTAATCTTTGTATTGTGTTTATATTGTTTTTCGTCTTTGGTTGTGTTTGTTCAATTTTGTGAAATGTTGTAAATAAAATTAAATTGAACATGTTAACCATATCACCACATAAGAGATTAACATTTGAGTAAGCATAGTGGAATTCATTGTAAGAAACTTTCTGCTTGATATCAATATTAAAGTGTTTATTCCATACAAGGGCAGATTTATTATAATCATGGCATGGCTATTTGATGTTGGATTCTTACGTAATTCACAAAGTCAAATTGAAAGTGAAGAGTAAGGTTTTGTGATATCTCGCTTAGTTCTTGAGGTATCAAATATGAATAAACAGTTTGAGATATAGTTCCTTGGTGCCTTTGGAGAAGTTTAACTCACTTGAGAACTAATCAAGATATCAAAACATTTTATTCCTCAGCTTCTATTTGTCTCATTGAGTTACATCAAATTTGCAGTGCCATGGTTACTGTAAAGTCTCCTAATACTCAAACAGCTATTTTATATGCATTTCAGAAAGTGTAACTGAATTGAGGATTTAATTTAATATAAATATCTTTAGGCACTTTATTTTGGTAGTAGTGGAAAACACATATTGCATTGGGAATATTTTTTTCTTAAATTTTTTTGTATGAACCATCCATACACTGGATTAGCAGCAGTAATTTATGTTGACACTATTTAGCATATCACAATTGTTTGTGAGTAATAGCCACTCGGTGTAAGGAACCAAGCTACTATACCGGGGTGGAGTATAGGCTTAGATACATTTGCTGAATGTTACCTTGTAGAAAGTTCTGTTAAATTTTACTAAATAATTTTAAATGACCATGTGCCTGAATATAATATTCAACTGTAAAGCTTAAACGCTGCCATGAAGCTTATTTGAACCTAAAAATTAGGAAAGGTTAAAGTTCACTAATAAAATATTTGAGAATCCTCTTGATGAAAAACGAATTTTATTCCAAAGTCACATTTCAGAAAATAGCTGTTACAGTTGAGTAGGCAATCAAACCAATGTTTCCAAAAGATTGTAGATTATGAAGAGACCAAATATCACCGATCGATCCCCGCGGTGCATCGACCAACCGGATCTTTTCCCACCTAACCGACAATCACGTCAGCACATGCCCGACACATCCTAATGCAGGTCTAACATACGCAACCCCCTCTCCTGGGCCACTACCTTTATATCTTTATCCGCGTGACATGGGTATTCTACTGCTTACCAAAAGTAGTGTGGAAAAATGTAATTATAGCATGTGTTTTAAAATTAACCATGGGTAGCTTGGTCTTCAAGGTTTGTAAAAAGTGTTTAACAAAAATTCTCAAATGATCAGCTTTCTTGTAAATTTTTTTTTTTCAGGCATATTGGTAAAATGTTTCCGAAAGTTAATTAGTGATTCCCCGATTTCTGTCTTAATTTGAGCACTTTTTAGGTGACCCTGCTAAATTACAAATCATCGTGATAAAATTAGTGTCATTGTGTTCTATAAAAATTCCAGTGGTGTAAATTTTATTATGATCGGTGGTGAAATAGCAAAGTTATCTGTTTAACAAGATCGGGTTTGAAAACTGTTCAGCAAACACTTGGTTTCTGGTTCATAATTCTCCTTCTGCTGCTTATATCAAAAAAGTGAATTTATCAGAATTTTCTTTGAATTTAATTACGTGTTTTAACAGTTGTTTTATTTACGGATGTGGCTTGGTTAGTCGAAAATAATTCTCGAGTGAAACCATGTTGTGATTGATGACGAAATAACTTTAAAATTGCTTGAAAATCTGTTCTACTGCATGGAATGTTCTAAAATTTTAATATGTTACACTAGATTTTTAGTTCTATTGGGAAATTTACTTTTTAGTTTGAGAAATTACTGAAAATATATGATAAAAAATGTTAAAAGTAAATGTGTTCTCCACAAAGTGTTTAAAATATTATTTAAGCTATTTACACGGCCTGAAACTATGGAATTTTAATGAATTTAACTTTCTTTTGAATTATTATAATTTTAAAATTACTTTACTGCATCGAAAGAATTAGTGGAATTATCACGTAACAAAAATCTATTGTTTACAAGTTGGATGATAATGGATTAACCTATTCTAGGTTAGTTTAAAAGTTGTTCACTATTATAAAATGTTTATTTAGCACTTGTATCATATGTTAAGTGACTTTACTGTTTTTAAAATTATATATATATTGAATTGGCTTGTGGTATCAGCTTCTGCATGAAATGTTTCTCACTTCCTGTACTTGCAATGAAAATTATATTTTTACTATAAAGCTTACTCCCTCCCTTATGGTCTAAGCTAAGAAAACTAGAATTTACCCAAATTCTAAGGTGCTTACATCAGTTTGCAAGTTAAGTTGAATTGCTGCCTTGATTCTAAAATTTAGCAATAGCCCACAGTATTTCGGATGCCCTACTTTTATACCATTTTTGTTACTATTACTGTGGTCCAGACTGCACTACAACCTACCAGCAAACAGATTATGTTTAGTTACCTTCCTCTGAGAAATGGTATCATCAAGGAACCAAAACTGCAAAAATTAACCAAACCGTTGTGTGATGAGCGGTGCTGGCCCTGGACTTAGTGTGTAATGGTCCACTAGAACACAATCAGGACTCCTTCATTATGAAATTATGTTTCATTTTGTATGCAACATATTAGTGGTAATTGAAACTATTTTATTTTGTATGGTTGATGTTAGTAGTAATTCTTGAAATGTGTGGAAATGCAATAAAATGGCATCTAATATAATTCAATGCATAGGGAACTAAAAAACTATTATGAAACCAATTTCTGTGATTTTTCATATTAAATAATTTGCCTCTTCCACCCAAATTTTTTGTCCAGTCAATGATTAATAAACAAAAAATATGCATTTGAAAATAAAAGGTGCAGCCAATAGGTGACATCACAATCATCGGCAACCAATCGCAAGCAGACTTTACCGATGAATAGGAGTATGCTTGGCTACTTAGTGCCAAGGAAAATTACTACTGCTGATTCAGTTCATAGATGGTTTATACAAAATCAAAATATGTTCCCTGGTGTAATGCCTGCATTCCATTCCTACCAAACTAAAGTCTTTATTCGTAGGTGTTTATTGTTGTGTCCACTCATATTTACTTAACCGTAAAGGTTGTGTAATCTGAGTGGATGGGTGCAATGGATTGTATTTTGTCCTTTCTGCATGTGATAACTGCACATACCCCTTGAAGTAACCATGTATACACCTGAGGGTACATGTACCACTAATTGGGAACTGCTGCATTAAATCTAAATTTAATCTAATAAACATGGCATATCAATAAAAAGTAAGGTAACTTAATGATGTGTTTTTGCTTACTACAACCATGCGCCCATTAAATGCTAGGCATAAATGTCATTTTAAAGTAATTTTTATATTATCAATTTAAAGAGGTTTAAAATGTTTGGTTTGTGTAACTGATTTTTCAATTTCAGTATTTTTGTGCATACCTTTCATATTAGGCCTAGTAATGTTATTAATGAGACGGTAATTACTTTTACACAGTAAGAATTAAGAGAAAAATGGGGAGGGGGAGGGGTGACTTTAGGTCGTGTTGACTGCGGGGTCATTAGCAATGGAAAAGTTTACCCAACACTTGCCTTACATAAAGGCAGCCATAAGGATCCAATTTCTTTTGGGAACAGAACCCTAAAAAGTAACAATGAAAATAAGGAGAGATGAACAAATGATAAATGTTTACAGAAAAGAAGTGGGGATAAATTTATATTTAAGTGAATAAGTAATAATAAGTAATTGGTCTATTGGTAAAGTCTTACTTTAGGTTTAGGCCAGATGGATGCCTAGTCAAGAATATAATGATACTGTAGTTCCCAAGTGTGTCATTCCTAAGATAGAATAACAGCTCTCACTGTGAAACAGTTGTTTAGGTTGCACGGTGTAAGCCATTTGTGTCCTTGATGAATGACGGTTTGATTTTATATAAAGTCTTGATAACAGTTAGTAAGTTCTGTAAGACAACTTGTAGTTAATTAATTTATTGATTAATATGGTTCGTTAATGCCACAGTTGCCAGATGATGAAACCAAGCCTGTTCTAAGCAGCAAAATATGAGAATAATTAATAAAGGTCAATATGTTCATTAATAAATAATTCTGTCCACGACAAGTTTATTGATAAAGCACATTAGCACTCACGAACCGGTTTGGCCACCACCAAATTTCAAGATAAAGGCTAATCGAAACTTCGTTATCTGAAAGATTACAGAATTCTTAAGGAAAATTATAATTTGCATCTGTTTTCAAATAAGTTATCTACCATCAGAATCAAATGTTCACAGTTCGTCTCAGTACTGTTCCAACTCCAGTTTTTTACACTCACTGTTCCTGTTGACCACTTCTTCTTAAACAAAGTCCACACACTAAAATTACATTACACAGTAGCTGTATCGGCCAATGCTTTCGATAGGTGAGCCGCACTCAGCAACAATACAACTCCTGCGGCGGCCAGCCACAGACTGACTCAAAAACAATGTGTTAATCCGCTTCTCAGGCACTAATTTGCTGTCGGTGGAAGGTAACTGTGATGTTACAACTGCCATTGATGGTCTTGGCTGTTGGTACAAATTGTTTGCTTGTTTCCATTTATTCTGACTGAAAGTGGTTGGTAGTGAAAGCCTATACATGAAGTGGTACAGTGGAGGTAGGAAAGTTGGCATACGAGATGTGCTGTAATAAATGAATACTGTGGGAGCTTGTTGGTTACAACAAAAGCAGTGAAAATACATAATAAAGTCACTTCTTCATAAAGAGGTGTATCTGATAATTGCCAAGGTTTCCAATTAATTTTAGAAAATGTCAATTAAAACTAATTCAAGAAGTTGAAAAGGTCATTTGAGATAAGAGAAACTGATAACTCACTTTTAAACACAGTTTTAGTCACTGCTCAGCAAATACTTGTATACAATACTAAATTTCAATAGTTCTTAATGTTTGGTAATCACCAAATTAAACTTTGAGATTTCGAAGACACTACCCGAAATTTGGGAATTTGAATGAGAAAACGAATGTTTTTAAATTTATGAACCAAATTGAACTGTTCGTAACATGGGCCTGCTTGTTGAAACTTCTACATGAACAATACAATGCGTAAAAAAAAGAACGCAATTTGACAAATAAAATAAGTTTATCTCTGTGGAATTTAAAATTTTAATTGCTAAATGAATGATGGACCTTCATAATAAAATATTCCAATAAAGAGAGAATTTCAGAAAATCGCTGATCAGCCTACTTAAAAAAAACTTCAACTGGATGGAGCATATCCTCAATACACACAAACTCAAGAACATTTGCCAGCCTACTGACTCACTAGAAGCTTCGTTAAGACTGAACTGGTTAACCCCCTGATCACAGTTATTGAAATAAAAAGTTGCACAGATTTACTTATATTGTAATGAAATATTAAATTAATAACAAAACTAATGTAAATCAAGAGAATGTACCTGTATAATTATGAAACTAATTGGTTAGAAAAATAAGTGTGTAAATACTCCAAAATGACTAGGAACTGAATAATTGGATAATGGTGACAACAAAATGGGCATTAAGCAGTGAAAATAAGATAGGATAGGGAAAATAACCTATCACTCACCACATATGAAGGCAGGAGGGCTGGACAAACACACATTGCAATATTTTGGCTAATTACTGAAATATTGTAAAGTATGTTTGTGTTTGCCTTACCATCCTGTGGTAACTGATGGTTTATTTTCCTTATTCTATCTTATTTGTAAAACTAAATAAATAAGTCTTGTCATAAATGGGGCTGCCGTGCTGTTTCAGCCAATCATATAATTTAGGAACAAAATAGCGAATCCCATGTGAAACCGTCTCGCTACTGGAAATAATCAAGAAGCCACTACACTGTCTACTTGATAAATGATACGTATTCTTCGCGGGTTTCTAACACAAGCTTTCGGCGACGGTAACTGAAGGAACAACAGTTCTCGTTGTTCCTTCAGTTACAACAGACCTGATAATGGCGGCGGTGCAAGTCGCCGAAAGCTTGTGGTTAGAAAATGTGATCCGGCGGCAAACCCGCGAAGAATATGTATCAATAATACGCCAGGAAAGACTTATCTTTCATACTTGATAAATATTTACAAAATAATATGAATTTATCTGTTTATTTTGTACATATATATTTTTTATATTCTTTCATAAAATAATACAGGGCAGTTTTAAAATCCTAACACTAATTTTAGTAATGCAATTAATAGCAATTTTTTTATTATTTTAAGAAATCTGGTATAAGTTAAGAACAAGGTATGGCTTCAAATAAACTGTCCTCATATCCATTAGGCTTTCAGCTTTTACCAAAATATATCTTTTGCAGTCTAGAATTTAATACCAATCCTGTTGCCTTCCATATTCCAAACAATTGCCTTTGGCAGGAAGCTATGAAAATCAAACATCAATCATTATAATATACACCCAGTGGCAAAATAATTCTGTGACATCATTGGTGCATTTACACTGTGACATTGGTCAAATTTTCCTATACTTTTGGCTTCTTACCAAACCATATTGTCAAATATCATTGTTTCTTTTAAATTTACTAAACATTTCTTCTGTTTGTGATGATCATAACTTATATTTGTATGGTTGATAATCAATTCCGAATATTTAACAGGCCAGCAAATCTTCCAGTCATTAGATTTATTCTGAACAATACTCCTTCAAATGTCATATTATTTTATAACAAATTGTTACTTCATCCATTTAATATACTCAATTTCATAATTGAAATGATGCAAAAATAACACCCATCTTGTCAGTTGTGAATTGAGCAACTTACATTTTTATTAAAAAAAAAAACTGACTGATTTCTAGCGGACACTTCTTTACACATGTTCATGTTCTCTTGTGCTTGATAAAAGTGTGGCTAGAAAAAAAGTTGGGCCAATATTTATCATTATTGTCTTCATTCAACACTAGAAATCATGGACATCTGGTCAAATATCTCTGGAATCCATAAAATAAAAAAAATAAAAAAAATAAAAAAAAATAAAAAAAAAATAAAACCCTGGTAAATCCAAGATTAGATGATAAAACATTTTTCTCCTCAATAGTATTTCTTATAGTTTTTTCAAAACTATCTTTAAATTCCCCCAACTGAAAACAGCTGTCATGGTACAAGCTTTATATAAAATCACGTAGGTCCAAAAATGCCTTTATCTCTTGTTTACTGTTTCCAATTTACTCATGGATGGGCTTGATAGTAAATTGCATTACTGTTTCCAGGATTTAGCACTCAATAATATTTTATCTATATTAACCATGAACCTACTGAGCTTATTACCCAACACACTAATATAAACTGACATAGGTACTTTTAAGTCCACACAATACTAAAAATCTTTACACCATACAAGAATTCTGTGTAATGACTTTTTGGTCAGAAGTATTTTCCTGTTCCCCACAGTTAATTTTAAGCTAATAATATATTTCACTCAATGAAACTGTTGCAAAATTTCTTCTAAATTTTTAGGCCAAATACTTTCCCTGTCCATTATTTTATTGAACATTGTAATGTCCAAAATGACCCTGCCACACCCATCCTTTTTAATCACTTTTGCTAACTCTTTGTCCACATACTTTTCCTTGTTAATGAAACTGAAAAGGGCTTTATTTTTTACATACGTTCAATCTCGTATGCTGGCCCTGGACAGTCAGAAAATACTTCTGAATTTATCTGCAATATTTCATTTAATTGCCTCCTCTGCTCACAAGAAATGACTTCTACATTAACAACCTTCTTAATAATTTATAGTCATACATTATTTTGTTCTATTCTGTATAATCCATACTTTTCGTCTGCTACATTTACATCCACAGGATTATTTATCATAACCATTAATCTCAGCTGTCCAATAACGTCACTTCCATTCACCATTTCACTCTTATGGAACTGTACATTTATTTTTGAATTTCAATATTCCTTCTTTACAATTTACCATCATGTTATACTTTTCCAGCCAGTTCATAATGAGTAAACATTTTATGCTCAAGCTGGATGTTATTAATGTTAAATGGGCCACAGGTTTTTTCCAATTCTTGCCAATAAATTAACGTAGCTATGAACCGATTTATGCCATTTTTCACCCGTTACCAGCATCTCCATGAATCTATTAACTTTACTTATTCACTCAAAAAAGATTCTGAAATAGCGGTCATATGACTTCCAGTATCTGTAAAGCTTGCTCTTGGAATGCAAACTTTAATGCCAATAACACCATTTAAATCTTCTTGCGCCTTCTCTTTCTCCAATAATTCGCTTTCTATCTTGTCATGTGACGATTGATACTACTTTTATCCTTCGTCTCCCTATATTTCTATTCTTCTAACTTGATATCCTTTTTGTTTCAATCTCCGTTTAATCTTTTTTGGTTCTTCTTGTTTCCTGTCACGTCTTTATACTTCACTACATCCTTGACATTCTTGACATACAGATTTAAGAACTTATATCCTCTACCCACTTATTTAGTTGCAACACTGGTTCTCTTCTTTTTCAATTTCCTTCTTACTAGAAAATATCACACTTCCTGTTTGTCTTTATTTTTGCCAAATTGTTCCTCATCTTGACTATAGCTGCCTTCTTCGACTTCTCTGTCATCGTCATGAGCAATACTATCTCCATATTCTTCTTATTTTTACCCTCTGTGCCACCACCTCAGTCCATGAGAAGTCTTTCCATCTAGTGGCAGTGTCATTCAACTTCTTTATTGTTGACATACTGAACTTTGTCGAGCCACTGCCATTATATCTTACATAAACCCAGGCTGTAGTTTTAATTATATTATTTTCTGCTTTGAAATGCACCAAAAATAGGACTCATATTTGCATATTTTTTTTCTGTCATGGTATACCATCAGTCGGCTTTCTCCACATCTACTATACAATTTCGTAAAGTCACTCATCCACTCACCTCGATAGCTATTGGCTGGAGAACAGTGTCACGTGTTGGCCTACGCTCGCAAAACAGGGACCAGAGATACCTTTAGTAGAAATTCGTGGTTATGTTTACAGTTTAATAGCTAATCAACTGCTACCAAATTAACTGCCATAATAGGCCTACATTAATTATTACTTTCATTATTACTTTTTGTAGCGTTTTGTACTTAAAAAAATACTGATAAATTTTGCAGCTGAAAAAGATGTTGATCTGCTTTTCAGTTACATGTTGCTAATGGAAGCAACTTAAAAAAAAAACTTTTAAAAATTAAATTACTCATGGTTTCTACTGCAACCATGAATGACAATTGTCATTCCAGCTTAGCACAAATTTCAGTTTAATTAAAACTGTCTCTAATGTTGTTGCTTTACCAAAGTTAATGCATCACGGTTTATTTGATTTTTGGGTATTTTACTGACCACTTTTGCAGATGGTCTTTATTCATGTTCTCTGTACGCGAGTTATTAGGTTATTTTAAGTGGACACTCAGACCAATTATGTTACCGAATCAACTATTCTGGAAATCCATTTCTTCCGAGTTGCTCAACTGTTTAATAATATGGAATATGTATTAACTTCTATGGCCATTACCTATACTATGAACAATTATTACATTATGAGTGTTTGCCTACTTTCAATAAAAACAACAACATAATGCTTTAGAAGTAAACAGGAATTTTTAAATTTTGCACAGTGAACTTTAAGGGTCAAATACAAGTCAAGTTTGTATTTAAGCAAGTTTGAGTCTATGACCTTTGAAACAATTATACAACAGCCCTATCATCCCTGTTCGTGTTTAATACCGATATCTATTAATGCTTCTGAGCTCTTATAGTTCAAGAGATTTTATTCACCCTGAAACACAGGTTAAGTTTATTTTTGGTTAAATCGGGGCAACCTGTCATAATCTTTCATCGTAAAAACGGGAACTATTCTAGACCCGTGACGATATGCAATAAAAACAGCCATGGGCTTACACTAGTCATTTAATAAGTTGCTAATATGATTCCTTCATCTACATCTACATATATATACTCTGCAATTCACAAAATTGTGGGTGGCAGAGGGTGCTCAGGATCAAAGCTAATCTCTTTGTTGTGCATTCCAATACCTAATGGTACGAGGGAAAAAAGAATTCATAAGAATCATTGCAGCACCTTATTACACTAGTCTTATCTTTCCTGTCATTCCAGCTCAAATAGGTTGGTGGACGTAGTATTTCACTACACTTGTAAGTGAAAGTGAGAGTACACATATTTACCAATACGTTTAAACAAAACGTGCATCATCTATCTACCAGAGACTCCCAGCCTAGTCTACTAACGAATTCTGTGATGCTTTCATAAGGACTGTAGCAAGTGGTCATGAATCGAGCGGCTCTTCTCTGTACTTTTTCTATACTTTCGATCAAACCCTTACGAAACAGATCCCAGATGGCACAACAGTAGTCCAAATGTGGAGCACAGATTTGTGTGCTATCTCCTTTATTTGTTCATTACAATTTTTCAAGATTCGACCTATGAATCGCCACTTAGAATTGGCTCTACCTACTAACGAATTAACATGCACGTCCCATTTCATGTTCCTTCGTACTGTTACTCCCAAATATTTTATAGAATCAACCATATCAATAACTAAATTGTTTAACTCGTATTTCTGAACAATTGGATTCTTTTTGTTGGTTATGCTCATTGTCTTCCACTTTTTAAAATTTAGCATAAGTTGTCACTCGGCGCACCATGCCAAAATAACATCCAGATCACGCTGAATTTCTAAGCAATCGGCCAAATTCCTTACTTCCCTAAATTACCACATAATGAGGAAACAATCTAAATAGGCTTTTCACTTTGTCTCTGAGATCGTTTTTAAAAATTAAGAAAAGAAGTGGTCCCATTACTTTTCCTTGAGGTACACCCGATGTAACATCTAAATTAGAAGAACTTTCTACTTCAATGACGACATACTGTAACCGACCAGTTGGAAAATCCTTTATCCATTCACAAAGTTGATCCGATATTCTGTATGCTTGAAGCTCCGCTAAAAGGCAGTTGTGTGACACAGAGTCAAAGGCTTTCTGAAAATCTAAAAAAATTGCATCTACTTGTGAACTTGCATCAATAACTTTCATTATGTCATGTGTATATAGGGCCAGCTGTTTTTTACATGATCTTTTCTTCTGAAATCCATGTTGATTTGTTGTAAGCAAATTATTTTAATTTACAAAATTCATAATGTTCGAGCATATAATATGCTCTATAACTCTACTACAAACAGATGTTATAGATATGGGACGATAGTTTCCAGGATCACTTCGATCACCTTTCTTGAAAATCGGAGTTACTCAAATGATTTTCCAGTGTGAAGGTACTTTTTACTCTTCTAATGATTTACTGAATATATCAGACAGAAATGGTCAATTTCCACTACATACTCTGGAAATACTCTTACTGAAATTCCATCCAGCCTGGTGCTTTCTCCCACTTCAGGAGCTCTAATTGCTTTATGCTACCTGCAGTATCTATTCGTAATGATTCCATCAACATCTCGACACAGCGTGGGGAAATGGGAATACTATCCTTATTTTCATTAGTAAATGAATTTTTGAATACACTATTTAGTACGTTAGCCTTATTGCAGCTTTCATTAACCCTGCAACCTTCATGAATTAGTGATGGAATATTGCTATTGGTACAATTGACTTTTCGTACATACGACCAAAATTTCTTTGGGTTTTCTGTGAGACTCTTAGAGAGAGAGTTGGAATGAAAATCGTTGAAGGCCTCGCGCATTACATTTTTAATACATCCTGTTAACTCAGCTAAGGTTTCTAAATCGCTGTGACACCCCTTCCTTCTTGAGCGTGCGTATCCTCCTTTGATTTTTGAGAAATCTTTTGACTTCGCATGTGTACCATGGTGGATCATCCTTCCCATTTATTGTCCACTTTAGTATATGTATTTCCATACCTTCCCTGACTATTCGTATAAATCAATGCCATATCTCTTCAATGGTGTCCTTTGTTGACTTGAAGTTATGGTAATTATTTCTCAGGTAGGTTCTAAAACACTTCTTTGAGGCCTTACTGAATCTGTATACAATCCGCCCTTTTCTTCTCTTTTGCTTGGTCATTAGTTTGATAGTCACAATTACCGCTTTGTGATCGCTTATTCCTGTGGTCATTTGAAATGTCTGTGAATAATTTTGGTCTGTTGGTAACCAGCAGATCTAAAATAATTTCACTACCGTTATGACACCGCGTAGGTTCATTAACTAGCTGTAAGACACGAGCTTGCACTGGGGTTGGCGCACAAAGGCTAGGGTCTTAGCTCTGACCGTGTGTAGCCTTGGATGTTACAATTCTGACTTTATAATAGTAAACAGGCCACCACTTAGCTTATTTTCTACCAAAAGCTAAGGAAAAGTGAAAGTTAAATGAGGTTAACCAGTTCATTGCCATTAAAAATCACACTATTCTTCGAATCTTACAAAGTCCAATTCTGAACAGGCAATCAGAAAATGTCACAGAAGTACCATTTACAAGTTCGATTAGCTGTTTGAGCCAGACCACACCCCAGAGTTCACAGTTCAAACTTTTAGTTGAAGAAATCTAATAAAGGAGAATCACATGCTCCCATTGTGCCACGATTTACTAAATTCAAACAATCCCGAGGCCCCACATGGTGGATTACTATTTCAATCCTGCATAGTAATAAACTTAAATACACGAACCTACAAAGTGCCAAAATAAAACTTTTGCACCATAGTGCTTTATATCAAACTTGCTGGCCTACTTAGCTACATGTTATTGCACGCAGTGTTCCTGGATCACTGAGCCTAAAGTTGTGTCGCTTCGACTGTTTCTGTACGACTGAGTGCGACTAACTGAATACACGAGTCTATATCACATCGCTATCCGCTTCTCGAAGATTCCTGGCGACTCTGCTCTCTCACGAACTGTGGGAAAGGATTTTTTTCCTTATTCACATAGGTAGCTTCTGGCAGGCTCATCTGATATCAAATTGCAAGTCAGAAAAAGTTTCACAATAAAATTTGACTTTGACTATAAAAATAATTCTATCTCTTTGAAATTTTTACAGATCAATAGATATTACAGCAAACTTGAACTTTAATTAATATGAAAAATATTGTAACCATACTAGTTTAACTGAAAATAAATAATTTAGATATGAACTTTCGCAATCCTATTCCAGGCGAATGCTGAAAACCAAAATATTATTTTGAAAACTATAAAAACCTGGTTTCTAGTTCAAATAAACATAGAAACTGACTTTAAAAATGAAATACTAATATTCAATCTAACTCATGATTCTGGGAATAATTTCTTTCACACAGATACAAAATTTAACAGATACCTGACATAGCTCCACAAGATGATTATCTGACAACAAATCCAAAATTACTTCAGAAGCTGCCTTATCCCTGCTTCCTGTAATGTAAACGTAATTATGCCAGTCAATATAAGGCAGAATGAAGTTGCCTCCTAGAATCATAGCATGATCCTGAAAATGGCTAGCTATACTGTTTACATTATTTCTTAACTCCTCGGTAATAGCTATGTTGGAATTTTGTTTACAGTAGAAGGCGCCTATGATGAGTTTTGACCCAGCAACATTGAGTTTAATCCATATGATTTCACAGATTGCATCGACTTCTATTTCATTACATGGGAGAAATTTACTCACAGGTATAAATACCCCACCTCCATGAGAATGTAACCTGACTTTATGAAAAACGTTCATGCTATCTTTAAAAGTTTTGGCGTAACTTATTTCCAGTTTTAGCCAAATTTCTGTACAGATAATGATATCTGCTTCTGTTCTACAAATAACGCTTTCAAGTTCGGTTGTTTGTTACAAACACTTCTACAGTTAATTACGAGAACTTTTAACTGTCGAGATTCTTTTACATTTGTATTTGTATTTTTTCCTCCTATATTCCGGTGTTGCATCTGTTTGGGTTGCCCATAACTGTATTTCATGTTTTGGGTCTTCCTCCCTCAGCCTTCTTTGCATTGATACTTTTTTGTACTGCTTAAATTATCCTTCTTCCTATTACCTCTCTAAATTCATCTTTTTTTTCTGTAGTGCTATAACTTCTTCAGCCACTTATCACAATACTAATTAAAACTGATATATAGCCAGTGGTGTGGAGAGCAGTTTTTAAACTCTTGGTTTGGTCTATACTGCTTTTCCTCCTATCAATACATCCTCAGGAATGATTGTGGAAATTTTTCTATTTCATACTATTTGCATTCATTTCATACTGACTTTCTTAGGCTTCATTTCACATCATCGTCCTTGTTTGCTTGATTTTCCCTCCATATTTCCAGTGTTTGAGGAAAGCATGTTTGTAAGTTTCTACAAGTATGAATAGATGTAGTTCTTCACCAGGATGTCGCAAAGCAATTAAGAAGTGACATTTTTGTACATTTTCATGGTGACAGTATTGTAGAAAAACATCTGATTTCTAGCCTCATCAAATCTGAGTCATCTGGTGATATTTTGGAGGCAGGCACTATTTTCACTGTCAAGCCCAACTTAACATCACTGAAATCTGCTGCACGATAGTCTATTATATAGGACTATGAGCTGGGAGCAGGGGGGAATACATGTGGAGAGGGGGAGTGGTAAGAATGGCCCTGCTCACTTGGAGGTGTCATGCTTGGGTCGCTTTTATGCCCTTATATGGCTCAGTCCCATGTGGCTTGCCTTTGTTATGCAAATAATGGCCTCAACTTAAGCCAAACATTGAAGATGGTAATTGGACTATTGCAAGTCACAGGAGATTGAGCCATATTAGGGCATAGAAGTGACTTGAGAATAGTGTTACCAAGTGAGCCGGGCCCAACTAGACCTCCCCTCAATGCACATTCCTCTCTGCTCCTATCATGCAGCAGACTTCAGTGATGTGTAATAATGGAGGGAACTTCCCCTGCCTTTCTGCAAACGGTCCATCTGACCACAGAATCATCTTACAGATATAGTGGAGGAGACTGAATTATGTACAGGATAAACCTTGACACCCTGAAAACCGATGAGGTCCTCTCCGTGCGGAAGACCAGGCATACATTCTGAATGTGAAGGAACCTTCAAATCAAAATTCACCTGAAGAACCACATTTTCAGCCAGCAGGCAATTTTGGCAGCTTCTACAAGTGACTTTCTGATCGAAAGCACAGTCATCTCACAAAGAAAATGATGTGCATCATATGCACAGAATGGCAAGAGACATGGGTACTTCCAATGGCACTAAGATTGGACTTTATCATGGATCCACACTTAGACTGCCCAGTGACAGAGGCCTCTGAGCGTACTGTACCAGCTGGAAATAATCACACTGCTGTGACATGAGAGTGAGGACAGCATCCTAGTTTGGGTGCATGTTACCGAGGGTGAAGACGAGGAGGAACCATACAGTGACAACCAGTACGACAGCAATGAAGGCTTGGAAGAGGGCCAGCAGCCGACCCCAAGGAAGAGACCAGGCAGCCTACAGACCAATGCACAGTACTTATTGTCACCACCCAAAATGAGGTAAACTTCATATAGCTAGTGGCAGTCTTCTACAGAGAAATGACAACACACATTCTGGGATTCCTGGTGAAAGGGGTCCCTGTTACCTGTCGCTGCACCTGGACAAACTGCAGATACAGCAGAAGATTCTAGAGGAGAATGACATCTGTCATTCCTTGCAGACACCATGACGTCCACCCAAGATGGTTATCTGCGGGCTGCCTGTGGAAACAGTGGAGGAAGCTGTCACCAAGGAACTCAAGAATGTTGGCATTGTCATTCCAAATCTGCTTCAGATGAATCAAATGAGTACCGTGTTGTGCCTCCTGCTTTACGCCTTCCAGCCAGATGGGGTTCTGAAGTGGGAAGACAGATCACCTAACCTGCCTGGGCATAAGGTTCACTCGAGATAAAGAGGAGGCTTCCACTAGAGCTCACCTAGTGCTTCCGATGTAAGCGTTACATCGGGCAGTTGGCCTGCAACCGCACTAAGGGCGAGTGCTGTGTGAGGTGCGAGAGCAGCAATGGATTTATCAAGTGCATCATTCCCCGTGATGCCCAACCCACTTGCTGTAACTGCGGCAGAAGCCATGCTGCCACATACTGTAGGTGCATCATGAGGAAGTACCTCTGCATTGCCAAGATGGCACAGCAACGGCCATTGTCACCAAACAAGATGGCCATCGCCACTGCAGAATCCAACTTTGGGACTGTGGGTGATGCAACAACACCAGCACCACCGCACAATATGACCACTGCCTATGCTGGGTCCCACATAGGAATCCTACCAAGCATGAGCCAGTTGGCCAGTAGCCACCAGAATGAAAGGACAGAGTGGCAAGCGACCTCCTTCCTAACCACAAGCAGCCACCGCCCTGCACCACCTGTGCAATCGATGGCTGACACCATCACCACACTGTCGCAGATCATTGATGCCATGACTGCACAAGCAGTGGCACGATAATAGCCTACACATTATGCCATTTCAGATAAGCTAGGAGATAAAAAAATGGAACTTAAACGCTCCAAAAGCAATGGCAATATCAATATCAAAAAGAAACAAAACAAATCCAAAAGAAAATAGGAAGGTGATGCCAAATCGCCAAGAACTTCCAAAAAATTGAATTCCTCAGCTTAAGGTGTAGGGGAGTATGATGGAGCCACGACTTTCCACTGACTTGCACTGATTGGACGGCCCAGCAACTGCCAGCAGATGGGGTCTGCCATTCGCCAGGTTTCTCCTGTGTTAGGATTGGACAGCTCTACAAGTATCGGTAGACAGATACCTGGTCTTCTGTTTCTGCTGCTTGCATGTTGGCAGCCCAACAACTGCTATAAGACAGGATCCACTCTTTGCCGAGCTGTTAGTGTGTGTGTGTTGTGCTGCTATTTGTTAGATTTACAACTTCTGCTAAGCCAGTCTAGGCACAGACTTCCATCTTACATCTGAAACTATCCACACCTGATGAAGACAGCAGAGCCAGCTGTTGAAACATTATATTTATATGACACCATCCAACTGAACACCTCTGAAGCTTACATTGAATCAGTACGCCAGGAAAGTCTCCACTCGTTCATCAGTTACCATTATAGGGAGGTGGTGTTTGATCAAGTAAGGCAGTTTGAGAAACTGAAAAAGAATACTGCAAGACTGCTAAGCTCCTTTGCATTCCTTTTGAGGTACAAAGACAATGATATCATACCTCATTTTGCTACAGTGAAACACTATAACAACAGAATAGGCATGAAGAAAATATTACGGTAAGCCAGCCTCTTGCTACTTCGGGAACACATCCACTTTACATGCTTTGAACTAGATCATAACGCTTGGTTGTTGTTGTCTTGTCATTTCTATCTCTGAACAAGATTCTCTCCTGATTGATGGGTCTGGGTGGATGCAGCAACTTCTGCTTAGATGACCCTGCAATTGGAGAAAACTGCAGCCAGACTTATCGCCAAATATGAACAATTAGTGGGAACATGCCAGGGTGGCAAATATACTGGGTCAAATTGCTCTGTGGTCAAATCCCAGGATTCAGCTGGACTACACAACTACCTTCGTGCTCTCCAGGGGCCTGAGTTTCACTCATGTCCCTAAGTGAATACCCATAAAGGATATAATCTGTGTGGTAGAATGAGCAGTACGCAGTTTACCAGGTGATGAAGTTGAAGAAATAAGACGTGAGACCTGTCTAGTCTTGAAGAGGGCCAAACCACCAAGAAACAATATTACAAGTGCAGAGTGTAAATGACTATATACTTTACGCCATACAGGTGTCAGACATTTTACCAACGGGTAAGGTTAACTCGACTGTTCCCACTTTCCACTGTGCAATATAATGAAAAAGTTGATGAGACTTCTCAAAGATGCTTCTTACATTCCATTGAATGCCAACCCTACTGCAAAAGCAGTGAAGAAGACAATGTAACTCGTCAAAAATGCCGATCTACCAGAAGAGGTGACCAAGAGTATTAGGCCACGTGCTGTGAGACCGGCAAGACTGTAAGGTCTTCCCAAGATCCTCAAGCAGGGAGTACCATTAAAACCTATTGCCAGTGTCATTGGGCCACTGACTTATCAGCTTGCCAAGTATCTGATGCTTCTTCTTAGCCCCCTTGTGGGTCATTGCAGGCATCACATCAAGAACTCAACTGAATTTGAGGGCACCATATGTTCTTTAACAGTTTTAGATACTGATATCCTTGTTAGTTTTGACATTGTGTCTCTCATCACTTGTTTGCTGAAAAAGGACACTCTTTATTTGATATGCCATTACTTTGAGCCAAGTATGGCAGACCTCTTTAACCATGTATTTATTTCATGTATGGAAGCAAGTACTATGGGCAATATGACAGAGTGGCTATGGGGTTTCTGCTCTCTCCAGTAGTAGCAAACCACTACATGAAGGATTTTGAAGAGGGGGCTAGCCTACTGCTATTTCCATTATATGAACAGTACTTTTGCCATGGGGCTGTCACAATGCAAAGAATGAATTACTGAAAATTATTTGGTGTTCGAGGTGGCACGGGAAGTATGAAAAAAAAATTCCTAATATTTTACAGCATGTGGTGAGGCAGATATTTTTATTGCAGTCTGTGAAAACAAATTGGACAGCATTTTAATCTGTTGCTGGACCTCGTTGATCGTCCAGGAATATCCCTGGTTCTTCATTGTCAGTTGGTAGGCTGCATCATGCAGTAAACACTTTACAGTTAGTATAATATCGGCGTATCATCTGAATATTTCAATTTGGTTGAAACATGTTATTCATTATTGTTCTTATCTTTTTGTTTTCCTTGCTTTGGCTGGCACAGACTCCAAAAATAACTGATTAATGTAAAAACTTAAATAACAGTAATGTAAAATATTGTCCATTTAGATTTACTTTCTTCTAAGCAAGGTATAAAGTTATTTTAAAATTTTTAGTTGGCTTTTTTTTGAAGGCGGTTTTTATTTGTTTTAAACAATTATTTTAGTATTAAATTTTTAGTGGTATTATAGTTTGTTTTGTATTTTAAATATGCCACTGCAGTTCTCATTTTTACATGGTAGCTCAATGGTTAAAGTGCTTATTTTCCAAAAAAATCTGGCTTTATATGTACCAACAATTTCCAGAACGAGGTGAATTGGATGCTGTGTTAAGGAATGTCAGTTTATATTTTGGTCCAGGCTGTGTTTAATCATATCATCAGTTAAAGCTGCTGCTCGGTAATCAAAACATGTAACATCTGGGCATTAACACCTACCACATACACAAATCTGTTTCTGGAATATATCTTTTTGTTTGGCATTACACAGAAAATATAGATTTTTAATTCTTTTTCACAAAGTGAAAGCTTGGGGTCCAAGTTGAAATCTGAGGTACATGTTGAGACATTAGGATACATTTATTTTATGAATATTCTGCCATGACTTAAAAGTAGGTTATTTGATTTTGACGGGATTTAAAACTGTGTATTTTTGTAAAAACATTGGAAATTAAGAGGGGTGGGAGTAAAGGGGAAGATGAATTTGGCTTTTATATACCAAATATAGACTGTCTTTTCTGTTTGATTTAAAGTATATGTGTATTAATTTCCATTGATATCAGATAAAAACTGTAGGTATGAATAAAAAACAATTAAGGGATGTAGTGGCGAAGAGTAGTTTGGTTTTTGTAAAGCTAGTGTGGACAGTATTTTTCTCTTTGTTTTAAAGTATACATGTGCAAAGTACCCATAGAGATAAAAACTCTAGCTTTGTGTAAAGAACATTTGTAAAAATTAAATGGGGTAAGGGAGTGAGTGGTTGGGTTTTGTGAACAGAATGTAGGCACTATATTTCTCTTTGTTTATAAGTATACATATGCAGTGTTCCATTGAAATCTAAAAAAACTGTAGGTATCTATAAGGAATGTTGGAAATCAGGAGTGGTGGAAGTAGAAGGGAAGAGGGATTGGTCTTCTGCAACCAAATTTAAACAGAATTGTTCTGTTTGTTTTAAAGTATAAATGTGCAAATTTCCTTCAGAATCTGATATAAACTGGTACTTTGTGTAGATTAAGGGGTTGGAAAGGGAGAAAGGGGTTTGGCTTCTTTAAACCAAATGTAGACAGTATTTTTCTGTTTGTTTTGAAGTTAACATGTGCATACTTCCTTCAAAATCGGACAGAAATGGTAGGTTTATATAAAGAACATTGATAGTAATTAAAGGGGTAGGATAGGGTTTGCGTTTTCGTAAAAGTTATGTGGACAGTATTTTTCTTTTTCTCTTTGTTTTAAAGTATACACATGTGAAGTTGCAGCTAATTGTATTAAAATGTGGGTTTGTACAAAAATTAAGGGATTTGAAATGGGAGCTAGGGTTGTTTTTAAATTTTTTAGTCAGAAATCTTATCCATAAAAAATACATGTATGTGCCAACTTTAATAAGGACTGGTGAAATAGTGTCGACTGTAGTTTTCTAAACCAGATAAAAACGGTGTATTTGTATAAAAATTAAGTGGTTTAACCCTTTAACTGCTAGTATTGCCTGGAAGAGTCCTTGCTGTGTGCTCCTTTGTTATCCTCTAAGCTGGCTACCTGCGCTGAGCGGCCGCGATCGGCCGATAATTGCCGTAATGAGTACGGCACGTGGCCAGGACTGCTCTGTGCTAAATATTTGTGAGGCGTTGTGTGTGACGGCCTTCCGTTTTCGCTTTTCGTTTTGAAACACCAGATACAAAATAAATGCAGTTACTCTGACATCTAAAGTTTTTCAATTTAAAGCTCCTCTAAAAGTGAATGTCCGCGTAGACAAACATACAGGTACTTCATATGCCAAATAGATATTACAGAAACTGAAATGTGTTTGGTATTATTGTTTGTTACCACAGTAATTCATCAGGAGAAAATTTCCAAATTAAGTGTTCGAATACCTATCACAAACTCTGTATATATTTTCTATCCTTCTTTTGGTTCTGGGCTTTAGACTGTCACTGGCGAAGTTAAAAATATTAATTTTTTGTATTTCACTTAGTTTTAGAGGCGTATAAATGTAATGTAATTGTTACAGTTTAGTTACCCATGGTTAATAAATGTTTTTAGTGTAAGAAGCCTGAAAATGTGGCACAACACACAATATTACTGTACATTGCATGTTCTGTGTTTGTACCTGGTTTCTTGACGCACTTTCTGTTCCGAACATCCAGCGCATCTACGCGCTGGTGTGCTCTCCTTTGAATTTTTAATGTGAATAATATTTCGAAAATGTCTCCCACTAAATCCTTCCACCTTGAAAATCTAGAGTGAATTGATTCTGACGTATTTATCTTGGTATATAAATAAAACCTATAGGTTCCTTAAGCAATATATTTCATAAGATCTTCTATTAAAAATATTCCGAAAAATGAAAGAATGCGGGAATTTTGACATAATCCATATTGTGCCCTGCAGCTGAATCGTCTATTGCATGCACAAAAGGATGAGAATCTCTTTTCTTCCATTTAAAGCTGTCACTAAAGCGTCCTCTTTTTCTGCACATTTAGCTCTCGCTATATGAAACTTCAGATACTGAAAATGTTTACCTCTTGGGAAACAGATGGTTGTATTCCACTAGCAGATGTACAAGGCTCAGGACTATTACTTCAAGATCCTATTGAAGGGTCTTCACTATCATCCATATCAAAGAGATCATTCTCACTGTCATTTCTAGTAAGAATCTCAATGATTTCTTCCTTTGTACAAGCACGACGGCGATCCATTTTCTCAGGTAAAACTACAATGAAAATTGCAACTCAAATAAGATCGCAACTGCAGACACTCACGGGCCATACGTTGGAAAGCAGTCAACCAGCTGGGATGGAAATACGGCTACCTGACCTGGTCACTAAGTGGCTTGCGCGTTAACGCGTCCAGAGCACACAGGGACCCGAGCGGTTGGATGTCTTAACGTGTGCAGAGCAGAGACAGGGCGGCAAGGCACCTGAGGGAAGGAGCAAGGTCCTGCGTTAACACATCTGGAGCACCTGGGCACAGTAGAATCCCCACGTGTTAACACATCTACAGCAGTCAAAGGGTTAATGGGGAGGGGGGGTGATTTTTTAATTTTTTGTCAGAAACCTTCTCCATAAAAAATTACATGTATATGCCAACTTTCTCGGTAGTCGGTCAAACGGTATTGACTGTAGCTTTTTATAAAGAAAATTAAGCGGGTGGAAGCAGGGAGATGGCTTGAGCTTTGGCAGACCAAATTTTGACAGGATTTTTCTCTTTATTTAATAGTATACATATGCAATGTTCAATCAAAATCAGATTAGAAATGTAGGTTTGTATAAAATTAAGGGATGTAAAGGGGGAGAGGGGAGGTGGTTTTTTATTTTAGTCAGAAACATTCTCCATGAAACATTAGACGTATATGCCAACTTTAATGCAGATCAGTTAAATTTTGCCGACTGTAGCTATGTATAAAGTATAATGACAAAAATTAAGTGAGGGGATAGGGAGAGAGGGGTTCAGTTTTTTTAAATCAAAAGTTGACAGTATTTTTATCTTTATTTTTGACTATACATGTCCAAAGTTCCATCGAAATCGAGTAAAAAATGTGGATTTATATAAAAATTAAGGAGTGTAAAGGGGTAGAAGGGGTGGTTTCTCAATGAATATAATATGGGACCATTTTGCAGTTTTACTTTATCAACTAAAAAAAATTCGTTTAAATTGGTTCAAAATTGGTGAAGGTATTGCTGAACATATATGGGGGGGGGGGGGGGGGGGGAACATACGAATTGAGAACCACCTCCTTTTTTTTTAAGTCTGTTAAAAAGGTCTACGACAAAGTAGTGAGGGAAAGCATATGGCTAAGTTTAATGAAGAGAGGAGTAGATGAAGGGATTGTGGAATTAATAAAGAACATCTATAAGAAGAGAGAATGGTAGGCATAGTCTTGTGAATGATGAATTGGTGGCAAAAATCAACGATAAAATCCGTGAAAATCTTTGTTTCATGATTACGGAACTCTTGGAACTTTTCCCCATAATTTCATGGAATTAGTTCATGAAATTGTGGTTGTTAAACTTGGTTATCATAAATTTTGTGATAGGTGGGTTCCAAAAATCCTAACGGAATACCAAGTTATCGATAGTATAGTAACTGGCGACGAGACTTGTGTGAAACACATCACCTGTGAAACAAAATTGCAGTCTGTGGAATTGGGATACACCCATTCGCTGAAGAAACCGAGGAAGTGTCTGCAAACGCTGTCAGCAGGAAAAATAATGGTTACTATGTTTTGGGATGCTCGGGGAGTGATTCTTGTTGATTTTCTTGAACATGGCCAAACAATCAATTCAGAGAGGTATTGCAAAACACTCAGAAAATTAAAATGCATGATATAAAACAAGTGTCGGGGAAAACTCAGCGAGAAAGTTTTGTTTCTCCACGACAATGCTCATCCACACGTGGCCAATCATACCCAAGGGATCTTGGATGGTTCTGGATGGGAAGTTTTCAATCATCTGCCATACAGCCAGGATTTTATGCTGAGTGACTACCACCTGTTCCCAGCGATGAAGACATAGCTTGATATGCAGCGCTTTGACACTGACACTTAACTGCATGCCGGTGTAAACCAGTGGTTGAATTAACAGGTGGCAGATTTCTACAGAGAGGGTATTTAAAAGCTTTTAAAAGGTTATGATAAAAGCCTTAATTTAAATGGCGATTCTGTAGAAAAATAGTCTAAGAGTATATGTCCAAAATGTATATAATAAAAAAAAAATCACTTCGTTTATTTTTTTATTTCAAGATTTCTGTTACTTTCTGGACAGCCCTCGTTCTATTGACACCACTAATAACTCCATGATGACTTTAAAACATGTTTTAACAGATTCTACGTCTTCTCAAATGCACATGGCTTGCTTTTGGGTCTCTAGTCTTTTTCTGTGATTTATAATTAATTTTTGAAATGTAAGCCCTACTGGATGATGCAATAACTCTACTACGTCAGGAATATTAAAAATATCTTTACTTTGTTTCAACCTTATCACAATACTGCATATTTCTCAAAAGACTTACTAAATCTTGTTTCATATAATGTATAGTGTATTCTGAAAATTTCTTCCCACCCTGAATTGACGTGTATTACTTGAAATGATTAATTTCCCTATCTGCACATTTCTGGCTTTACCATGTAATGTTTAAGAAACAACCTTTAAACTATACCAAGCCTTCCAAATTTTAGTTTGTTATGTCAGAAACATTAATTTTGTCTGTTATTATAAACTGACTTCCTATATTCTTCAGAATTTCTTGAATTTTACAGTGAGTGTATTCACATTTTAAGTTTTTTATACTGTCTTTTTGGCTTTTAATGTGTTTAAGCCTTTTAGTATGACTCCCTTTCTACCAAATTTATTATCTTTTGACTGTTTATTATCATGGAGAACTTGCAGCATGAAGAAAAATATTAATCTTGGTGAAATTATATCTTAATCAAACTTTGCATAGTGATATTGGGTTTTATCCTCTTACTGCTGTTTAATTAGATTTAGAATGTGAATTTACTATTTAAACTTGATTTCTTATTTGAATTAACTGTATATATTGATTTATTGTTTTGAATAGCCATGTGAATGACTCTAAAGCTGTGGTATCATGTATTTCACATATGCCCATGAGATTGTAAACAAACTTGGTAAATGAAATTCTAAGGTAGCTTACATACCCCCCGAAGTTATTTCCAATGAAAACTAACTGAAATCTTGAAAACTAAACTCTTGAAATTTGAGAAAAACCGAAATACCCTTCTAACTATTTACTCTCCCTGGGTTTCGTCTGTCCATTCATACTCTCTCTCACTCTCTCCTATTTATGCACATTATCAAAATTATTCTTTCAAAAACACATTAAACTTCACAAAAATATTACCAAAAATCAAAAATATCAAAAGAAAATAATGTCTTAAAATCTAATACAATCATGTGACATGTTTCAGTTTGTAAACATCAATTTCATTTTGTTTTAAATTGTTAAATTATTTGTAATAAATGTTCATTTTGTGCAACAAGTGTTCATTCAGTTATTAATATTTATCTTTTTTCCTTATATCTATGTTCTGAAAAAAAAAGATGTGTGCATTTTTCATTCCCTGAAAATTTCAATCACTCCCTAAATGGGTGAATACCCATGTCCTGTCCCGGAAGTAGATTGAAATTGGGGCAAATGTGGATACAGTGCAATGCCCCACAGTCTTTGCTGCCGAGTGTACAAATGTGTCCCTGGTGATTAGTGCATCAGGGCCACCTTCGGGACCTGGGTCAGTCAGCTGTTCTGGAAACAAACAAAACAAAAACCAAAGTGTATTAGTGAGTGTCCCTAATCACTAAAATCCTAACCTACAATTATATAAAGAAAATATACCAAGAAAATGTACAAAATTGTTCACATAACAAAAAAATGTCGTCAATTATGTGAAATTACTACAAAATTATGATATGAATTTTAATTAAAATCATGGTTAAGTTTCATCAAATGAAATTATGGAATTGAAGCATGGAGTTATTGGCAAATTATCAAGTATCCTTATACAAAATTCTCTTTTTCTCTTATTTGTTTCAAAGTTAAGGCATAGCATATGCTGTAACCAAATCTTTTTATAAAAATACAAAACACAGGGTGTGAAAATTTCAGAGCATGTTGGGGAATGTGTCTGTTTGCTCCAATTATTATGAAAATTTCTACATCCTAAAAACTTAACACAGGTTGCAAAATAAATTATTATTTTCCTTATAAAGGAAGAGCATTATGGGTAATGTATATCAAATTGAATTTAATAGTAACTACACAAAGAAACCTACTTATCTACTAAAGGGGAAAAACAAAGTTTCTAAGTAGCAGTACACTGCTGTACAAAATGTCACAATTTCTTTTTTAATCTTGAGAAAACAAGTTATGACCAGTACACTGGTTAGAATTTTCGAGTACTGTGTATGTGTGCTAATAATCTGAGTGGTAGTCAGCTGACAGCTGATCTTTGCAACTCTCTAATAGTGTGAGTAACATATGGACTTTAATAATTATTTGTCTGTTTCTTGTGTCTCAAGGCAGTGTTCCATATGAAAAAGAATAGAAATCTAGAACTTCCAATCACAGATGTACTTAGATCCAACACATCATTCAATTAGTTATCCACTTTCACTTCATCATCATAAATCTTACTTAATTGGAGTTTCATTCTTCCATTGCAAAGTATCCATAGCTTTAAATAAATTCCAATGAATTTGTTGCAGTTTCCATAGACTGTGGGTTTCTACCGTGTGTCCTATTTTCTTGTTGTTAACTGTTATGTCACTACCCCAGTATTTTTTTTATTTTATTTTTATTTATCAATCTTGTTTCATGGATCCCTGCTGAGGAAGCATCTCTGGGATGTGAAACATGTCATGGTTAATATACATACATACAATATGAGTCATAATCATAGTAAAAAACAATTATATGTTACAAAAAAAATAAAGACAGTAAAATAAACATAAATTTTTACAACTGTGATTTGCAAAAGTCATATTGAATACAATTAATTGTTTTGTTAAAATTCTTGAATGGAATAGAAGGAGTTGCCAATAAGATAATCTCTCAGTTTTTCTTTAAATATATCTTTATTTTCTGCAAATTGTTTTATACCCTTGGGAAATTTATTAAACAGATGTATACCAGAATAATTAACTCCTCTTTGTACTAATGACAGAGATTTTTGTGGTTTGTGCAAGTTATTTCTGCTTCTTGTATTGAGATTGTGTATCTGTGAATTAGAAGTAAACAGTTTACAATGATCTATGACAAAGCACATGAGAGAATATATATACTGAGAACTAATTGTAAGAACACTGAGTTTTTTAAAAAGTTGTCTGCAAGAAGTTCTTGGTTTTACCCTACACAACATCCTAATAGCTCTTTTCTGTGCTATGAAAACTTTTTTTATCTTGTGAAGAGTTTCCCCAAAAAATTATGCCATATGACATTACTGAATGAAAATATGAGGAGTAAACCTGTTTCGTTAATTCTAGATCTGCTGTTAGAGAAAGTGTTCGTATTGCAAAGGTGGCACTACTTAACTTCTTCAGTAGTGCAGTGATATGTTCATGCCAACAGAGTTTCTCATCTATTTTAATACCAAGGAATTTTATACTCTTTGTTTCTAATATTGTGTTATTTTTATAGCTTACTTGTAAATCTGGCTGTGCATATTTTTTGTTTTAAACCTAATATAATGTGTTTTTTTCAAAATTTAGTTTTAATGAATTTGCCTTAAACCAATTTACTACTTCACTAAGTACTTCATTTGCATTAAATTCTAGATTGCTGTTTGGTATTTTTCTCACAGTCAGGTTAGTGTCATCTGCAAATAAAACACTCTTAACTTTGTCAGATAAGTTTCCAGGAAGGTCATTGATATACAACAAAAAGAGGAGGGGTCCTAGGACAGAACCTTGTGGAATTCCATGTTTTAATTTTTCCCAGTCTGATGAAGCATCTTTGTTTATTTTAGTATCAAAAATGGACACTTCTTGCATTCGACTTTCCATGTATGATCTAAACCATTTACCTGCGATTCCATAAATACCATAGTATTCCATTTTTTTCAAAAGTAGTTCATGATTTACACAGTCAAATGCTTTTGCAAGATCACAAAATATTCCTACAAGGCTCATTTTATTATTAAGTTCCTCAAATGTGTTATTTAAAAATGAATATATAGCCATTTCTATAGATGATCCTTTTTGGAACCCAAATTGGGATTTAGTGAGGATATTATTTTGTGTAACATGTTTTATTACTCTACAATACATGACTTTTTCAAAAATCTTTGAGAATCCTGAAAGTAATGAAATGGGACGATAGTTATCTACACATGTTGATTCTCCTTTTTTAAACAACGGTTTTACAACTGCATATTTTAGTCTATTTGGAAACACACCTTGAATTAACGATTCATTACAATTGTGGGCAAGTACACGATCGATACAATCTGAACATCTTTTCAGTAATTTACCTGAAATATTGTCATAACTGGATGAATTTTTTAGTTTTAATTGTTTAATGAGTTTATTTATTTCTGAGACTGTTACTGGTGGCAATTGCATTTCCACAAATCTATTTGGGTAAGCAGTCTGAAGAAGCCTAAGGGCACTATTTTGGGACTGCTTTTCTATGCCTAATTTCTCTACAACTGTAGTAAAATGTTTGTTAAATATTTCACAAACTTCCCCTACTTCACTATGGACAGATCCATTTTGTTCTATTTTTATGTCTTTAGAGTGATTTACAGATTTTCCTGTTACAGTTTTTATTATATTCCATATTGTTCTCATTTTATTGCCTGAATTCTCTATTTTCTTTGATATATACCTGTTCTTGGCCTTTCTTATTACATTTCTTAGTATTTTAGAATAAAGTTTATAATGAGCTTTAAGTGTGTAGTTATGTGATTCTCTTACTTTTAAGTACAGGTCCCTTTTTGTTTTACAAGATATTCTAATACCCTTTGTTGTCCAGCCGTTACCTAGTTCATTGTTTGGAGTATTGACAACTTCCTTTGAAAAGTGTTAGAAATATATTGAGAAAGGAATCAAAGTTTGCATTAACACCCTGTGCATTGTACACTTCTGACCATTGTTCATTATTTAAGGAATCTATGAAATGTTTTATATTGTTTTCATTAATATTTCTTCTATAAACCCAGCTTTTCTCTATCTGTTTAATAGTGTTTCTGGACTTGATACATAGCAGCTGGGCATCATGATCTGAGATACCATTTATTACTGGAAGTATGTCGTAATTACTGTACTGAGAAATATCCATAAAAAAATTATCAATTGCAGTCCTGCTATTATTTTGTATTGTAGTAGGAAAATTTACAAGTGCCGTTAAGTTAAAAGACAACATCAATGCTTCCATATCTAGCCTCTCATTGCTTTGATTGAGAAAGTCAACATTAAAATCTCCACATAAAACTATTTGTTTGTTATTTTTGAAACATACCTAGTAACAAAGACTCTAACTGTGATAAAAACAGACTAAAATTTTCTGAGGGGGGTCCTGTAAATTGCTATTAATATGAGCTCTTCCTTACCATATTCTAGTTTAGTAACACAGCATTCAAAGTGTTGTTCTATACAATACTTACTTATGGCTACACTATTGCATTGAATATTATTTTTAACAAAAATGGCAACTCCACCTTTCTCCATTTTACATCTACAGAAATGAGAACTTAGTTTATAATTTGGGATAGACAGCTGAGATATTCCTGTGTCAGACAAATGATGTTCAGATTTGCACAAAACATCTACATTGAAATTTCTGGAATTTTGAATCTCATCTAGGCTTAAGGTAATGTCATCAGTTTTACTAAATATCCCCCTTATATTTTGATGGAGAATAGTGGTCTGAACTCTTTGATTCAATGAATTTAAATTGTTTCCTTTATTAGTATATACTGGTATGTCAGATGGAATTTCTAATTTCGATAAGTTTTGATCAGGAGAGACGTTAATTTCTTTTAGACATCTTAATACATTTATTTTATTTACCCTAACAATGCTAATAATAATAATAATTGACTAACTGCTCTTTGGCTAGTTGTCTTTTAAAAAATATGCTATCATAGGCTGCTGGTGGTACAACAAAATAATATTTTATTAATATTATGGTGGGTCATATATAAATAATATGTCAACCCAGTCTTTGCTGGTGTTGCAGATGTCTCAGGCGCTGTCTCTTGCTAGTTGTCCCTTGACTAAAATAATTATGTGCCCCCATTTAATATCCTCTTCTTTCTTCTCAACCTTTCTGTATTTTAAAAATAGGATCAACTGGTTAGCATCCCACTGATATTTGCAAATTAATATCTACAGTGTCTGTTGTACAAAGAACTACAACTTCTTGACATCTGAATTCTTCTTCAAAAATATTGACATCTACTGAATCCATTTCTATTTCAAAACTAACTTGCAGAATGTTGTCCCAGTGTATGTGACAGTTAATAATGGTATTATACTCTTCAGAAATGATCAGTCCCTACAAAACACTGCACTTTGGTAACACAGCCCAAAGTTGGAATCAGCTGACTGTATAACTCAGGAAAATAACACACATAAGTACAAAAATATCCAATAGAATAAACTGTAGAAAAACCAAATAATCCTATAGCCAATGAAACTTCCTATCATCCCTCATGGGTTCTTTGTGGTTCTATGCAAATATTAATATCAATATCTTTGAGCTTTATCACATTTCTCTTTTCTCCAATCAAATTCTTTATTGTAGTGAGCAGATGATCAAAAATGAAGGTTTTCATTTTCGGTGCCCTTCTAAGCCGAATTTTATTAAAAGAAGAACGCAATCTCTTCACTTTCCTGTATTTACACAACATGTTCACGCTGGAGTGAAGATTCAGGAATGCTTTCTGAAAATGTGTTTGAGATTTGTGAAACTGCAAAGTACTTAAAGCTTTCATATTGGGCAGGATGGTTGCAAGCAGCCTTAGAGTATTGGAATAATGCGGAGTAAAGCTGCATGACAAATCCCACTTTGTGCAATTGTGTAAAAGAACCACAAATCCTTCAGGAGGATCAGTATACAAAATGTACTCTTCAAAATATTTCTGTAAAGTGCACCTTTCTCTATTGTAATGATGATGCAAACTGAAATCCTTATTTATGTTCTGTGGGAACATTTGAGACTGTATCGTGAGTTTCAGCTTGTCCACAAATGAAAGTTGTTTTGTTTTGAACCTAGTCTGGCAACCTTAGGTTGAAGTGAGGAAACAAATGATTGGACTGTTGTGTGCTCCATAACTTGTTTAATGTCAACAAACTTTAAACTATACCAAGCCTTCTAAAATTTTAGTATATTATGAAAGAAACATTTAGTTCATCTCTTATTATAAACTGACTTCCTATATTCTTCAGAAAAATGACTTCTTGAATTTTAAAGCGAGTGTATTCACATTTCAAGTTTTTCATACTGGATTTTTTGCTTTTAACGTCTTTAAACCTTTTAGTATGGCTCCTTGTTACCAAATTTACTATCTTTTGACTGGTTATAATCATGGAGAACTCACAGAGTGACGAAAAATATTGATCTTGGTGAAATTAAATCGTAACCAAACATTGCGTACTGATATTAGGTTGTATCCTCTTACTGCTGTTTAATTAGATTTAAAATGTGAAGTTACTACTTAAACTTGAATTCTTATCTGAATTAAGTGTATATATTGATTTATTATTTTTATTAGCTGTGTGAATGACTCTAAAGCTGTGGTATCTTGTGGTTCACCTCTGCCCATAATTACTAAATTCTAATGTAGCTTACAATAGGATGATTGTCCCTAATTATATGATTGTATCAATAAATCAGTCACTCAGTATCTCTGCAATTTTAAAATTCTCAGTGACTTCAACTCCATTCTTATCTAAATAGCCTGAATATTTTCCCTTCCCCTCAATTTTCTAAGATAGCCTTAGAAGTTACTAGATGCATCATTCATTGGCCCTCCTGCACTAATAATCCCATCCTTTGCTTCTCTCTTTGTTCTTATTAATTGCTTGTTTAGTTCAATGAATGCTTCACGGGTGTCCAGCAGGTGTTAAGTTGTTTTAAGTATTCCCTACTGCCACTCTGTTGTGTTCCCATCTCACTAGCCTCTTTAACCTTCTCACTTCCCTATTGTAGTATGTGGGTTGTGTAGTTACCATTATTTTCTGCCTTGGAATAAACATTTCCTCATCATTTTTTACTATATACTTAAACTCTTCCCATTTTGTCTACTCTGTACTTGTGCAGTCCTTCCATTTGCTGAACCTATCCCTGAAATATCTCTTAAATTCTAAAGTCTGTGCCTTTTAGTAATTAAACCTTTTCTCCCCTTCTATTTTGGCCACTGGTTTACTGAGTCCCCTAATATCCATCAATACCACACAGTGATGACTTATTCCTTCTGTTACTTGACACCCTACAAGATTTGCATCAGGTTTTATTAGAAAGATATCCAATATTTTTGGTCCTCTCGTATTCTGCTACACTTCTTGTGTAACAGCTCCTTCCCTTATTAAGGTATTTGCAAATCTCTGTTCCCATGTATTATTTATCTTATTTCACACCCAGTTGACACCTGGTAAATTTAAATCCCCTCCAATAATAACCATTCTCTGCTCACCTTTAACAGTGAATGTGAATTTAGTTTACCTCCAAGAATCTCATCTTCATCATTCATTCTTCCACTACAGTAAGCAGCCAATACACTGATTCTTTTTCCTTTTTTTATCACCCCAAAAATCTACCCCTAGTAACTCATCGTCATTATCTATTAACTCGAGAGAACCTTAGTAATCTTTGCTAACCAGAATGAATACCCCTTCACCAATTGCTCCTCTATCTCTGTGGAACACACTGTAACTTTCAGGGGAAAACCTCATAGTCTAGTACTCCTTCTTTTCACCATGTCTCTACCCCTATAATCACTTGTGGTTCATGTATCTCTATTAATATATCGTATATTGGCCATCCTTCAGCAGTTGCTTATTACACTGTAAACGAATGTAAACAACAAGGTTTTGCTGTTCATCAGGCAAAAAAGTGTCAATTTCAATAGATTTTGAAAAAAGTGGTAGGGTTACCTCCAAAAACAGGGTAACAACAGCCATTCTCATAGTTATGTGGAACCATAACTACAGTTCATGTCACAAAAAAGTGCAAATGGAGCTATTTCTGACCACCATGTAACTGCCTCAACCATAAGTCGTAAGTAGAATGTAGTTTATTATTAATTAGTTTTGTATATTAATATTGTAATTTTGTTAACACCAACATGTATATGCATCCACAGTCACTGACGATGCCCCTTACATCAATAAAACTAATTGTATCTCTATTAAGTTTGCAAATTCTATCACTCTGTCCATTATACTTCTAGAGTTCACCAATAACACCCTTATTTTTGGCTTTGTGGTATTTTCAGCATTAACCTTTGTCTTTCTAGTTGTACCCAATTTCAATAGCTTGATCTGTTTCTTTACCATTTGTATTTTCCCCCATAATGCATTCTTGTATGGGAAGTTATTCTTCTGATTGAAGTTGGTCTTAGTGTATTCGAATCTATATCTGTTTTCGGGATATAGTCTAAGAGTGTGTTTTGTCTTCAATTTTCTTCTTTTGTTAACTTTTTGCCATGTATCATATGACATTCATTTGTGATTTCATGAAAACTTAAATTCAAGTTCAGATTTGATGGTGTCAATAATTATCCTCCAAGTATTCAACCAGTTCTAATTTATGGATGATTTATGCATCCAATAATCTGTTGAATCACCTCCTATCTTACAATGATTATCAACTCAACTTCTTTATCATAACAGTTGGAGACTGTGTTCTTAGATGATTTCTTTTACTCCTGTGTTTGATATCGATAATATGGAGTAAGATTTCATACGGTTCCATCAAATATAAATTGGATGATGGTGACAATGAAAATGCCATTATACAATGAACATATGGAAGGGTAGGGAAAACGGCTCACCACTGATCACAGATGTAGCCAGAAGGGACAGTCGAAAACACACACATACAAAAAACATGAGCACACTTTAATATTTCATAGTGACTTAAATAATGTTGGAGGTGAAACATAGGCAAGTGGAAAGATGTGTGCACATACAGACCTGTCTGTGGCAAGTGATGAGCTATTTTATCTAGCTTCCTTATTTTCATCGAAATAGTTAATTATATTTACAGATTCTCAACTTTGGGACTAGCCTCTTACAATATATAATTTTTGTTCCAGGCTCATAGATAATGACTGCCCTATGTTATTTTTTCTTTTTCCTTTTCTTTGTAGGGTGCAGTTGAGGCAAAAGGAACCTATTCAGAACTTCAACAATCAGGACTAGATTTTGCAAAGTTGCTGGCCTCTGGAGAAGATACTGAAAGTACTGTTGGAGATAAAAAAATTTCAGATGATTCAGATGACCATAAATTAATAGATGTAAGTCAGTTATATTTTTTATTTATGAATCGTCTCTCAATTGCTTTAAGTTTTTAAGTGTTTTAACTAAAGATGTAGTGTGTTTGAAAAAAAATGAAAAAATGAGAATAACCTTTCCAATGCTACAGTTTGTTTAATATTATTTAGTAATCTGTGTATATCTCAAGAATGTTGAGACTCAGATTTCATGATAATGTATATATATGGCTTCCAACCAGTAGGTTTAACAGGTTAGTTTGGGCAATTGTGGGAGAGGTGCAATGTGCAACAAATGAAAACTGTGTGAGAAATGTGGCCTGAATAATCTATGGACTCCTTTCCATTCATCATATTTGGATATTGTGTGTATAATTCTGCAGTATCTTCAATATATTAGATACAGATTGGTTTACATGCATTTAAAATTACAAATCATATTTGATATGAAAAGTAGAACTTTGGTAATGAACTTTTAGAAATTTCATAGCTATCTGATATTTTTTAAATACATTTTTTATATGTGTTTATTTTACATTGTATAATAGTTTTGTTCCTTGGGCTCCTACTGAGGAAAGACATCTGGGATATTGGGTATTCATATTTAGATGAGGCATACTAAACTTGATTGAAAACATACTATAAAACAGCCCTGAAATTAGTATGAAATTTTCCAGAATAATATGGGGAAATAAGCTCACTGATCATGGCATTTTTATATGATCATTTGGTGGCCATGTTTATGCACCATCTTCTAATGAGAAGCCTTATGGGACAAAAGACTGGAATCTTTACAGACTTCCATCTCAACAAGACTTGGATGGCAGTCATTAAGGCTATACAACAACAGTTCACCAATGTGTGTACCACAGTTTGATGTGGACAACTGAAACTCTAGTTACCTACTACATCAGAGCTCTCTCACCTTAGTGCCACTTGCTGGCCAAGAAAGCCTGTGAACCAGGTGCACATCACTAGTGCAGGATTTTAATTGTTTGTAGTGTGATAAACATGAGTCATCTGATAAACTACTTTGTGTGCACACTTCCTGAACCATATGACTCATTCCCTAGCACACGAATATGGTGTAAACCCAAAATATTGTACATGTTTTTGTTCGTTATATTTGTTTTTCACTCATTGCAGCTTTCAGCTGTGGTGAGTGATTAATCATTTTCCCTTTCCTTTATCATTTATATTATCTAAAAGTTGTTTCCTTTTTCCTTAGTATCATTTATAAATGTTTGGTCACAGTATGTCATCATTGAAAGAGAAGCCTATTCTAATCTAGATGTTACATGAGCATAGCTTTAGGAAGTTTATTAGGACCACTCCTTTTCTTATTTTTTTATCAGTGGTTTCGGAGACAATGTGAATAGCAATTCGAGATTGTTTGCTGATGATATCATCTGTAGGGAAGTAAGGAATTGGGCCGATTGCTTAGAAATTCAGCATAATCTGGATGTTATTTCAGCATGCTGAGACAAATAGTAACTTACAGTAAATTCTAAAAAGTGCAAAGCAGTGTGCATAACTAACAAAAAGAATCCTTTTATTTAGAAATACAAAGTAAACAGTTTAGTTATTGATACAGTAGATGCCGTGAAGTATTTGGGTGTAACAGTACGAAGGAAAAGAAATCTTGACTTGCACGTTAATTTGGGTGTAGCTAGAACTAATTCTAGGCTGTGATTAAAGGTCAAATCTTGAAAAATTGTAATTCAAAAACAAAGGAGATAATATACAAAACTCATTTTTGTCCACATTTGGACTATTGTTGTGTCATTTTGGATCTGCTTCATAAGGCATTGATTGACAGTATAGAGAAAGTAAGAGAAGAGTCATTTAATTCATGAGTGCTTACTACAATGCTGATGAAAGTGTCACAGAATTTATTAGTCGATTGGGTTGGGATTCTCTGGTAGACAGATGTTGAAAGTTTTATTGGTAAATATGTGCACACCCTCTTTCATTTATGAGTGCGATGAAATACTTCATTCACCAACCTATTTTGGTAACAGTGACAGGAAAGATTAGAGATAAAAGATACTGTACTGATGATCATATGATTTATTTCTTCCCTTATGCCATTTGGGATTGGAATATAGAGTAGAGATTAGTTTTGTTGCAAAACACCCTCTGACACCCACAGTTTTGTGAATTTCTGAGTTATAGATATAGATGTAGAGCTAGTTACAATTTGAGAAGATGGGGCCAATGAACAGGAAGAAATTTAGTCAGAATCTTTTGAAGGAACCTTCCCATCACTGAGATGTTGTAGTTTTGGGAAACCTGGGAAAACCAAATTTTGAATGGGTCAAAAGTGATTTGACACTGAGTCCTCCTGAATGCCAGGTTCAATCATTTCCTTTCACTCTTGAGGTGTGGTCGATTTTCATAATGTCTATAAAAACCCACTCCCTAATTTCCACATGGTGCTTTTCTTAAACTTACATCAATAGCTTTGATGTGGATATTTCCATGCTTAATTTGCCACTAACTTGGGAACCATCAGACTTGTCAACAGATTTTGATCTCTTTCATATATGTTGAAGGATACACAGCATATTTGTCGTATAGTCGCTTCTTAAAATGCGCCCTAGTTTTTGAGATATTCGCATGCAAGTAAACAAAAAATACTAAATTTTGGGTATATAGTAAATAATTGCTCCTTATTATCAAATGGCAGCGTGGTCTATGGGTGGAGTATTAGCCTTATAATTTTCTGACCTGAGTTGAAATCCCCACAGAATCAAATATTTTTATCTTCAGAAATTCTCAAGCTTGACCTTTTTATTTTGTTAAAACTTCATTTAAGTACTATTGTTGAGTGAAATAATATTTAAAACAAATCATATTACCTACAATTCAGCTTCATTTTTTTTCCCTGAAATTCTTTTTTTCGAAATTAATTCACGGGTCTAAGGACAGATTGTCTTTTCACAACTCAAATCAGCCGCACACCCTTGAAAACTTCATTGCAATCATACATCAGGAAAGTCTCCATTCTTACATTATTTTTTTCACTTTTTGTTAATAAGTTGTTTAGGTGCATTTTCGATTGAAATAATTACAATCATGTTATTTATTTCATCTTCGTCACTTCTTTACTTGTATATCATCAAGAGTTATTTTTAAATGAAATACATAGAATTTGGAAGATAGTTTTTTCTTTCTTCCTTCTACACTCAATTTGTTCCAAGAAGAGTTGTGTGTAAATGGTTGAAAATAAAATATAGTAGGCCTATCCGTGACTAAAAATGGAACTCTGCAAGGAAATAGAAGAACAAGTGACAAATGCTTATAAACATTGCAAAATTCTTGTCAGATTCCAGTTTACTAGCAGACTCGCCTCCTAACTTAATTTCATTGGGTATGGGCGAGTCATATTAGGAGGCCATTGTTGATATATGTGCCAAAATTTTTTTGGTGTATATCTTATAAGGAATGTGATTTGTTTTAAATTTTATTTCTCACAATAAAAGCTTGTAAATGAAGTTTTAACAAACTAAATAAGTGAAGCTTGACAATTTTTGAAGCTAAGAAATAAATAAAAGTGTTTGATTCTGCGGGAATTTGTACTCGGGTCAGAATATTATGAAACTAACACCCTACCGCATAGACCGCACTGCCATTTTATAATAATTTATACAATAATTTAATATATACCCGACATTTAGAATTTTTTTGTTTATTTGCATGCGAATATCTCATAAACTAGGGCGCATTTTGAGAAACTACTATACCACACACATATATGCTGTGTACCCTTCAACATATATGAAGGAGATTGAAATCTGTTCTTAACATATCTGATGTTCTCCAAGTTAAACACCTCTGACACCATATTTATAACAATACATACACTTTGAGACCAACTGTGGTGGGGGAGGGGGGGACCATTTGGGAGGACTTCTGTTCGAATCCCCGGCTAGGCATTTAGATTTGGGTTTTCCATGGTTTCCCTAAATCACTCCAGGCAAATGCCAGGACGCTTCCTTCAAAGAGACTGTGGCCATATTCCTTCCCGTTTCTTATCCACAGTCCCATCCCACCTGTAATGACCCTGACATCGATGAGGAGTAAAGCTATAGTAAAAAAAAAAAAAAAAATACTTTGATAGCTGACACATGTTTCACAAAAAATAATCCCTCCTCTTGATTCTAGCTATCCATGGCAGTCACATATTCTTACACTCAAGAGTCACTTACCCAATATTGTAACAGCATGATTCAACTCTTATATCCCATATCTATCACACATCACTGGAGCAGATGGTATTGTAAGGGGGGGGGGGAGGAGGGAGAAAGCTGAAATATTAGATTGATAATCAATACTATTAACAGTATATTATCATTGAATGTGGTAGATCAACATAATAACTGGGTTAGGATACATATGTAAAAAACAAATTTTGAAAAACTATAAGTGAGAAATAAAATATCAGAAATATAAGAATATAAGAAATGTAAATAGTATACGTAATAAGTGCTGGGTCTGGTGGGAGGAATTTATTGGAGATTGAGGCCAGGAGAATGTCTGGTGTCTAGGATATTCTGATAGGCTAGTTCCCCCCTACGTAGTTCAGAGGAGGTTGTGTTGTCAGGGAAAACTCTGATTGCCCTAACTGAGAAACAGATGTTCAAATTATTCAGTTTGTGGAACTGGCATGTTTAGCAAATGGATGGGCCTCATTGTTAGTATATACTGTCTGCCTGTGGGCATTCATTGTGATAGCTAGGGGGTTACTGGTGAGGCCAATATATGAGCTGGAGGCATGTAAGTTGATATATGAGGTGTGTTGTCATGCAAGTAGCATGACAAATGATGGGGAATGTTTCACCTGATGTAGGATTGGAGTAAATAGTAGTGGCTGGATGCAAGCTGCATGTTTTACAATGGGGTCTTTTGCATGGGATGATCCCTGTGGAAGTTTGGGGGAATTACTGGGTGAGTACCTGTGAACCAAGATATTTTTTAGATTTGGTGATCTGCTGAAACATGTGCATGGGGCAGTGGGTAGGATTTTATGGAGAATGGTGTGCACCCCGGGGAAGGAATGTAGGAAGTCATGCCCATGGCGAAGGATTAGGTTAATAGACTCGAGACCCGGGAAGAACTGAGTGATGAAAGTGGGGCTGTGGTTAGTTTCAAGGAGTACAGCCTTGGAGTGGCTTTGTACAGGAAAGGCTATGGCATGAGAATTTTGTTTGTGTACTAAGTCAGGAGGGTAGCTGTGGAAGATGAGAGCTCCAGAGAGGATTTAGCTGCGAGAGATGAGAGCTCCAGACAGGATTTAGCTGTGGGAGATATTTTCTGTACCAGTTTCCACTATTCTAACAATCTTACCAAGTACTTTACATTCTAAACTCATATAATTTATTACCATTAGTCAAACAGTTTCCTACATTAGTCAAAATCTTTAAATATCTAAGGTAAACTTTGGCATCCATACACCTCTTTCCCTATTACATGAATATTAATCATAAAATATTGTAATTTTTTTTCCTCACCAAAGTTGAAGGCTGGAGTGAGTGAAAAACATTTGATAGAAACAAAAACATTTACAATATTTTTTTTTCTCACCTTGTTCATGTGCTTGGAACCAAGCCACATGGTTTGGAAGGTGTGCACATGTCGATGTTTATCACATGACTGGCTGGGCAGTGAAAGGTTGTGGGGGTGAACTATCGATATTTTGGGAAAGAATAAAATGATATATATATATATATATATATATATAAAAATACATATATCGCCGGTGGTGATAAAATTAATATATATTACAAAAGGGTATGGAGCATTATAGCAAATGTAAGCTAACCTAAAATTTCTCGAACTGAATAGCGAAATTTATTTACAGAACAGCAGGCTCAATTAAATAGTATGGCACATCAGTTTTAGACCCATTTACTTAGTCAATTCAGGTTATAAATCAAGTTAAACAGTTATAGATAGTCAGTACATATGATCAACATATTAGTAATTGGTTTCAGAATATTTTGTAAAAGTTAACATTGCCTTCATTACAAGAGACATTTAGAATAATAACTAGTAAAAAGATGATAGAAATACTGTAGCCAGAGATTCCTACTATACAGTTTTGAATACATTAAAAGTTAACAGCCAGTAGGTAGCATTAACACGCAATTTCATACTTTAAATTCTAGAAGTCAAATTTTGATAGAGAGTAAGTCAGTTTTAAAGTTAGAAAAAAGTGCAATTTTGGCTTACACAACTGATTAAAGTTACAAAAAACACAATAAAGTTTAAACGTTGATTTGTGAATGATGTAAAAACTTTGAACACAAGGGAAAGGTAAAATTAACCAGTTTAGATAATATACGTAAATTAAAGTGTGGAAACCATATTCAAAACACACTGTAAAACAATACAAATAGTTTTCAGGAAGTTTTATTTACATTCATAAACTCATTAGGTTCATGTTAAGAGAAAGTAAATTTTTGTAAGAGTTTTAGTGAGTAGATATTGTGTCAAAAATGGCCAGACAGATAGCCTTCAAGTGAAAAATATTATAGAAATTCATAGTAAATTTAAGAAAACAGGTAGCGACTTCAAATTTGCACAAGTTTCAAATTAGAACACATAGAATCATATAAAGTAGGTTTCACAGGTGCTGAAATTAATGTTTACACAACATTTTTCTTCAAACTGTTATAGAATTGTAGATATGGTGCTCTTGGTACCAAATGAAAGAGAAATAAATTAGAAGAAAAATAAAATGTTGTTTCAGATTCTTAGTGGCAAAATTGTGGAAGTTAGAAGCAGTTTTTGAGTTATGCAGAAAATATTTTTTTTACAGCCACACTATTAAAGCTATGAAAATTTTCATTAGGCTCAAAATTAGCACTTTTTAATCCTCCTAGCTACTGCCAAAATTTTAGATCAATCGGAATATTCTGATCCATAAAAGTAAAAAGTATGACAAAATAGAGGTGCAAGGATACATATTTTTCACACTTCGGAATTTACGTGGCTTTCACCGGTGAAAAAATTGTACTTAAAAAAATGATGGGGACTAATTGCTGTCTGTCACTGGAAATCACTGGAGCAGAATGGGTGTCAGTTTGTGGAGCACTTAGGGTTGGAATGCGGGAAGTGAAGCATGAGCACTTGTGGTTAGGGGCAGCCATCGTAGAATTTTGTAGTGGAGCAGAACAGTTTCAATTACTTTCATGCAACTTTCATTCAATAACAGGGTTTGGTCTTGTCTGATTACTTATCATAACTCGCACTCAAATATTTTGGTGAAGATTTTTCAATTGCCTATAGATTGTTTGAACTTGTAAAATTGTTTCGCAAGAATACAGTGAAGCTTTGAACTTTAAAGTAGCAGCAGTGATTTTTATTTATTTGAAGAACCTTTCCTTTTCCATTTTGAGGGTTTCAAGATAGTGGCAACCAAAACTTTAGAACAATCTAATAACCAAGGCATACATGGTTATATTTGAGGTGAGAACTGTTTATCCTAACCCCATGAACATTTTAGCCTTACACAAACAATAAAGAAATAATTTTGGAAGAAATTTGTTACTAGTTAAATGATGATACTAATAATAATGAGTGATGGGCCAAAAAGCAGATTTTTTATCTGTGGTTGAAGCCAGGTGGGTGTCTGGTATCAAAGATATTTTTTATATGCAAGTTCCCATCTCCAAAGTTCTGAAGCAGCCATGGTTTCAGGGAAAACTCTGATTGCTCTCACAGTGAAGCTGTTATTTAGGTTGTTATAATTGTGGTAATTTGCATTTTTGTATACTAATTTTATCACCACTCGTGATATATATTTTTATGTATACCATTTATACATGTCATATATATATCATTTATACTTATCATCTTACTAAAATATTGATAGTTAACTTCCTAACATTTCACCCCCACCACCTCCTCCTCCCCAACTGTGTCTTCCACTGCCCAACGAGTCATGTGGTAAAGTTCGTCATGTGCACACTTCCTGAACCATACAACTCGCTCCCTAGCACAGGCATGATGTGTAAAACCGAAATATTGTATGTGTTTTTGTGTGCCTCATATGTTTTTCGCTCATCGCAACCTTCAACTTTGGTGAAAGACGAGTCATTTCCAATATCTTTTGTTATTTAAATATCTATACCATAATATTTCATTTAGTCACAAAGGCATACCCAGCAAGAGACACTAGAGTGGGTAGCTGACCCCTTCTCCCCTCCCCCCTCCCCTGCCCTCCCCCTCTTCCCCTCCCCCTCCCCAAGAAGAGAAATTCTAGGAGGTATTTAACCCACCTGGAATATGAAAGCGACTGAGGGTGCATAAAGAAAAGTAATAAGAGAAAGAAAGAACGAGAGACCAGACCAGCTAAGCATATTAGTGTCACTATTCAAAAAGTGTGCAAAATAGGCTGTGTATCCACAACAACGTTATGAGAGAAGTGCAAAATTCCTTTGATGTTTCATCAGAGATAACCAATCAAGCTATCGCCAACTGAGCTCGATCAACGGCAAACAGTCATTCTGTGTGAAAGCAAGAATGCTATGGTAAAATGTCATACATCCATAACTGTCATGAATAAAGCCGCCTTAGTGTATTTCGAACACTCTTCCATGTATATTATCGACAAAAAGTTCATAAGGATAAATTCATAGTCAAGTTGTAAAGGAGAAACGAATTAAGTGTAAATAATGTTAGAATACAGCAGCATGTGGGGGATAAATTTGCATCACCCTTAGATGTAGGTCCACTGGAACTTTAAAAAATGGCATTGTTCAGTCAGCTGACAATCATATGTTTGTTCTTCACCATATACACAAGTATAGAGCAAATGAAACGGAAGTTATACTATGGAAGCGTAAACAGAAGCAGAAGTTATATGAAAATGTTGTACAAAAATGTCAGTTGGTGTCACTGCTCTTAATTTACTTCCTAGTTACTTTTATTTAATAAAAATGTCAAGTGAAATAATATTTATTTTAATAATAAAATTAATCAGGCAGTAGCTGACTTAAAAGTAAATGATAATAATAGTTTCTAATTATTGTAGCTAATATTCAAAAGTAAAAAAATGGAAAATTAAATTTTAAAAACAAAAGCTTAGCAGCCTTTTTTTTTAAATTTTATATTGCATCTTTTTTCACCATAAATTAAGACTTTTTCCTGAAAATTTTTTCGCTAGCAATAATCATAGGCGGAGTAATGACAACAATAAGGAAAATTTGTGAGTGTTTATTAATCTCCACTTAGGAGAATCTTCTTTTGATGGAAGTCATATTTGCTTCAGCTACTGGACCAGACTGATATTGATTTTTTCCCCCCTTGTTTCTACAACTTAAGAACTGTATTTAGTTTCTCACACTCTTCAAACTCTTCTGGAAGCATACATTTCAAATGAATTTCAAAAGCAATGGTATAAAGGCAGAAATTCTTTTTCACATAACGTACACTTTACCAAAGACTCAATATTTTTCGATGAAAAATCTGCAGATCAGACTTGGTTTCATTTTGAGACATACTACTGGTTATACACAGTGGCGTAGCTAGGTCAACAAGGGCCACGGTGCAAAAAATTTATTTTGGGCCCTCAGGCCATACGGGCATCCTTTCTTTTGCTTCGTGTGCCTGATATAGGCCCCCTGAGCTGAGGATGGGGGCCCTTGAGTTGTCCTTAGGGGCCCCGTGAGCAGGGGGGCCCCCTGAGCAGTGAGGGCCCTTAGTGGGGGTCTTCCTGTGTCTCAGGGGCCCCTTTAGACGATGGTAGAGCTAAAAAAAAAAAGGTGGCCGGTTTGCCGAGGGCGCTCATGGGTTCTCTAAACTGCGCTTGGGAGCCCCCAGAGAGGCGCTTGGGGGCCCCCTGAGTGTAGGGGCCCCAGTGCACTGCACCGCCTAGCCCCATAGTAGCTACGCCCCTGGTTATACATCAAAATATATAATTAGTGGTTAAACTAGTTCTCTTCATACGAACTATGCTAAAGCATTAAAAAGCATTGGTAATATCAGCGTGGTACAATCGATATCAACGGCTCATTAAAAACAGATGTTCAATAACCATATGAGTTGTCGAAAATATTTAGTACCTTGAAAGCCTTTGGGAGATGATGTTTTCCGTGAGAGGAGCCAACAGCAATGAAAATTCAAAATTCATGGCCTTTTAAAAAACTCGAGCTGAAGATGTGACTGTTCTAAAATTGTGGCTACAAAGGGATGGTTACAAAGAGCCTCAAGCTTTATTTGTGAATTGTAGAGCTCATAATCTCAATCATGCTGTAAGAGTTGGAATTGAGAGACTCATAATGGCAAGAAAATTCATAGGAACTACAAAAGGTTTTGCAAACTTCTTGCAAGACTTGCTGAAACAACTTGGACAGTTTAAATAACTGCAAAATGTAATATAAAAAGGAACTAATGATTTGCCTTTTTTTGCAGCCTCTTGTCCAACAAGTTATTTCTAAAGATAACAAGTTAAATCCAATTAGAGAAAATTATCAGCAGTCAATACAATTTATATACTATCATTCTGCAGTAGAGAAGTAGATAGTACTGTCACTGCTAAGGTTTCTGGATTTTACTCCTACATGGAATCGTTTAAGCTTATTATTTTCTATTTAACGATGATGATAGAAATTTTTAATTGCTTCGAATTTTTTTTTTTTTTTTTTTTTTTTTTTTTTTTTTTTTTTTTTTTTTTTTTTTTTTTTTTGTAAATTTTATATTGAAGTTTATGATCAAATACTCTTGTCATTAAAGAGACGATTCCACAACAATTCCAACTACTTCTTAAAATCTTATTATGATTCCCTTTGGGATAACCTGCAAATATTGAAATAATTGTAAATTTCTATAACCATGATTTTTCCCAAGAAAGATTTCTGACTGACAGAGACATGTTTTTTCTACCTTTGAAAAGGCAAGATAAGAAGGCAAAAAATATGAGAGGGGTTGTAGCATTTTTATAAAAGTACAAACAGACTAGAAGAGTCATAACAGAGTTTGTACACTTCGTTCGACTACTTGTCATGATTACTGAGTCGCCCTGTTTGAATGAATGAAGTTTTCATCTTACACCTACTCAGGACTTAACCAGGATCGACAATGTTTCAAAACAGACTCAATAATATGACAATATTACATGTATATGGTAATCTGACAGTTGAACGAGATTTAAAAGAATTGTTGACTTGATTCATTTCAAAACAAGCAAAGCACAGTACAGTTTTTGCATTGTGCAGTTAATACTGAATAGTAAATTAAAAATATAATTTTTGTATAAAACTAAATTTATATTGACTAAATCACATCATAAGTCTTTAAATTCATTTTTTTTTTAGTTTTTGTCCAAATTAATTTCTCTTATGAATTTGTCTGTATAATTATCACTGTTATTATTTTAGATAAGATAACTAAATAACTTTTTCAACTGTATCTCCCCCTCCTTCCTCCCTCCCCTCCACTAACTTCCTGACTTCCCACCCAGGTCGAACACGAAATGCCGCCCCTGCATAGAGTAATCAAGTAAATCCTTCATTGAATTTAGTAATGGGTATTGTGACTCAACTAGAGTAATCTGTCACCAAGTCTCAGAACTTGTAAGAATTTTTTTTGTTTCAATCGCCCACCCCACTCCCTTGCAACCAGTATCAGTTTCCCCTAGCCAACCTGATTCAGATCCTGGGTACAACCATGCTTAGCTTTACTAATTTAGCTAACAGATTTTTTTAAATTTAATTTCCATTATTTTTGCAAATTATATTTTAATAGTAGGAGTAGTAAGTTAGAAGAAAGATTAATATAAGTACCAGGGTATGATAATATTTAAAGAAGAAAACAATAGAAAGGAAATATTATCAAGAAATAGAAGATATGAAAACATGAAAACAATGAAGAAATGAATATATTACACAATAGAGTTTGCTGTATAAATCTATAACGTGGAAAATTAAAGAAAAGAATTGACAAAGATTGTAGACTGCATTATCCAGGTTAGGAAACATAACAAGTGAAAAAATAGAAATGTGAATGAATTACCTGTTGGCTTATATTTTATGCATTTGTCTCGCAATATGTCCCAGAAAAAATAGATATGACTTTACCGACATAGCTTATTAAAAATATAATAATTAAAAAGTAAAATTAATGACAATCAAGGGAAGAGTATAAAATGTAATCCTGTCACTGAAATTGAAGGCAAGTCTGTTGTGACTGACAAATAAGACAAAACACACATAAAATACAGTGCTATGGGTAACCATTTAATCATTTATGAGGGAGAGCAAGATATTTGAGACAACTAGGCCTCAGTTTTGCACGGTAGTTAGATAGATAGATATGTTCACTTTGATCCCATAATAATAATAATCTCAGGGATGTGGAACAGTACATACACTTATTAGTAATGTCAATATTACTATATGATTGATAATATTATTATATATTGACAACAAGTTAGTTACGACCCATTAGTATAACCAATATTTCCTGTAATCTACAAATACAATCCCGAGTAATTAATACTTATTATGTGGAACAGTGTATACACTTTTTACCAGCATCTAACAACCAGTTATTTTCTTACCAACCAGTTACCACAACTCATAAACAGTCAATTACTTAAAAACCTGTTAGTATCATAATTTTTCACAGCAGTTTTTGAGTGCATGCTATCCCATGTTAGTTACTATATATGAGTGAAATTTTGTAAACGGTGTAATTAATTCATTGGTCAAAAGTTTCAACAGAAAGAAAAACCATATATCATTTTAGTAATTGTGGACAACTTTGTCACCTTCCCCTTCCATACACCATATATACTATTTTATCAGTCATTCTTAGTTACCAAATTCCAAGAAGAAAATTCTTTCACAGAGTAAAATGGGTTCTGAAGCAGAAACTCTTTCAGTTTGGACTTAAAGTAGTTGGGTTTTTGTAGATAACATTCAATTTCTGGTGGTAAGACATTGAATAAGGAAGCTCCAGTAAATGTTAACCCTTTCTGTACAATTGACAGTTATTTGTAATCCTTGTGAATATTATATTTATTCCTAGTAAATGATAGTACAGAGTATACATACTGTGCTGGCATTGTTAGTACACCCAGGTATTTAAATAGATTTCTGCACGACATCTGTGGGCTTGCTCCACAAATCGTTCTTATAGCACGCTTTTGCAATTTAAATACCCTCTGTACTTGTGACGAGTTTCCCCAGAATGAGATACCATATGTGAGCAGGGAATGAAAATATGCAAAATATACTAACTTTCTGGTTTCTATATTAGCTATTCTAGATATTACCCTCAGTGAAAATGTTGTAGAATTCTGTTTTTTAAGAAGTTGTTGAATATGTTGTTTCCAGTTCAATTTGTTATCTATATATACACCCAGAAATTTTGTGAAACTGCTTTCACTGATTGCTTATCCTTCTGATATCTCATTATAGTTGTCCTTTGTTTTATTTTTGCAACAAACTGAAGTAACTGTGTCTTTTCTGCATTAAGTATTAGTTTGTTGGCCATAAACCACCTGTTAATTTTCTTTATAGCATCATTTGCTGTGTTTTAGAGGTTTTGTGCTGATGGGTCTTTCAACGATTTACTAGTATCATCTGCAAAGAGCACCACATATTCATTATCACCTTTTACATGTGGGAGATCATTTATATAGATTAAGAACAGCAGAGGGCCAAGAATTGAACCCTGAGGCACACCACATTTAACTATACCCCATTCTGAGTTTATAAGATCTCCTGTATTAGCATCTTTCAGTGATACACATTGCTTTCTATTTTTCAGGTATGATTTAAACCAAAGTCCTGGCTTAAACTCCATAATGGTCTAATTTACCTAGTAGAATCTCATGATCAACACAGTCAAAAGCCTTAGCAAGATCACAGAATATACCTAGCGAATTTAATTTTTTATGCATTGATTCCAGTATGTTGTTTACAAAAGCAAAAATTGCTGAATCTGTTGAAACGCCTTGTCTAAAACCAGACTGTACTTTACTGAGTAGGTCATTCTTTTGTAGATGTGCATACATTCTTCTGTACATTGCTTTTTCAAAGATTTTTGAAAATGCTGGTAGAAGTGAAATGGGTCTGTAATTCTCAATCTTTGAGGTGTCACCCTTTTTATAAAGTGGTTTGATTATTGACTTCTTGAGTGAGTCAGGGATTAAAAATATGACTAATAACTCTACTAATGCTGGCAGTAGCGGATCCAGGGGGGGGGGGCTAGGTCACCCCCAACGACATTGATTTTGGGGACCTTTTTTTTTTTTTTTACTGTTTTTATAAGGGCGGCATTCTGGAAGACTGTGAGATATCTCTTCCGGCCCGAGTCAAGCCCCCCCCCCCCCAAAACCTAACAAACCAAATCCTAGCCCCCCCCCCCCCCCAAACCAAAATCCTGGATCCGCCACTGAATGCTGGTGTTACATTGTTTTACTACATGGGTTGAAACCTCATCATAACCAAATGACTTTTTATTTTTGAGGGGTTTAATCATTTTTTCAATTTCATTTTGACTGGTGGGAAATAGAGACACAGGTACTGTTTTTGGTGACAAGGATTTAAGTATTGCTATAGCATCCATATTCCCAATATATTTTCCTTTTATTTTTTCAGCAACTGTTAAGAAGTAGTTATTGAAAGTACTTCCTACATAAGAGTGGTCATTTACAAGTTTATCATTAATGATTATAGATATAGGTTTATGTTCAAAGGATGATACAGTTGTTTCTCTTTTAATAATGTTCCAGACACTTTTTATCTTATTATCTGAACTACTAATCTCATCTTTTATGGCCAAACGTTTAGATTCTTTTATTACTTTGGTTAAAATTCTACAGTAAGTTTTGTAATGTTGTCTGAGATGCATATTATCAGTATTCCTAACTTTTACATATAATTCCCTTTTATGTCTGCAAGATGTTTTAATACCAACTGTAACCCAATTTTTGTTTACTCGTTTTTGACCAATTGGAGCTAGTTTTGTAGGGAGACACCTTTCGTAAATTTCCAAAAACCTTTGGTGAATGTAATTGAATTTATTGTTTACCCCTTTTAATTTATAAACAGTGCTCCAGTCCTCATTGAGAAGTTCATCATTTAATGTTTTTATTGTATTGTTCTCTAATGGCCTAACTCTGACAAAAACTTTCTTTTTGTTATTACCATTTCCCACAACATCCAAAGTAATTATTTGTGCATTATGGTCTGACAAACCATTTTCCATTGGAATAGTTCCATGTATTTCTAATTTATTGTGCTCTACAAAAATGTTATCAATAATGGTACTACTATCTTTTTGTGTTCTAGTTGGGAAATTTATAGTTTGATAGAGACTGAATGATCTAAGTTTTCCTAGATGATAATCTGTCTGGTTACATTCTACAGCAAAATTAATGTTGAAGTCTCCACAGAGGATAATTTCCCTTTTAGTTCGTGATAAATTTGTTAGAACCGCTTCAAGTTTATTACAAAATTTACTGAAGTCTCCTGTGGGAGCCCTATAAACTGTCAGCAGTATAAGATATTTGTTTTCTAATTCTAACTGTATTGCACAACATTCAAAATCTTGTTTTATACAGTATTTACTTACATCTAACGATTTTGTCTCAGTATTTTCTCTTACATATATTGCTGCACCACCCATTCTCATCTCTGACCTGCAATAACATGAAGCTAATCTGTATGCAATAAAAGGGAGGAAACATATTTCAGAATTCTTCAGATGATGTTCTGTCAGACATATGATATTTATGTTAAGATTCAATGATTTTTCGGTTTCTTCTATAGATATTATCAACTCATCAAGTTTGCTTGAGATACCCCTAATGTTCTAGACACTGTAGCATATACTTGGACAGTAAGGCTGTACTTCAAATGTTTAGGGATAGTTGGTACCTGTCAAACTTGAGATTTTGTTTAGCAGAAGGATGTAAGTAGTAGAAAGATGTCAACATCAAAGAAGGATTTATTATTGTGGAAGTTGGTCAAGGTAATCTTTACAATGTAGCTTTTATCATGGAAGTTAAGAATGTGATAAATACTGTGTGCTTATGTCAGAAATACGAGGTCTGATTAAAAAGTAACAGGTTTTTTTTTATTATTTTATTTTTTAAAGGAATATGTATGTGTCAATCAGAGTCAGTTTTGTTTCCTTCAAAGTAACCCCCCTCAAATAAAACTTGTGCCAGCTTCCGGAATTTACTTTTCAGTATTGCATTCAGCTTCTTCAGCAATTCTGTTTTATCTCATCAGTTGTGGCATAATGCCATTCTTTAAAGGTTCTCTTGATCCTCAAGATTAGAAAGAAGTCACAGGGTGCCATATTAGAGGATTACAGTGGCTGAGGCGAAAGCAGCAGTTTTGTTTTCTTCCAAAAAATGACAAATAACTAGTAAGGCATGAGGGGTAGCAATATCATTATTGCCACAATTCTTGGTGTTTTAAATGGATTTCTTTACACAAACAGCACATAACTTCCTGGATGTATCCCTTCTTTACAGTACAACCATTTGGTAGGAACTTGTGATTTACAATATTGAAATCAAAGAAACCTATGAGGAGAACGTTCACATTTGATTGCACTTGTTGAATTTTTTTCAGTCTTGACTCTTCAGGCTGCTTCCATTGGTATGATTTGGGGCCTTGCTTTGGACGGCATACTCATACACTCATTTTTCATCACCTGTTATGATTGTTTTAAGAAGTTCTTGATTCAACAATTCATGAGCGATATCTACACTTCGTAGTTTTTAGTTGAAATTCAGAAATTCTAGAACATACTTCGCTGTCACACATTTCACTCCAAAAACTTAAAAAAAAAAAGTTGCTTGGCATGAGACAGATGATATTCCATCATCACCAGCAAACTCTGTAATAGTGATACAGTATACACACTATTTTTTTTCACTTAATCTAGATTGTCTTGGGTTGTTGTTGTTGTTTAAGGGCATCCAGGGCAGTTGTCATCTTCACTGTTTTCATGGTCCTATTTGAAACATCTGTACCAATCATAAATTCTTGTTTTACTCATACCAGATTCTCCAAAAGTTACTGTTAACATTTGAGATGTGACTGCAGTTTATTCCATTTTTTCAAGCAAAATTTTATATAAATTCTTTGATTCATGGCCCTGTTCCAGGCTGTTTTCCACTACCACAGATTTTTTGCTCTGCCCCAGACGCACATGTTGGGCATGTTCCAGACATCGCTGGTTAATGCACCATACCGTCTGGCCTATGTATCTCTTTCCACATTTTCATGGAATTCTATAAATTCCCCATGCGACTGTTCCACCCAGGCCCTACAGACTTCCTAAGGTACATAAAGAAGGCAACCCATTGCGGCCAATATTGAGTGCTCTCAGATCAGCCACGTACCATCTGGCCCGATACTTAACCGTTATTTTTGATCAGAACTTATTTTTTGCACCCTTGCCTGTGAAATTGTTTCTTCTCGTTTACCTAGGAAAAGGATGGTATGGAATATCAGGGGTCTATCTCACTATCCATGTATTTACTACTTACCATGGTGATGTAGTTACATTTTAAAGGAGAAGATGTTTAGAGATTCAATAAGTGTAGCAAGAAATAAGAATTGCAGTATTTGGGGAAGAGAGTCAGAAAATTTTGCATGGTTCTCTATCACTTCCTCCCTCTCTGCCCCTATCTCTTCCTCTCACTCCTTCTCCCTACCCCCCTCCTTCCTCTCTCTCTCTCTCTCTCTCTCTCTCTTCCTCCCCCTACTTCCACATCTCTCTATGTGCATTTAGCTAAGTCATGTTACTTTATAATGCTACTATTGAAACAAGTTAGCATTGTCTAATTTGACCATGTTTTGTTCAGCGTACAGCTTCTATGGAAGAAATGCCAGCTCCACAGCAAGAGGCAGAAATGCGTTCAACTGGTGGTGTGAGCACCGCAGTGTATTATGCTTACTTTGCAGCTGGTGGTAACTGTTGTTTGCGTTTTGTGGTTGCTGTACTTTTTGTACTTACAACTGTAATTTCAATGGGATCAGACTACTGGCTGTCATACTGGTAATTGCTATATTGTTTTCTGTAGCTCATACTTATGATTTATCGGTACCTTTTTACACATCTTAGAAATAAACATGTGGGCCATACTGAAATTAATCTATACTTATGAAACACAAGATTTGGTCATCTGTGACATCATCTGTCATGCTGTGACATCACTCAATGACATCACACTATGAAGTCTTTACATGTTTATTCTTGGGTATGATAACATTTCTAAGCATCCACGAATAAATTTACTGAAATAAAATGATGTATTACATTTAAATCAACATATTAATCACTAGATGCTTATACTTAAGTAATATTCTTTTGATATATAAAAGAATTTTAAAGTCTTTGTCCATAAATATGGAAGATAAAGCCTTTAACTTTCGAGCATCAACTTTAGTGAAAGTTTTGATTAGATTGTTGCTTAGCATGGGTCAGAATTACAACTTGCATTTGATGTTACAGCAGACATCAATAATTTAGTTTTTTTCCAAAATAAATTAAACTGTGTCTTATTATTGAAATTATTAAATTGTTTGAATGGAAGTAGATTCACACTGATCGTGATATGTGTAGCCTACACTACAATTAAAACAAATATTACGTAGCATAATGCAAGTCTATAAGATTTATTTTAATTTCCATTGCTTTCACTTAACAATAATACTGAGACTATTATTTTAGCAACATGTAACCGTTTCAGCCATTTGAATGTTGTATTATCGGTCTGAATCACAAATAACAAAAGAGAAACTTGTAAAAACCCTTAAAGATTTTTGATCACATTTATATCACAATGCATTATTGCCACTAAAATGTGATACAGTATATGTATTAATATGCGTGATATTGAAATATTGTTTTTATGGCAGCAAGTTTAACATAGTATGTGGTTAGATTTGAAATGCAACCTGGACACAGCTGGAAATTGAAATCTGTTGCTACAGCACAAGGCACGAGTAATTATATTGAATTTATTCTTATAACAATTCTACTTAGTTAAGCAATTGCTAAGAAATTAATTGCCAGAAAACTGAATGAAGAGTATGTATTTTGTTTAAGTTGTCATATTAATTATCAGTTTTTTTAACTGACATAATTACATGGTTTAAATGAAAGAAGTTCCAAATTGATCATGATGCATGTGGCCTAAACCACAATTAATTATTATGTGGCATAGCATAAGTTGTTAAGATTTATTTTTAGCATCCCTTGTTTTCACTGGGGTCATTATTTCAGCTGATGTAAGCTGTGTCAGCCATTGAAACATCGATCTTCATTGCAGGTAATAAGGAAGAAAGGTGTAAGAACCTTTGAAGATTTGGGATCAAGTTTATATCCTGATGCATGATGACACTGACATGCGATACAGAGAATGTATTAATTCACATGATTGAAGCTTTGCTTTTCTAGTGGCAATATTAGCAGAGGTTATGGTTAGGCTGAAATGCAACCTGGACCAAGATGTCAACTGAAGCTTTTTGCTACAGCAGAAGGGACAATAAATTATAATGAGATTTATTTTATAACAATTGTATTTAGTTAAGCAACTACAGAGAAATAAATTACCATAACACTCCATAAAAACCTGTCATTTTTTATGGTCTTTGGGGCTAGTTAATAATAATATTTGATGAGTTAATTAATTCAGATAAATAGAACACCCATTTTAGTGTATATAATTTTATTTTCAACATAATTATCACTTCTTAGCTCACATTTTCCAACTTTCGTTGAGCTTAGAAATTCCCTAATAGTAGAAAACCTTTGCATCTAGCTGAAGCACACACACTGTTTTTTTAAATCTGTCATTTATCTTGTACCACTGAGTTCTTATCTTTGCATTAATTAAACTAAGAAGATGGGACTCAGAAGGTATCATGATAGGACTGTAAGCAAGGTGCAGAAAAACTTCCCATCCCATTATTTAGATATATATATATACACTTTTAATAGCATAGTAAGGCTGTATTCCAATGTGCTCCATGATAATCTTCTTTCCAGGGTGTTTACCATCCAATCCTTTAGAACAGTTGATGTTTTGTCAAGTTTGAAGAAATTTTAGCAGATTCCACTAATCTACATCTTATAAATCAATGCCTACAACTCTCAGAATGAACTACACTGTGAGGCATGCCTTTCTGAAATAGGCTGTTTTGTTTAATGTCCAGAAGAATCATATTCTTGATTTGATGTGTCGGAATAAGGTTTTTTATTTTAGTTTGCCTGAAGTATTTTGTTTCCAGTCAATAAATATGGGAACCAACACGTATGAATTTTCCAATAGCCTAACATTGGCAATCATGCTTTGCCTATGATGTACCTTATTCACAGTGATATGTCTGACCTCTGTAAAACTGCCATTAACTATGTGATGCTATTATTGGATGTAGTCTTAGGTTGACCATTAAGAGGCTGATTTTTCATGTGTTTCTCCCTTGAAATTGTTGTTCTATGTTTATGTTAGAAACCAGAGGGGAAGGGAACATATACAGACAAGTGTTGATAAGGGTAGAGAAATTGTTGCTGAGGATTTGAAAATGGCAAAAATATTGACTGGTTTAATGAGACCACCTAGAATGGGAGGGAATAAATCAGAGGCAGAAAATAGAAATGCAGAAATTACAAAATTTGTAGGTATGAAGGAGCAATCAAACAAACAGAAATAATAATAAACTACAGAGTTGCTGGTGTAGATAGTATAACTAGAGATGTATGTAGGACAGTGGGATGCAATTTTCTAGCTCACCTTCAAATATTATTTACTTGGAGTCTGAAGTCTTGATGCTTACCAGAAGACTGGAGAAGAGTGATAATAAATGAGGGGGTAACAAATAGACTTAAAATAAAGGCCATTTAGTTTGAGATCAGTGACAGGCAAAATAATCGAGAGAATAATATACACTACACCAGAAATGTCTGCAAGGAAAGTAACTGGTTTGCAAATTGAAACATGGCTTCAGGCATGGATATTCATGTGAAGAATCTCAGTTGTGGGCTATGTGCAAGATATTTTGGATGAACTGAACAAGGGGGACCAAGTTGGTAGTGTAGAATTAAATTATGTGAAAACTATCTGAATGGATGAAAAAGTGACTTGCTGGGTAGGTGAATTGTCAAAAGGTAGAAAGCAAAGAGTTAGGACAGTAAATGCAGTTTCAGAAGCAGTGCGCGTTAATGTGCAATCCTTGCATTCGACGACTGGCTGCGTTGAAAGCAAGGCATGCGCCTGCTCAGCCACTTATTTCTTTTAAATTGACAAAACGGATTAAACCAGAAACATTGTTTTTTTGTGTTTGTGTGGTGTTTGTGTTGCTGCTGCCCTCCTCCCTTCAACTTTGGCGAGCGTTGGGTGTATTATATCTGTCCTTTCCATATAAATATTGCCTCATGGCAGTTCTTTCCTTCCATTGTTACCAGTAGATATCTTTGCACAACATTTGATAATAAACTCGACTGGGCAGGAGGTAGAAAATGTTACAAAATCATTTATTTACTTGATACGATGATGAGATGACATGAAATGAGAGAAATGAGGAAGCTAGGTTACAAAACTTCTGTCAGACCATTGTTTAAAAATGGTGGTGTAGTTTCAGTGCTGGATCTAGGGGGGCAGGGTCAAACTAGGGTACTTGCCCTGGGTGGAAAATAGCAAATTCATGAGGCAGAATCATGTTATAACGAGAACAGCTATATCAATGTTTTTTCTCCAGCATGGAAAATTTGTATATCTGCCACTTTGTAGTTTGGGTTTCACATTTTGGGTATCAAATACAAGAGTTTATTGGTGGAAATAGGAGGGTGAAGAGTGCTGTGAGCATACAAGCACATGATGATGATGAAGATGGAAAGATATTGAGTGAAGGATTAGAATTGGAAAATGACTGTGAGTACAAGCTGACACTTGTTTCACACTGCTTGTTGATTCTTTTTTAACACATTTGTTTTCCAGTATCATGTGCTTAAGAAAATCCAGGAAAATCATCCACTGATCCTTCATGTTTTTTCTGCTGCTGTCTCATACGAAGTCTAAACTTGCTGTATATTTCCCTGTCCTGAAACCGTGCTGCTCTTCTTCTAGCTAATTTTAACCTGTAACACATTCATTTACATGAAATGTCACAAATCAGTATGAATCATCTATAATTCTTAGTGTCTTTCTTGCTTCATTCTTGAAGATTGGCACAATGATTTCTTTCTTCAATTCTTTCTGGGTTGACCTCTGATTCCATATTATTCCAATCATTGCTTCTCTATTACACTTACTACTCTTACTCTTTTCTACACTTGCTTCTTCATGCTTCATCTTATCCAAATTTGTTCCAGTTCTGTCCATGTTAGGCCCTTTTTTATTTCTCTTTCTTAGTTGCTGTGCACTTTCCTGTATGGTGAGACTCCTTCCTTATCGAATTTGGGTTCTTCTAGAGTACCCATGAAAAAAATCATGACTGCAATCAATAGTAAGGTTGGTGCTTCGTAATAGGATGAAAGAGGAACCACTTCATTTTTATCAATTGTTTATTTGTTTAGTGTAATAGGTAGCTAACAAAAGTTGATGCCAGTGAAGCAGTTATTAATATCTCCACGATATGTGCTGCTACTGTCTAGTGGCTCTGAACTGCCTCACACATGTGACTTTCACAGTTATTCTTGTTCTTCGGTGGTCAAATTCCAAAAATTTCCTTCTTAATTTATAATCTTGCATGAGGGGAGACCCTAATCTTTTAAATAACACTTCATTTATCTATTTCGCAGTTAGGCAAAGAGAAAAAATACAGAGAATTTACAGGCCCTTACACAGCACATAATCGTACAAACAAAAATGGAGAACATCTTATAAATTACTGTCAGAACTTTTACCTAAAAATAATGTCAACGCAATTTCAAAAACCCAGACGGAAACTTATGACTTGGATCTCACCCAACTACTTATGGGGAGAATTTCAGATAGACCACATAGCCATATCAAACAAAAGCAGAAGAGAAATTTTAAATGTGAGAACCCGTAAAGGATTCTTTGAATCAGATCATCACTAGTTACAAGTAAAGATCAGGCCAATCCCAAGAAATAGGAAAACAGCAAAGAAGACTGTAACCACCAGACCAGACCCAGAATATCTGAAGAAAAACAGAGAAAAAGTCATGAAAGAAATTAATCAAAATGCAGCAGAAAATTGGAAAGACCTCGCAAATGCAGTCCAAAAGGCAATGTGTTGGGGACAGCCTCCTAGAAAACGCAGACATAGATGGTGGAACATGAAGTGCGACGAGGCTATTGAACGTAGGATTCAGGCATGGACTAAATTCAATATTAACAGAACAACAGAAACATGGCAGCAATTTCACACAGTCCAGAAACAAACATCAAAAGAAATTGGAAAAGAAAAGCGTTCATACGACAGAAAAAGGATACAAGATATTTAGGAAGACTTCAAAAGAAATAACATAAGAAATTTTTACAGAACTTTCAAAGAAAATATTACAGGCTACCAACCTCCAAACTTTTGTTTCAAAAGGCCAGATGGTTCCATTGAAATGAATACCAAAGCTAACTGCAAAATTCTGGCACAATACTTTGAAAATCTCCTCAACTGCGAGAAACCGACAGGAAAATTGACCCTAACAGAAACTACACCAAATCCGGACTCTACACCACCCACACTCGAAGAGATAAAGGAGATCATAAAACAACTGAAAAACAACAGAGCACTAGCAGAAGATGGCATTATTGCCGAGTTCTGGAAGCTTAGGGACGAAAATCTCACAAAGAAAATTCATAAAATTATCACAGATAATTGGGCCACAGAGAAAATTCCACAAGAATGGAAATGTGCACTGATACATCCCTTACATAAAAAGGGTGACAAGATGGATCCCAACAATTACAGAGGTATCTCCTTGCTGCCAGTCATTTATAAAATCCTCTCCAAAGCCCTACTGAACAGGCTAGAACCTCAGTTAGATCCACAAATAGGTGAATACCAGGCAGGCTTTAGAAAAGGAAGATCATGCATAGAACAAATCTGGAATCTGAGAACACTCCTGAAGATAACACAAACAAACAATACTGTAGTAACATTTGTGGATTTCAGGAAGGCATATGATTCCATAGACAGACAGACGCTCTTTGACATAATGAAAGAATACGGCATAGACAAGAATACAAGGGCTCTGATACAACAAACACTCATTGATACCACGTCTAAAGTGAAATTTATGGGAGAAACATCAGAACCATTCAAAATTAGCACGGGTGTCAGGCAAGGAGATGGATTATCACCAATTTTATTCAACATGGTATTGGACAAAGTTATAAAACAATGGGAAATGCAGGTCAAAGGAATACAGCTAGGAAGAACACGACATACCAAAACAATCATCAGATGCCTGGCATTTGCGGATGACCTGGCAATTCTCAGCAACAATAGGCAGGAAGCACAAGATGAATTGGAACAGCTACATCAAATTGCCGCCAAAACAGGGCTACAAATTTTGTATGAAAAAACGCAGTACATGGAGAAACAAAACAACAATGTACAAACAATATACACAAAATTTGGAAACATAAAAAGAGTTGAGAAATTCAAATATCTAGGGGAATACATACAAGTAGGAGGATCTAACAAGCTATCAAATTCAGAAAGATCAGAAAAGCTTCAGAAGGCTTATAGACTCACATGGTCATATTATAACAAAAGAAATATTTCAAGACGGGCCAAACTCGGACATTACAAAACAGTGGTACTGCCAGAAGCATTATATGCATCAGAAACAATCACGATTGGGGCTTCAGGCATAACAGAAGCGGAAAAAGTTGAACGCAAAATCCTTAGAAAATTTTTTGGAGCAATATATAAAGACTGTATATGGATGAAAAGACCAACAAAAGAACTATACCATAGGTGGCCAACCTTTTCAGCAGCCGGGCCAAATTTTAGAACTACAACCCTCTACCGGGCCGCATGCATAATTTTCTTGGAAAAATATTAATATTTTCTTGGAAAAATATTAATATTTTTATGAATGAAAAAAACACTTAAAATGAAATTAGATATTTAATGAAGTATTAAATATACACTTATTTTAATGCGACTTTTGACATTGTTTTACAGAACTAAGGGTATCAATGTTGATATCGAGAGAAGTTGTGGCTACACGCATAAAGTTCTCCAAATGAACATCAATGATTCGTGTTCTGTGTTGTGACTTGATACTATTCATCCAGCTGAAAAGCTGTTCACACACATAAGTGTTTCCAAATAGGGAAATAATCCGCAAAGCATGTTTATAAAATGAAGGATTTTTCTTCTTGTTCACATATTTTCTGTAAAATTCTTCCAAACCAACCTGGTGGAATTTCTCCTTGAGTTGTGCGTCACATTGCAATTCACAATACTCCATTTGCAAATTTCCTGGCAATTAATTTATATAGACGGAGAATGGCGTCAAAAATGCAGATAAAATAATATGATGTTTTTTGAAATCGGTTTTCAAACTCAAGTTTTAAGTTTGATATCAATGAACTGTACTTAATCGCCAACGCCTGTGTGACGTCTGCTACCAATGATAGCGTGGAAAAATGAGTGAAATTTTTATTTTTCAACTGTTGTTCCCAAAGCCCAAGTTTCATTTGAAACGCGGCAACAATATCAAACATATCATTAACCAATTGGTCTTTGCCATGCAGACGTATGTTCAAGTTATTTAAAGGGTTAATTACATCGACTAGAAACGTGAAGTCACAAACCCAAGCCATGTCTTCAAACTCTGGATACTTTTCAACTTGCTTGCATAGAATGATTGTATCTCTTCCTTCAAATCAAACACTCTTTTTAAGATTTTTGCACGGGACAACCATCTTACTTCAGTATAAAATGTAAGGTCATTATAGTCAGAATCCAAATGTTTGAGGAATTCTTGGAACTGACGGTGGTTCAACCCCTTCGATCTAATGAAGTTCACTATTTTGATAACCACGCTCATGACATGATCCATTTTTAAAGACTTGGCACATAAATTCCCTTGATGAATAACGCAATGAAAATTTAATAATGAGGTATTATCAAGTTTGCAGGCTTCATTTTCAATCAGTTTTACTAAACCTTCATGTTTTCCAATCATTGCAGGAGCTCCATCCGTCGTCACGCCAGATAAGTTGTGAAGTTTTAACGAAAAACGATTTAACGTTGCTGTAACCGACTCTAAAAAATCGCGTGCAGTTGTAGTGTTCTTAAGTGGATATGGAGCCGCTAATTCTGTTTTGTTTAAATTGATATCAACACCTCTTAAGAAAATCGCTACTTGCGCAGTATCTTTTAGATCTGTGCTTTCATCCAATGCTAGAGAATAATATACGAAATCAGGCGCTCTGCTTTTCAAATTATCTTCAAAATGTTTCGAAATGTCTTCCACACGCCTGAGAGACTTATTTTTGAAAATTCCTTTTTCTTTTCTGGACACATAATTTCAACGATGCTCTCCAAATATTCCTTCACCATTTCACCATCTGGATACGGCTTCGATTTCTTGGCTAATATGGAAGATACTGCATAGCTTGCTTTTATGTGGCATGTTGACTCTACAGCAGTGCTAGTGAATATCTGTTGCTGTGCAGAAAGTTTTCTTTTTAAGTCATTTACCTGGTCTAATCGAAATTGTCCTTGGTACTCAAACTTATTTGCATGTTTAGTTTCATAATGCCGTTTCATGTTGTAGTCTTTCAATACAGAAACAGATTCTTTGCATATGGGCTTAGCTTTAAATTCTACAAAAAAATAGATTATTGTCCACTTATCCTGAAAACTTCTCAGTTCTTCTGCAGCTTTTCGCTTCTTTGATCCAACATCTTTGCTAGTTGAAGCCATTATTTAATTGAACTAGAAAGAGAAATGAATAAAAGTCACGTGCTTGTATTTTGCAGAAACTACTACAATCGCAACGCTTAAAAATAATAATACCGGGAATATATTCGGTAAAGATGCAACAACACAAATATCACGTATTTTTAATACCAGTAATACACGACGTATACAGGGTGGGGCATTTAATATGTTTTCTGGAAATATTTCGGAAAGAAAGCATTTTAACAAACAATAACCTATATAAAAAATAATCGTACAGTAGGGGGCTACAATTATGTGATATTGGTTTTTTCACAGGTGGCGCTGTTGTCGTTACAACAAGGTCAACTTAATTCTTTTAAATGGGAACCCCTATTTTTTTTGAAGATTCCGATTCCTCATGAAAAAATAAAAATAGTTTGCTTAACTCACTTTTCTGTTAGCCTAACAGATGGCGCTGTAATCGCGAAAAATGAATATTCGCGTTTTTTGTGTATAATTTTAATTATTGTTTAAATAAATACATGTAATTTTCATTCTGTAAACATGGAAGGTAATTTTAAAGGACAATGACGAAATTGATTTTTAAATGCTTTTTCTTACTTATTTGCAGCCATGTCTACAGCAGGTGCTCAAAAAGGTGACCATTTACTTCCAGACATTTTCTGACACACTTCGAGCTGTTCAGGCATCATTTCTGCAAAGGGTCAGAAAATGTCTGGAAGTAAATGGTCACCTTTTTGAGCACCTGCTGTAGACATGGCTGCAAATAAGTAAGAAAAAGCATTTAAAAAATCAATTTCGTCATTATCCTTTAAAATTACCTTTCATGTTTACAGAATGAAAATTACATATAATTATTTAAACAATAATTAAAATTATACATAAAAAACGCGAATATTCATTTTTCGCGATTACAGCGCCATCTGTGAGGCTAACAGAAAAGTGAGTTAAGCAAACTATTTTTATTTTTTCATGAGGAATCGGAATCTTCAAAAAAAAATAGGGGTTCCCATTTAAAAGAATTAAGTTGACCTTGTTGTAACGACAACAGCGCCACCTGTGAAAAAACCAATATCACATAATTGTAGCCCCCTACTGTGCGATTATTTTTTATATAGGTTATTGTTTGTTAAAATGCTTTCTTTCCGAAATATTTCCAGAAAACATATTAAATGCCCCACCCTGTATAAAACAGAAACTAGTTCTTAAAAGTCGATCACGACAAAACGCCACAAATACTTCAGTACAACAGACACATGGAATTTAGACAATGCATTTCGAATCAAATACAACAATCAAAGCAAAGAGTGTACTTCCATCTATGGGTGGAAACATTAACTGCTAGGACATCAATAACCGACACAAGCGCTCTAAGAATCAGTCAGGCGAACCACTAACGCGCTGAAAGTTATAGGAACATTAGCCATGATAATGCTCGGTTATACACCCGCAATTTTCATCCCTGCAAGATCAATCGAGCGATGACTTGGTTGAGTATCTGCTTAACTTAGTGTAGATATCACCATTGAAAGTAAAAGCTTACGTATATAATGAATTAATGATCCAGCTCCACGGCCCACAAAATGACCTACCGCGGGCCACAAGTGGCCCGCGGGCCGCGGGTTGGCCATCCCTGAACTATACGAACATACAGATCGATTGACAGACATGATCAGAAGACGTAGATTACAATTCTATGGACATTTACAGCGAATGAACAGCACTTGGCTCACAAAGAGGATCTTTGATGTGGTAAATGGTTCACTCAGGAAAACCAACTGGTTCCAGGAAATAGAAGAGGACTTGAATCACTCAGGGATCAGCAAGGAAATGACACAGGAAAGGGGACAATTCAAGAACAAAATTATGAACACACAATTTAAAATACAGAAGAAAACAGGAACAAAATGGACTGAACAAAGGAAACAGGAACACAGTGAGCGTATGAAGAGGTTTTGGGAGGAGAAGAGGAAGAAGACAAATACCAACAAAAACTGAATAATCATGAATAATTTGAGTTTAAACCCTGTCCTCAAGGGAAACAATGATTAATAATAATAATATATATGAGATAATTGGTTTGGAATAAAAAATAAACTATGGAAATAATTATACTTTTGCCCTTTAGTGTCAAATTATGAAAAAATCCTTTCTTAAAATGTGATTTGACAAAAGTGGAGACCTTAATCTTTAAAATAATACTACGTTTCTTTATTTTGGTTAGATATCAATGAAGATAAGTGGCTTATGACTCTAAACTGTATTTTAAAAATATTGACATTTTCACCTTTTAGGGGTTGTTTTTGAAAAAAATTACTTTCTTAAATATGATGTAATCAAATCAGATACCTTAATATTTAAAATGATACCTCATTTTGGTTAGGTATGAAGGGAGATAATGGCTTGTGACAAAAAAAAAAAAACCTTCTAGAAATAATATATATGAATATATGATATGGTTTCAAAGAATTTCTTCAACATTAATTTTAATTTTTTTAAATTGTTTGTCTTATTTACATTTTCATCTAGCTTGCTAATTTTCACTCAAACCTTACCTCTTCCTTTTTTTTTTTTTTAACCATCCATCCCCTTTCCTATCACCTTTTCCAACATCTCAATTTGTACATGTTGCTTTATTTAAATATTTTCTCAATAATTCCATCAGTGTGCTGATTGTTCTACAAGTTAACATTGAAAGATTCTTTACAGCTTCTTAATTCTGATAGGAAGTATCATATTTTGAAAGAAAAAGGATTTTTTCTTATTAAACTTTCAATAATTTTGTGTGTGTGTGTGTGTGTGTGTGTGAAAAGATTTCTTTCCAATTTATTGTTCTCTTATAACAAAAATAAAATTATATCTTAACTTTAGTTACGCAGTGAAGATAGGCTGCTTGAGTGTTTATTTTTTCAAAGATAACATGATGGTAATTATTTAAATGGAATCACATTTTTTTAACTCTTGTAGCTGAGTTATTAATGTAACGATTGTTGCTTGTCTTTTGTCAGGTCAGATATTGAAGAGCTTCAACTTTTGTCTCCTGTAAATGGTGATGGATCTTTCAACTCGACTAATTATGATAATTCAGCATACAGCTGGATGCCTTCCAGAGAAATATCTGTTTATATATACAGTGCACTTATTGTTGGCACAGTTGCTGTTACTTTAGGACGTTCTTTTTCATTTTTTATCTTGTGTATTCGTGCATCCATCCGTCTTCACAATTTAATGTTTACTGGAGTAACTCGAGCTACAATGCACTTCTTTAATAACAATCCTTCAGGTAAGTACTTTCCTTCACTAATTTATTATTCTTACAATCCTGAAAAGCACTTTAAATCCCTCCAATGTATAACTTTAGTTAGTAAATAGTTTTTAATATATACACACTTAGCTTTACAAATTTAGTTATTTGAGTGTGATTTTTTTTAAAAAAAATTCTCTTATAATTCTACATCTCAGTTATTGAACATCTCAGTAACTGCTACAACTAAGTTACTGCATAATATAAACTTTCTTCACTTGAAAGTTATATGCATTGTATTTTATTTGTTTCCTTCATTTAATTCATACTTTATTTGATCTCTCACATATCTAATTCATAGGAACATATCTGTTTATTTTTCCCTATCCTATCTTGTTTTGAAAACAAATATTGAAAGCATATGAAATAAATGTCTGTACTGTTTCCCATTCATGTGGTATTGTAGCTGTCAGGTTGATGTTATATCAACTTTTTTAATATCTATCAGTATTTTTACCCTCATTTTAGGGCCTTACCCAGAGGTTGGGCGGTTGGACGGTTTCTGTTAAACAGATCTGGTCCATGTTAGTTAGCTAAAATAACTCACACAAAGCATTTTTTTTTTTCAAGCTATTCCTTATCTTTATTAAAATATAATATTAGTCTTGTTATCATATGCCAATTTACATTAGATAATATAAAACACACAGGAAACACATCAATATTAATTAAATAACAATGTTAAGAAATTCTTGTGGTGCAGGATGATCAAACCTCCAAGTAGACTTATGTCTATTACAGTGATGTAAGTGGTCAGATTATCTCAACAATCACACAACACTTCTTCATGGGGCATTATAATGTCTGTATCCATTAATTTTTGACTGCAGAGAATTTATGGAAGAAACATTTAATGAGCTTCTTTTTGAGCCATCTGGTCAGTTTCTGCCTGATCAGATATGCTGATTCTGAATATTCGCTGAATGAAATTTCACCGATGACTTCTAAAGAAAATTCAACTTCCGTGAAGCTGTACTATACCAGCTAAATTAATAAATTTATACCTCAGCCAGAGTGAATAGAATCTTGTTTTTTCTTTAAATTTTTACGAAATGTGACAGTAAGAAATTCTGTCTTTTTTTTTTTAATCTGCATGATAGTTTTATTTAAAACTTCACTAAGACGACTCCAAACATAAGCAACTTTTTTATGGTCTTTGCAGACTTCTACTTGGCAGCATTCTGGGAATTTTAAAATATCCTCATTGGACAAGTTATTCATTTCTCTTGCAGCACTTTTACAAAAAGAAATGCACGTTTTGTCCGCTGTCATTGCACAAACAATACTAAGACCGCACAAACGTGTAGCCGCTTCGCAAGCACTTGCCGCAAACGACTTTGATTTCTGCCAAAAAACCAACAATCGGTCGGGTCAGCCACAAGTGCCTGCAAGCCTACTCAAGCCAAGCCAAGCACCCTATCCACACGTTTCAATTTGTGACAGTTTGACGGGGTTTGGCAAGCGTGTGGTCCCGGCTTTATATACTGATCTTATCTAACAATGAATTCAGTTAGTGTGATCAAAAATTGATTTGGTCAAGGTAAGCTACAGCAGGACTCTAGGAATAAAGGAGCAAATGTAATAAAATATGGAAAAATATGTTTGTATTATGTTGTATGTATAGCCCAAGTGTAGCTCCACTTGAACAGGATTTTTTGCTACAGGCAAACAAGTTACAAGTGTTTTAAGAAATAATGCAATGCTTAGTCCAGCAATTGATGGTATAGGGGCAGTGTAGGAGTTGCAGAAAGGAGAAGAGGGTAGTGATGCTAATTGATGCAGAAAAGTGTGAGGTTAAAGACGTAGTCTTGAAACATAATATTGTTGGAGTGTAATGCAGCTAGAAATGTCTTTGGCTTCTTTATAAATCTGAGAAGAAGAGAGGAATTACACTGTTATACAAAGAAAAATTTTCTGATATGGGAATTTGTGTTTCTGTAGCATTTTTTCATGGTAAATTCGTATCAGAAATTACCCATAAGACACAGTTATATGAAAAAATGTATGTATAACTTTTTTTTCTTTATAAAGGGAAATTTGCAGGAAAAAAAGGCTGGGAACACTTGTTTTAATGTGCAAATGTTGTACCTTTTTATCTACTTTTGAATTTTTTTTTTAATGTACAGGTCATTGATAGAGATTGATAACTGAGTTTGTGTTAAACTGTTTACTCAGAACTGGATACTTTACTGATCCATCCAAATAGTTTAAAGGCAGTTTACTCCACAATGGGAATGTAATATCTTCGATCCCACTTGCATATGCTAGTATTACTAAAGAGTCATATGGCATTTTGGAACATATGCTCACATATATTAAATACAATAAATGTATGGCAACCTCAAAATTATTGCCATAATATTGGGTATGCAAATATAGGGGTCTCTTATGTGACTGGAATAGTCTTGACAAAAATTCCCATTATAAGAAAAACGAATGGCTTCATTGAAAATGGGAACTGGGAGGGGGGGGGGGGGAATCAGCATAAGACTCTTATAGCAACTGCAGATATGTAGGCTATCTTCCTCCACTTTTGATTAGGCCTAAAGAAACAATTTGTTAAGGTTATGGGTAAAACTGGAAGAGGATATAAGTACCTCTTCTTACACCAGCAAAGATAAAGGAAGGTGTGTTGTTGGCCACCAGATTAGACAAATTCAGAGAGACCCGAATTTTGAAGAAAATCCAATGGCAAAGTAAAAAACAAGCATGGATGTGTTTGAAAAATGTCAGCAATAATTAAATTAAATTGCAATGGAGCGCATACTCTGGTGGCTATTTCCCTAAACACCCATCTTCCCCATTGTCGTCATCCACCTATAATTACCCTTTACAAATTTTAACTTTAAATTCTTTCACCATTTTTGGTAAATTATTCATCATTTCTCTTGGAAACTTATTCCAAATCTGACACCCTTACCTAAAAAAGAGAATCTTCCTACACCCTTGTGCTTGAAATCAAATGCCAGCTTGTGATCATGGTCATCTTTTCCCTTTCATGCATTGCTTTCAATTCTTACACCAATATCCTTCCATACTTCATCACCAGTATACGACTTGTACACTCCCATGACCTTCTTCACCCTCCTTCTGTCTTCCAATGAGTACCATTCCAGCTCTTTTATCATATCTGTTACTGATTGCGTTCTGTAATAATTTTCAGAAACAAATCTAGCAGCCCTTCTTTGCACCTTCTCCAACTCGTGTATTTGATACTCAAAATGTGGGTCCCACACTACCATATTCAAGCAATGGTCTGCCGAAAGTTTTGTAACACAATTCCTTTACTTCTCTCGTGCATCCCCTCATCACTCTCTCCAACAAGTGCAGGATTTTGAAACCTTTTCCTACCACCTGTCCAATGTGTCCTGCCCAGTTAAGCTTGTTATCAAATGTAATGCCAAGATATTTACATTAAGTCTTCAGCAAGCAATTCTTCCCCCACCTTATATTCATAATTAACCTTTTGTTTTTTATTTGTGTATCTAATTAGCTGACTCTTCTTTGCATTTATCTTCATCCCATGTTTACCAACCCAACTAGATATTCTGTTCAGATCACCCTGCAACTGTTTACAATCTTCAACCATTTTGATTCTTTTATATAGCATTATGTCATCTGCAAAAAATCTAATTTCTGATTTTAAACAATCAACACAATTATTAATTAGAATAATAAATAGTAATGGTCCCAATACTTTACCCTGTGGCACTCCCATTTTTGCTTCCACTTTGTTTGATACCGCATTTCCTACCCTAACTTTCTGTTTTCTACCTTTCAAAAATTCTTCTATCCAGCAAATCACTTTCTGATCCACTACAATAGATCTTACCTTATTTACTACCATTTTATGACTCACTCTATCAAAAGCCTTTGAAAGATCTAGTGCTACACAATCAGGGAAAGCAAAGAGCTCACAACTATAAATACTTGGTAAATTAGATGATTGCTTTATATATATATATAAAAATTGGTATGCAATATGTAGCTGAAGGTGCATTTTCTGCACTCTCATATGGATTACTTCCTGGAAAACTGCAGCGATATGTCTGATGAACACGGTGAAGGTTTCTGTATGGACTTCAGAACAGCAGTATGGAGGGAAGTGGGTGCCTCCGATGCTGTCTGATTATTTCTGAAATATTGTTTGAGAATGTAAAGATATTCATCAAAAAAGGAAGAAATTGTAGGAAAATACTCATTTTTAGCTGATGTTTTTAATTTTTTTTAACTCTTATGTACGTACAATGGTCGATGTAGTTTATAGTTCATCTATTGATTTAAATATGTTTTCAGTAACTTTTAGGATGACTAGAGTTTAATATTTTTTTCAGTAAATAGAAAAAAAAACCCTTTAAAGTATTAAAATTGCCATTACTAATAATCTGTATCTGATAGAAGAAATCTGAAAGTATATACTAATTCAGTGCATTGATTTCCACAAGAATCACAGTAAATACCTCCAGATAAAAGAAAAAGTTTTTTTAGGACAATGTTATAACAACCATGGGGTATGGGTGGGGAGGAAGTTATTGATAATATAAAAATGGCTTATTTATGTAGCCAGTGGTTTCTCCAGAGGAATTTAGCATCATATAGACCAATCAGTTAAAATTAACTGAATGGAGAGCAGTTGGAGATGTTTATACCCAGCTGAAAATATGATTTCTATCTAATAAGGTTTATATACAAGCATATCAGTTTAGGATACATTAGTAATGTCAGTGACAGGTTGTAGGCATGTGAATGCCTCTCCAGATCAAACTTGGTCACCACTTAGCTTGACAAACCTCAAACTAAGAAATGTAGTTGAAAATAAAAGTCACAAATCTATTGCTGGTAGATATACAAATTTTTGCGAAGTCACAAACTGAAATGGCATCAGAAAACATTTCTGAAGATCAACTGCAAATTTGATTAACCAATTCGAGCCAGACCAAACCCTATAGTTCAACAACTAGCTAATTGGTGAAAGCAAATAAAAGTTCAATATATGCATCTCCAGATCAAAGTATCCATCGACTACCGACACTTAATTAATGCCAACACACCACATGGTGAAAATACTACTTCAAATCTGCACAGTTATGTTCTAATTGTAACTTTCATACTGAGAGATGCCTACATAACGCCAAAATTAACACGCCACCGACCGTGTTTATGCTCACATGGTATCTAGCTGACTGCGGGAGGAGGAGAAAAATTCTGGGCAGAATGTCTGAGATGACATTGCATACCGATATATCGAAAGTCTACTCCATAGCCGTTCCCCCACCCTCCATCACTACTCAGTTAGTCATTAGGTAACATTCGTTGTGTACACACGTACCGAGCCTAATGACCCGTTTTTCTACTTGTGAACAAGGCAGATGCCGAAATATTGTGTAGTTGTTTGTCAGCATAAGTGTTCGCTCTCATTGCATGCATCCTCTTTGGTATGTGGTGGGTTAATTTCCCTTTCTTTTCTTATTTGTAATGAATATAACTAACACATGACTATTTAAATATTGCTGCAGTGTTTCACAAAATTTGTACTCTCACCAGTTAGCCATCTGCACCCGTTTCATTCTCATGAAAGTAACCATATCTACAATGCAACAATAAAGCACAATGAGTGGACAAAAATATGTACAACACAATAAAATTAAAAAACTGAGTGATTTCATACTGTGAGGTATAACCCCCCTTCAAAAAAACAGTCATGGGAGGTAAAGGTTTCTGTTTCTTATGTAAAACATGTTACATTTAAATACACTGTCATTGGAAGCTGTTATAGTACATTACCTCATTCCTCTTACTTTTATAGTCCACTATTTATAAACATCACATATTTTACAACAACTCATAGTTCTATGTGGCTTGGCTTGACTTATACTATGCCCTAGAAACTGAGCAAGAGAGTTATGAAGAAAGAGTCTCTTTTTTTTTCATTCCCTTACTTTTATCTTCAGTTCTACTAAATGGTACAGTGAAAAATATTAGAGATAAAAGATATTGATATCATGCATATGCATGCTCACAACCCCCCCCCCCTCCCCTCCCTACTATTGAAAGACAGTGGGACAAAAAAATAAAATCATACTCTTCTACCTTAAAATGAAATTTACATCATCAGCAGCAACAATTTAAGACATAAGTGCAGATTCCAGTTTTATTCCTGTGGGAGAACCAAATCTGGAACTATTTCTGTTCCTTTAAAGGCAAAACCAAGACAAAGCCCTGTCCCAAGGAAACCGATTCCTGACAGCTGATGTGATTGTCTGACCTAAATTGTGATACCCCTAAAAAATTATTCTCAACAACATCAATGAAAGGTGTTTCCACCTGGATCTCAGTATCAACAGTGGGTAACCAGATCTGGAACTTTTAGGAGGTTCCTTTAAAGGTAAACCCTGGACCAGGCCTCCTCCACAGGAGACTGAGTCCTGACAGCTACTGATGCTCAATTTGGATGTACTGCTCATCACTGTAACCACCAGAAAAACCTAATATCAAATTTCAATATGTTTGTAGGGTTTCAAGGACACTGCATTGTATACTCCCTTAAGCTTCTGTGCTAACAGCACTACTAAAGTGTACGAGTTCTCCTTCCTCCTGTTGTTGAGTAGGTTCAGCTCCAGAAACCTGTTCGGATGTTGAGGCATTTCTGTTATGGTTTGTTTGTCTTTCACTGTTACCTCTTCTCCCGTTACCTCTACCTCCTCTAGTTCCTCTGCCTCTACTTATAGATTGTATGTTGTGTCTTCTTTCTGAATGTTGTTGGCCGTTTCTGTTATAAAACTTACCCCTGCCTTGACCATTATGATTTGTTTGCTGTTATTATATTACATAATGTGGCTGTACTGATCCTCTGTATTTTGTGTCTGATCGTTGTTGGTTACTAAAACACTTTCTCCTGGACTCCAAGACCATTGATATACATCTAGTACTCGCAAGAGTTTCTCTGCTGCTTTTCGCGTAGTAACCCCTTGTGTTGCAAATCATTCTATTATTGGTGTTGGCATCCTATGGACAATTTCTTGAATTGGGATTATTTCAGGCGTAGGGTGGTCTAAGTAAGTGGCTTTATCAGCTTCCTTTGAAGAAGTATATTTTTCAGCGACAATGTCACACAAAGAAATGTCACAAGGTGCGACATAATGGAAATATTTTTTAAGAAAGAACATAATATTTAGCTCCTTGAGCAAGGATTAAAATTAAATATACCTACTCTTAGATGAAAAGCAAGACTACATAAGTTGCTATGGAAATAAAGACTCGAGAGATGTAAGCTATTGGCGTAGAAGAGTAGATTGAATGCTTGAGATTATCATTGCCAAAAAGAACCTGCATCTTCTGAGATTACCCAATTTCGATGTAATCCCTAGAGGATTCAAATAATATATAATAAACAATATTTGTTAGGATCAAAAGAACTGAATTATTTATAATTATAATCAGTCCATCAAATCATCAATAGCATCACAAAGGTGATATTTATACAAAAAGGATGGATAAACTGTATCCACCAGTCACCAAAGTTGAAGGGAAGAGGGTAGCAGCAACAAAATATACTACATCTTCCTAAGTCGCCTTCTCGTATTGGATGTTGGTGATCCACATAGCTAACCAGTTCTGGGCCTGAAACAGCAATATGGAAAGCCTCTTCTGATGTGTAGCTGTACTACCTCCTAATGTCCTTCAGCCACGAATTCCTTCCCCTTCCAATAGATCTTTTCCCCTGTATCTTCCCTTCAATGATGATTTGTAGTAGCTGGTACCTCTTGCCTCTCATATTTTGTCCTAGGTATTGCATTTTTCTTTACTTTATAGTGAGCAGCAGTTCTTTTTGTTTCTCCATCCGATTAAGTACTTCTTCGTTTGAGATTTTTAGCATCCAAGATGGGAATGGAAATGACGACACAAATACATTTTGAAAGCTTCAGTTTTTTCCTCTAGATTTTGGTCTAAGATCTAACTTTAACACCCATAGTAAAAAGGATAACACGTAGCAGTGAATCATTCGCATTCTCAGTTGCGATCTTATGAAAAAATATTTCATGCTAATAAATTGGCTCCTGGCCTGTTCTATTCTCAATTTGATTTGTTTCTTGAAATCACACTTCTCATCCATCGCAGTGCCTAATTAGTGAAGAAGGATACTTGATCAATCTTATTGCCTTTTATTGATGGGTTGCCTGGATTTTTCTCCACAAGGTTGGTCTTTGAAGGGTTGACAAGCATGCCAAACTCTTCACTGTGCTGGACTAAATTGTCTACTATGCATTGGAGTGCAGATAGATCACTAGCTATGACAACAATGTCATCTGCATACCTGATATTATTGATCACTTCTCCATTTATAATGATCTCCACTGTTTTCATTCTCCAACACTTCCCTGAAAATTATCTCGGAATAAATGTTGAACATGAGAGGTGATAGTACACAGCCCTGACGAACACATTTCCTCATTGGAATCATATCTGATGTTCCTTCGTCAATTTTAACATCTGCAGTCTGATTCAAATGCAGCATGCTGATAATGTGTAAATCATTTTGGTCAATACCAGTTGATCTCGGAATCTTTATCATCTTTTAATGTCTCAAGCAGTTGAAGGCTTTTTTTTATAGTTGATGAAACATGCATACACATCAACATTCATGTCCCTGCACCTCTGCACTAATAAATTTAAGGAAAATAATGCTTTACGTGTGCCAAGCCTATTTCAGAAGCCAAACTGGGTCTCTCACATATGAGACTCACACTTCTTGTAAATATGGGTGTGTGTGATTTCCAGAAATATTTTCAGTACATGCGACATCAGACTGATGGTCATCACTTTGTGAGTAGTTGGTCTTCTTTGGCAGTGGTATGAAAGTTGATCTCATACTACATAAAAACAAAAACACGATATTTCATGCCCTGCCTTTTTTGAGAAAAATAAAAACATATGACTTACATCACTCAAGTGCCTCTTTTTGAGGAAATAGAAACATGTGATAGAGCTCGCACAGTAACCTACATTTAACACATGAATATGTATGGACCTTACTTTCTTTTTTCTTCAAAATAGGCACTTGTGTGAGCTCGATGACATGTTTATATTTACTTGAAAAAGAGGCGCTTGCATGAGCTAAGTCACTTGTTTCTATATATTTTTTAAGAAGGACATGATGCAACTAAGGAAAATGGAAGCGGCTTCTAGGCGATATAAATAAGAAAAGAAAGGGAAATTAACCCACCACATACCAAAGTGGACGGATACGATGAGAGAACACTAATGCTGACAAACAACTACACAATATTTCGGCATCTGCTTTGCTCACAAATAGAAAAACGGGCCATTAGGCTCGGAACGTGTGTGCACAACGAACGTTACCTAATGACTAGTCATTAGGTAACGTGTGGGTAAGACAGGATCGTGGTTGATTTTTGGTTGTGTGTTATGGTGTGCTAAATGACTTTTGGCTTGTGATATCTGTTAACATACCAATTCTGGGGAATATTTAAAGAATAGAAGGTCATGTGACAGGTTGTTGGAGTTATAGCTTAAGGGGTTATTGATCAGAACAGATGTTTTGCTTAACATTGTTACAATTCATTGTACTCTGATAGCTGGCACTGTAAATTATATTTTGTTACAAAATGTTTTCAGTGTATATAGACTGCTCATCAATAAGTTTCATAACTAAAATATATCTGATATTGTACATCAACAGATATATTTTTACCAAGTATTCTTAACTGTTGAAATAGGAAAAATCCTGAAGTTTTGAAGACTCATTGTGGTCGCATAATTATAATAGCCTTCATTGTCTTATGAAAGAAAGAATATTCATATTTATGCAACATTAGTGTAATGGCATTTAGAATACAGCAATTTTAAGTTTTGTTCTATAAGAAGTTGTGTTTATTTAACAATAATAAATATGGTGTTAGTTTTACACTTTGTCTAATTATAGCAGAATAAACAATTTTTTGTGAAAAGTTGTGAAGATTTGACTATTGCTTTACTTTTCCACCATGTTTCTTTGAGTTTGTAGTAATGGAATAAGAACAAAAGTGAGAAAAACTTTCACTTCAATGATGTACAGAATCAAAAGAAGTTAAATGAGAAATTCACAATCAGCTATATACCTGTTGCTTCTTATTTCGTCCTGATTAATTCTGAGTCTTCTGTGGATACCTAGAATATATTAGAAAATGAAATAGTTGTAATTTTCATTAATCGTCACTTGTAACAGATCAGTGTCGTTACCATATACATCAACTTCTGAAATACATTCATGTGATTCAACCTGTTTGCATGGCAAAGACTTTGTTAGCTAAATGACATCCTATAATGAATCACCCATTGCTTGCCAAAGGTGAGCATAGTAGTAAAGTGTGCTTCTGCCTTAGTGGTTGGAAACGGCTACTAAATGTGATTGGATTAAAAATGATTAATGATGTAATAATGATAAATGCAGACTTAAATGAAGTGTGATCTTATCTGCCACTATAATTCTTCCTTTTCCCATTCCCTCTACTGACAAATGAACTTATATATAAAAAAAATGACCCACCATCTCGTCTCTTCTTTCTGTTAGACTCTTCCAGAAAGTTCTTTCCTCACCCATCATTTCCTGATAATTAATTTTGTTCAAAATATCATGACACGACTTAAGAGAAATGATGTTGAAATACACATAGGAAGCACATTGAAGTCTGTATCCAATTCCAGTATTGGTTTGACAAAGGCAGAAAAAAGTCAGAATAGTTTGTTAACATTTATAACTCTTTCCAAGATCTGCGTATGAATCCCAGGATATGAAGTGTTTGTAGAGCTATGTAGTATTAACTACATACCTGATCAGAGAAAGTGAATGAAATAATAAATTCTAAATAACACAATAAGTTTATTCATAAAAATTGATTTAATACTTTTCCCCAACCTGTTATTGCTTTTTTGTAATAGAGTATAATATTATTTATATAGTTCTCTACATTATCATCTCAGTGCCATTGTGTGTTAATTGTTACAGGAAGAATTCTTAATAGATTTTCTCGAGATATTGGTACTGTGGATGAATTACTTCCTATGACAATAATAGACTGTTTTCAGGTAAGTCCTTTCTGTAAAAAGTAGTTCCTTCATTTTAATTGTACAGTAAGTTTATTTATCAAATACCAGTCTGTATTATAATTTTCTGATTTAATTTAATTTAATTTCATTTAATTTAATTGCAATGGAGCACACGCTCCGGTGGCAATTTCCCTACACACCCAACTTCCCGCTATCCTTCACTCACCTACATTTGCCCTCTACAAATTTAACTTTAAATTCTTTTAACGTTTTTGGTAGGTTATTCATCATTTCCCTTGGTAACTCATTCCAATCCCTGACACCCATACCTAAAAAAGAAAATCTTCCCACACCCTTGTGCCTGAAATCGAGTGCCAGCTTGTGGTCATGGTCATCTTTTCCCTTCCATGAACTACTTTTCATACCTGCTGCAATATCTTTCCATGCTTCATCACCAGTATACGCCCTGTACACTCCCATTACCCTCCTCATCCTCCTCCTGTCTTGCAATGAATCCCAATCCAGCTCTTTTATGATATCTGTCACTGATTGCATTCTGCAATAATTTTCTGAAACAAATCTAGCAGCCCTTCTTTGCACCTTCTCCAACTCCTGTATTTGATACTCAAAATGTGAGTCCCATACTACACTACCATATTCGAGCAATGGTCTGACCAAAGTTTTGTAACCCAATTCCTTTACTTGTCTTGTGCACCCCCTCATCACTCTCTTCAACAAGTGCAGGATTTTGAAACCTTTTCCTACCACCTGTCCAATGTGTCCTGCCCAGTTAAGCTTGTTATCAAATGTAATGCCAAGATATTTACATTTCAAGTCTTCAGCAAGCAATTCTTCCCCCACCTTATATTCATAATTAATCTTTTGTTTTTTATTTGTGTATCTAATTAGCTGACTCTTCTTTGCATTTATCTTCATCCCATGTTTACCAACCCAACTAGATATCCTGTCCAGATCACCCTGCAACTGTTTACAGTCCTGTATCATTTTGATCCTTTTATACAGCATTATGTCATCTGCAAACAATTGTATGAAAGTGTGAAAAATATTATTTCTCGTTTCTCCTCCTAAAGCCTTTAAGTTGTTCTTGCCGTATTCAGCATATCATATTATTTGAAAAAAAAAATATAACAAACAAATATGTCACCAATATATATAATTTATGTAAGGGTTGAGTTTTGCAAGAATGTAGGAGGTATAGTTTGAAAACTTTATGCTTGTATGCAGAGTAAGTGCCTGGCAATTAAATAATTGCAATAGAGCATATGCCCCATAGGCAATTTCCCTAATTACCTCCTCCCCTTTCAGACAATGTTCTTTAATTTTTTAAGTGCATTATCAATACTCCTCCACTTTTGCCATTTATGAATTTTAATTTTAAGTTTTTTCAGTGTTTCTGGAAAATTTTGTGGCAATTCCCTTCCCAATTTATTCCAATCCTTGGCACTATCACCTACAAAAGAAACTTTTGCCACTCCCATATGGTAGAAATCACTTGTCAGCTTGAGTCATGACAATATCTTTGTTCAGTGTATTATTCCCAATTCTTCTATTGATCCTCATCTACATCCATACTCTGCAAATCACAAACATTTTGGGTGGCAGAGGGTGCTAAGTACCAATCCTAAACCCATGCATTCCAATCCTGAATAGCACGAGGAAAGAAGGAATACATAAAAGCATCAGTACGGCATCTTATTTCTCAAATCTTATCCCTCCGATCATTGCGAGCTAAATAGGTTGGTGAGAGAAGTATTTCATTGCACTCATATTTTAAATTTTTTTGCATATTCTCCAATAAATTCAAACGCAAACTAAGTCGTCTGTCTTCCAAACAATCCCAGCCCAATCTATGTATCAATTCTGTGATGCTTTCATAATGGCTGTAGCAACCAGTCACAAATCGAGTGGCTCTCCTCTGCACCCTCTCCACTGAGACAAACAGGCCCCTTGTGATATGGATCCCAAACTCCACTACAGTAATCAAGATGCAGATGCACTAGTATTTTATACACTATCTCCTTTGTATGAGCATTACAGTTCCTCAAAATATGACCTATGAATAGCAATTTAGAATTAGCTTTGCCTACGATGGAAGTCCCATTTCATGTTGCTTTGTACTATCACCCCCAGATACTTCAGGGAATCAACAGTGTCAACAGCTGAATTGTTTATGTTGTACTCGTGAACAAACTGATTCTTTTTGTTACTTAACCGCATTGTCTTGCACTTTTTGCAATTAAGTGTAAGCTGCCATTTATGGCATCAATTGGAAATAGCATCCAAATCGTGCTGAACTTCTGCTTAGAAGAAGCACCTTATTTCCCTATAGATGACTGCATCATCGGCAAACAATCGCAACTGGCATCTGACGTTGTCACTTAGATCGTTTATAAATATTAAGAAAAGAAGTGGTACTATTACACTTCTTTGAGGAACCCCCGAATTAACATCTATCTTAGAAGAGGCTTCCTCGTCAACAACGACCAGTTAGAAAATGACGTATCCATTCGCAAATCTGACCCGGTATACCATATGCTTGAATCTTCACTAAAAGTCAGTTGTGTGGTACAGAATCGAAAGCTTTCTGAAAATCCAAGAAAATGGCATCTAATTGTGAACCTGCATCGATAATTTTCATTATGTCATGTGAAAATAGGGCCAATTGTATTTCAGATGATCTCTTCTTTCGAAATCCGTATTGACACGGTGTAAGTAACTTGTTCTCATCTAGAAACTTCATAATACTAGAGCATATAACATGCTCCAGAATTCTACTGCAGACAGATTTTAGAGATATGGGCTGATAATTCCTAGGATCGCTCTAATCTCCTTTCTTGAAAATGGGCTATTTTCCAGCTAGAAGGTACTTTTTTTCTTCTAAAGATTTAAGGAATGTATCTGACAGAAATGGTTCAATTTCCTCTGCATATTCAGAAAATACTCTTGCCGGTATACTATTGGGGCCCAGTGCTTTGCCCCACTTCAGGAGCTTTAATTGCTTTAAAATACCTATGCTGTCAGTCTGTATCGGATCCATCTCTTATTCCACCTGATGTGGGGATGTTTTCCATGTTTTCAAGCGTGAATGAATTTTTGAATTTGGTGTTAAATACAGTATCCATTCATGTCTCACCACCAATATATGCCTCAACACTTCACAGAACTATCTTCACCACTGTATTATATTCCAATGACAGCCAGCCACAATCCTTTATCACAGCAGTTACTGATCGCGTCCAGAAATAATTTGTGATGACAAATCTAAATCCACTCCAACTCCTGCATATGTTGTGTATTCAAGGAATAGTCAGACAGTGTTGTTGTTTTGGGGGCTTTCGGGTGCATCGATAATGTGGTCATTAGTGCCTTAACCACAAACTGATATGGCACCTTAGCTTAAAAATGAACCAAACTGTAGACTGTATTACTGACTGTAAATAGATCAGCCAGCTGGACAGCAAATGAAATCAAATGCCAAAATGATGACTATAAAGAGAAAAAAAGACACAAAAATTGACAAACAATAACTGGTTTATAATAAAAATGTTAAACAGATTATATATATATATATATATAGTAAACAGTGAAATCAAAGGCACTAAGTAGCAATACTAGGAATTAAATTAGGATAGGCAAATGAGCCACCAAATTCCTTTGGATGATGGATTTAGGGTGTGAACACATAGAAAAGACAAAGATAGAAGTGATAAAAGAAATTTTCGGGATAAGCCCTTTATCAACAGGAGAACATTATGGGAGATGGCTGATGTTGGAGCTGTCTCACAGAAAGACTGGTGGCCAAGAAAATAGTGGGGTAAATTCAAACAGGAGAAAAGATTCAGAGATAATACCCGAGCATAGATAAATATCCAAACTGATCTTTGGTCGATGGGAAGAGCAAAATATAATTAAATGTAAATATGAAAAAATAAAAAACATATATAAATAAAAAATAATACAAAAAATACAATAATAATAATTTTAAAAAATTTTGAACCAAAGAGCCTGTGAAGTAAACATCACCTTAGGATAGTAGTGGTTCAGTATAGGTAGTGGGGGTAGAGCCGAGGAAAAGATTAAAAAAGGGTAAACATAAGTAATAATAATAATAATAATTGAGTATTATCTGAAGTTGAGACCAGGTGGTTGCCTCGTGCCCAGTTTGTACTGGCAGGCAAGTTCCCACCTTCTGAGTTCAGAGGAACTGCTGCTATTAGGGAAGAATCTGATAGCACAGACCGTGAAACATCAGTTGAAATTATTTGAGTCGTGGGTGATTGCATGGGCAGCAACTGGGTTTTTTGGGTTCCATGTGAACACTGTCTGTCGGTGGCCATTTATTCTTATGGAAAGGGGATTTGTGGTCAAACATGTATATGAAGCCAGTAAGTGGTTACATGTTAACTGGAAAATTACATGAGAAGTTTCACAGGTGGCTTGTCATATGATAGGAAAGCTTTCACAGGGTTGGTGAAAGTGGAGGAGGTATGGAGTATGATGCACGTCTCGCAGTGGGGTCTATTGCATGGGAAAGAGCCTTGGGGCTGACTGTTGGGACGATTAAGACTAGAAGTTTTCTGAGGTTAGGAGGTCTGCTGAAACAAGTTCCAGGAGAGGCAGTGAGGATTTTAGGAAGAATGGATCTCATTTCAGGGCAGGTTTGCAGGAAATCATAGCCCTGTCAGAGGATTCTGTTAATGGATTCGATGCCTGGGTAGTATTGTGTGACCAAGACTGGATTGTGGTTGGTTTTTGTGGGTTTCGGATGACTGATGGGCTGAGTAGGTTGTAATGTTGCCCGTAAAAGCTCTTTGTTCACCAAAGCTGGATGGCAGTTGCGAAAAATCAATGCTTGTGCAGTACGGTTTGTATAATCCATGAGGGACTGTTGGTCGGAGCATATGCAACTACCTCGAATGCCAAGACTGTAGGGAAGGGAATGTTTGTATAGTACTGGTGGCAGCTGTCGAAATGGAGATATTGTTGAAGGTTGGTGGGTTTGATGTGGACTGAAGAGTTGAGATAGCCATTGGATAAGGACAAATCCACATCCAAGAATGTGGCCTGGGTGTGGGAGTAGGACCAAGTGAACTTCAGCATGCTAAAGGTATTGAAATGGTTCAGGAAATTTAGTAGTTTGTTTTCTCCATGCGACCACATCATAAAGATGTCGTCAATGAATAAAAGCCAAGTGAGGGGTTTGAGAAGGACATTTCTCCAGAAATGTCTGTTACAGATGGCCCATGAACATATTGGCATAAAAGGAGGCCATGCAGGTGCCCATGGCAGTGCCATAGGTTTGGTTATTTATTTATCGTATGATTATTTATGAGGTACACAATAGGAAATATACATATGATAAGCTTGTACAATTTCATATCTCGAGATCTAATGTTTTAATCCAGTCAACTGCACTGATCGACGCATCATGGATTTCCGCCATTGTTCCCTTGTAGGCCCGAAGAGGACAATCAGAAACGATGTGATTTATGTGGACTTCAAAGGAGTTGTTGAGAATCAGGTGTGCCAATTTTATGAGGAGCGATGTCATAGGGTGGCTCTTGGGTGGGCGCTGGTCCAGAAAATGTTCCATGCCCGTGAGGCCATGCCAGTGTGGAATGTTTTTGCTCAAGGACGTGATGTCAATCATAACCAGTATGGAGTTGGAAGGAAGAGGGATGGGTATGGTTGAAAGCCGGAAGAGAATGTGTTGGGTGTCCTTCATTTGAGAACGGAGCTGACTAACTATGGGTTGTAGGTACTGGTCAACCAAACCAGAGACGTGGTCAGTTGGTGATCTGTAAGCTTCAAGAATAGGTCATCCTGGATGGCCAGGCTTATGGATTTTGGGAAGGAGATAAATGGTAGGTGTACTTGGATTTTGGAGAGTAAGATGTGAAATGGATTGTAGGATGAGACCTTTGAGGGGCCAACTAAACTGTAAATATTTCTGTATTTTCTTGTTGACAGTAGGTATTGGATCTTCCAATAGGTGGCAGTAATTGCTGGTGTCTGATAACTGACCAAGAGCTTCAGCCACATAGTCACTCCTGTTCATGTCTACAGTGTTTGAACCCTTGTCAGCTGGAAGGATAATGAGATATTGATTGCTGGAGAGTTGTTTCATGGCACGGGTTTCAGTTGGTCTAAGGTTATTACTTCCAGCAGATGTGTATCACGATGTAAACTACTCCTAATATGGCTTCTTGGAGCAAAATGTTTCTACTTAGACCATTAAATATATTGGTTTTAAGTGAAGGATTTAATAGTTATTTGCAGAATATTGAACAGTAAGCAGAAAACACTGTTTTGTTTATCATAGACTACTATTTGAACTGGAAAGAATTGCTTGTGAAGACTTGAAATGTAAATATCATGGCATTACATTTGATAACAAGCATTACTTGGCAGCACCCATTCAATAGGTAGCAGGAAAGTGTAAGCACCTTAGAATTTTAGCAAATTCTAGTTTCTTAGCTTCAAGTATAAGGGAGGAAGTAAATTTAAAGTAAACAGATAGTTTTTAGTGCATACACAGGTCATAGAAGGGACGTTTTATGTAGGAAGCTGATACCACAACCTAAACCACTAAATAACCATTTTAAAAGAAGTAAAGAACTCCAATATTTAATAAAAGCCCTAAATGAACTTACTATAATAGTAAGAGAACTTCATTTTAATTGAAAAATAAGATAATTCCTAGTAATTCAATGTCTTAACAATAAATTTCTGCTATATGATAATTTTAATATTTTTTAACCATTTTGAAAGTAGTAAAGACCCACAATAGTTAATAAAAGCACTAAATAAACTTTTTATAACAGTAAAGAAACTTTCTGTTAACCTGAGATAGGATAATCCATAATAATTCAACTTGTAAACAATATATTTCTGTTGTATGAGCATTTCATCATTTCTAAACCATTTCAAAAGTAGTAAAGACACCAAAAATTTAATAAAAGTGCTAAATCAACTTTTTATAATTATAAGGAAACTTTTAAACCAACCTGGAATAGGAAAATCCGTTATTGTACCATTTGTAAACAGTAGATTTTTGTTACGTGACCATTTCACTATTTCTGAAGACTTTCAAATGAAGTAAAGTAATTTTAAAATATTAATAATTCAAAAGAAAGTGAAATTCACTAAAATTCCGTAGTTTCTGACCGTGTAAATATCTTAAATAAGTTTTTAAACACTTCAATAAATGCACTTCACTTTTAACAATTTTTATCACAGATTCCTAGAAAGCTTCCAAACCAAAAAGTAGTTTTCCTAAAAGAACTAAAAATCTAGTATCACATATTTTAATTTCAGATCATTTTACGCAGTGGGACAGATTTTATAGACATTTTAAAGATAATTTTGTCACTAAAGCCATGTGCTTCACTTAGGAATTAATTGCCACCAAACCAAAACACTTTCGGAGATAAAATAACTTTCAAAACACGTAGCTAAATTCAAAGAAAATCCTGATAATTTTACCTTTTTGATAGAAACAATAACTAAAAAGTTATTAATAAAAAACCATACAATTTTGAAACCGTTAATTTACCAAATCTTGTCTAAGCTGTAACTTCATTATCCAGCTACCAATTTCGTTATAATTTACACCGTTAAACTCAGGAATTTTTGGAGAACATTTTGATACTAATTTTATTCAGGTAACTTGCAATTCAGCAGTATTTTTAGAAAAATCGAAAAATTCAAAATATTTAGGGATTTCCCCGATTGCATTAGAAGTATCACTATGCAAAAATTAAACAAACATTTAAACTAATCACTCGAAATTTCCCACTAAACAGCCTTTGGATTTCTAGCAGATACATCTAGACACTGTCAAAGTTTGAACACTTTTCATAATCTAGATCGTCTAATAAATTACACAATTTTTATTACGCGGATGCAAAAAGACGTGATACAGCTGCTTACGTCACTGGTTTTGGTGATTCCTATATAAGACGCCACCTCCATCATACTTTGTCTTTCTTTCGGTTTCGTCTTGTCTTTACCTCAGGAGTGCTATGTGAGCAAACCTGCGTTAGTTTGTGTCGGAGCGGGAAGTAGCCGGTTGAAATTGGGCACGTCTCGGCAGCCATGTTGGGACATCAGTGTGTTAATCTGTGAATATAATGTCTACTTAGAACTTGAAAATTTTCAAAGGGGTGTTTGGTAATTTCTCTATCCACAATCTGCAAAATTTTGGAAACGTTTGTTTGATCACCTACTCAACTGTATAATGTTAATTTTGAACTTGTGATTTTTTTAAAAAATAAACTTCAAATTTTCCTAGCTAAGTGGACTTGTGATTTCGTAGTAGACTTGAAACATTTTCTAAGTTTGTGGTTTGAACAAATTTAGTGGCGACCTCTAAGAATTTCAGTTGAGATCCAAAAAGGGCAACATGGTCAATTTAAAATTATTTCGTCAAAATTCTACGGAACTTTTAATTCAAGTGAACTGTTGGTTAAGGCACTAAAGTGATACTACAGCCCTGGTATCAGCTTAGGGTCTTACAAAAGGTTTCCAAAATTCTGTATTGGTTGGAGGGAGTGATTAGGTGTTGTACAACAGAAGTAAAGGATTTGAGTTACAAAACTTTTGTCAGACCATTTCTTGAATATGGTAATGTAGAATGGGACCCATATTTTGTGTATCAAAAACACGAGGGTTCAAAAAAAGGCTGCTAGATTTGTATATGGAAATTACCACAGAATTCAATCAGTAACAGATATGTTAAAAGAGCTGGAATGGGATTCATTAGAAGACAGGAGAGGGGTAATGAGGCAAGGAAAGATATTGGTGAAAGAATGAAAAATAATGCATGGAAGGGAAAAGATGACCAAGAGCACAAGCTGGCTCTCGATTTCAGACACAAGGATGCAGGAAGATTTTTTTTTTTTTTAGGTAAGAGTGTCAGAGATTGGCATAACTTACCAAGAGAAATGATGAATAATTTACCAAAAACATTGGAGGAATTTAAAGTTGAAATTTGTAGAGGGCAAATGTTGGAAGGGAGAGGAAGATGGGTGTATAGGGAAACTGCCTCCGGAGTGTGTGCTCCATTGCTATTAGATTAAAGGTGTGAAGAAAGTTTTTTGGTATCAAGTTTCCAGCTATGGTACCATGGGTTGGCAAATCCATACCTTGCACTTTCCTCACAGTTCCCTACAGGAATGGTCAGACATGATTTTGTAACCAAATTCTGTCACTTCCCTGGTACACGCACTCATCATCCATGTCAATAAAATGAAGGCTTTGGAAATCTCTTTCAATTGAGTTTGCTATCAAATTAAATATTTATATAGAATATGACACCCACTAATTTGTACACGTGGATTAAGAATTTCTTTGCCAGAATTCAATATATAAAGTTGTTTGTAGCAAAGGATTGGTCCCAAACTACACTGAGTCGCCATAATATGACCGGAAAACCATCACTATACCATTCTTCCATCTAACCTGTCTCTTGAAGAGAATCAATTTCCAACATATTTAAAAACAGAAAAACAAATGAATGTGAGGGGATGAGTGTTTGTGTGTGTGTGTGGGGGGGGGGGGGTATTAAATAATGGTAGCTTTATTTCAGCTTGGACTTTTCTTCTTTCTTCAGCATGATTATCTGATTCTTGGGTTCTAATAAATTTACCTGCTTGTGCTCTACTAGAGCTACTTCTTAGGCCAGTTTATGCCCATAAGGCATGCCATAAAGAAGGCAAAATAAATTGGTGCCAGAAACATATATGCAGACACAAAGTAAAAGGACATAAAAAATCAACATCCATACTAAATAATACGTTTTTATCTAAACAAAATTTATTAACAAATTATACACTAACATAATGTGTGAGACACATAGGAGGAAGCAATGTAACATTACAGACTAACACACACATCTGTCTCTCTATCACCATTTGATAAGTTCTAAAAATATCGTGACTACAACAGTTAATTATACTAAAAAAAATTTCTGTGCCCTCCCTACAGATTTTCTTGTCAAATTCCGTCAATATTGGTATAGGCATTTAGTTGTCAAAACGTAAGTAAAGACCGAGACTTACTTCCACATTTATAGTATTATTACTGCATGTCACAAACACACACTGACTGTGAATCACCCCTGAGGAAGCGGTATAATGTAAAAAAGCATTGCAAGACTACCTACAATTTGCCTCGTATTGCACCCCTAACTTTGTGATATCTACAGTTTAACATTCAGTCCGAATAACCAACGGCCCAGGCGTGACTCTTGGGATCAGAAACAATTTTTAAAAAACATTAGCCTCCACGGACATTTGATCCGGAGACCACAACCCAAACATTACTAAGCAAGCGCTTTAACCACTGACCTACCTGAAAGCTACATGGAAAAACAGTACACAGACCTCCATATCCAACATGTCTGTCTATCGCCGTTCAGTAGTTTTTTGAAATTATAAGACAACATGTAATATTTATACAGATAATTTTTCAGCCAAATGTAGACAGTATTTTGCTTCTTGTTTCAAAGGATAAGTGTGCAAAGTTTCCTCACGATCGGATGAAAACTGTGGATTTGTATGAAGAACAAACAAACATATATACATTCGCCTTTAAATATATATATATATTACTGCATGTCACACACACACTGACTGCGAATCACCCCTGAGGGATCAATATAATGTAAAAAAGTGTACACCTACAGCATTGCAAGACTACCTACGATTTGCCTCACATTGCATCCCTAACTTTGTGATATCTACGGTTTAACATTCAATCCGAATAACCGACGGCCCAGGCGTGTCTCTTACAATCAAAAATAAATTTTTAAAATCTTAGCCTCCACCAATATTTGAACCGGAGACCACGACCCAAACATTAGTAGGCAAAGCGCTTTAACCACTGAGCTACCTGACTGCTACACAGAAAAACAGTACAGACACCTCCATATCCGACATGTCTGTCTATCACCATTCAGTAATTTTTCAAAATAATAAGACAACATGTATTATTTATACAGATAATTTATCAGCCAAATGTAGACAGTATTTTTCATCTTGTTACAAAGGTTAAGTGTGCAAAGTTCTAACCTTGTAATATATATGGTTTAACATCCAATCTGAATAACTGACGGCCCAGGCGTGACTCTTAGGATCAATATCAGTTTTTAAAAATCTTAGCCTCCACGGAGATATGAACCAGAGACCAGGACCCAAACATTATCAAGCAAGTGGTTTAACCAATGAGCTAACTGACTGCTACATGGAAAAGCAGTACAGAGACCTCCATATCCAAGGGGTCTGTCTATCGCCGTTCAGTAATTTTTTGAAATTATAAGACAACATGTAATATTTATACAGATAATTTTTCAGCCAAATTTAGACAGTATTTTTCTTCTTGTTTCAAAGGATAAGTGTGCAAAGTTTCATTGAGATCAGATGAACACTGTGAATTTGTATGAGAAACAAACAAACATACATACATACATACATACTACATACATACACATACATAAATTCATCTTTATATATATAGATTTATATTTATATAGAAAGAAGAGATAAATTATTCAAAATACTCACTAAAGTTTAAGAGAGGAGAACAGCAGCAACAAAACACACTACACAAATATAAAATTAACAAGAAATTTATATATGTAGGACTGCAACAAATAATTCCTAGCGCAGTCTATGAGGGGAAAAAAAAACCACTTACCTAATCAACTGATTCTTCTTGGCATGTAGCTTAATTATTTGATGACCTACCCAGATAGATATCCTGTGCAGATCCTCCAGTTCTAATCCTATTATGTAATATTTTGTCATCAGCAAACAACATAACCACCCTCAAAATCATCATTTAAAATAATGAATATAGTCTCAACCAAGGTCATTTATAATATTTATTATAGATTGTGTTCAGCTATAATTGCAAAACAATTCTAGCCTTTTTTCCCCTGGGAAACCATGAAAAACTGAAATCTAGATAGATGGACGTGGTTGTGAATCTGCACCCTCCTGAATGCAAGGCCAGAGCATTACTGTACACCCTTTACCCACCTTGCTCAGTAGAGCTGGTTTCCATTTCAACTTCTCAAAGTCATGTATTCAATTCCTATAATCCCACCAAACTCAAGTTGAGGTTTGAACGAAGATTGATAACATCTGTAAACACCTTAGAATTTGGCTAAATTCTAGCTTTCTTGGCAATAAAGCATAAGGGAGAGAGTAAACTTTATAGTAAACATAAAAATTTTCAGTTTGCAACTACAGGGTATGAGAGACACGTTTCATGCAGAAGCCAATACTGCAACCTAACTCAGTAAATAAGCCGATTTAAAGACACACAATGTAGGCCTTAAATAAACAATTTATAGGAGTAAATTGTTTTTAACTAACCTGGAATAGGGTTATCCAAAATTATCCAATTTGTAAACAGTCGATTTTTGTTACGTGATAATATCACAGATTCTCCACACTTTTCAATGCAGTAAAGTAATTTTATAATAATGAAAGAAAGTTCAATTCACTAAAATTCCGTATTTTCAGGCCGTGTAAATAGATTAAATTTTATTTTAAACACTTCTATAGACTTACTTGCACTTTCAACATTTTATAATCACGTTTTAAATAATTTCTCAAACTAAAAAGTAAATTTCCTGAAGGAATAAAGAATCTAGTATAACATATTAAAGTTTCAAAACATTACATGCAGTAGAACAAATATTAAATCAATTTTAAAGTTGTTACGTCGGAAATAAAAACGTGGTAATTTCGAAATTAAATTGCGATTATACCAGTACATTTCTGTAAACTAAATCACTGTTAAAATACATAATAAAATTCAAATAAAATTTAGGTAACATCACTTTTTCGTATAAACAACACTTGAATAATTATTATAAAGAAACAGGTTTTTCCCTTATCGCATCTTGATAGTTTCAAACCCGATTTTTGGTAAAGAGAAAACTTTGCTAATACACCACCGATAATAATAATATTTACACCTTTGAAATCAGGAGCAAGCACTGAACACAGTGACACTAATTTTATCACGATAATTTGTAATCCGGCAGGGATGTCTGAATATTGCACAAATTAAGATACATTTAGGGGCTTCACCAAGTGTTTTTTTGGAAACTAATTACGAATGTGCTCACACAATTAATTAGTTTACCAGTAAGCGAGTTATTTTAGAATTATAGTCATAATACTTTTTATAAACCTTAGGAGCCAGGCTACACTGTTAAATTTTGAACACAATCTATAATTACATCTTTTTAGACTATTTTTTGGTAAACAGTATATCACACCTATCATGTGGCTGAGGGTATATAGAGGGACGTGGAAGCGATCTCAGTGGCTTTATCCGGGAACCTTTTGCGTAGTAAACATGTACTAGTATGTTTCGTCATGCAGTGTGTGTGTCGGTTAGACCAAGATGATTTCCAGGAACATTTGAAACACGTTATGGGCAACTTACCGCCATATTGACTTTTTCTCACCAGTAACGAATTAACATTGACTCTGAACATATAAATTTTCTATCGAAGTTCAGTCTGGGAAATCTTCCTCTTCAAGACTTGTAATTTTCGGAAATGTTTAGTTTGATTGCCTACTCGACTGTAATAGCTGATTTTTTAAATGTGACAGATTTTTCATCAAGTGGATTTTGACATGCTTTCGTAGTGAACAGTAACCTTTCCTCAGCTTTTTGTTTAAATAAGCTTTGTGGTGACCGATAGGCTTTACAGTTGAATATCCTGGCAGATACAAGGTCATTTAAATTTATTAAAGCAAATTTATTAGAACTTTCAACAAGTCATATTTCAGTTAATTTGTCTAAACTGATACTACACCCCGGTATACTGGTTTAGCCCCTTACACATCATTCCATTTTTTTTGTCACTGCTCAACTATTTTTACTATCAAATTATACATTTAAATTATAGCATTTAATAAATGCAACAATATATTCCATACCCACTTTACAATCATATAAAACATTCGTTATTCTGTGTACCTAACAAGCTGAATTTTTTTGACATTTATCTTTTTTAAGTTATAATTTATACAACTAACTGCTCAGTCATTTTTCACCATAATCATTATCTACACTATAATATTGTTCATAAAAACTAAACTTCTGATATAAACCATAATTATCCAGTCAATCATCAGGAGTCCGGGTGGACTGCTTTAGAGTGCTACTTTTGTCACTACTTAATTCCAAAAAGCTGCCTCCCCTTCCGTAATGTTTGTTTTCTACTTATCAAGAATTCCTACATGCTACAAGCCACATCTAAAATAATGCCAAATGGGTGTTGGCTGTTCACTGTTGTGGAAGAATGAATGATGTGGATGAGCCTCTAGGAGAGTCTAAACTTATACTCAGAGTTCAGAAGTGAGAGTATAATGGTCTTTACTGGTGGGGATTTAAATTTGCCATGTGTAATCTGTGTAAGATGTTAACACAAGGGAATACAGATTTGCAAATACTTTAAGTGGGGAAGGAGGCTTTACACAAGTGGTAGAGCAGAAGACATGGTGAAGAAATGTGTTGGGTAACTTCCTGAAAAAAGCACAATTTTAACCTTGTGGGGTCTCAAGTAACTGAACATGTTCTGGTAGAAATTAGAGATCTAAGAAAACCAATGGTCAAAATTGAAGTCAGAAATAGGTACAATGTGTCAAAGTGAGAAGAGTTCAAGGAGTTAATAAAGAAAGAGTGAACAAATACTTATTCTAAAACAGAAAATACAGAGAAGTACAGAACCTATGTACTATAATATGGAGGAGAGATAGTTAAAGGTGTTCATGAGAAGACAACATAACAGAATTATGAGACAACAAGGGGCAATAGGGAACACTTGAAACTATTAACAAGGAATTAACAAAGTAGGTGACTAAAGATAGATTTATGAACAATATTGTCAGGCGTAGATGTTAAGGGGGAGACAACACTTTTGCCTAAACTGTGAACAATTAAGTTCTTGACCTGTGTAGCCTTTCTGATCTGGTACCTTTAACATTTAAGTAGTCAGCTGCCACATATTTGTATATGAATGGTATAATGAAATGAGTTCACTTGACACAGTTTTAAATCACAAAATACTTATATTCTTGAAATATAGTTCATTTTTATAATATCGTTACCAGAAATGTGGATGAAGCATCAAACAACAATTTCATTGAAGATTGCAGGTTAAGCACATTCATACTCACCAAGTGCCCCAACTTTAGTGAGTGCCCGAATGTTATAGCATGTTGGAATTTGCCGCAACCACTACCGCCCGGAGCGGTTCGCCCCACTAACTAGCTAACTTAGCGGACTTTCTCGAACTCCAACAACAATTAGCGACAATCTATTTTTCCAATCTTAATTATCTTACAAATGCCTAAACTTTTTACAAAAACCATTATATATTTGTAATTGTCTCAATTTAGGCTATCTACTAATATAAATTTCTCAACTGTATGCCTTTTAGTTAAAAAGTTAATTATTTTATCTTAATTAAAATTGATAATTAAACTTTTCCAAGCTACCAGTAGTTAATTTTACTATCAAAATGTTCAGAACAGTGCTGACTATATCTGGTGATAAAAGTTCGGCTCTAACTTTACTCAATCCAAAGTTATCTCAAATCTTAAAATTTTACTTGCCTGATCACGTGTTTCAAAATGTGAACAAACCAATATATCTCTTAAAATAAATTTTTCCCGATATAATGGATAAACTTTAAAATGATTCTAATGATGAATTTTCACTGTGGAAATGAATACAGGAAAATTCCTTCAAGCTGACAATTATTCTTCTCGAATTTTTTTAAGTCCACCATAAGCAACTTCAAAATTGATCTATAGACTATGTTGTTGCTGGGGATGGTGCTTTTGGTGAACTAAAGGTTGCCTTACAATATTATTGGTGCAAAGGAACCACTGATGGATGTGTCTAGAAATTTCTAATGCTATGTAAGAAAACTGATGAGAAGGGATGGGTGATGAGACAATTATAGATACAGATGGAGAAGAAGTTACTGAGAATTTGAAAAAGTCGGAGATTTTGAGTAACTGGTTTAGTGAGAACATTAGAGACAAATGATTCAGGAATGGGGCATTTAAATCAGAAAACAAGCTTATTCACATAATAAATATGATCAGACTATAAAAATTCGCCCTGAGGATAGAGAGGCTGGTGTAGATAGTATTAGTATAGATGTTTAAGTCTTTGGTGAAGTGAGCTCTGGTTGTGTGTATGAACTGCTGTGCACTAAACCTGAAATAACTTCATCATCTGATAAGTTTTAACATCCAAATTAGTTTAAAACTTTCAATTATAAAGGAAATAGTTAGGATTATTGTTAGTGAGGTGAAATAACATTTTTCACTCTGTAATAGAGCTTCAAAAATCACATATTCTTAGTGGCTAATACTCATTTCTTTTTCACTAGTGGATCCAGATTTGGGTTTTCCATGGTTTCCCAAAATCACTCTAGGCGAATGCCGGGATGCTTCCTTCAAAAAGGCCATGGCCGAATTCCTTCCAATTCCTTGTCCCCAGTCCCATCTCGCCTCTAATGACCTTAGCCATTGACGAGGCGTAAAGCTGTAAGGAAAAAATAAATAAAATTCAATAGTTTTTGATTTAGAAATAAGCTGAAAGTTTTATAGTTAGATTAAATACTGCAAATTGTAATGAAACTTTTAGATATATCTAATTTAACATATTAATTTTCATGTGTAAAAAAAGAAAAAACCAGAAGGTGCGAGACCCATAACATTTGCTAACTCGTGCTATGACATTAATCCGGTACTGCCAAAAATATTAAAATGGCAACTTCTTAGTAAAAGATACTTAATTTATTGATTACTATAACTTCATTGAGGAGTAAAACAAACAAAAACTTTAAAACTATGGTATGAACTTTATTAGACTACTTTATCAAATAAATTAAAGGTCATTTAGAAGGCGCTAGAAAGTATTTGGGAAAAATCATGACTGGAAAGTGTGGTGCCTGTTGCAGGTACGTTGCGTAGGGGTTGGTTTGTATTTCGTGTAAGAAGTGGTTTCATTGGGCATGCAGGGAAGACGAAACGTGGGAAATAAACGAGACACTCCCATGGTTTTATTCACTTTGTCTTAGGGATGAAATGATGAAGGAGATGGGCAAAATGATGAGGGAGTTGCGTGAAAGGATTGGAGTTCTTGAAGCTTGTCTTGTGAAGGCTCAGCCTGTGGAGGTGTGGCCTGTGGAGGTTCAGCATGTTTGGGGCACAGCCTGTGAATGATCAGCATGTTGGGGCTCAGCCTGTGGAGGCTCACCCTGTGGGGGCTCAGCTTGTGGAGTCTCACCCTGTGGGGGCTGAGCTTGTGGAGTCTCAGCCTATGGAGACTCAGCCTGTGGAGGCACAGCCTCCAGGGACTCAGCTTGTTGAGGCTCCTGCTATAAAGGCAGAAAGTAGAGATGGTGGGTTGGAGGAAGTTGAGAAGGCTGGGTGGTACATGGTAACAGTTCATAGGAGAAATATGGTTAATAGAATGAAGAAGCTAGACACTTTAGAAATTGTGGGGAAAAGTAGGTTTGATTTGTTGCCAGAGTAAGGAGGAGAAGAGCCTCATATTGATGTAGGAGTAAGATGCAGCAGTCCTTTAGGAATAAGGGGATACAAGGCAAGAATAGGAATAAAAGGGATCTGCTGCGAGGTAGTAGCCATGGAAGAGGTTTAGGCCCCCTTCTACAGGATCTGTTAGGTACAGGTTACCAGGCCACAAGAATTATTTAAACCTAGTGCAGCATCAGGTAATAGAGGATGTAGGTTCACTTTGTAGGAGTTTCACTAAGTACAATCGATTAAGATAGTGGGAGGTGCGGAGAATGGTACTGATAGAAACGCGAGTTATAGTATAGAGTGACCTGGGGAAAGTGGTGAAGGAAGCACAGCATACCAGGGTGGAACTCGTGCAGGTCCTAATCGCCATGACCAGCCATAATTGAAGTATGCTGTGAGGCGGGTAAATACGGAAATGGAACTGCTATTTGAGGAAGGCATTAGTTCTGTTTTGAGGTTTTTCCAGTGAACATCATTGGTAGGTGGGGTTTCACTAGGCATGGCCTACACCTAAATAGAAAGGGCAGGGGGATACTTTCTGAGTTGTTAGCTAAAGCAATAAGGGATCCAGTGGTGATAGGGTCAGGGCTGTGGCTTTTTTAGGATAGTGGCTGCTGGTGAATGGGTGGAAATGGATGATCAAAGTGATACTGATTGCAGATCCATGATGGGAAAAATCACAGATGTTAAAGAAATAGATGAAGTTGAAGAAACAACAAATGGCTGGGGCAGAAATGGGAAGGAGGAGGTTGTTGATCATGACCATAAGTTACTTCTGGTAGATATCTGGGATAACAAAAAAGAAAAATTCAGGGTTTTGGCTGATTACCACAGTGGAAGAATGACAGATGAAAATGAGGCTCATGAGGAGACATTAAATTCATACTTGGATTTCAGAGGTGAGAATAGAATGGTATTATTGGTGGGGATTTAAATTTACCAGGTGTAAACTGGGTATGAAATAAGATTAATAATTCATTGGAACAGAGATTTTTAAATACCCTAATAGGGGAAGGATGATTTACACAAGTGGTAGAGCAGAACACTAGATGACAAAATATTTTGGATATATTCTTTATAAAGCCTGATGATAACCTTGTGAGGTGTCAAGTAACCAAAGGAATAAGTGATAATGAAGCAGTTCTGATGGATATTAAAGGATTCAGTAAACCAGCAGTCAAATTGAAGTGGGTAATAAGTACATTTATAAAAAGGCACGAATTTTAATTTAAAGAGATATTTCAGGGAATGTTTCAGCAAATGGAAGGAAGACACAAGTACAGTAGAGTCAGGTGGGAAGGGTTCAAGGAGATGATAAGAAAAGGGGAAGAAAAATTTATTCCAAAACAGAAAATAAAGAGAAGTAGAAATCTATGTACTATAATAAGGAGGTGAGGAAGTTAAAGAGGTTGGTAAGAAGAGAATATAAGAGTTAAGAGACAGCAGCATAGTATGGAATATTTAAAACAACTAAATAATGATTTAATAATAGCTAAGAAGGTGGCTAAAGATGGGTTTATGAAGAGTATTGTCAGTGCATGGCCGGGGGGGGGGGGGGGGGACCATTGACTGATGCATCTAGATATTTCTATGGTTATGTTAGAAAACTGAAAGGAAAGGTGGCGGTTGCGACACTTGTAGATAAGAATGGAGAAGAAGTTACTGAAGATTTGATAAAGGCAGAGATTTTAAGTAACTGGTATAGTGAGAGCATTAGGGGCAATTAATCAAAAACGGGAGGGTCTAAATCAGAGAACGAGATTAACAACAGAAATAGATATGAGCAGACTAAAAAATTTGGAATTCATCCTTGAGGATATCATAAAGGAAATAAGAAAGCTGAAAATACATAAAGGGGCTGGTGTAGATAATATTACTACAGATATTTTAAAGGTAGCAGGATGTGACATTGTACCTTATCTTGAAATATTATTTAAATTGTGTCTGGATACTTTTCGCTTACCAGTGTACGGGAAAAGTGTAATAGTAGTACGGGTACATAAAGGAGGGGTGAGAAATAGAATAAAAAATTATAGACCAAACAGTTTGACATCAGTGGCACATAGGTAAATTAATCGAGAGATTGATATGCAACCACATCAGAAATATATGTGAGGAGCGTAACTGGTTTTCAAGTAGGCATCATGGCTTTAAGCAAGGATATTCATGTGAATCTCAGTTGATGGGATATTTGCATTTCAGATGAAATGGACAGGGGAGGCCCAAATTGGCAGTGTAGCACTAGATCTTCAAAGGGTTCTGACAGAGTGAGCCATCAAATAGTAGTAAATAAGGTAAGAAATATTGCAGTGGACAAGAAACTGATTTACCTGCAAGAAGAATTTTCAAAAGGTAGAAAACAAAGTTGGAGTAGGAAAGGCAGTATCAAAAGAAGTGGAAGTGGAGTACCACAGGGTACCACAGGGTAGCATATTGGGACCATTGGTTTCATTATTCTAATGAATAATTGTGATGATTGTGTACTATCTGAAATTAGATTGTTTGCAGATGGCATAATGCTACGGTATACAAAAGGATCAAAATGGGAGAGGACTGTAAACATCTGCAGGTTGATCTGAGCAGGATATCTCGTTGGGTTTGGTAAACATGGGATGAAGATAAATGCAAAAGCAGTGTCAGCTTATTAAATACATAAATAAATAACTATAGGTTTATTACGATTATAAGGTGGGGAAAGAATTGCTTTTTGAATACTTGAAATGTAAGTATCTTAGCATTACATTTTATAAAAAGCTTAACAGGGCAGGGCATATTGGTCAGGTAGTAGCAAAAGATTTCAAAATTCTCCACTTGCTGGAGATAGTGATGGGGAAGGGGGGGGGGATGTACAAGAGAAGTAAAGGAATTGGCTTACATAACTTTTGTCAGAACATTGTTTGAATATGGTAGTGTAGTATGGGACCCTCATTTTGCGCATCGAATACAGAAGTTAGAGAGGGTGCAAAAAAGTACTGCTAGATTTGTTTCTGGAAATTACCGCATAATGTAATTGGTAACAGATATGATAAAAGAGCTGGAATGAGATTCATTGGAAGACTGGAGAAGGATGAAGAGGGTCATTGGAGTGTACAAGTTGTATATTAGTGATGAGACATGGAAAGATATTGGTGTAGAAATTGAAAGTAGTGCATGGAAAGGAAAAGTTGATCATGACCACAACCTGGAACTCGATTTCGGGCACAAAGGTGTAGGAAGGTTCTAGGGTAAAGGTGTTAGGGATTGAAATAATTTACCAAGAGAAATGACGAATAATTTACCAAAAACGTTGATAGAATTTAAAAACAAAAATTTGTAGAGGGCAAATGTTAGGTGGGTGCAAGAAAGGGGGGAAGATGGGTGTGCGGGGAAATTGCCACCGGATAGTGCACTCCATCGCCAATTTCAGGCAAATGCCAGGATGCTTCCTTCAAAAGGCATGGCCGAATTCCTTCCCATTCCTTGCCCCCCCCCCCATCCTTTCCCGCCTCTAAAGACCTCGCTATTAAGAGACATTAAGCCAGTTAAAAAAATCAATCGCAATTTAATTAATTATATTATAATATTAATTATTATTATTATTAAGGTAGAAGGATGTGGCATTTTACTTTATTTTGAAACATTATTTAAATTGATTGTGGATACTTACAGCATACCAGACGACTGCAATAGTGCTATAGTAGCTCTGGAACATAAAGGATGGTAACAAATAGGGTCAAAATTTTAGGCCAATCAGTTTGACATCAGTGGAAGGAAAATTAATGGGGAGATGGATATGCAACAACATGAAAATTGAATGGGAGGACCATAAGTGGATTTGTAGTTGACAACATGGCATAAAAAAAGAATCAGTTAGTAGGGTATATGCAAGGTATTTTGGATTAAATGGACAAGGGAGGCCAAACTGATAATGTAGCACTATATTTTAAATATGGTTTTGACAGAGTTAGCTATAAAATGGTGGTAAATCAGCCAAAAAAATTGGAGTGGATGAAAAAGTGATTTACCGGGTGGAAGAATTCTCAAAAGGTAGAAAGCAAAAAGTAAGGCTAGGTAATGCAATATCAAAAGAAGTGAAATGATAATTGGAATATCACACTGTAACACATTGGGACCACTGATATCTATTATTCCTGTAAGTTAGTGTGTTACTGTCAGAAGATACCTTGTTTGATATTATGCTGTGTAATAGAATAAAAACAGCAGAAGACTAAGAAACAGCTGCAAGGTGATGCAGACAGGATGTCTAGTTGGGTAGGTCAACATTAGATGAAGATAACTGCACAGAAGAGTTAGCTTATTAGGGACTCACAAACATTACGGGTTGATTATGGTTATAAGGTGCAGAAAGAATTGCTTGTTGAAGACTCAGAATGTAAATAGCTTGGCAAAACATTTGATAACAAACTCAACTGGGCAAGACACATTGAACAGGTAGTAGGAAAAGGTTTTTTTTAACCTTCGTTGTTGGAGAGAGTGATTGTAAAACTTCTGCTTGCTCAGGGTTGTAGCATACAGCAGCTTGTCTTAACTGTGATCATGTCTGGTACCCTTACAGATTCTATTTAACGGTCGCCAATCCCTCATAATTACCTCAAGGGATAAAGCTATGTTCTCAAAATACAACTTCAGACATCCTGATTAATTCCAAATTATATATTTCGCAATAGTTCTTACATAAAGTCGGTACCAGCATAGGCCTAATAGAGAAACATCAGACTTCTATCTGAAATAAATGATTACATTTTTAACCATCCTCTACCAGTAAGCAACTTCCTCCTAACCTCTAAATGTGAAAGTTAAGAAGTTCATCTTGAAGGAAAAGTGAGCCCGCACCACTGTTGCGTCACTACTAAAATTTTCTATATCTCCGCGACCGACCAACACGCCGCCCTTGCCATTCAATTTCTGCTGGATTACTACTGTCCGCCTAGGCTAACAGTGCCTCCTTATATCCCTATTGGGCCAGTTGACTCAGCATATGCTTGATTCAACAAAGGGAAACCCTATTTTTATTCTGATCATTCTGAAATTTTGATATGTTGAAAAGCATATTTTAAATGTCAATTTTAGTTAAGAGAGGTTTTCTCCTAGTTGTTGTGTAAAAGCTTTAATCTGTGATCATTCCTACAATTCTTCAGTCTGTGAAATGATAACATGTTTAGATCACAAATGCATCTGACAGCGAAAATCTACTCTGACTATAAGTGAAAAGTCAGCTAAAAACTTTGATTTTGATTATCTCCAAATGTATGAGTGTTACTGATCTGTAATATATCTCAAACTTTGCTAAATTTAATTCTCTACCTGATGGAAATATTATTTCTCATTATCTATTTTACTTAATGCTAATCCTTTGTTGCCAAAATGAGGCTTTGTAGCAGCCATTATATTTAAACCTTAATTTCCCTTTTGTTGGAATCTTTACGAAAATCATTCCATGTGTTCAGTGAAAACTATTTTTAATCTAAATGCCCTCAGACCAATATGTCCACAGAAATGCTGAATTGCAAAGTCAGGGAAATCCCTTATTTTGTTTCAAAAAAACATACTTTTCTGTTAGTTCTTGACACATTTTAATTTGGTATGTTACTTTCTTGTAGGTTTAAGGATCTGTACAATTATATTAATATGATTGCATACGTTTTTTTTTTTTTTTTTTTCTTGGCTAGCTTTTCATATGTTGTGTGTTATTTTATGCTGAACATTTTGAGCTATGAATCTCATCTGTACCTTGAAAATTAAAATTAGGTGAAAAAAGTTTCTTGTGCAGTATGTTCCATGATCTTGCCAGATCACCAATTTCACAATACCTCCTTAATATAATTTTCCAACACACAAGTGTTAGACCTCATTTGAATTGTCATCTCGTCTTACACCTCTGAAAAGGAATGTGGTGAAATAATTTTAACTATCTTTATAGTAATTTCAAAAACTTAAAAAATAGCTTAAACTCTCCTTACTGACATCTTTTCTGACTCTCAAATTACTGGAAAATGCTTCTAAAATGATTTTCTATTGGTTTTAAGTGTTTTAAGGGCCGTTTAAACCATTTTTGAAGGTATACTGACATAAGTAAGGTTATGTTTCATTATGAGGGGATAAAAGAAAGAAGTAAGATAATTGGGTTACAAAACTTTTGTTAGACCATTGTTTTATATGGTGTATAGTATGTGATCCACATCTTGGTTATCAAATACAGGAGTTGGAGGGGATGCTGAGAAGGGCTGCTAGATTTCTCTCTGGGAAACTACCGCAGAACACAATCAGTAACTGATATGATAAAAGAGCTGGAAAAACATTTGTTTTGGAAGAATGTCATGGGAGTGTACATGGCGTTTGTTGGTGATGAGGCATGGGAAGATATTGGTGTAAGAATTAGGAGCAGGGGCGTCGGCTTTGGAAAAACCCCGTGGGCGCTCATGCTCATTTGGTGAATGATTTTTTTTAAAAAAGAAACACCTGACGAAACTAAGTGTGTGAACTGATTTGACGGGGACCATTCACTGAAGGGATGCTGATTTGACAGGGAGTAACACATGGAGGAAGGAAATATATGGAGGAGAAGTGATGTTAAATCTGTGAAGCAGGCTCTAAACGCTCACGCATGCGCAGTGGTGGCAGTGGCGATATTGCGATCCAAACAAATGCGATGTTCACATTGTGTTAGATGCTGAAATATTTCATTTTGTAATGTGTTCAAGTGTTTTATAATGAACTTCTTGTGTTTACATACGGGTTCCACAAATAGGCAAGAGAGGAAAGAAACCTAGAATATCATTTCAAAGTAAGTTAAATTCTAAATAATGTTATTGAAGTGGGCGGTAAGAATTACAAACTTCGGTGACTGTCTATAAATATTTAGTCATAGCTCTCAATTGGAGGACTTTGTTCTCAAATTTTGTTGGTGCAGTGTAGAAAATCAGCATACTTGCTATTTTGCATATAATAGACTAGCATTACTTTTTAACAAGTGTTGGAAAATGAGATTTAAAGGGTTGTGTTTTTACATCGTGATGCAGTGAATTTAGTATTTAGCTTTCTTTCCGTTGGCAGTTTATACTGACAGTGCATGAAGAAATTAAATGTGTTTAAATTATGCTATGCAATCTAGGAATCTTGATGAAGCAAACGATGTTGTTACCCGCAAGTACAGTTTGGTGATTCAAATACGCGTGTGTGTGTGTGTGTCTACATAGTTTCGATTCTGTAGCGGCAATGTAATGGAGATTGTGGTTACATCTAAATGCAGTCTGTACCAGAATGGTTTTGTTGTTCCATAAGGGACAAAGAATTTATCCATTACTGTTAATAATTTCATGAGAACCAAGTTAGTGACCAAAACAAGTATCGTGATGTAAACTTCTTCCAGCTATTCCCAATTAAGCTTATGATGTATGGTAACAAGATAACTACTTTCTTCTGGTCTAGGCCGCATTTCACCCTAACCACAAGTGTTAGCAAAAAAAACTGAAATATCCATTCGTCATGTCCACCATGTAATTCATTGGTGGCTTTGGCAGAATTAATTTTTGGTCCAGGCCACATATCAACCGAATCCCAGTATTATCCCGAAAACTAAGCAAGATATCGAAAAATTTTATTCTTTATTTTCGATTTGTCTCGTCGTGTTACATAAGAATCGATCATTAAATTTGACTTTGCGAAAAGTTTTCTTCTGCATTTCAACTCAAGACACCTCACTTTTTGATACAGTATATCTCGAGAACTAGGCGAGATATCGAAAATTTTTATTCTTCTTTCTTTTTCTCGTCTTTTTAAATAAGAATCCATCATCAAATTGGACTTTGACCAATTTTTTCTTCTGAATTTCACCAAAACCATTTCACATTTGAGACAGAATATCTCGAAACTAAGCATGAATATCAACAAAATTTTATTCTTCATTTTTTTATTTTGTCATCATCGAGGTTACAATAATAATCCATCACCAGATTGATCGGCGTTCACCTTTATCCTAGAGTCCCCTTGAGGTTTTTGTACATATTACCCGTGTCTTTATGGGTTCGGCCTAGCCCCCCACTGCTCCTCCGCCCGGCTTCACTTCAATGCGTGGTGAAGGTCTCTTGCGTCGTCTTGTAAGACCCAAGGCTGATACCGGGGCTGAGTATACCCTTAGTGCCTCAACTTAAACTCTTGATGATGACTCACAGTTCTATGGAAAACTTACGAAATAATTTTAAACTTGACCATGTTGCCAGGATACTCAACTTGAATGCTTAAGGTCGCCACAATATTTGTTAACCCACAAATAGAGAAAAGGTGATCAGATAACTACGAAATAACAACAGTTCACTTTCCAAAAATCTTCAAATTTATTTAAAGAAAACCAAAAGTTCAAAATAGCATTCTAAAAGTTGAATTGGCGAATCGAACACACTTTTCCAAAAGTTTGCAAGTTGTGGAGAGATGTTAGAACCGACCAACCCCTGATGGAAATTTACCAGTTCATGTTACACAAAGAAACCCGTCCATACACCGAAGTCCCAAGATGGCCGACTCGGTAGCCTCCAGCTTAACCGCCTTCCTCCCAACTGCGCCAACCTTTACACAGACTATACGCACATTACTGCTCAGCTCTCAAACGAATAAAGATGGCCGTTCCAATGCGCACCAGATTATATAAGCTCTCTGACGTCACAGCCAAAACGCAGCTTTCTGCTACCACTTAGAAAAATTAGGTCTTAGCTAACTCTGTAACCAAACGGATATACTGAGATTAAAGGCTGACAGTGTTTAGACTTTTTTAATAGAGAAACAGTGTATATGCAGTAACTTTAAGCATTTAGTTTTAAAGATCTATTTTATCCTAAGCGTATGAGGCGAACTTCTTTCTGTTCATGGGAATTACTACTCTCTTCGAACTTGCAATATTTCGTCATTTCAGCCAAATCGTAATTTATCTAAATATTATTATTATCAACGTGTTCTCCCAAAATTCCTGAGTTTACTGGTTTAACTTTTATTAAGATTGATGCCCGGATAGTGGAATTATAGCTTTGACAAGATTTACCAAAAATGCTATATGTGTTTTAATTTAATAACTTTACTTCTATTACTTTTATCGAAAATGTAAAATTACCAAAATATTCTCTGGGTTAAATTACGTATTCTGAAAGTTGTCTCATCTCTGTATCTAACTTGGATGGGCTGTAATAAATTCCTAAACTTGTCACATGGCAACCTGATGAAATCATTTCTGAAATCTTTATAAAATCAGTTCTACCGCTTGGAATGGTCTGAAATTAATATTTATGATATTAGGTTTTGAGCTCTTTCAGGAAATCTACTTTTTATTCCGAAAGCTTACTAGGATTCTGTCATAAAAAATGCTAAAAGTGAAGTGCACCTAACGAAGTGTTAAAAAATTGATTTAAGTTATTTATACATCCAGAAACTACGGAATTTTAGTGAATTATATTTTAATTGAGTTACTATTTCTTTAAAACTACTTTATTTCATTTAAAAGTGTGCAGGAATAGTGAAATACCGAATATCAGAAGTTTATTGTTTGGTGAACTGAATTATTATGGATTATCACATTTCAGGTTAGTAAAAGGTTTTTATATCATTATAGAAAGTTAATTTAGCTGTCTTATTAAATGTTGAGCTACTTTATCGCTGTTAAATTGGTTTAGAAATGGCGAAATGTTCACATAGTAGAAGTTCATTGTTTCAAAACTGAATTATTATTAATTATTTTATTTTCGGTTGATTTAGAGTTTGTTTACTGTTATACAAAGTTTCTACACGGCTTTTATTAAATACTGGCAGTCTTTACTGCATTTAAATTGGTTTAGAAATGGTGAAATTAACCTATAGCAAAGTTTATTGTTTAGAAATTGAATTTATGGAAATTAACCTATTTCCTCCCAAAATAATGTTTTCTTACTGTCATAGGAAGTTTATTTAGGTCTTTTATTAACTTTTGAATACCTTTACTGCTTCTAAAAGGGTTTATTTAGTCTGTTTGGTCATAGTATCTACATGCTATATAAAGCCTCACTCTCCTAACCTATACAAGAAACGAAACTATTTGTTACTGAAGAGTTAGCTTCCCCCCCCTATGCCTGAAGGTGAGAAGCTAGAATTTAACAAAATTCTAAGGTGCTTGCATTCTCCATATATTTCCTTCCTCCAAGGAGTAACATAAGACACTTTTTATCTTGGAAATATTTAAAGTTCGGCCAAAAAAAAAAACTTTAAAATTCTTTTCATCATGAAGTTGTGGGAACCAGCTAGTCATTGAAATCACATCTAAATCCGTCCAGTACATTTCAAGTTAAATCTTGCATTTTCTTAATTTTATTCCAAACCAAAAAACTTACTAAATTTAATTAAAACTGGTTCAGCATTTTTGACGGTACTGAGTAACAAACTTACAGATTTTCAAGATTTTAATATTAGTGTATAGATAGCTAAGGATTTTTGTACTACTAGAAGAATTCAGAATTTTAGTATTGCATTTGATTTCTGTTCGCAAGGATCGCTATAGCGAACGCAGTGGCGGGTACAGCTAGTAGATAATACAGAAATAAGGAGAAGAAGTGGAAAAAAGAGGCTACAAAATGCTGGTTGAACAATTATGAATGGATACCTATCATGATCATAAAATGAAACCATTATACTATTGTTAACAATGTGTAACACCATTTTCATATGCAGGAGACATTTATTAGTATCTACTTAATGTACACAATTGTACTAGGAACTGTAAGACAACAAATCAATATTAATAAACCATTTAAGAAGGAAATTATTATTATTTATATAACAATATAATTTGGTTCCAATTCAAACGTATATTGTCGAACAACAGGTCTGTTTATAAATACATCAGCTGTTTCTTGAATGTCTAAATCATACGCTATTTCTCGGGCTGCCTGCGCTTACCATGTGATCATACAGTCTTTGCTGGGTCTTATTAAATAAGTTTTAATTCTCTGTAATGCTGCTGGTGCCAAAAGTTTAACTCGGGAATATCCTGTGATCACAGCTTCAAAAATCGAATGTAATTTGAATGTTCACCTTGTCACCACTTATGGCTATGCCTCCGGTCGAGGATGGCGCTAGGATTTTGGCGCCGGGGTAAGCTTCTTAGCAATCACGTAATAAGTTGGAGGGCCTTGGCCAATTTCATTGGTTAGGGCCCCTCCCTCAGACCAAATACGCGACCTTCCTTTTTTTAAGAGCTCTACAACTTGTCGAATGGAGGACCCCTACAGCCGGTGTTTGGCCCCCCCCCCCCCTCATCAGCCGGGCGGGCCCTGGAACATTTGACCCGATTACCCCCTAACTCCGACCTTGCCTCCGGTTATTAAAAAACGAAGAGTTGACATCATTTTTAAGAGGGATTTGCCTAAACACTTTATCTCCATCATATAACAGCCATTGAAAGATTGTCCACCACTTACTTTAAAAATTGCACCTTTCTAGTGAATTTTCAGAAATAACATTTTTCTGGTTGTATTTGTTGAACTGTACCTACAAAGCTAAGAATAGTTAGTAGTAGAGGGTTCTTCGGGTTTTTACGATTTCGAACAACGAATTTAACCGTCGAAACGAATAATTTTCTGAAATAAACACCAGTAACAAAATGCGCGGTGCGTTCTCAAAGTACGTGCTTTATTTACCGGCGCAACTGACAACTAGGCGGGCTGCTTGGCTTGGTTTATTTGCAAGCTCTTCACAAATAACACCATCACTTACCACACACTTGATGTTTTCAAATATGGCTTAACATAGTTTTTACTTTCTCCTTAGGTATGACGCATATTCGCGCACGCTCGCATAATAAGCAGGCGCGATCTAGTTTAGATGTTTTGCCTTGCACGTGACGTATGATAGGTAATGTAGGTATCACTCAAAGCCGATTACTAGTTGATGTCCATGTTCATGGGTGCTCTGCATCCACTATTTACCTCTTGTGGGTGCTGAAGCCCCCAAGCACCCACAGAGTCGGCGCCCATGATTAGGAGTAGTGCATGAAAGGAAAAAGACGATCAGAATACACGCTTGCCTTTGAAATTAAACACAAGGGTGTGGGAAGTTTTCTTTTATAGGTAAGGGGATCAGGGATTGGAATAAAGATACTAAGAGAAGTTATGAATAACTTACTAAAATAGCTGAGAGTATTTTAAGTTAAAATTTATAGAGGCTAAAAGTGGGTGGATACAGGAAATGGTTTCCCTAACAAACCCAATATTCCTATCACCAGAGCATGTGCTCCATTGGATTTTAATTAAATTGAATGAAATTAAGAAACATTTTCAGACTTCTGGTAAACAGCAAGTCACCAGACACATTTTATTTTGGTATGGTATTTTCTTCTATGTTTAAGAATCTGTGCAATTATATTAATATGATTGCATATGTTTTTTTTTTTTTTTAATCTTGGCTAGCTCTTTCATGAAATCTTGAAGATCAGAATCTAATTTTCAACTTTGCGTATTTCTAACTGTCCCCATTGAGTAATCAAATTTTATAGATCTGCAACATTCAGAATGCTGCAGTATTTTTCAAGCTGTGATATAGCATGCTTTTTTTTAAATATAAATCTTAGATTATTATCTTCATTATGTGAAGTGTTTCAAGAATCATTTGTGACTTAACTGATTTGAATACTTCAGCATTTCACCAGACTTTAACATTTTTTTAGATATCTGATGGAATAATAATATCTAATTAACTTTTATTAATTGTGGTCTTAAAAAATAACTTAAACATTATATTTAAAATGAGGAATGTTTAATGCATCGAATAGCAACTCTCAAGAAGGGAAACATGAGGATTTTCAATAGTTATTTTTTCTTTAGTGGCTTTATGCCTTGTCTGGGTCATTAGAGACTGGAAATTTGGCAAGGAGTGAGTTGGAATTTGGCAATGGAATTATCTTGGCATTCTCTTAAGTGAAATTTGAATTTCCAGATGGGGATTTGATCCCATGTTTCTATTAGTTTATACGAAAAACAAAAATAGCTACAAAGTTTTCTTTGGCTCTTGATGATATATGTGATGTATAACAGTAGAAAATTTCAGATATGTAAGGGATGAATACTTTCCTGGTGTTGAATTAGTTCTTAGTGTACAAAGACTTCCTTGTTGAGGTTATAGGATTATGTTATTCATAATCTTATTTTCTTAGGTGCCAATGAAACATACTGGTACATCTGAATGTCCAATCTGTCCCAAATTCAAGATTCTTTTTCCTTATTTCAGTCAAAGAAATCTGTCTATTCCAACTGCTTATTGCACAATTGTAAATGAAGGAAATATCGTTTGTTGTTGTCATAGTTATTTAAGGGAACTTTGATATAATCAATGCATAGACCAAATCCAATAAATAGCCGACCTGACTTTCTGCAGAGAAAATTATTTACTGTATAATTTATCAGTTATAAGCTACCTGAGCTTAGCAGTATGATATGTCTGAATACTAAAAAACTACTTTTTGCTTGCAGATAATCCTTATTCTACTGGGGACCATAGTCACTGTGGTTGTAGTTAATTACTGGATGCTGATTCCAACAATAGTCCTAGCTATTGTTTTCTGGGCTGTACGCTATGTGTTCCTTGAAACATCACGTAGTGTGAAACGCCTAGAATCTATAAGTGGGTAACTCTGTTACGATAAAAAGTATATTCCATTATTATTATTTTTTCTTATTGAATATGTCTGGATTAATTCTGAGAAAGGGTGCTTTCCTTGTGATACTGTGTTTTGAATCAGAACCAAAGCAAATATTGTTTGTTTCCATCATAGTGACAATGCTGTTAGTCATTTTTATGTATTCATTTACTTTTCTTATCTTTATTGTTTATTTCCAGTATCTTATTCAAAATTATTAAATATATTTTCTTCGTAATGTCTATAAAAAAATTGCAAAAATTACATTATTATGATTTATTGTATTAGTTTTTTTCCTTTTTTCTTTTAAGTATATAGTAATTAGACAAATTATCTTACTTACAGAACAAACACTCCCATAAAATGAAAAAAGATACTTTAAAAAAATTCCTATATCAAATATATTTCTAGGTTTTTTTTTTTTTTTTTTTTTTTTTTTTTTTTTTTTTTTTTTTTTAAATGGTTATATTTCTTTTTGGAGTTGATTGTAAGATGTTATTACTTTGTTGATTGAGCTCTGTCGCTCACTCACTTATTCTGAAATAGTTGTCTTGCTTACATTGTAGCAAATATATCAGTTACTCACAATTTTTTGTCTCTTGACTTGTTTGATGCAATCCTCCATCTCATGAGCTATATAATTTTGATGAAATAACCTAAATTTTTCTCTCTGACTTACTCTGAATAAGTGACTTTACCATAAATAACTCCAGTTAAATTTTAAAATTGTGGCATAATTTTGTTTACATATAATACAGTGCATATAAATTGCATTAGGCCCTTTCAGATAAACTTAATTCTTAATATGGGAAATCATGCTGTTCATGAAATTGCATACAATCAGTAGCCTTTCTCCTCTTTTCACAGCACGCAGTCCAGTATTTTCACATACCAATGCATCACTTCAAGGTCTCACAACAATTCGGGCATTTGGTGCACAGAGTTTGCTTGTAAAAGAATTTGATATTTATCAGGTTTGTTAAATGATTATATAAAAATGATTGATAATTAAATAATTTTGTTATTATAAACTTTCTGAGAGTATATTATTTTCCATACAGGATCTCAATTCATCAGCGTTCTACATATTTGTTGCCACTAGCAGGGCATTTGGGCTTTGGCTGGATTTTGTTTGCATAGCATTCCTAGCTATCGTGACCTACAGCTTCTTGTTTATTGGCCATGGTAGGTAATATGTTATTATTTTAGATAAAATGAATTTGATGATACATGCAGCTGTCTTGAGCTGATGGTCGCCATCAGTGTTAGAGTGTTAAAGTAATGAATCATGCACATCCCAGGTGATTTCATTTACTTGATACATCTGTGAATTAAGTCCAATCATCAACTCCTCTATTTGTATTTTTGTTTTGCTTCAGTTATTAGCTTAGTCTGTGTTGTCTACGTAAGAGCTTTATATGGTGTGGCTATTTTATCCTGCAGTTTGTCAAGTTTCTCCTAGTCCTGATGGATTCATTCTACAGTCAAACTTGTCATAGGATTCAACATAGCTGCCCTAATCATTCTCAGATTTTTGTTTTACACACTGTGTGTCATAGACGCAGGTCAAGATTGTTTGTACTAAGTCCTGTATTATATCTCCATTCATATGAAATTATAGCATTGCATATGATGTAATTTGTTACTTCATAAAAATATCCTGGGCTATAAAATTTTGGTAAGTTCTTGATGTACTTGTGGCTTTTCTGTGGGGGTCTATGAGGTAAGTCGTTTTTGTGGTTAGCAGGTTCAGTAATAAATACCACAGCTGCCAGGAATCACAACTCTTACTCATTTAACTTTACATTCTTAGATTCCATTCCAAAACAGTGAAGTTCTCTCCTTCAACACCAAACACAACAGAAATATTATCAGACTTAGTTCTGTCTTGGTGGTTGTGCCTCTGATCAGTGGGGTTTCATTAGCTATGACCTATACCTAAACAGAAGGGGCAAGGGACTACTTTCTGAGTCATTGGCTAAAGTTGTTAAGGAGCCCACTTCCAGTGATGATTGGGCCAGGACTGTGCCTTTCTTAGGTTAAGGTCTGCTGGTGAGGGGATGGATATATATGATCAAAGGGGATACTGATTGTAGATCCATAATGCGAAAATTACAAATACAAAAGAAATAAATAAAGCTGCTGAGGCTATAACTGATAGTGGCAAAACTGGGAAAGAGAAGGTTAATACTGAAAGTATAACAAAGCTAGTGATAAGAGTGTTGCTGGAGAACTAGAAGTATAATGAACAAAGTAATAGAATTTCCAAACTTAATAGAATCACAAGTAATTATATGGTAGAGTCTTGTTAAAAAGAAGTACTAGGCAATGAAGTTATTCCCAACGGTTACAGTGGCCACTGCAGAGATAGAGGAGCAATTGGTGAAGGGGTTTTCATGCTGGTTAAAAACACTGCTACAGTCCACTGTTGTTTATAGATCATGACCATGAGTTATTTGGTGTTGATTTCTGGGATATTAAAATGGGAAAAATTTGGGGTGTTGACTGCTTACCATAGTGGAAGAATTAATGATGTAGAAGGGATAAACTAAATTTATACTCATAGTTCAGAAGTGAGCATTTCGTTATTAGTGGGGATTTAAATTGTCCAGGTGTATACTGGGTAAAAAATAAGAATAATAATACAAGGCAACAGATATTTTCAAATACATTAGTAAGATAAGTAGGCTTTACACAGGTAGTAGAGGAGACAACAAGGGGATCAAGGGTGCTGGATATCTTCATAATGAAACCTGATGATAACCTTGTAGTGCCTCAAGTAACTGAAGGAATAAGTGAACATGAAGCATATCTGGTAGCTTTGAGAGGATTATGTAAGCCAGTGGCAAAAACTGAAGGCAGAAATAGGTGCGATCATAATAATTAACACTTTTACAAATTGAGAGATGTTTTCAGGGAAAGTTGTAGGAAATGGGTGGGAGGCACAATTATAGTGGAGTCGAAGTGGAAAGAAATCAAGGAGACATTACAGAAGGGTGAAGTGAAGTGATATATATTACCAAAATGGTAACTAAAGAAAAGTATGTAGCCTACGTATAATGGGGAGGTGATGTGACTAAGAAGTTAATAATAGCATAGAAGGTGGCTAAAGATGGGATTCCCAAGAATGTCATTGGGGAACCATAAGTGGATGCATCTAGAAATTTTTATGCTTATGTGAGAAAACAGAGGGGAAGGGAGGGTATTGACCCAATTATAGATATGGATGGAGAAGAAGTTACTGCGGATATAAAAAAGGCAGAGATTTTAAGTAACTGATTTAGTGAGACCATTTGGGATGATGATTCAGGACTGGGAGGCTGTAAATCAGAGAAGAGGCTTATCCACACAATTAGAAATGAGAGTATCAAGAAGGAACAAAGAAAGATAAAAGAGCATTAAGGGTCTGGTTCAGGTATTAATACTATGGATATCTTAAAGATAACAGGATTTGACATTTTTTGCCTTTTATTCAAATATTATTTAAATTGAGTCACAATTTTCCAGTCTGATGGTAAACTGCAAGTATCCAGAAAGTTGTTCCTGTGCTTAAAGGAGGGCCGACAAATAGGGTAAAAAATTATACCCCAATCACTTTTACATCAGTGGAACATAAATAATTCCAGAGATTTGTGTACGACTACATCAGAAATGTATGCAAGACACAAAAGTGGTTTTAAAATTGAGAACATGGATTTAGAGAAGGATATTTATGGGAATCTCTTTTAGTTGAAATATGCAAGATATTTTGGATGAATTGGAGAAGGGAGGTTAGATCTTTCAAAGGCTTTTACCATTAAATAGTTGAAAATAATGTGAAAACAATCAAAGTGGATGAAAAAGTGAATTCTTAATATGTTAAAGGCAAAAAATCAACGTAGGAAATGTGATATAAGAAGTGTAAGGAAGTGAAAGTTTGAGTGCCATAGTGTAGTGATTTGTGTCCATTGCTATTCATTATTGTAATGAATGATTTATCTTGATGTTTTGCTGTTAGAAGTTAGTTTGTTTCAGAAGACATAATGCTGCATAATAGGATAAAAACAGTAGATGACTGTGAATAGCTGCATGGTTATCTGTTCAGGATATCTATCTGGCTAGGTCAGAATTGGATGAAGATAAATGCAAAGAAGAGTCAGCTTATTAGGTAAACAGATAAAAAAACTAAATGCTGGTTGTGATTATGTAATCAGAAAGAATTGCTTCCTGAAGACTTAAAATGTAAAAATCTTGGCATTAAATTTGATAATAAACTCATCTTGGCAGGACACATTGGTCAGAAAGTAGGAATGGGTTTTAAAATCCTGCACTTGTTGAAGGGAGTAATGAGGGGATGTACCAAAGAAGTATGGAAATTGGGTTACAAATCTTTGATGAGACCATTGTTTAATATGGTTGTGTATAGTGAGCATCACAAACGATGGCGGCCCAGTTTAGCGAGGCTCCGCGCATGTACGTCACCACTATGCCAGCAGCCAATCGGATTCAGTATCAATGTAGAGCCTGTCATGGTAACACGAGTGTCAAATGTGTTTTTTTTTGTGATGTAGACGGTTGTAAATCAGTGAGCATTGCAATAATTCCTATTCTAAATAATGGAAGATGAGCAGCATAAGCATAAGGTTCTGCATAGTCAAAGCAAAAACCAAGTTTTTAAAGTATCTAAGCATTTTAAGCGCGAAGCAGACGCGAGAGGGCCGATCTGCGACGTTGCCAAAGCTCAAGAGAGAACTGCTAAAGCGTGTGATACTAGTCTTAGAACTATACTGCTAATAGTTAAACGCGGCAGCATCGGATATTCTACATCAGTCCTGTTTCTCTCTCTCTCTGCGTGACCCGCCATCGTTCGTGAGGCGGACTATACAGGGCGTTCGCCGGGAAACGCAACCCTCCCAGTCTGTTGCCGTCGGCAACTTGCTTGGTCAGCGGGGCCAGCGGTTCCCGCCACACGATACCGTGAATCACCGCACTGTTTAACACCTCCGCTGCCCCAACAGTGCAGTGGCACAGTATAATGGGACCCTTACATGGTTAAGAACGGTTTCTTTGCATTGTAGCTAGTTTGTGACTTCAGTCTCTTATTAATCAGTGTTGTGAATAAACGTTTCTTTGCGGTTTGGCTGGTTTAGGGCTTCATACTCTTACTAATCTGTACCGTGTTTGAGTGTGAGTAAAATTATGGTACGTTACAGTTTGCAACAAAGAATATTTCTCTACGATACATATGTGAAGAAGAAGTCGTTTAAAAAGTGTCGCAGTAAATTTCGTCGCGAATATCCTGGCGCTTTACTGCCAGCTAAATCAACAATTCTGCGTCTGGTTAAAAAAGTAAGAGAAACGGGTTCATTTTTTAACAAAAAGAGACTGTCGGTCAACCGTATTCTCACAGAGGAGAAAATTGACGATATCGCTTTTCGACTAGAACAGTCACCCAAAAAATCATTAAGTCAGTTAGGGCAGCAGGCAGGCATATCTAAGACGTCAGCTTGGAAAGTAACAAAGCTAGTTCACTTAAAGCCGTACAAAACAATTGTGGTGCATAAAATTACAGAAATAGACCAGGGGCCTAGGATTAGATTTTGCAACTGGTACCTGCAGGGTGTCCACGATGGCACTGTTGATCCGCAACTGACGTTTTTCTCTGATGAGGCCTGGTTTCATCTGAGTGGTTATGTTAACGCTCAAAACAGTCGACACTGGAGTTCAGAAAAACCAAATACTCTACTCCAACTGCCATTGCATGACTTACAAGTGGGTGTTTGGTGTGCGATTAGTGCTTCGAGAATCATAGGTCCAATTTTCTTCCGTGAAACTCTTACTTCCGCAAGATATATCGAAAATATTGTGAAACCGTTTTTCGAGAAACTTACTGAAGAAGAAAAATTGTACGGCTATTTTCAACAGGATGGGGCGACAGCTCACACCGCTAGAAATTCGCTTGCCGCACTTGACGAAGTGTTTTATGATCGTGTAATCAGCCGTGGGTTGTGGCCCACCAGATCACCGGATTTAAACCCTTGTGACTTCTACCTTTGGGGTAAACTTAAGGGTAAGGTGTACGAAGGAAATCCTCACACATTGGAAGAACTTGAGGAAAAAATCTATCAAGTAATAATGTCCATTGACAAAGGTGAAATCCAGCGTGTGTCTCGAAATATGTTCAGAAGATGTGAAATGTGCATTACACAAGAGGGTCAACACTTCCAGCATCTTTTATAAGGTAAGCTAATGAATTACGACACATTTAAATGCTTAGCACATACAAGTTTATGAAGCGTAATTATTGTGAAATAGTCCGCGGCCGACGGTCGAACAATGCCGGAAGCTGATCGCTCGCTCGCTGGGAGCAGTTTCTTCCTTGTAGCGCTAACAGTGGGTTGCGTTTCCCGGCGAACGCCCTGTAGTATAGAACCAACTTTACAGGATTTGGATGGAATGCAAAGAAAGGATGCTAGATTTGTCTCTGGAAATTACTGCAGAACAGAATCAGTAAATGATATGATAAATGAAGTGGAATGCAATCTGCTGGAAGGCAGGAGGAGGGTGAAAAGGGTCATGGGAAGTACAAGGTGTATGTTGATGATGCAACATGGAAAGATATTATTGTAAGAATCAGGAAAAGTGCATGGAAAGTGTCAAAGGACTCTGCTATGGGTTGTGTTAGTGCATAACCTCTGATATTGAACTGTGGCCATTTGTGTGGTACAAGAATAGATAGTCAATTGGTCGCCAACCAGTTGATAACCTCAGGTGGTGAAGGTAATTTTAAATAATGTTCACTGAAGACCTTCTAGTAAATTTCTAACTATGTATTCTTCAAAATAAATATATCACTTGGTGACCAATCTACAGCATCGAACTTCTGCAGGAAGCAACTCCGATGAACTGCTAACTGTATTCAGTTACACTGCAAATATGCCATTTCTGTGCTATCAGATGAACATAATGTAAAATTGCTGATGTGAGCTATTTTTCAACCTGTAGAACTTATACTGTTGCTGGGGGTTATAGCAATCAATATAGTTCCAACTGTTCATTAGCAATAATGAATATTTATGACTGGATGTCTTTCTGATACCTGTAATCTTTAAACTTGGCCACCACACATCTGATAAACCCCAAATGTGAGGGGTAAGCTTGAAGTAAGTTCATAGAAAACTGTTAAGAGTCATTAAAGTAGTATATTCTTCCACTAAGTATCTGCCTTACAAAATTTGGTACCAGGTTTTTCTAAGGTGATCAGACTACTCCACCAATAAAGATTCATAAGTTTAGCACATTTCACAAGAGAAGACGGACACTAACACTACCAAAGTCCATGACGAGAGTATCACAACTACATAGTCGAGACATATTAGTGACACATGGAGCTACTTGATTCGCAAGATGCATACGAGGCTAACACTACCACGTCTGCTCAACGACTCCCGCAGACTAACTAAAAAACCATCATGGCTACTGTTCGCTCCCACTACCTCATCTACTTTGTGACGTTAGAAATTAATATCATGAAGAGTATTTAATAATATAACTTGTAATTATCACCTAAGCTTTTTGATACCTTCAACTTATTTTTATATTAACTTTGAAGCCTATGACCTCATCAATCTAGCGGACTTTCTTTACCATTATGACAATAACAACAAACCATTACAAAATCTCATGTATCTCCTAGATGCCTTAAGGTTTCTACAGGGACACATGCATATTTTTAAACCTCTTACTCTGCACTATCTTCTAATATAGTTTTCTTGTTTCTATCTCTGTTATTAAAAATTTCGATTTTTTCCTTAATTGAAACTCCTAATTATTCTGTACCTAATTGCTTGACTGACTACAAAAGATCAGCTGTTCCAAGTTATTAGGTTCTAGTCCTACCCATGCACATGGTTTGCAGATATCCTTAAAATCAATTCGTAAATCATGTTTCTACAGTGGTTAGCTGGAAGAGTTGCTATTGGCGAGCTTATAGACAAATTACATGCCCTTCCAAGTTTAAACTTATTTCTGCAAACATGTAGGCAGTGGCGTAGCTAAGGGCGGGCGGTGGGGGCGGTCCGCCCCGGGTGTCACCCTCAAAAAAAAAAAAAAGGCAAACAAGCATTTTAAAATTGTTTTGCTTATTTAGAATTCCATCAGCTTTCTAGCTAAGATTCACAAGTGCATTGAAGTATTTTCTAGTAATTTTTGAATTTATCATCTAACAGATTCGTGATGTATAAATTGAGTACATTTCGTGTTATCCGGTCTGCGTACCTAGCTATTGACACAGTGCACCTATACTCGACATGAAACCGTATCATGTTCGAATTTATGCAGTACATACAATGTCATATTTAGGAATCTGTAGATACGTATTTCTTAGGCGGGTGGTAAAATACTTGTTATTTACTTCATGTAAAGATGGCAGATATCGCAAAGGCATGTTCTTTTACTATCTGACCCATTGTTTTTTTTTTTTTAAATTACATTAAATTATGTTTTTATATTTTATTTATTCTTCTATTTTTATGAAGGAACTTATAGTTGCTTCTCTTACTATACAGTATCTCCCAGGGTCTCACAACTTGTGGGACCCAGATCCTAGATTTGCACCAATGGGATCCCATCTGTGTCTGGAATTGCTTCAACTTGGATCAAGCCACTTCTGTTAACTTTCCTCTCAATATCCCTTGGTCCTGCAAATACCGAGGTTGCAAAGTCATTTAAATACAGCCTATATTAATGTTCCAATAACAAATGGGCAGCTTTCGACTATTTTTTAAATTTATAGAGGAATCTTATGGTCTCCCTATAGTTACACTGGCGGTAATTAAAATCACAACACGCACACATGAGTGGTAAAATTTTAGGAAACTTTTTGTGCTGGGTGACCATGTGATCTAATGTGTCTACTTCCAGTATCCTAGACATGCTCTATTGGGGATCGTGCTGTCCAAACTGTGATCGAAACTCCTTCCAAGGCATTTGTGACGATGGCCGCAGTATGAGGACGGGCATTATCTTGTTGGAAAATGCGATTTGGATGATGAACATGAAGGGTATCAAAATAAGATGCAGTACCCCGTCCAGATAGTGGTGGGCTGTCATTGTGCCATCAACAACAGCCGACTCAGACATGCTGTCGAAACTGATTCCCGCCAAAACATGACACCAGTGGCTACACTTGCGTGACGTTTTGAAATCACAGTAGGTAAGCCGTTTCTCCACTACGCCTGCGAACATGTCTTCGATTATCACTTTGCCACAGACAGAATTGAGACTCATCTCTAAACACAAATGTACGCCATTCACATGTCCATTTGTGTTTCGCATTACACCAGGTTAGATGATGCTGGCAATGAAATTAGATTAATGGGACACATTGCACATGGGCCAGAGAGTGTGACCCAGCTTCAAGCAATTAGTTTACAATCGTCCGGGGTGGGGGAGGGAGGTGACTATCTGTAACCACTGTTTGGATCTGGCCTGCAGTCAACCATCTACCAGCAGCAGCCACCCACACCAGTTGTCAGTCTTCACATGCTGTTATCCATCTGTATGGACCCATGCCTGCTCTAGAAGTATTAGAACCTTCTTTCATCCACTGTGTAACAAGTCTCTATACTGACATTGCACTACGGCCAATCCTTCGGGAGATTTCACGATATGATGTACCCTTTAAAAACACGTCCATTCTCCGACCTCTCTCACAGTTAGACATTTGGGTGTAGAGAGTTGTCACTCTTCACCTTGGCATATTTAGCCAACAAAAACTTGTGGACGGTAAAGTGTCATATTACACGTTAAAAAATTTAAAAAATAGAAATTTATATAATAAATAGCACCGTAATTATCATATGATTACATATTAAACTTTCAATTTTTAAACATTTAATACTCTTCATGCGGGGATACTTCGGGCCAAATTTCATTCATTTATCACAACACCGTCTGGGTGTTGGGATTTTAATTTGCGCCAATTTGTGTGTCAGTTGCTAAGTGTAAAAGGTCGAGCTGCACTTTGTCAATACTGGCCTGTATCGTCACTAGGGCTGTTGATAAAATATCGATATATCGATTTTTTTTAAAATATCGATATTTATAAGTGATATTTTTTAGGACGATATATCGATATTGAAAACTGGATATCGGAGTCTGATTTTTTAAAAAAATAAGTTGTTATTTTCCGTTTTCCTCATAGAATATTCCAAGTTATTATTGGAGGGAAAACGATTACCTGTGTTGCACATACAATACATTTTCATAGATAGAATTTTAAGAAACAATGAACGATCCGAGCACATGGAGAAGCAGGGCCGCCGTAAGAGGGCGTGCAAGGCAGCATATTATGTAGTGGGCGACCTTTTTTTTAGCTCAACAGCTGCTTCGGGTGGTTGGCTGCGACCCTCGGGATGGCAACAATAGGGGACGGCAATCTCACAGTTTTTTGACCCGTTTCAGAAATTTCCTATATCCACCACTGGCTGTAGTTGGACAGGGGGTAGCATAATCACTATTGCACGCAGGCGCTCAAACAGCTAGCGGCGGGCCTGTGGAGAAGTAAAAAACGAAGGTAAAAAAACTCATTCAATATTCATTAGAATTCTCGTCTGGACATTTTGAAAAGTTTTTAAAATTTGTCTTCAATCAATGCAAAAGTATTAGCATTAAGAAACTAATCATAATGTACCAGGTATGGGTAGGGTTGCCAGATAGCCGGAATATCCGGGAATGTCCCAGATTTTTGTGTGTGATCTCGTGTCCAGGAATTATGTGTTACTGTCCCGGAATTTCCGTATACTAGTTTTTTTTCTCAAACTCAGTTCACCACGGTGGCCATGAGGCCAAACCAAGTATCCCATGCTCGCAGCAGGAGGATGGAATGTCCCTTAAATCAGAGGAATTGAAACTGACAGGAAAATACTCTTTGAATTTTCTGGGACTCTGAAAATTCTAGACGCAGTTAACATTAACTCCCTTTATACAGAGTTCACATGTGTGAAACGTGTTTTTCAGGTACTTCCAAAAGACTTTCCAAATGATAAAATCTGGGCCAAATTCTTTAGAACAAGCGTTTTTAATTATTTTTAATATTTTATAAAAATAGCTGGTTTTGTTTTTTCAATTCCAACAAGCAATGACTTTTACGAGATAAGTTTTAGCCCGTTGAATAATTTATGAAATAAGAGCGAAACAGAACGTTCATGGATTCGATCAAGGCTTAACTACAAACTCAATCAAATTTGAAGATTATTGCTGAGAAATTTTATCAGTTTTGCAAAGCAGTGACGGAGAAATATTTATGAAAATGGCAAAATCTAATAATAAATATTTTAAAAGTAGTTGATTAAGATCTATTTTGATTTAGCAAAAGATAGATGCTATTTTTTTTTTATTTGTTGATAAAACCTGATGTTGATTTTCTGCCTAATTTTAATTAACCCTTTCACGGCTACGGGCATACATGTATGCCCTGCCGCTAGAAAGACCAGACGGCTACGGGCGTACATGTATGCCCAGCGGGCGGGAAGACCAGACGGCTAACGGCATACATGTACGCCCGGCAGGCGGGAAGTCCTGACGGCTAACGGCATACATATACGCCCGAGCTCGGAAGCAGGTAAACGGCTAATTGCTGTCGACCGCATTTCTGAGAATGCTGAGAATTTCTGAGAACACTGTTATACTCTGGACTTTCTGTAGGAAAACACTTTAGTTTTCACCTCCCCTGGGCCCTTACTGCTTACGAGTCTAACATTCGGCCAGTTCTGTTTTTTTTTCTAATGAGATGACAGCGTTCTTATCTGTAGCCTTTGCCATGTCGGGACGCAGTATATCGGACAAGGAAATCATGGATATCCTCATGAATAGTAGCGACAAAGATTGTAGTGATACTTCAGAGTTTTCTTCCGACGAAGAGTTGGATACATCTGGATGTAATGCTGAATCCACATCACGAACAGAAGATTCTTCCTCTGAAGACGGAAAAGGAAATGAAATAAGTGAAACTTTGTCGGGAGAAAGAAAGTATGAATGGTTGGAGAATCATCCTGTGACGAAACGACACCGTTTTGTGAACACATTTAGCGGGTTGAAAGTAGACTTCGAAGAGTCAGCAAGTCATTTAGATTTCTTTTTGTACTTCATGTACATGGAATTTGTTTCTGCCATCTGTACACAGATCAATAATTATTATAAACTGAAAAAATGACGACTGCACCCAGTATATTAGCACGCTGGAAGCCTATAGAGCTTCCTGGCGTGTTCTCTGCTTATGCCTAGAAGTAAGAAGTTAGAAGTAAATGAATATTGGTCGAAAGATTCTTTGCTTAAAACACCAATATTTTCTAACATAATGGCCAGGGACCGGTACAAGTTGATCCTGCGTTTGTTGCACTTCAGTGACAATTCCACCACATCTCAAGATATTATTGTGAAAATACGTCTCATTGTAGGTCACACAAAAAATAAATTACGCGAAACTGTAGTACCCTTTGAGAATCTAGTGATCGACGAAAGTCTGCTACTGTTCAAAGGAAGGCTCCGCTTCAAGCAGTACTTACCAAATATACGTAGCCGTTTTGGCATTAAAATTTTCGTTCTTTGTGACATACAAACCAATTATATTCTGGATTATATTGTATATACTGGTGCCGGCACGGAAATAGAAACTGTAAATGCTGATTGGGGAAAATCAGGCGATGTTGTTGTTAGTTTATTATTGCCATACCTCAATAAAGGTCATACCACTTATTTAGACAATTGGTATTCGAGCCCCGAATCATTCCTGTGGCTACGAACGCGTGATTAGCCCAGAGCGGCCGTAGCCTGCAGCGGTTGTTGGACCACTCAGCCGCCCGCCGGCCAGGCACACGGTGGATCCGCTCGCCCCAGCCGCCGGGGAGGCAGGACGCTCGACACTCGTAGCCGCGAAAGGGTTAATGAGCCTAATAGAAGTGTTCAGTTTTTGTTTAATATTTTTGAGATTTTGATTGATAATACCCGATGTTGATTTTGTACCTAAGTAAAAAATTCCCTATGAGGTGGTCAATTTTTGTTTTAAGTTTAGTATTTTTCCTTTTGATTCATAATATCTGATGTTGACTTTCTACCATAGTTTAATTAATAAACTTAAAAGAGGTGCTATATATACGTTAGATAGCATATTTACCTAAAATAGAATTTTTTATTAATTTGCATTTTTGTTCACTCTTTAAACATACCGCTAAAATACTTTTTAGACCCAGAAAGGTCCCGGAAATTATAAGCCTGTATCTGGCACTTCACAGTTAAATATTTCGCGCGAATTGGATACGCTTCTTGTTCCATACCAACAAAAGAATTGAGCTCCAAAATTATGTCACAGCCAGTTTTGTTATATCACTTACGAATTTATTAAGATAAGAAATTGAAAAAAAAAGAATCTACCACTTTTGGATTGCCTTTACAAAGCGCTATGCTAAAAACTTATTATTATAGATTGGTGCCTTTAAAAAACAATTTGTTAACCCCAAAGGAACTGCCTTGACAGTAGCGGCTCTAGGATTTTTCCAAGCCGGGGAAAAAGTGAGATTGCCGCCTCTTCATACATTGTTGCCAGCCAGACCCCGAGAATCGCGTCCTTGATTGTTGGCCAAACGCATTGATGTCGCCACTTTAACTGTTTACCAAACACATTGTTGGACTCGATTTTGCCGCCCCCCACCCCTCAAGTTATCGCCCAGAGCAAGTACCCCGGTTTGCCCCCACCCCTCGCCCTAAATCCTGCATTCCACGTAGAATCTCAGCTTTAAAAAATTGTATTATGGTAAAGCGTTACCCATTTTCAAAGCAATATCAAAGAAGGGGAAATTTTCAGTTAATGTAGGGAGTTCTCCATTTATAGTAGAAGAAACAACGGGAAAAACATGAGTTCATGCTCTTGAAAAGTATGTTCAATGAAGATTCTGACATGAAAATTTTACTTCATTCACCACCTTAGTTTCGAACTTTTTTGGATTTGAAACTCTTTTAAATGACTATGACATTCTCTCATCATAATTCTATGCAACATCCAGTTGTCCTAGAAAATGGTAATTTGGTACGCATACTTGGTTTCATCCCCACAGTATAAGAAAAGTTCCCGTGTTTTTTCAATGCCAATCTAAAAGCTGAAACGTCTTAGAGAAAATTTATAGGTTAATTGCTTTCTTCTTGATGAGGCTATATGCCTTAAATTTCAGTTTTGCACAAAGATCAGGAGCATAAAAAATACAATTAATTTTACTTTGTTACTACATTTAATTTGGAAGTTATTGGTACGCATACTTGGTTTCATCCCCACAATATAAGAAAAGTTCCCATGTTTTTTCAATGCCAATCTAAAAGCTGAAATGTCTTAGAGAAAATTTGTACGTTAATTGCTTTCTTCTTGATGAGGCTATATGCCTTAAATTTCAGTTTTGCACAAAGATCAGGAGCATAAAAAATACAATTAATTTTACTTTGTTACTACATTTAATTTGGAAGTTATTGGTAGTCCTACATCGATGGTAACAATGCTGACAAGGCGTCGCTCGCACAGAATGAATCAGACTTGAGCCCGTTGTTTTACATGAGCGTGCGTTGTCGATGAAAGTATTTTGACATGAAAATTGGATGTAAGCAGGGATATTGATAAATTCTGATACACAATCTTTGCTAAGGTGCAAACATTTGGTCCAAAAAAGTAAGAAGACTCAGAATAAGCTATCAGCCTACAAAAACAAATTAAATTCCACATAAGACAATACTTGTAAAAAAAGTGACTTGGTCACTATGCAAACTCTGATAACAGAACATCAACCTAAATAAATGCCTCTACAATGTTGCTTTATTGAGCTTTTAAACTCACAAAAGCCAAGATTTCCCTCGATGCTCTTTCTGGATTCACAAGTCTTCGAGTAAAGCATAAACATTATGACTTTACTTTTAGTAAAGTAGTACATCACAATTAAAAAAAAAAAAAAAGATTTATCCGTAACGTCATGAAAAACCTTTTTTTTCAGAAAATCAAAACTTGATTCAGAAAAATATCTCACAACTCTTCATCATTAAATAGCCACAAGACTTCGCCCTTTTCTAAAATGATTTGTTTTTGTAATATTGTTTTTATATAATAGGGTCGATATATCGATACTTTTTCTTCGATATATCGAATCCGATATTAATATTTTTTTTAAATATTGATATATCGAAAATCCGATATTTTTAAAAATATCAACAGCCCTAAATTAGTCACCGCAATAACAGTCGGCTGACTGACGGCTCGCCCCCTCACATCCACACCTTTCCATAGCTCACCTGCGTTCCTACCCTGTCTTTAGTCTCCTTTAACGTTTTCAAGTGATTGTTTGGGGGAATAAGTGTTGGGGATGACAGGTAGGTCTGATACCTTACTTTATTATACTGTACTTTATTTTGCACAGTTTTGGTACGAAAGTACATAAAAATACTTTTTTTATCTTACTCACGTAATCACCTAACTGGTTGATGTTTTATGTACAAAAATAGTATCCCAGCACAGTATTAACAAATCATCACCACACTGTACCGGAATGACACATTCTCGCGTGTTTCAACGCCATCAGAATGAAATGTCAATCACATCGCATTGACGCGTTTGTTTTGTTTGAGGTTCTTTTCGATTCTCTCATTATTTTTTGTTAGTAAAGAAGGAGATCATAACATATTTTAATTTAAATATAGGTCGTAAATATTTTGCATAATAAAAATAATAATTCCAAGTTATCTAAAAGTTCAAGTCACAGAGTTTCTTATTGAGAAACTGTCAGTGCACCTATATCGTAATCACCTAACATGAAAAGGAGACCTACAGATTAATGTGAAATTCGAATCACGGAGCTTCCTAGAATCTTCGCATTAACAGATAGTAGCTTTGCCAGATGTAAATGTCAATTTTAAGGCCCGCAAAAATTACAGTCGAGGCCGGGATTTGAACCGGGACATACAGTACCCTAATCGCACGCAGTCATTTCAGTCACCAGTCCGAATGTAGGTGTAATGAAAAATAAGTTTGCAAACATGATAAAATGAACATTTTTTCTATATCATCTATTTTTGATATCAGAAAACATGAATCCACTTTTATGTGTTTGAATACATTTTGTTCATTACTTCTAGCTTTTCTGGCGTCTGGTTCCGGCGTGTGATTCGGGTGTGGAAGGTCCCCGTTACAAATGCAATTCTCGGCTGCAGTTTTTGTGGGTCTTAAAATTGATTTTCAGCTATGGCAAAGCTTTGATTTTTTTAATGCGAAGATGCTATGACTCTTCCTACTTTTTACGAACATCTGATGAACATGGATGTTTTAAAGCAAACATAACATGAAAACAACATTTGGTCGTAAGGTAATGGAAATTTCCGAACTGTCTCTATGCGCTTCTCCACATCCAGCAGGCCGACACTGGTACGCACCTTCAAAACATAAACCAAACCAATGATAGCCGGATGATGACCAAGTACGGATGAGACACCGTGTCATTTGGACAAACTTCCATCGAGTGAGTGAGAAACCTGTCGGTGCGGTTACGGTGCGGAACAGTATCGGGCAAGTGAGGCCCGATCTTCAGAGAAATTAAAATTAATCTAAAACCACTTTCGATCACCGAGAGTGCCATATTGACTATTGAACATGAAGTAACTCAAATTTTTAATTTTTAAAATGTGATTTACGAGTTTGCAGCCATTAAAACTAGAAAGAGGAGATTGTGAAAGCAGTTGTTTTTGTTTATGTGTATATCTTTTAAATGTTGTTAATATTATAATTTTATTAACTATTATTTTTAAATAATAATAATTTTTATTTAATTTTGTTTTATTAATATCATGTTTTACACTTACAAGATATATTTTACTTATTTTTGAATTTAAGTTTTCAAGGGGTGACACCATGGATATCCGCCCCGGGTGTCACCCACGCTAGCTACGCCACTGCATGTAGGTAAATAAGTTGAAACTTCTTCAAGAAAAACTTAATATTCTCCCCTTTTTGGCTCTGAGAGTTAGTCTTCATCTCATCACAAATATTATCACAAACCAAAGTGGACCTGCTCTCACTCAAACCATCATCAAAATCGGAAACTACTTAAAAATCAGACTAATATACAAACAAATACAAACATATAAATCCCTAACCTTTGGTATCATTCCTAACCATTTACAAAACATTAAATTGGTACTTAAAACATTACACATGTTAGCTTGTTAAATCCAGATTATAACATGTGTTAATATGTAAGCTTCAGACAAACATAACAAATATTAATGTTTGCAATATTGTTTGCAACTGTTCATTTCACCTTCCCTTCTTAAGTGTATTTGTTTAAAAGATTACACACTTAGGTACCTTTACACAAATCTTCACTATATTGATGAATTCGCCAACTCCTGTCAAGGTTGGACACCTTGGTGGGGAGCCAACAAGAATACAAAGCAAAGCTCCAGTGGGCTTGTCTGCTGACTGAAATATTAATCCCTGACTCCTGTCGCAGCAGGTCTTCAGTGGACACTATGAGCAGCAAGCTGTCAAACAAAAATCCTGTATTAGTGCCTGTCCTTAATGATTACAACCTTAAAATGTAGTGCCCCAAGAATGACAGAAAAGGAAAGTGCCTCTTTACCAAAGAATAGAACAAAGAAGCTAATTGATTCATCCATTATAAACTGAGTTGACCTGAAAATGTATCAAATAAACATCTGTTACAAGACTCTACGAAATCACATGTGCTATGTTTGATAGGAAGTAGTTGCCAAGGTAGCCAAAACATTGCTTGGCATTTATAAAGTTTTCAACTAAAAAGTGCTTACATTATAATGAACTATTAACATTTCAGCACTCTTGAACATACCACTTAATAATAAGAAACATGAATCTTAACTAAAAATGAAATATATACATCCAAGTAAGTACATAAGGTGGTTATGAGAGCATATTGGTGAATGTCTATTGTTATAAACAACTCAAGACTAAAGAAAATATTACAAGTAACAAATTGACACATGGTATAGACATTTAACATTGAGAAAAAATATTAACATCCATATGTGCTAAGATCATTGAGGTGAACGTCCCTTGCACAAAACCACTTAATGGTTGAGAATGAATATTTACTCATTTGATACACTTTTATGGCAAGAGCATTCTGATGAATGTCTCTTTGTGAATAAATGAGATGTAATTAGTAATATTTTATTTTTATATTGAAATTTGGGACATCATATCTGAGTGGAATCTGATGTTCTATTACATTTGGGTTCTCTCTCTCCCCCTCTCTCTCTCTTTTAATATGCTGACAAATGATGTAGCTGAATTTAGCATACTGCAAAGATTGTATGTTGTTTATTTACCAGGGCAGATCGGAAAGCAATGCACAATAATTTTTTCTCCCGTGGTATTGCTTCTGGAATGTTGAAATTTCATGACAATTTAGTTTGAACTTTGCACTATAGAGAGTATTTTGTTTTCATGTGCAGCTCTAGTGAGAGAAGCATGAACCATGATACAAACATGGTGTGCATGTTACTGTCGTCTACATGTGAAAAGCAGCGAAGTCTAGTTCAATATTTGTGGGCCCAAGGGCATTTACTGAGTGAAATTCATAGAGAACTGTGTGGCATGTTTCGGGATGACTGTCTGGACCATAGCAATTTCTCAAGGTGGTGTGCATTCTTCCTAGAGGGTGGACCTTTGTGATTTACCACGCTCGGGGTGGCTGGAAACAGTTTCAACTCCGCAGAATGTCCGCACCATTGAGGCAGCAATCTCGAAGGACTGGAGTGTGCGCCTGGGAACCTTATCACAGATATTCAACATTTCCTATGGTGCAGTGTATGACATTGTTCATGACACATTGAAATTCTGTTAAGTTAGTGCTCGCTGGGTGCCTAAGAACCTGACACAACCAGAAGGGCCAACGAATGATGACAAGCTTGGATCACTTAACGTGTTACGCCGCAGATTGGCATGACTTTCTGAAATGAATGGTGACTGGTGATGAGTCGTGGGCATACCACTATATGCCCGAAACCAAGCAGGCCTCTATGTAGTGGAAACATGCTGGTTCCCCAGTACGAAAAATATTCAACGTGACTCAATCAGCTAAGAAAGTGCTTGTGAGAGTGTTCGGGGACATGTTTGGCATGTTATTGGTGGACTTTCTTGAATACGGAACCACTGTGAATACTGCAGCCTACATGTAAACATTGGTTAAGTTGCGTTGTGCCCATCGTGGCAAACGCCGCAACATTAATGCTAATGGTGTAAAACTTCTTCATGACAATGCACGTCCCCATGTTGCTGCTCCTGTTCATGAGAAACTCACCACTTTTGGGTGGGAGGTGCTCCAGCATGCACCATACAGTCCAGACCTGGCACCGTTTTACTTTCATCTGTTTGGTCCCATGAAGAAATTCCTGGCCGGCCAACATTTTGCAATAGATGCAGAAGTGAAATCAGTAGTCCACAGATGGCTACCTACACTCCCAACAAACGAACTTCTACGAACAGCTAATATTGAAACTGGTACCACGATGGGAGATGTGTTGAGGAAATTTGTGACTATGTATAAAGGTAGGTCAAAGATGTAAGTTAATTTGTGATTTGTTTGGTTGTGGTACATATTAAACATTTTGGGGAAAATATTAGTGTGTGTTATTTTCCAATCTGCCCTCATAGCAGAAGATACGTGTAATAGTGCTGAAACAAAGTGTGACAATAAAGCTATTATCCTTAATACTTTTCGGAACAGGAAAAACTACTTTTTTATTGCCAGGTTCTGGGTACCAAAAACTTTTAAATGAGCACTGCTTAGTTTTAGAGACCAAAACGCTGTCAGAGTTTTTTCTCATATCAATTAAAAATTCTCATTGAACATTATCTGTTGTTAAAAGGGACATGGTTTAACACAATAAAAGGAAGGAATGAATCCTCTTTTGAACATCTCTAATTAAGTGGCCTAAATAATTTATTGGAAGGCAAGTGTACAATTTAAAGATTGCTGTAGATAGTGCTACAATCTACCCCTGTGTATAATGATGAAGTTTTGAAAAGAAGTGAACTGCATTCATTACAGTGAATCCTCTACATAAACAAATTGAGAAGAATTTTTTTTAATGTAAAATAGTCGACAAATAGAATTTAGACTTTAGAAAATTAGAAAAGGATAACAATGATTTTAGATTAAGTCTATAATGACTATGTTAGCAGACAACAATCTATGTAATTGAAACTTTTTCGTAATTGTAACACATCTAAGTAATCTAAATTTTATGCTTAATTTATAATAAATACACAAACAGGTATTTGCTTTTATGCAAAACTTTGGTGAAAGGAATGACTAAGATTTTATGATTATGTGATTAACCTTTAGAATAGAAAATCGCTAGAAACTAGCAGCATTATCATAGAACTAGTTTTATAAAATCATAAAGCAGACAGATTTACTGAAAAACCAAGGTTTTGATTGATGTCAATAGGAATTTTCTTCAATAAAACAATGCTCATATTTTACTGTCATCCATAAATTTGTTCACGTGGTTTTTATTTATTTTAATTTTAAAAGGAATATGAGATAAAATCGTGTGTTCTCTCAAAAGTATTCGCACAGGCAGATTCACCTCCCAATTCATATTCAGCATGCAATTAATAATGTCACGTACGCAGATAGAAATCCAGTGGAGTGATGGGTCTAAGAAATAAATCAAATTGGTGATGATATGCAGTAACAATAAAAAAAAACCTTCTAGTGCCATATATAAATATTAGTGGAGAAAGCTAGTAATTCAGCTTGGCCACAGCCTTTACCTACCCCTTTGCTGTAACTAAATAATAACAATTTTGAGTGGCATAAATCATCTACTGATATCAATTACTGACTGCTCACTTAGACCTCTTGTCATAGCCATCAAAATAACCTCGCATTCTTACCATATAATGAAGACTCACAGTTGACATGAAATCAGAACCATGGAGCATCTCAGAGCTGAATAACTGTTTCAATTCTGAATTATTTCCACAGCAAATAAATTGCCATTTGCATATATTCTGGTAAATGTTTTGACCTTGACAATAACTATACTTTCAAGCTGGTAGTGATTTGTCAACACTTCCATCTTAATTTGCCACAGTTTTTTTTTTTATATATATATATAACCTCAGCTTTTTACAAACTGAAGACATACGATGTTCTAGTCATTGCATCAGTAGCTACATTTATTCAAAACTACATCAAAATCTGACTATACTTTTCCTTGCATCCCATTCATCCAAGCAAATTCACACACACACTAAAAAAAAAACATTTTTACTATATACAGAGTAATAACAAGAATAATCTTGCACTTCACCTGTGTATGTTCAGTGAACATCGTCATTTGCTATTGAAAGATTGCTAATGATGACTGAAATATTTCAGAGGAACAGAAAAAGTAATTAAGCGAGATTATAAAAAAGAAACAATGGTGAAAAGCTAACAAAATTAATAATTTAATAAATAAACTATTTTCAAAAATTATAAGGGTATTGATGTTGTTGGTGCTGGCCTTGCTAAATTGATGAAGCTATAATCAGCAAGTGTTGTTAACATAAAAATTACTTTGTGATTGATAATTAATTGAGATTTGAAAAGTCAATCAATACAAAATGTTTCAAATTTACATCCATCATTGCTTTTTCATAACAACAGTTATTTACAGGTGACACAAAGATGGTGTCAGTTAGCTGTCAATACATTTGTATCAGTTATGACAGAAAGTTCTCACCAACAGAATATGTTTCTCATATATCTACAATGATATGGTAGTACATATTTTTCAACATTGTCACCAAATTGAGAAATTGTCCATTGCATTGTCAAAATTCACTCTGCATTACAAGATAGAATAATAAAAGTGGCGAAGACTGAAATAATCTAGGGGAAGAGAATGAAAGTAATTAAACTAGGTTAAAAAAATCTGTAATTTCCAGTTCTATAATTATTTGCTACTGAAAATGAACTTTGCAGCTGACATAATAAGAATATCTACCCTCATCTTTACCCTCTAACCCACTTACATTTCTGGCTTTTAAGAGACATCAGTTCTATAGCCACAGTCAAGCTTGCTAACTAGATCTGAGAATTTGAAAATATTTAGGCAACGTATGAAGTTTATTTTTACTGCACTAACTTGTAAGAACCTAGCTTATGGTGGGGTTATCCATAAAGCTTGATTCTCAGCTGTGATCATGTGTAGCCTAGGATGTTACAGTTCTGACTTATCTGATGATTCAGTCACCACATAGTTTTAGCCCAAAACTATGAAAAGGTAAAAGTTCAGTGATAACTAGTCCATTCTGCTAAGATAACTATATTCTTCAAAATTTTACAAAGCCAGAAAACTGCACCGGCAAACAGACAATTTCTCCAAAAGACATTTTACAGATTCGACAGACCATTCAAGCATGACCAAACCTTGCATCCCCACAGCTACTTAGCTACATGAGATATTTAAAATAAACTTCCACTCATGATGGCAAAATTCAACCGTCACTTCATAATTTGGTACTTTGCCACGCCACGACCCCGGAGTTAGCTACCGTCCTACATAATGATTCTATACAACTTGACTGCTGCTGCTGGACTGGGGGGAAAGAGTAGCTTCTGGAGGGGGTATTTATAGGATCATTGCTGCTTGGGTCGTGGGAACCACCTGTCCCTGATTTTCCCACGAATCATATCAGATAGGTGATAAGTTTTTGACGAATATTTCACAATACCATTTGATCATGACACCAAAAATAATCCTATCCTTCTGAAATTTTGATAGTTGCTAGATATTATTACAAATGTCAAATTAAGTTATTATAAAATTTTTCATAACTTTAATAGTTTCGCCAGAAAAGAGTCATAAAGATGTGATTCCCATAACTTTCGAAATATTACTCCTATCAAGCTCAAACAAATTTAATTCTATTCTCCTATTGCTCATTTATCATCTGATATCAAATAAAGTATTTTACCTAATTTTGAAAGTGGTATAAAACTCAAAAACAAAATTTGACTACTTGAAATATTCAAAGTATCAACTTGAAAACAACTTCAAACAAATTTTCATATTGAAAAATGGTTACTGTAAAAATATGAACCTATTTTATTTTATTACAATCAAATGCTTTCATATTTTGAAATAAAACTTTTTCAGAAACCTTTATATTTAAATAAACTTTACTCTGAACATAATTTCTTCTCATAAATTCCCAAATAAGACTGAAATATTTAACTTTTACATGAAGCACATGTCTTGCTATATCAAATTATATCCAAAAACGATCTTTAAAATGCTTGAAACTTTCTAAAATTTTAATATGTTGTTTTAACCAAAATTACACTACTTTCTATCTATCACTTGACTTAACTGTTTTCTAATGACTGAATACTTTGATTTTGAATTGAAAAATTGCGTGACAAAATTCTAAACCCGCAAATCACTTTTAAACATCTTCAAACTCTAAGTAAGATCTTTTAACAACAAACTTAATCATCTTCTGGCTATCTATTTACCTAAACATCTTTTGAACTAAAGAAATATACTGATTTAGCAAAGTTATATGAAAGTCGGATATTACATATTGAAATCTGAGGTTAAGTTTCTCAACAGCTGTTTAAATAGATTTATTTCTTGAATTTACTGTTCATACTTGAATTTATGCTTATGTAGGCCATATTACTAGTAATTATTATTAAAATTAACTGGAAGAATGGCTATGCTTCAATTGAACTCGCTATCTTTGAAACTAATTTCACTATGCGAAATTCTAAGATGTGTTACAAACTGCTATATAGTATCGAAACATGAAACCTGTAAATAAAGAGAAGATTAAAATATAGACAATAGAAATTTGAGACATCACGCCCTCAATGAAACACTGAAAAGTTTTGTCACTAATGAATTTAGAAGTTTAAAATTGGATGCTTGTTCTGTAAAACATTAAACTCTTTAGAATAAAAAATACTGAGGAAATGTATGTGATGTTCAGGGGGAGGGGAGGGGGGGATGAAGCAGAACAGACATAATTGCCTAATCCATGCTGAAAATGATCCTGGCAGTATAAAAATGGATTAATGAACTACAGGTGGGTAGTAAATTTAACTTTCAGACTGAAAATCATCATCAGGTATTGTAGAAAACAGAAAGTTAGGGTAGGAAATGCAGTATCAAAAGAAGTGGAAGTAAAAATGGGATTGCCACAGTGTATCGTATTGGGACCTTTGTTATTTATTTTTATATTTTTTTAGTGTTATCAGAAATTAGATTGTGTGCAAACAATACAATGCTATATAAAGGGATCAAAATGGTAGAGGTCTGTAAACAGCTGCAGGGTGATCAGTACAGGATATCTAGTTGGGTTGGTAAACATGGAATGAAGATAAATGCAAATAAGAGTCAGCTTATTAGATATACAAATAAAAAACTAAAGGTTGATTATGACAATAAGCTGGGGAAAGAATTTCTTGTTGAAGACTTGAAATGTAAATATCTTAGCACTACATTTGATAACAAACTTAACTGGGCAGGACACATTGGTCAGGTTGTAGGAAAAGGTTTAAAAATTCTGCACTTGTTGTAGAGAGTGATGAGGGGATGTACGAGAGAAGTAAGGGAATTGGGTTACAAAACTGTGGTCAGACCATTGCTTGAATATGGTCCCACATTTTGCTTATCAAACACAGGAGTTGGAGAGGGTGCAAAAAAGTGCTGCTAGATTTGTTTCTGGAAATTACCACAGAATGCAATCGGTATCAGATATGATAAAAGAGTTGGGTGTGATTCATTGGAACACAGGAGGAGGGTGGAGAGGGTCATGGGAATGTACAAGTCATACATTGGTGACGAGGCATGGACAGATATTGGTGCAAGAATTAAATGTTGAGCATGGAAGGGAAAAGATGACAATGACCACAACGTTGCACTCGATTTCAGGCACAAGGGTGTAGGAAGTTTCTCTATTTTGTGTAAGCGTGTCAGGGATGGGAATAAGTTATCAAGAGAAATGATGAATAATTTAACAAAACCATTGTATGTTAAAATTTGTATAGGGCAAATGCGGGTGGGTGCAGGAAAGGAGGACAATGGGTGTGTAGGGAAATTGCCACCAGAGCATGTGCTCCATTGCAATTTAATTAAATATTATTTTTTAAATGGTTAATATTGTATAAAGTTTAAGCTAATGTATGAATATTATATTCATCAACCACCTAAAAGTAATTTCTAATATTTTTGGAGAAAATGTGTTGTGTTAGTCACATTTTATATATTTTTTTAATTTTTTATATATTTTTCCTTTTTTTTTCAGAAACACTTGGTGGCAAAGTTGGTTTGGCCATTACCCAGTCACTCAACCTGACAGGCATGTTCCAGTGGGGTATTCGCCAATCAGCAGAGCTTATCAATCAGATGACAAGTACTGAACGTGTGCTTGAACTCGCTGGTATAAAGCCAGAGCCTCCTCTTGAATCATCTTCTGGTAGGTTTCTATTCTGCTTAGTATTTTATATTCTTTCCTCTGGAGAACTTATCATATTTTCCTATATTTCACTTTCCAGCCCCCACTACCTAGTACAGATCACTGGTGTTTGTGTTTGGAAAGTTTCCTTTCATGCTGTAAGGAAACATAGTTCCTTACATTTTTTTTATTATTATTATTTCAGTTTCATTGTTTTATGTTTGTATATTTAAAGGTAAGATTATGTTTTTTGTGTGTGTATTTAATTTATTTCATTTTGTAAAAGGAAAAGATACGTTAATAGTTACTATGCAAGAGCAAAGATGTGTGTGTTACAAGAAGATCTTTGACGTGAGGAACAGATGAGAAGCAGAGATTGTGTATAGTACGGCGAAGTTTGGATAAAACTGAGAATTGTACAGGTATTTGTTAATGTGAAGCAGCAATAAAATAAATGAAGGATGAATATAAAATAATAATAATTTTACAATGCACAACGTTGGCCAAATGCCAATAGCTATGGGGATGTGGGATATATGATGGGGTCAATGCAGGGTATTTTGACCAAAGACATGTGTCTCCGTATATGTCACTCTACTGCCACAACTACATAGCATAGACCAGCGGTGTTCATGTGTGGTAGTGGTATCATGTCTCCTGTCATGTACTATGGTGCTTAGATGTCAGTAGCTATGGGGGTGTGGGAGATATGGGGGTTGCAAGTGGTCGACCTGCGACAATTTCATATTTCTGCCAAAGACGCAAGTGTCTTGGTGTATCACGTTTCAGCGAAAACTATCTAGCTCAGATCATTGGTGTTTGTGTGTGGTAGTAGCACAGAGTCACCCATCAATCACAATGTTGGCAAAATTTTGGTAACTGTGGGAGTGTGGGAGGTATGGTGGTTGAAATTGGTTGATCAAGGATATTTTCTTATTTCAACCAAAGATATGTGTGTCCGTATATTTTACTGCCTGAACTACATAGCGCAGATGACTGGCATTTGTGTGCGGTAATAGCATCGAGTCTCCCATCGTGGACTATGATGGTTAGATGTCAGTAGCTGTCAAAAATTCTTCACAAACACAAACGAATTCATGGGAACCAGCTAGTTTTATAAATAAGCTGTGATATGGGTATCATCAGTTACCAATAATATTAGCAGGATGGAAGAGCTATACCAAGAACAGAAAATATATGAAAATATTCCATCATGAGCTGTTTGTTAACAACATAACTTTAAAGGAACTGAATGGGCATCAGAGTAAAGATGACAACTCTATGCTTAATGTGAGAGTAAGAAAAGGATGTGACATTCAATGCAGGATAGAAACTTTAAAGGCATTATGAAAATATTTGTACAGTCTTTAAAAAATGAATGAAAAGTTGATATCGAAATGGATAATCTATATAAATAAAAATGAAATGCTGTTAATTGGTAACCGCATCAGTTGAGAACAACTGGACGAATTTGCCTCCCCTCCCCCTTCTCCTCTTTTTTTTTAATGTTCGTAATACTTTTAATAGGGTTTTAAGATTTTTTTTTTGAAATTTCAAAAAAAACTGAAAGTACTATTACTCGATTGTGCTAAACTTTTTTTTATATGTTTCTAATATTCAGAAAAAGGTTTTTAGAGATAAATAAATTTAAAAGTTGACTGGAAAATTAGAAAAAACTGGAACTACTTTTTTATGTGGACTGATTTAGCTATTTTTAAATGTTTGTAATAGGCTGAATAAGACCTGCAGAGAAAGAAAAATTGCAAAATTTTGAAAAAACTGAAAGTACTTTTTTGTATGGACTGATTTGGCTAATCTTATTAAGTGTTCATAAGAGTTATAATAAGGTTTTCAGACAAAGAAAAACAAAAAAAGCTGCTGGGAAAATTAGTGAAAACACTGCAAGTGCTTTTTTCTGTGGAAGAATTTTGTTATTTTTTTTAAAAATAACAATGTTCATAATTGTCTGAATAATTGGAAAACTGGCCCAGAAAGTTGGAAATTCGGGAAAAAATATTTTAGAGACAAAAATGGAAAAGTTACCCGTTATATTGGAAAAATCAGGAAAGCTGAAAGTGCTTATTTGTATTGACCGATTCATCTAATTCTTTAAAATATCCATAATCATCCAAATTAAATTTTTAGGTAAAGAAAAATCTGAGAAGTTGATGGGAAAATTCAAAAAAGCTGAAAGTGTTTTTTTTTCCTATTTGATTTTTGTACAATCTGAACACCATAACTCATGATTCAAACCATTTATGAGTGTAATTTTTTGTTTAGTTTTGTTCCCTATTTTCCATTGTTGTGAATAACTCAATTAAATGTTTTCTACTGAAAAAAATAGAGGAAGATCACGAGAAAAATCTGAAAAAACGCATTCCAGCCTAAATTTGAATGCAATTATCTTTGTTTTTATTTTTATGTTGGTTCATGATCTGTCCAACAAATGTAATTATTTTATTTCTATCCCATTGATATTAATTGAAGACATCTGCTTGGTGATATCAAACAAGGCATTACCACAATTAGTCATGAGAGCATCCAATCATTCGATGCGTGACACATTTAATCGAGTTGAAACGTGAAAAAAAATTGTTATGATGCATTGAAAGAATCTGCTTAAACAAAAAAAAATCCACTGTTGAATCAGCAACAAAAATATGCCAATGGAAGTTGTGAACAATGGAACTAGAGGGATTTTCATCTTGGAGACTCCCGGTGGAATTTGAAAAACATTTTTGATTTCATTGATTTTTGCAGTGATTCGCTCACAGAATGAAATTGCACTTGCATCATCTGGAATTGCAGCTATGTTGTTGGAAGGTTGTCAAATTCAGCATTCAAGATGCCTTTGAATATGCAAATCAATGAAACTCCAACATGCAACATTTCAATGAACTATGCAATTGCATTCTATAGCATTGAAAATTGATTATTTGGTATGAAAGTGCCATTGCACTTTACAAAACCTGTTGGGGCCTTAGACCAGATGATGCAAGGTCTGCGAAACACTCAAATCTGGTTTGGTGGTGCAATGATGGAAATGTAAATAAAACACCTTGAGATTGATTGAGATTTTAAATTTAATGTAAGAAAATAAATCATTTGTTTAACATGAAATTATAACTTTAATTTAACTGTCACTTAAATTTTGGAACAAAACTGCATGGCTCCAAGTCAATCACATTCCAGGCACATCACACGTTTCCAGCATTTTAGTGGTGTACTGCTGATAGAATTCATCTCTTATAAAATTTCCCATTTGTGTAATTTTGAAGGTACTCATTCTCAAACCGAATAATGATGGATACAGTGTTAATAAATACTCTAATCGTTAAGAAATATATTTGTTTTTTCCTGTCATTTTTACTTAGCTTACACATTTTCAACACACAGTTTCACAAAACAAACACAAATTAATTTTTGAAATTTGGACAGGACAATGTCTGTCGCGTCAGCTAGGTATTAATAATTTTGGAATGAAACCACGTATGTCCATAGTATCCAGTATGTACAGGAAGACCACCCACAATATCGTAACTCCTGAGGAACTGCTTAACAGGGAGGATTCTGACTGTGTAAACACTAAAACAAGTACTGAGGTTCTTGACGTTTTATACAGTAGCTTATGCAGCAAAAGGTTGGTTAGTATTTTGGGTATAATCACTTATGATTCATTCTCACAGATATTGTCAGACCTATATAAGAAGGAAATAAAACAGTATTTTACATGTGACTATCCTATGATTATTTTTCCCCATCAGTAATCATTCTATTTACTAGTTTGATACATTTTTCTGCTTTTCCTATCTTCAGCCAACTTCCATATCTCAACATATCCTTTTCAACTTATTCCTCAACTAGCTGGTACCCACGACTTCGTTAGTGTTTGTAAAGAATTTGGATTGACAGGTATCGACATCCAACCACCATAGTCCATGATGGGAGACTCAATGCTATTACCACACACAAACGCCAGTCATCTGCTCTATGTAGTTCAAGCAGCAAAGTAAAATTTACGGACAGACATGTCTTTGGTCGAAATACGAAAATATCCTTGATCGGCCACTTTCAACCACCATATCTCCCACACTCCCACAGTTACTGAAATTTGGCTAACATCGTGATCTAAAGGTGACTCTGTGTTACTACCACACACAAGCACCAGTAATCTGCGACGGATAGTTTTCGCTGGAAAGTGATACGTCTTTGGCAGAAATATGAAAGTGCCCCAGATCGACCACTATCAACCACCATTTCTCCCACACCCCCATTGCTACTGACATCTAACCACCATTGTGCACAATAGGAAATATGATATTACTGCCATACACAAACACCAATGGTCTATGCTATGTAGTTGTGGCAGAAAAGTGTCATATGTGGACACACATGTCTTTGGTCAAAATATGAAAGTGTCCTTGATTGGCCAGTTTCAACCATCATATCTCCCACACTCCCACAGTTACTGAAGGTGACTCTGTGTTACTACCACACACAAATGCCAGTGATCTGCGATAGATAGTTTTCGCTGAAAAGTGATACACCAAGACACTTGCATTTTTGGCAGGAATATGAAATTGCCGTAGGTCGACCACTTGCAACCCCCATATCTCCTACACTCCCATAGCTACCGACATTTAACCACCAGAGTTCACGATGGGAGTTGCACTGCTACTACCACACACAAACATCAATGGTCTATTATATGTATTTGTGGCCGGAAAGAGAAGTATAAAGTGACACACATTTTTAGTTGAAATATGAAAACGCCCTGCATTGACCAACTTTAACCATCATATCTTTCACATCCCCACAGCAATTGGCATTTAGCCAATGTTGTGCATGATAGGAAACTCCATGCCACTTCCTCACACAAACACCAGTGATCTGTGCTATGTATTGGTGACTGAAAAGTGAAATATTGGGAGAAACATTCCTATTTTTATATAGGCCTATATATATAAGATTATCTGCTTCATATATGGTAATGTAGCTCTTCATTGGCACATACTCCAAATGACTTACTGCTTGGTTTTTGCAAAGCAGCCAAGGTAACATCTTAGAAGATAAAATATTTTTGGACCATTAATGTGTTGAAATGGAGCATCTGTTGATTCATGTTTAACAGGATTTTTGGAAGAACTGAAGGAAAATAGTCCTGTCACAGGATATTGTTGAAAATAAAACTGGGGACAAGCTGTATATGAAAAACTACAATGTAATTCAGTGTTCTAGGCTGTGTAAATTTTTAATGGCTGGAATGTAGAATGGGAAGGTTTTCTTGTTATTAGATATATTTTGCTTCCTGTCAACCCAAATGAAATTTTTTTGTGTTATATATTACTACCTGATATCCGCAACATCATTCCCATGGACTGTTGAATTACACAACTCCCTGATAAGCCAACATTGCTAAGAGCTTCATGATATGGCCCCTGTGGCTCACTGAACGCAAATTCTTTTTGCATGTAGGATCTCTAAAACATACTTTAACTTAATTCCTATGAATAATAGAATGCCACTTGTAAGTGTAATCACAATAAACATTTTGACTGCAAGAAATTATTTACCTTTAAACAATAGTAATTTATAAACATTTAATTTAATTGTGATAGGGTCCCCCTTCCCCCAATTCTTCCCCTTTCCTGTACTTGCCTCCCTTTTCAACTTTAATTTTTTTCAGCGTGTTTGGTAATTTATTCATCATTTGCTTGGTAACTTATTCCTATCCATGACACCCTTACTTAAAAAAGAAAATCATTCCAAAGCCTTGTACCTGAAATCGAATGCCAGCTTGTGGTCAAGGTCATCCAAGCACTGCTCGTAACTCTTATACCAATATTGTTTCACACCTCACCACCAATATGTCCCTTGTTTACTCCCATGACTCTCTTTACCATCCTCCTGTCTACTAATTAATCCCATCTCAGCTCCTTTGCCATATGAGTTACTGTTTATGTTCTGTGGTGATTTCCAGAGACAAGTCTGGTAGCCCTTATGGGTTTACTGTTTCTTGTATTGTACTAAATTACACTAGTACATATCGTCACCTTGAACCCATTTGTTAATATCGCTTCTTAATGTAAGAATTGCTTCATTTTCTACAATAATTTTTGGTAAATTCATTTAGTATTTAATCAACAAACAAATTGAAATATGATGCTATTAACTAATAATTCCCTTTTCTTTTTATGCACTTGCAATTTTTATATACACATATTAATAATCTTACTTTAAGATTAATAACAAATCATTAATCATTTTAGTAGTTTAATGAACATATGAAACAATAACAGCTGGAATCTTTCCTTTTTCACATTCCTTTACATATTAATCTTGATTTATTGTGTCGGCTACAACAAGGTGATCCATTCGTCTCCAAGGTCAGAAATCAACACACACACACACTCCTTTGACAACGCCAAACTATAATCCAGAGATCATCATTCTCGGTGCCCAGAGAAGTATTATTTCTTTCCTACTCAGAAAACAAAATTAGTATTCAAATAAATAGTTACCCTACATATGCCCGCCCATTTTGTAGTTTTGAACTTATTCTGTGAAATAGAATAGGGTCAACAACTACAAAATGTCTAAAACTAAACTTTTTTTTTTTTTTTAAATTAAGATATAATCTTTACAATCATTAAATTCATTATACACAAAAAAAAACCATTGAACAATAAAACATTACAATTAGTTTTTCTGTCTGTTAAGTGTTGTTAGGGACTTAACAGCATACCGGGGTTTGTATCGGTTACTTCACCTAAACTTTTGCACCTTCACATTAACTGATAAAGTTTAAAATTGTTCCAAAACCATGGTGAAACTTCAGATATTGCTAACTGCACAATCAAAATGGTCACCACATACCTAAATAAACCCTTGGTAAGGAGGGTGCTCATGTAAGAAATGAAAAATTTCAAATTTCAAAACACTAAATGAATATATTCTTGAAAATAAAAGTTCCACACATTACACTTATTGCAGTTAGCCAAGGCATCAGTCTATTCATCACCCATAGATTGCAAGAAATGAAGCAAATCAGGGCCGCTGAACCCCAAACAGAAAATTTATACTCTCCTACAACCAGTCCACATGTGTTGTTGTGAAATTCAAAAATGCCAACATGGCTTCCTTAAGAAGCACCATTTCTCACTTCCTGTTTCTGAGCCTACCCATAATGCCCCACGTCACTACACACTTGATTCTAATGACACATCCTAACGCTACCGAGTTCTTCGATCTTGTGTGAAGACAGCCGGCTCGCATTTCCTTTTGTGAGGATGGCTTCTTACTACCGAAATCAAAAAGTGTTACTACCAACATAAACAAAAATATAACTAAATTGTGGGTAATAATTGACTTACCCTCGTAGCATTATGTCATGTGCAAACTTCTGACAGTATATCATCAATGCAGTCATTAATTAGGATAATAAATATTAGTGGTTCCAATATGCTATCCTGTGGCACTCCCATTTTTATTGCCACTTCTTTTGATATTACACTTAACACCATGACTTTTTGCTTTCTACCTTTTAAGAATTCTTCTAATTTCTGAGCTTTTGATGTCACATCAAAACAAAAACAAAAAAGCCTTATTTTACTTATAGTACCATGAGCTTTACATCATTCAAAACCCCATTTAATTTTTGTGTTGGTCAAATTCAGCGAAAAATGAATACTAATTTACTGACACTTTTATCTTATTTTCTAAGCATTGCAACATCACATGAAAGTGAAACCTATCCCATTTTACTTAGGCTTTAAACAATCTGACACTTTAGATGAAATAAGGACGTTAATTTGTGGCCACTTTTATCTTAATTAAAATGAAACATACACTGCTTTACCCCCATGATCATGAGCTGTGCATAACTCGCAACCCTATCAAAAACTGGCCTATAGTTTTTGCATGAATCATGTTTAGTGAAAAATGTTTCCTAATTTATGGTCAATTTTACCTTAAATTTCTCAGCTTACTGACTTAACTTCAAAGTAAAAACATATCCTATTTTACCCATCACCGGGGGCTTATGTGATTTAAAATGTGTCTGGTAGCTTTTACGTGAATACTGTTCATCCAAACTGACAGAAATTTTAAAAACCGTTAATTCTTAATATATAGCTTATGAACAGTAACCCAAACTATTTTTACTAAAAAAAAAAAAGGTTTTCTTGATTAAATATTAGATTTCTCAGCTTTTAGAAGTCACATAATAAAACATACCAAATTTTACTCATGAGTACACTGTTTGTACCTTAATGGTAACATCATCAAATTCTGACTAGTAGTTTTTACTTGTATCGTGTTCATCCATGTATTGTCTTAAGTTTGTCAGTGTGATTACATCTGATCAAAATGGCACATAACCTATTTCACCCATGAGACCAAGGGCTGTCATTAATTTATAACAATATTAACCAGTAGTTTTTTTGTGAATCGCATTCGATGTAGAATTGTCTTAAATTTATCAGCTTTTAAAAGTGACATTGAACTGAAACTTGCGGGACCACGGGTTGTATGTTGAAATTCTGTTGAGATCAGATTTTTTTCTTAACTTTCAGAGATGAATTTTACAAACAATTGGTTCCATTTGTTGTTGCTCACTAATGTTTCCCCAAACTCAGTTTTTTTTTTTTTTTAATTTTGTGGTGATAGAGGGAAGGGATGACTGGGCATGGTGTTTGAGTAGTAATGTTCTGGCTTCACATTCAGGAAGATGCGTGTTTAGATCCTCATAATTAAAGCTAGTAAAATTTAATTTTGAATTTCCTGACATAGTAGTTTCAATGTAGGACATTGTACACATATGGGAAAGCCACATGCTTCTTATAAACAGTCATAACCAGCAAACAAGTGTGGATTACAGTCAAACATTGATGATTATCAAAAGTCTTCATACTTAGCATTTGGTGACTGATATAATTTGTTACTTAAAGTACTTGATATCAACTGTGTTATCATTATTGATAAATTTAATGCTTTTGAGAAGAATGGAGGATGTTCTGCTAACTTGTCAAGGAAGATTGATTCCTTTCTATTTCATCTATAATGACCTCATTGTCAATGAGGTATAAAGCCATAAGCGTAATGACAGGTTTCAAGCATTGAGCTCAAGAGTACTCAGGACAAGCTTTAAGGAAACACATCTTTTTGGGAGTTAGTGAGAAAATGCAGAAGAGGATCTTCATTATATTTAAAATACAATAAAGATAAGTCAGATGCTCTCTGATGCCCTCAGAACTAAGGGACTTATTTACTGCAATCTGCTGTTGCGTTCTTTGAAATCTTCAACTGGAGTAACCAATTGCTGGCTCACCATTGACTACAAAGAATAACCAATAATTGCAAGGAAACAATATCTTCACATGCTAGGTAAAAGATGCCTTTGAGAAAGAACAAACTGCCATGAATGAAATTTTTATGCATGTTCTGCCAAATGTGATGAAGCTGTGCCCTTGAATAGGCAATATCGCCTTCAGCACAGTGGTACATTTTCACACATGATCCATTGTATTCAAAGTTGCGTATATGTTAGCACAGAAATGTTCTTGTGTAAAGATTTCTATCCCACTGTAAGGTGTAAAAACACTTGGTTGGCTCAACTAAGTGCTGTAATTTAATGTTTGGTGCTCCCACAGTTTAAGATCAAAGATTTTGGAGAAGTTGGAATATTCCCGAGGGCTTAGGAAAAAGGATCTGTGACATGGAGAATCTGTGGTAGGGGATAAAACAAAGTCTAAGTTGAATAAAATCCTCATTTATTCATATTCAATGCTGGGAAAATCCCCAGTGTAACAAAATCTAACTTCTTAAAATTTAATTTTACCTTTGATTCCTGCCATACGAAGTAAAATTGAACTCCTCTAAACTTTTAGGTTATTATTTCTCACAAATAGGTGATATATATGAATATTTTCACTGGCCTGTAATTGTTTCATGTTAACTGGTAGTTGAATGCCCTATTGTGAGTGCTTTCATGAAGTTTGTAATTTTGTTCCAATATTTCTTGTATCCAAAAGATATGTGGTTAATGTCACATCAACATAAGTCAAATATAAGATATCTCTAAAACTATTTACATTAATTCCTTATTTATAATAGAAAGTTAATAATGAAGTATAAGACTTTTTAGCAGGGTATGTATTTTATTCGCTTTTAAATTTAGAGCCTCTTAACAGTTTTATTTCCTTTGGAAGATTCTTGGGAAGATCCTTTTTTAATGGTACTTTTTCTGCAAATTGTTCATTTACTCTGACTCAGAAATAGTTTTCTTGGTCTCTTGTACTTTGGTTGTGAATTCTGCAGTTGTTTATAGTTTTATATGGGCTGTTTACCACCTCGACTATAACTTTCAAAATGCGCAATGAATTGAATGTTAAAATTTTCTTTTGCTGAAATTGCTCAGCTGGTAAGAAATTCTATGATCAAGTCCTTGACACCACATGGAATTATAATTGTTATACAACATGTTTACGGTCTATACTTAAAATATATAACGATCTCTCATTGTTTATTAACAAACACAAAATAAAATGAATCTAAAGTAACCTAAAAAAAAAAAAAAACATCAAGTGTGAAGTAAGTGATTGTACTCAGAAATGTAAAAATCCTTCAGCTTAAAGGTCATATAGTACAGATTCCCAAAGACTTATAATGACAGACTAATACTGCATTCAGAAACTATTTTTCTATGTAAAAGTTCAAACAGTTAAGTGACAAGACAGTTAAAAAAAAAAAAACTTTAGATAATAAAGTGCCGCCATGCAAAAAAAGTACAATATTTTTTAATTTAATTTAATTTAATTCCAATGGAGCACAAGCTCTGGTGACAATTTCCCTAACACCCATCTTCCACTTTACCTGCACCCACCTACCTTTGCCCTCTACAAATTTTAACTTTACATTCTTCCAACGTTCTTGGTAAACTATTCATCATTTCCCTTGGTAACTTATTCCAATCCCTGACACCCTTACCTGAAAAAAGAGAATCTTCCGACTCCCTTGTGCCTGAAATCCAGTACCAGCTTGTGTTCATGGTCATCTTTTCCCTCCCATGCACAACTTTTCATACCTACACCAATATCTTTCCATGCATCATCACCAGTATATCCCTTGTACACTCCCATGACCCTCTTCACCCTCCTCCTGTCTTGCAATGAATCCCATTCCAGCTCTTTTATCATATCTGTTACTGATTGCATTCTGCGATAATTTCCAGAAACAAACCTTGCAGCATCTTTTTGAACCCTCTCCAACTCCTGTTCCCCTTCCCCATTTCTGATGGTGAAAGTTACAGAAATGGGGTCTAGAGGGCCTTGTAGGGAGTATAAACTCTGTTAAAAAAAATGAGGAACAGAATACTGCTGCTGGAAACAGTCAAAAGTTAGCACACTACCAAACTACTTAATTGTGAGAAACCGAGTATGGTGGTGTAACGGTTAGTGTTCTGGCCTCGCATTCGGGAGGACGGCGGTTCGAATCCCTGTCCGGGCATCCAGATTTGGGTTTTCCATGGTTTCCCAAATCACTCCAGGCAAATGCTGGGATGCTTCCTTCAAAAGGCCATGGTCGAATTCCTTCCCATTCCTTGCCCCCCATCCTTTGTCGTCTCTAATGACCTCACTGTTAAGAGACATTAAGAAGTTAAAAAAAAAAAAAATTATGGTGAGAAGCTCGGGGATTTTTCTGTAAAATGTGAACTCCATAAGTCCATAAATAGCAGTAAAGGCATAATCACCTGTCATGATGTCATGGATTTAGGGACAGAGGAACTGCCTAACCAGTGGAAATCAGAGAAAGGGGTCAAGGTAATCAGATCACACAAAGGGTGAAAAACAGTATTGAAAAGACTGCCAGCTTTGTCCTGACATTTGTTACTCCAGTTGTCAGGTATATTATAAATTTTATAACTACGTGAAAAAATTTGCTCTTAGAATAACGAGTTAGATTGAATGAAATTGCATGTCATTTCTATAGTCAGTTTCTATGTTAATTCAAGATAGAAAACAGATTTTTACAGTTTTGAGATAGTATTTTCAATTGCATCATTATCAAGCATTCACCTGGAGTAATATTTCGAAAATTCATAATAAATCATAGAAATTATTTAAAGACTTCAAGTTCACGCAGTTATCATTTTTTAATATCTAAATTTGATTAAAGCTACTTTCAAATCAATAGCTTTCATAAATATTAATTAGTTAGATTCTGTTTTTAGATTGTGAATTTTATTTCACCTTTCGGTAATAGTAAACATGTTTTGCTTTATAGTCAACAAAAGAATAGCTCTTTAGGAGAAAAATAAAATTTATTTCAGTTTAGTAGCTGTAAAATTGTGAAAGTTATTAACAGAACATAGTAATCACATTAAAATAATTTTTTACGGCGAAACTATTAAAGTTACAGACTTTTTTTTTGTATAAGGATTCAAGTTAATGTTTTTTATGTCTAGCGATTCTCAAAATTTCAGAGTGATTGGATTATTTTAGTTGTCAAGGCCAAAATATTTTATACTAGCTTTCAAGCATGAGAGATGAATCTGATCAGCTTTCCAGCACATTCTCATATGAGATGTAAGTATTGCACCTTTAGCATAAATATCCGCCAAGAATTTTCCTTGCACTCACTCTGTCTCAGTTGCAGTCGCGCTTTGTACCAGATACAGCAAGTGCGGAACTATGTAGCTGAGTCGGCCAGCAAGTTTTATTTCAAGCACTACGGTGCCGAATCACTTGACCAAGCTCAAAGAGATAAATGGATAAAAACTTTTAAAAATCTTAACTTTTCTCAATCCAGTAGACAAGCCTGGTCTCTTATTCGTAAATTAGATCCTACATCAATACTGTCAAGGACACACTCATCCATTAATGTGGAATCAATAGCAAATCACATTGTATATACTTCTAGAACACAAAAAAGGACAAGCAGTTCATTAGAGGGGTCAAATCTGAGGTTAAACGTCTAAAGAGCAAAACTCAACATCGCGCTATAAACTCCCATCCATTCACATTAAAAGAGGTTCAGGATGGTTTAATGACCTTTAGAAATGATAAAGCTGCATGATTAGATGGGATTTGTCCAGAACTATTGAAAAAACTGTGGACCAGCTTCATCTTGTTGGCTTGCCTCATTCTTCAGTTCCATACTACAATCTGGAAGGCTTCCTCAGATCTTTAAGTGAACAAAAATCATTGCTTTACTCAAACCAGGAAAAGATCCAACTTCCCACAAAGTTACCATCCGGTAGCCTTACTCAGTGTCACTTACAAATTACTGGAAAAGCTTATATTGAACAGAATAGCCCCGACAATTGAAGCTCTGATCCCTGTTGAACAAGCTGTATTCCGTCCCAGTTGGGACTGTAGTGATCATGTCCTGTCTCTTGCCACCTACTTGGAAGCAGGTTGTCAGAAGAAAATGAAGAATGTATCTGTAATCATAGATCTTTCGGCAGCATATGATACAGTTTGGAGAGAGTGTCTCCTTCTCAAAGTAATCGAAGCAGTTCCTCGCTTAAAGATAATTTCTTTACTGGAAAACATGTTAAGTAATCGTCTGTTCCAGGTGCACACTGAGTTCAGTGGGAGCAGATTTCACAAGCAATAATGGTCTACCAAAGGCTCAGTTCTCTCCCCTATACTTTTCAATTTATATACTAGTGACTTGCCAGCCAAGGACTCTCGCAAATTTTTATATGCTGATGACATCAATCTTACAGTGCAAAGAATTAACATCTTGGAGACTGAAGAAATCCTGACTCATGACCTTAAGGAAATGGATACCTACTTTCGAATATGGTGCCTTCAACCTAATCCATAGAAAACAGAAATATCTACATTTCATCTTAGCAACAAACAAACAAACTACCACCCAAATATATTGTATAGAGACCAGATGCTGAAGTATAACAGTATCCCAAAATACCTGGGAGTGACATAAGACAGGTCCCTAACCTACAAAAGGCACCTTCAGAATACAGCTGCCAAGCTTAAAAGTCGGTACCTCTTACTGCAACAGCTGGCAGGAACTTCATGGGGAGCTGATGCAAATACATCAAGAACAACAGCCCTACCATTGGTTTACTCCACAGCTGAATACTGCTCCAGCATGTGACTTAATAGCTCTTACACCCAGTTTGGGGACGTTCAGCGTCGCCATACAATGTTCATTATAACTGGCGTGCTTCTATCTACACCTATTGAGTGGCTGCCGGTGCTCAGCAACATACCACCACCTCATATCAGAAGGCAAAAAGTTCTAATAAAACTATAGTCAAGAATTTTGAACAATGAGCTCTTCCCATCCATGGAGATGTTAGGGAATACAAAACATGGCTGACGTCACATCACCATTCCTGGCTTTCAGTCTAGCACCTAACTCCTTCAGCCCTACATATGGCTGGACAGCAGAATGGGCATCAACAACACCACAGGGCATAGTGAAAATTACTAATCCCTGCTCAAAATTACCAGGATTCAACTTACAATTTGGTGTAAACTAAATCAGATTAGATGTGGTATGGGAAGAACTGCTTCAACTCTCCACACCTGGGATTGGGCAGATTCTCCATACTGTAACTGCGATTAGGTTTTACAAACTGTGTCACACATTGTGCAGGACTGTCCGCTGCATGCCTTTCCTGGTAGTTTGAAAGACCTAAATTTGGCTACACCGGAGGCAGTGGCCTGGTTGGAGCGCCTCGACATCACGTTTTAGTGGTTGTGACTGGAGATCCCATTTCAGTGGCCAGCTACAGGCATTGTACGTTAACTATATGTATATATGTGTGTATATATATGTGTTTAGATTGTTCATTACAGTATAATTGTAATTGAATTGTGTAAATGTCTTATAGCATCATATGCAAAATAAAGTAAATAAAAGTAGACTCGTGACTTTTATTTTCAACTACCTTTCTTAGTTTGGGATTTGGCAACCTAAGTGGTGACCAAATTCCGTTTGCATAGCTAAAGCTGAAAATACCCACGTTTATCCACGGTCATAGCTGAGACTGAAGATTTATACACTAACCCCACCCCAGTGCAAGGTCTGTTCTCGCACAGTGTTGCCAAAGAATATCAAGGCTGGCTATCTATACCTGAATGTATGCCCATGTGTCCAGGACTCAACACGGTGTTTTCAGTGCCAGAGGTTTGGGCATATGATAGTGTCGTGTAAGGGCAACCCCACCTGTTGTAAATGCGACAAGGTAGCACATGAGTTTGGTGTTAGTTGTACGCTCCCACAGGTGTGTGTCAACTGGTCTAGGATGGTCTAATAGGGAGTGTCAAAATATCAAGTATGTGGGAAGTAAAACCACTGTGACCTCGATGGCACTAGCAGCAGTAAAAATAGACCCACCATCAGTAACAGTCAAAGTAATAGCACCTTCATTCCCACCATGTGCTGTGACAATAGAAGCATTACCATCTTCTACCACTATTCATGTAGGTAACCAGAAGATCCGGAGCCCAAAGTTTAGACAGACAAACTTGACTCAGTTTGTGGAAACCCCCTTTTTGCCCCTCCCATACTACCTATAAGTACAGAGAAGAAGCAAAACAGGCCGAGGAAAAAAAAAACAGGCTGGTATTTGAGGAGTTTACAGAGTCAAAGATGTCTCTCTGTCTTCCAAGCCAGAAAAAAACTGAAATGCTGGTGGATGAGCCTAGTCTTGATCTTCAGCAGACAATGAACGAAGACCCACCCAAACTGGGGTAGGTGTAAATAAACAGGTAGAATTGCTCCCATACTTCAATGGAACATTAACAGATTTATGGCTCGTAAAGAGGAGTTACAGCTCTTAGGATGGTCGAATCCTTTGTGTCTCTGTCTCCAAGAGACACATTTTAGACCATCACACCACCCTGTGCTAAGAGAATATGATGTATATAGAAAGGATGATACTGAGGGTGATAGAGCAAAAGGAGTGGCTGTGTTTGTACAAAACCCTGTCCCATGCTCTCACCTCTTCCCTACAAGTCATAGTTGTTAGAATTCATGGAGGGGTACAACTCTCTATTCTCCTTATATCTACCTTTGGGGTCACCAGTTGATTGTGGTCAACTGACGAATATCATACAGCAAATTTCTTAGCCTTTTCTCCTATTGCCAAACTTTAATGTGCACAATAGCCTTTGGGGTTCGACAGCCAATTGCCCAAGAGTTTAAGAGATTTGTAGACTTCTGGAGTAGGAGGATGTGTGCATCCTCAATACCGGCCAAATTACGCACTTTACCATTTTTTCTGGTATGTCCTCTGCAATTGATATTTCTTTGTGCCCTCCTTCAATTATGGACTCTGTGCACTGGGAGGTTGGTCATGATTTTCATGGAAGTGGCAATTTCCCAATATGGTTGCATTTAGAGTTCTAACATCGGAGAAAAACTACCCAGCAAAAATGGAATATCAGCAGTGCTGAATGGCAGCTCCACCACTGTTCAGTCATTCTTGAACAGCTTCAGAACATTAAAGAGAAGGTGAAACACTTCACTGAAGTGATTCACCTGGCAGCTGATATTTTCATGCCTAGCAGCTCAGGAACGCTGCAAAGATCACCCATCCCTTGGTGGAACGACAAATGTAATAAGGAGGGGAAAAGAATGTAATGGCAGAACTTTGTGAGAACCATTAACTGTTCCACAGTGTCATCAAAAGAATGGGAGTCAATCAGCAATATATTTGTTAGGTACTCTAGATCACCAGTATCTGGATTACTGGACCAGGGGCGTATAGTCACCAACGAGCAAAGCATATAGCAGCTGATGGCTGAGTACTTTGTTGCCATCACTTCATCTGGTGACTGGTATCTTGGTTTTAGCTACAAAGAACTGCTGCTAAATGGCAGCTTCAAGCTTCAACTCATCAGATTTACAGGCATAGAATAGCCCATTTTTTTTTCTTCTTTTTTTTTTGGGATCTGGAGTCAGTTTTAAACCACCAAAGGCACTGAGCTAGGGCCTGACCTGATCCAGTACCAGATGGTGAGGCATCTTAGTAAAGATGCTAAAGAGTAACTTCTAGAGATTTTTAGGATTAATGGTACAGAGAACACTGACCTCACTTGCAGAAAGAAGCAATGCTATTCCCTACATTAAAACCCAGAAAGGAGGAAACATCAACTGCTAGTTATTATAGAATCGCCTTAATGAGTTGCCTTGTCTGGTGTCTCGAATACTGAAATCTGCTGAGTCACTTTCAGTGTGGATTTAGGATGTTCTGTTCCACGTTGGACACCCTGATGCTGCCGGAAGTGGTGATACAGGACACCTTTATTCACAGCCAACTCATTGTTGATGTGTTTTTCGATACATAAAAAACCTATAATATTACCCAACAAAACAGTATTTTTAAAAAAACTTCAAATAAGGATTTAGGGGATATCTATCCTATTTCATATAATAATTTTTATCTCAACATTGCTCCCGGTACCTACTCAGTAGTGAAGGTATCCAGGAAAATTGTTGCCCCAAGGGTCAGTTTTAGGTGTGACACTTTTTGTAATTGTGATTAACAGTATTTCAGCCGTAATGAGGAGTCCCATGTGTTACTCCTTATATGTGGATGATTTTTCAATCGTTTGTACATTTTACAGCCTTAAAAGTGCTAAGTGGCAGCTGCAGCTTGTGCCAACAGGTTGGATGAATGGTCTGTGCATGCCGGCATTCATTTCTCAGAGTAAATCTAGCATGTACTTTATACCTGTTGCAGTAGGTTTTTTTTAGCAGAACCTCGTCTTATCTCAAGTAACACTATTGTAAATTTAACTGAAACTATTTGGTTTCTGGGTCTCATTTTATATAGTTGGCTCAGTTGGCTGTCACATCTTAGATACCAAGTGTGGTGGTGTAACGGTTAGCATTCTGGCCTCGCATTCGGGAGGACAGCAGTTCAAATACCCGTCCGGGCATCCAGATATAGGTTTTCCATGGTTTCCCAAATCACTCCAGGCAAATGCTGGGTTGCTTCCTTCAAAAGGCCATGACCGAATTCCTTCCAGTTCCTTACCCCCCATCCTTTCCATTCTCTAAATACCTCGCTGTTAAGAGACGTTAAGCAGTATAAAAAAAAAATAGCTATCTTAGATATGTTAAAGCCACAGCCTTAAAAGCCCTAAACATTTTAAAATGTCTGTGAGGCAGGTCATGGGGTATTTACCACTCCTACCTGCTACAATTATATGGAGCCTTTGTATGATTGTGTTGCATAGTGCACAATTTGGCACAGGGTAATTATCTCTAAATTTTGAATAGTGTCTACCATGCAGGAATTTGGCTCACCATGGGTGCCTACCACACCAGCCTGCCACTTTCCTTCCACTCGCATCTCCTCATGGTGTGAAACTATATACATATTGCCACAATTCCTGTAGACCTGTGTAAAACACAGTGACTAATCCAAATTATGAACAGCTTTTCACCAATCGCCATTGAGTGACCAAACCTTTCAGCTACCATACAAAGGCTGTTTTAAAAGAATATGGTTATGAGCTTACCCCTTTTTATCAACATGGTTGGAATAACTCTCCTCCTTGGCTTGTGACAGCTAGAAGATACCTGGTGAATACAGCAGAGCCAGCTGTCGAATCATCATGTTTGTACAACACCATCCGGCTGGACACCTGAGAGGATTTTATTGCATACAACAAGTTGTTTACCACTGGCAATGTATTTATTAGAGTTTTTTTTAGCAATTTTTTAAACCAGCATCACGATTTTACCCCAGTGTGTGTGGATGGGCCTAAGCAGGCTAACAGAGAAGGTTGCTCCATTGTATTCTCTTGACCTACATATACACACAAGCTGAACAGCATATATGCTGCAGAGTTCTTGCTTTGATAGAGTTGCTGCAGCATGTGAAAGAAAGTCATGGTATGAAGTGCATCATATCCTGCGATTCCCACAGTTGGATCCAGGCATTGGAAAACATGTACCCAGCAGAACGACTAGTCCAGGATACACAGGAGCCCCTGTAAGCCTTTCAATATTTTGGAAAGGAGGTTTTATTCTGTTGGGTACCAGGTCATGAAGGAATTGGGGAATGAGGCAGCTGATGAAGCTGCCAAGTTAGCCTGTGTCAGAGTTGACTTTGCTCCAGTCCCAAAGTCAGACTTTGCCCCAGCGGTGAAAAGAGTTGTCTTTGATGTAGGGCAAAGGAAAGTGGAAGTGGAGCTAATAAGCACTGGCTGCACAAACTGACCATTCGGCTGTGGAGCAGCTCCTTCTAGTGGGTAAGGGGGGGAGGAAGTTCTCCGTATTCGTCTCCACATAGGGCACTGTCCTTTATCACATAGCTTTATCTGCCGGGAGGACCCACCGGAATGTGATGATCCCAGAAACGAGGGCAGTGTTTTTTAATTTTTATGTATTGGCCAGTCTGGAGTCTAAAATTTTAGGTAGATCAACATGTTTTAAGATGGATTGGTGGCCCCTTTTAAGCCACCCATCCATGTACAGTGTTTTATTTCTTGTAGTGTTAAATATTTGTCTTGTTGGCCACTATACAGCCAGCGAGACATTTATGTTTTTAATTTGTTTTTATATCTGGTTGGCCTTTTACAGCCAACCAGAAATTGTAGAGTTTTTGCTCCCTATGGCCTCTTTTTTGTGGTCTATTTTATTTTGATGTCTGTGTGGCCAACCTATTTACATTTGAACAAGCAGAAAGTAATTTAGAAAATTTTTAAGCCATGCTATAAGCTGTTTATTGTCAGGGCGCTAAAGACCTCACTGTTGATGTTCCATAAAGCCACAATAACAATAACCCATGTCTCATTTCTGTGTAACAAATCCCACTGCAAATTGTGCAACATGCACAAAGGCTCCATTAGCTTACCAACCTAGTAACCTGGGGAAAGCTTCACCACCATAGGACTTGCCACATGTATGTCTTCTCATCTAATATATCAACTAACCTGCGACCAATGCCCAGCCTCATACACAGCTCTTATCATGAATCAAGTGGCCATCAGAATGAACAGACACAAACAAATTATATTTACCCTGAACATTCACCACCCAGGGTCTCGTCTTTCACCATCCATGATACAAACGGTTTCAATTCTTTCTCTACCATTTGTCCAAGCTGACTCCGCTCAGTCCATTTTTCCCCTTTAGAAGGAATTTTCCCATGGCCTTCTTGAAGGCATTGGCCTGGAGTGATTTGGGGAATCCATGAAAAACCAAAACTCGATGGCCGGACAGGGATTTATACCCTCAGTGTCCCGAATGTGAGGCCTGAGTGGTTAGCACTCACCCACTATACTCAGTAATCTCAATCTGCAGCAGCATCTCAGAACTCAGAAGGTGGGAACTAGCGTACCAGATAAGCAACCACTGGGTCACAATTTAAGTTAACATTCAGTAAACTTCCTTCCACTCTTCCCATTCATCACACCAACCATCTTCCCCACTAACCAGAGCCAATTAAGTAGTTGTAACATCTTTGTATATATATAGTAACAATGAAATCCAGGCGCTAAATATGGGGAAAGGAATCAAATTAGGATTGGGAAATGAGCCACCACTTGCCTTTAGATGATGGATGTGGTGCACGAACACTCAGAAAAGACAAACACAAATAATAAAGTAATTTTTGGGATAAACCCTTCGTCAATGTGAGAACATTGTGACAGAACAGAAATATTTGCATAAGAAAATTATATTTTTGATCTCAGAGAGTAGATAAAAAACTAATAATATATATACTCTTAGAGAGAAAAAGCAATGAGTTGTAAGTTGCTATGGAGATTAGGACTTGTGAGATGATAGTTATCAGAGTAGACTAGTAGATTGAATGCTCGAGAAAAACATTGCCTAAAAACGAACCTGCATCTTCTGAGAATAACCAATTCCATTGTAAATCCTAGTAGATCCGAATGATATAAAATAAACGATATATTTTGGATCTAAAGAATTGAGTTATTCATAATTATAATTACAATCAAATCAACGACAAGAGACGCTTAAGCGTTACAAGGTGGGTGCAGCTGGAGACTGCCTCACAGAAGGACCGCCGGTCGGGAAAATGGTGGGGGTAAATTCAAACAATGGAAAAGAAGAGGGGCAGCGATTCAGTGCTAATACCAGAGCATAGATAAATATTCAAACTAATCTCTGGTCAGTGGGAAGAGTGAAATATAATTAAAACTAAATATGAAAAAAATAATAATTATACAAAATGTTTTACAAATATATATATATAATAATGTTTATGAAGTAAACATCACCTTAGATCAGTGGTAGTTCAATATAGGTAGTGGGAAAGAGAGGATTATAAAAGGTTAAACATATGCGATAACAATATTTAAAATAATAATAATAATAATGACCGCGTATTATCTCAATTTACAATATCAGCCCACACATTCACACAGAAACATTGTTGAAACACATGTGGTCGCATTGCATATGGATTATCGGTTGCCCACACATGGGAATTGTGCGCATTAAAGACACCCTCACGTGAAAATGTCACTTCATCTGTAAATAGCACATGACCTACGAAGGCCGGCTGCAGTGCACATTGCTGCATCACCCACTGGCAGAAGTTCACACAGAGTGGATAATCTGCAGGATTCAAAGCTTGTACTTTCTGAAAATGGAAGGGGTGTAAGCGATTTTCGTTTAACATTCTGCAAACAGTCTGATGACTCACACCTACATGACGCGCAACAGTTCTTGTGCTTGACTCGGGTCTATCAGCCACAATGTTCAAGATGATTTCTTCCAGATTTGACCTGTGTACAGCTCTTAATCGACCAGTGTCATGTCTGGTGAGGTGGAATGCACATGTTTCACTAACATGACGATGTAACCGTTGAAAAATTCTGTCATCCGGCATTCGTCGATCAGGAAACTGTGTATGATACATTCGTAATGCAGCTCAGCCATTACCATTTGCACGGCCGTACATGTAATACATGTCTGCTTTTTCGGCATATGTAAAGTCACCCATCATCTACGGCAGCACAATTGAGAATGGCGCATTTCCCTACTGTGATCCATCATGTTGAACTGCGGCTAGACATCTACTGCCATCTACCGGCAATGCTACCAACAGATCACTCCATTTCTCTTTCCTTTTATTTCCCCTGTTTGCACCTCACCGCGTGATTGGTTGGTAGCATTGCCGGTAGACGGCAGTAGATGTCTAGCCACAGTTCAACATGATGGATCGCAGTAGGGAAAAGCGCCATTCACAATAGTGCTGCTGTAGACGATGGGTGACTTTACGTATGCTGAAAAAACAGACATGCATTACATGTACGGCCGTGCAAATGGTAACGGCTGAGCTGCGTTACGAATGTATCACGCACAGTTCCTGATCGACGAATGCCAGATCATAGAATTTTTCAATGGTTACATCGTCATGTTAGTGAAACATTGCATTCCACCTCACCGGACATGACGCTGGTCGATTAAGAGCTGTACACTGTCCAAATCTGGAAGAAATCATCTTGAACATTGTGGCTGATAGACCCGAGTCAAGCACAACAACTGTTGTGCATCATGTAGGTGTGAGTCATCAGACTGTTTGCAGAATGTTAAACGAAAATCGCTTACACCCCTTCCATTTTCAGAAAGTACAAGCTTTGAATCTGGCAGATTATCCTCTCCATGTGAACTTCTGCCAGTGGGTGATGCAGCAATGTGCAATGTGCACAGCCGGACTTCGTAGGTCATGTGCTATTTACAGATGAAGCGACATTTTCATGCGAGGGTGTCTTTAATGTCCCCAATTCCCGTGTGTGGTCAACCGATAATCCACATGCAATGCGACCACATGAGTTTCAACAATGTTTCTGTGTGAATATGTGGGTTGGTGAAGTAAAGGACTTTTTGATTGGCCCATACTTACTACCCACGCGACTGTGTGGTGGAAGTTATCTTATTTTTCTGAAAGAAGTGTTACCAGAACTGCTGCATGATGTTCCGATCACCATTCGTAACCGCAAGTGGTTTCAGCATGATGGGGCGCCAGCACACTTCAGCACTGATGTACTTACTTACCTGAATGCCACGTTTGGGGCTCGATGGATTGGACGTGGTGGACCAGTACCTTGACCACCCCGATCTCCCAATTTATCGAGCATCAATTACTTTTTATGGGGACATCTAAAGCATCTCGTTTATGAGACTCCAGTTGACTCAGATGAGGATCTCATTGCTCGCATATCCGTAGTTGCTGCAGGTGTGTGTGAAATACCAGGCATCTCTGAACGTGTACGCCAATCGCTCCACCGACGCTGTCAAGCATGTATCGCTACTGGTGGACGCAATTTTGAACACTTAATGTAAACATGACACTTGTCAACAATGCTTTCAATAAAAGATTTATTTTTCCTTTCAGCTGCTATTTCCTCTGTTTACGCCACACCACGTCACTTGCGACCATACATTCCTATACAATAAATCATTGTTACAATGTCCTGTACCTACCATTAAAGATTGTACCATGGATTCCGGACCACCCTATATATTAAATTGATATAAAAGAAAAAAATTTTTACTGGTTAATGGTAAAATTTTCTTCCATTATCTTTCTCATGTCCATAACTTGTTTGACGATATATTCCCAACTATACAATTCTCAGGTTCACCCGTTCAAACTATCATCCACAATTTGTGCCACAAGCAGCCGACCATGGGTCTGTAACTTCAGTTGGATGCCAGTCTCCACCAGGCAGCCACCTCATGCTTTTGTTGAACAAAGATCATGAGCCCAAAAATTTTGAGCTTTATATGTGTACATTTTTTTTACCATGTTCAACATGGCAACAACCTTGATATTTGGTTAGTGGTGGTTATTCTTCTGTCCAAATGTATATTGTATCTCTTTTAGAGTGCCTTTGTTTGTTAATAGTCTTATATTATTTTTGACTTACATCATTTGAGATGGCATAATGGAACCTCTTCTTATTTCAAGTGACATACACTTAAAAAAATAACATGGAATCACTTCTCAGTACCAATGAAAAGCAGGTACTGGATATTACTTTATTTGAGGTTTATAATGCAGTATTTATGTAACTTTTACTTTGAAGTGAAATTCAAAATTTCATGTGGTTGAAGATGATACAAATCAATATTAATGTGCAAACTAGCCTAGGAACTTTTATTTCAGATCTAACTTTCTGAATAATTTCTGACCCGAATTATCAAAATTTTGTGAAATGGTTCCCGCAGATTTTCCTTAAAATATTCATGTGTGAAAGATTCTTAGCAGATTTTAAGTCAGATCCTAAAATTTCTAGGCATATTACAGTTTTTTGTGTGTGTGATTGTGTGTACAATCTGATGCCAATATGTATTAAAAATCTTTGGCACCTATGTATTTACATTATGAACATATTATCATTTTTTGATCTATCTCTTGGTTAGCTGGAGTCATAGGATACGTTGCAGATTTTAAACTGGATCATAAGGTTTTAAACCATAACACCCCATTGAAATGAGTTTTTTGTGTGATGCTAGAACTAAGAAACAGGCATTTATAGCTTGCAAAAGATCTGCTTGCACATGCCAAATCAAATCAACGGTGGTACTGCCTACCCTTTTTTCAAAGGAATTCATGCCAGTTTAGTATCTCAATTTCTTGGGTCTTAGTGATGTTACATGTCTTAAATTTTTATTACAAATAGATATCAGCAACATTAGCAAATACACTAAATTTTGTTTCATTCCTGTGTTTTTCTTGGAGGTTATTCATATACAAATGTCACCAATGTTTCATCACTCACACACTCATTCACTGATGATCAACAAAACTCTAACGTACTTACCACAGTGATAGTAACTTAAAATTTGGTACACATATAAAATTTAACCTTATATTATGAGAAAAGTCTGAAACTCTTAAATTTCTATATGTCTACCCCTTATTTACCCCTTATGTGGAATTGATTTCTACCCTAAGAGCTTTATATACCTCAGATTTTCATTGTAGATGGAGCTTAATAAGTCGAATGAAAATTACTTAAATTTTACTTCCTTTCTCTCCTTACTTTGAAAGTTAAGAGAAATTAAAATAATAATAATAATAATTCGACTATGACACCCCGACATCGAAATTCCACTGTACTTCAAATAGTCCTCAAAATGAGTTATTTGGTACACATATATTATTTCATTCCTAAATTATAAAAAAATTCTAATAATGGTGTTTTTTCCCATATGTATTTAATTACAATGACAAACATGAAAAATTCTGGCATGTATTTGCAGGTTCATTGCTTTGCTTTGAATGAAGCTATTTGTCTGAGGTTTGTTTTATGCATAATTATCAGCAAGCTTAACTAACAGCTTAAATTCTACTTTGGTTAATTTGGAAGTTACTCATTATTTCATTATGGTGGTAGTTAAAACAGTGGCAATCTGCATTGCTCAGCTACGGATGTATGGTGCACACCCATTGCTTGCAGAGAGTGGGTAATTGTTGGTAATGTATATTGATGTCTTCAAATTTGAAGTGTTCTTATTCACCAATTTTCAAATAAAACGAATGAGCAATGATTCATAATAAGTAATCAACTTACAAAAACAAATGATATCCTATAAAAACAATTGTAAAAATGGGCAGTCTCTCATGCTTATGTAGTGACAATAAGTTATGAGATCTTTTTCTGAGCTAAATCTACACTTTGTAGTGTGTATTCACTTCAATTTCTGAAATAGATTCATTTCTGGAAGTGCTATAGATTATTTATTTAGAATTAAAAAATTATCTGGTGACTTGGCTGTTATGCATGTCATAGTTTTTACTGAAATGGAAAAAATATTGTATATGATTTACTCTAAGACTTGGCAAACCTGATAGTTGTGCAAAAGAAATCTTGGTTTTTATGTATTTGTAAGTTTGATAAAGCAATGCATTTAAGATATTTATATATATATATATGGAAAAGACAGATAAAATAAACCCAACAAGCAGTAGAGTTGAAGGAAGGAGGGCAGCAGCAACACAAAACAACACACAAACACAAAAAATACAATATTTTGGGTTAAAACTCTTTGTCAAGTTAACAGAAGTAATTGGCTGAACTCGTGCAAGCCTTGCATTTCACACAGCCACTCATAGAATGAAATTGACCATCGGAAGTGGTGGGGGGGGGGGAACAACGATAATATAACTGCAAGTATAAATCACAAGAAAGATTAAAATGGTAAATAATAATAATAATCTCTGAAAAATAATAATAATAAAAATATAATAAATAAAGAAAAAAAACTTTATGCTTTTGAAATAAGGTCTACAAATATATATGAATCTACTGTGCTGGCCAGGCCAATGATGGGTGTACAGGGTGAGGATATTAATGGAAATTAAGGCCTGGGGGATGTCTAGTCTGCAGGATGTGTTGATATGCCAATTCCCACCGAGGGAGTTCAGATTGTGAGGTACTTAAATGGCTCTGTCTGTGAAGCAGTTATTAAGGTCATGGGTGGTGAGAGTACTGGAGAGCAACAGGGACGTCCAGGATGTGGGAGTAAACTGTTGGTCTGTGACCATTAATTCTGATGGATAATGAGTTTGAGGTAAGGCCAATGTATGAACTTTGACAGTGGAGGCAGGTGAGATGGGTGGTTGTACAAGTGGCATGACCTATTATGGGGTAGGATTCACCATTAGTAGGGTTGCAATAGGTAGTGGTAGGCAGATGCATACTGCAAGGGGTCTCTTACAAGGGAAGGATCCAAATGGTGGTTTAGGAGCATCAGAGGGTTGATATTTATATACAGGTATGTTTTTTAGATTAGGCGACAAGAAGGTGACACGGGGCATGGTGGGAATGATAGTGGGACAAATGCGGCTCATTTGCAGAAAGGATCTGAGAAAGTCATAACCCAAACAAAGAATTTGGTTTAGCGATTCCAGGCCAGGGAAAAACTGGGTGATAAAAACGGGGTTCTGGTTGGTTTTGGGTTGTTTGTATCAGTGTGGTGGAGAGTACCTCACTCTTGATAGCTGTTTTTGAACTAGTTCTGGAGGATAATTGTGGTTTTATGAGTGCCCAGGTCAAGTTGTTGGAGTAGAGAGTAAAGGATTCATGATCAGAGCAGATGTGTTCGCCTCGATTGATGAGGCTGTATGGGATGGATATTTATATAGGTTTATGGAAACATGACATGTATAGTGGCCAAATCACCAGAATGTTGTTTTTGTTTCCCCCTTAAATAAATGATTTGTTGCACTAAGAGATATGAATTAATACTACGAAGTGTATACTTGGCTCAGAACAAGATCTCTTAACTTTCTGTCACTACACAAGCATTAGACTGGGCCTATTCTTACAAGAATTGTTTTTGTAGGATTTATATATGTAGAGATGAAGATCATCTCATTTGATGTAATTCACTCATCAAATTGTTTGGTGTAGAAGAATCTTATTATGAGTAGATTAATTTTGATTTGTAGCTGAGTAACAATGATTTTTATCATTCTTATTATAGATATTTTTAACTGTGGCTTGGTTTTTTTAAATAATCTGCAGTGTTTTGAAGTTATAATCATGCACATACATTTTTCTTATTAGAATGCTAAATCTTGAATGGGCAAGTGGTACAATTTAGACCATTAATGTGATTTTTTTTCCTGGGAGAATGTCTGAAATACAAGGATGGTCTGAAAAGTTTCCAACCTAACAAAGGTACAAGACATTTTTCCTGAATTTTTATTTTTTATTATGTACATTTCCTATAGTGTACCTTGTTAATCATATGATAAATAAAATAAATAAATATTTTTTTTTATTTTTCTCCTTGTAAATCTACACACTTCTCCCAGTGATGCTCCCATCTCTGTAACCCGTCCAAATAGTACTCGGCATTTTTTCTCTGCAAAATAATTGTTCACGAAGGTGATTGCCTCTTCATTTGATAAAAATCTCTGTCCTCCAAACCCAATTTTTAGATGAGGCAACAAAAAGAAGTCTCTTGGGCCTAGATGTGGCAAGTAAGGCAGATGGACAAGCAGTTCAAACTGTAATTCGCGAATTTTCGCCATGGCAACCGCTGAGGTCTTGGTGAAACAGGATTTTCTTTTTCTGCAAATGTGGCCCTTTATCCGCAAGTTCTGCCTTCAGCTCGTCAAGTAATGATGCGTAGTATGCTCCTGTAATGGTTTTTCCTTTTTGAAGGTAATCGATTAAAATAACTCCATGATTATCCCAAAAACAGTCGCCAGCACTTTCCCAGCCGAAAAAACAGTTTTTGCTTTTTTTTTGGAACCAATTCCCCCTTTGCAGTCCACTTTTTGGACTGTATTTTTGTTTCGGGCATATAATGGTGTATCCAAGTGTCATCTACAGTAATTAATTGGCACCAAAACTCAGATTTATTGTGCCTAAACTGCGCCAACAGAGCGTTGAAAATGTTCATTCGAACACGTTTATGGTCTAATGTGAGCAAACACGGCACCCAATGTGCGGACAGCTTTGTCATACCTAAATGTTGATTTAATATGTAACAAACACGTTCTATTGAAATTTTCATAACCTCTGCTATCTCTCTCACTTTAATTCGGCGGTCGTCTAGTACCAATGGGTGAACTTTGGCGATGTTTACGTCGGTAGTTGCAGTTTTTTGACGTCCCAAACATTCATTGTCTCCCAAGCTCTTACAGCCACATTTAAATTCAGCTGTCCAAAATTTCACTGTGGTAAGTGAGGGTGCAGAGTCCCCATATACAGAATCCAACTCATCTTTGATTTGCGTATGCGTATTGCCTTTCAAAACAAATATTTAATGATAGCTCGATACTCGATTTTGTCCATTTTCACAAAAACACTCACATCAACTCACTCATATGACTGTTACAAAACAACTGCGTGTTCAAAATGGCTGAAACTTTGGTGAGTAACTGTCAACAGATAAACAACCAAATTCACTAGCTTTTATTTATGAGTGCTGCCATCTTCACGTTGAGGTCGGAAGCTTTTCAGACCACCCTCGAAAGGTAATAGTTATTATTTTCCAATTGTTTTAATATAGTTTAGTACATGTGTTGCAAGCGACACAGCAACAGAAAATACACTGTGTACAATAATTATTTTAAATTTTGTATCCAAAATACATCATTCCAGAAGATCAAAATATTGTTTTTATCCCTGTTACAGGTAAAAAACCCCAAGATAGTTGGCCGCAGGAAGGAAAAATAGTTTTTCGACAATTATATTTGAAATATGATGAAAATGAACCACCTGTACTTAAGAATCTTAACTTCACTATAATGCCTCAAGAAAAGGTACACATTTCAGTTGTCTTCAAACAATGTTAACTATTTAAAATGACTCTTGGATATACATTTGTAATGTCAAAGGAACTTGCAGCATCACTTTTGAGGAATTATGTTAGTGAATAAACATGGTGATTTGTTCTGTGAATTAATTGTGCTTTCAAAGGAACAGATTTAAGTTAATGCATGGAAGAGTGTTTTTGAGTATCTTTTATTTTGGGTTCTAGTGCGATGTTGTTCAGAACAACCTCAGTGGATAACGGTTGGGTCTTAGTATTACTGTGTGGTTATATTGTTGTTATGTGGCTACAAGTATTTCTGTGGCATATAGTTGTGTTGAATAATCTCGAGAACATTGTGGCCTATACTGAAGCTGGATTTGAAATTTAGAAAAGATTCCAGTAATCGGCCATAAATATATGCCAGACACCCAGCTGAAATAAATACACCATCAGATTTGTGACTAAAAGTGAATAGGAAAGTTGTTTGAGATAATAAGAAAACAAAAAAGATTACCAAAGCTAAAAGAAGGAATCCTTACATGACACAAAAAGAAAGAGAAGCATGAATTCTTAAATTTTGAATGTATTGTTGTTAGTCACTGGAAATAAAGTGACGGGAGCAGGAAAGATCATAAAGTAAGAAAAAATTGGTTAGTCACTTGTTATACAATTGATAATACCAAAAACTGTAAAGAAAATATCTGTTATTACAACAAATGAAAGCTGCTTCACGTGACATTGTCATATTCCAATTTCTCCATGTAAGTGCAAGTAGGGGTGGGATAACGTTTTTTGCTTGTAACTCCATGATTTTTCTTATAAATGCCTAAAAAATCAAAATTTACTGGTTTTATTAAAGACTTGTTTCTCATAAATCACTGTTGATGTAAATATTCAGTTTGCTTATGCAAAGAAGAAACAGTTATATTTTCCTGTTGCAGTAGGCCATAACATGTCTAATCCAATCGTGTTCCATGACTTCATGACCACCATATTTTGCATACAATAGTGCAAGCGAAGTGGGTCAGGGTGTGGAGGCTAATCTAGCTAGCAAAATTCTTTGTGTTATGTCTTATAGCTCTTCAAATGCCAGCAAGACAGAGATTAGAATTTTCCTTATTAAAATTTACCTGACTTTATTCTTCATACCTATACTGTATTAAATTACCTATAAGTTTGAGGGGAAGGGGGGTTGTCATTTCAATTATTGTACTTCTGCTGACCAGTAGTGTAATTAAATCCACTTTCCCCTCCCATAGAAAGCCATGCAGTTAGCTATCCTATAATGTGGCTAAATTATAACAACTCGAACTCCTGACCAACCATCCAAAATATGAGAAATATGGGAACCCATCAAATTGACTAACTCGCACATTTAAAGGGGCATGAATAGTGTTGTAAAAAAACAGTTTTTTTTCTGACGTGAAAAAAACATGAAAAAAAACTGTGAAAAAAAACATGTTTTTTTTCTGGGACATGTTTTTTTTCTGGGACATGTTTTTTTTCATAACTACTAAATTTCAAATTTTTAAGGCATTTATCGTTTAATATGTCTATTTTAGAGTTTATACTAAGTACTTATCTTACTTTTAAATCTACTATATTTTTCTGGTTCAGCGGAAAAAAAATTACAAAAATATTGGTAACATTGACTGAAGTTTTCTTTTATGAATGGGGACTTCCCGAAAAGGCTAAGTTGCGTGAGAAGGAATACCCATTCCCCATTGTTTGGATTGATACTCGCTATTTGAACTAGTGCTGCCAGACCCTACAAATTTATCTGTAGACCTATGAATCTTTTTAAAAAATTAGGAAATTTAACTAAGGTTTTTTGCCTCTTTTTATTACTTGTTGTGCTTTCCTTATATTCGTATAGTTGTTAAACTCGCAGCATATATTGATACTGAGTCATTGTCAGTAATTATGAATAATTTCCTTGCAACCGTTGGCGTAAACCAACGATTGAAAACAAATAAAGCTCCTATTTTGTATGATAATAGTTTTAAAATCAAACTTAAAAGACCGTAATATATTACTATCGGCGCAGTCTTCATTCACAGTGTGTACTTTGCTCACAATTTAAAATTGCAATCTCAAAAGCTTTTGCATGCAATACAACCAGTAAAAGAAAATGTAACTATTTCTGAAGTTATGGATCTAGATGGGACAGAAGAAGAAACAGAAAATTCCGACTCCGACCGAACTAGTGTTGGTAGTACTTATACTAGTGAATGTGGTACTGACATAGAGGATGAAAAAAAAAATATGTTACCTATATAGATACATTTATGAATCATTATGTAAGATATTATATGATTTAGTAAAGTTTAAAACACACATGTAAAATGTAAGTTCTATAAATAAAACTATAATTTATCAAATAAATTGTTTTCTGAAAAAAAAAAAAAAAAAAATTTAGAAAAAAAACAAGGGTGCTAGGTTTTTTTCAAAAATGTGAAAAAAAAAAACATTTTTTTTTCAGTTTGCAACACTAGGCATGAATCATCATAATGTCCCAGAGCTACAACTCAACTGTAAACATGTGTCAAGAAAATATGTTATAAATACAATATGCAAAATTGAATAATATTATCCATAATGCTATTCCTTCTTTCAGATACCAAACTCAATCCTAGTATCTTTATAACTTATTTCCGATTGCCTAGTATGCTCATTTGCATGTATGTGAAAAATGTCATGTATTGATACTTCCCATACTATCTTCTCCCTATCTTATCAAGTCTGTCTGAATGCCCTCTTATTTCATAAGCTTTCTCACCCTTTAGCCATAAAATTCCCCGTGAATACACCTTTAGTTCTTGAACTTACTGCTGCTGATTTCTCGTTTCTACCTATTTCAGGATGTCTTATCTATAGTTCCTTCATTTTTTTTGTTTCAGACTAAAAATTATTTCCCCATATTTACTTCTTCTATGAACTTCCACTTACTCTCCTTTGTACTTTTCTCACCTTCCAAATATTTAAATTTTTCCTCAATTCTGGCATAACAAATTCTGGGTTACCTCTAACATGCCACAATGACCTCATCCTTGTTGCCTTTATGACCTTGCTATCACTATTTGTACTTACATTGAGCACCTAAAATTCAATTAAATTATTTTATATTTATTTCACAACATTCCAGTAAGTATGGGTAATATCACAAATTTATTTCATGTTTTTTTTTTTTTTTTTTTTTATTTTTTTAATATTGTCTTGGCGATTCATTTTATTTACAGCACTTACAGCAATATTTAATTTTCTGTATCTTTTAAAAGTGTTACAACTGGATTTAAATTTCTATTTGCCATAAAGGGAAGGATTGTGTGAGTGTAATTGCCTGGTTACAAAGTTTTTACTGTCTGTGCGATCAGCCATCTTTACCTAACACTTTTTAGATTAGGGGCTGCTGGTGTGCGAATAAAAATAAGGGATAGAAGTGATACTTATTGTAGATCCATGATGCAAAAAATCACTAATGCTGAAGAAATAGATGTAACTGTTCAAACAATAATAGACAAGGGTACAACAGGGAAAACGAAAGTTGATTCAGAAAATATTATAAAGCCATTCATAAGTGTGTTGCTGGTGGACTGTAAAAGTATAATGCACAAAGTAATAGAAGTTGGAAACTTAAAGAGATACATGAACCACAAGTTGTCAGGTGGAAAGCTGAAGCAGGGGGCTATGCCTGTAAATTGTCAGTTTGTTATCTCGGTCTCCATCCAAGAAAAGGTATGTTTCAAAATAGTCGCTTTAGTCTCAAAATAATTGAACATCACTGTATTCCTCAGAAAATTTGACAAAGTCTGTTTAACAATCGGTAATTCTTTTCCAAATTAATGATGCAGATTTGGATTAGTGGAATCAAGCGAGGTCAACCTCCCCTAGCCCCTTAACTGGAATCAGCTACATGCGAAAGACGCGACTGTAGCACAAGCACTTTAAAAATTTCAAACATGGATGCAAAAACTGATTGCTTCCATATCATGTTGTAGCCTACCCTCTACATAATGCGCAAAATCACTAATAGACCCCGCGTGGCTTCTGGTCAAAACACTCTCAAAAGACTGAACTCTCTCTCCACTCCTGGAGGTCCTTAAACAGCTACAGCTCAGGATTTTGCAATAAAATTGGAATTTCTAAATTATCTGAAACTTTACTGAAATTTTCTCTCAATTGACTAGTGAAAATTTCCCTATCTCCTATAGATTGTCAATAAAAAATTATTATGTAAACATTACCAAAAATTTGCTGTCACATTTAAAGTATTCATGCTATTGACCTGAAACTAGTTTTGAAATGATATGCTCCACCTCCTCTATCGTGTGGTGTAAAAACCGGCTTATCTTTAAATGTTTGACTACGTGAAAAATACTAAAAAAATTTATCTCTGAAAATGTCATGATTCTACATTAAATTTTCTATAAGATAGTGATACTATTCAACTACAATAATGTTTCTTTAATAGTTTTTCTATTGATTCAGTAATTTGTTATTTGTTGTAAATCAGTCCCACCAGATTGTTTAAACAGGAAGTTGGAAATTTCTGAGGATTTCGAATTCATTTTCTTTTTTCAATTACAGCCACAAAAATGAATGGATTTTGATAAAAATTAGTAAAAATTGCTCAGGAAAAAATCCTCTTTCTATTAGTTACAGTCCCCCTTCTGTAAATTTAGTATGTATTTATCACATTGTGATCACATTTTTACAAAATCATCATTTTCCTATAAAAACATTATTTAACTATTAGCTCTCCTTTTCAAACTTTTAAATAATGTGTGATTAAAATTTGCATATCTTTGGAGTTATGAATCATTCTTATATCTGTAAAACTCAGGAATTTTTTTATGTTTTCTATGACTTACAAAACTTGGAAAACTTTGACTTACAAAGCCTTATATCTCTTCAGTGCAAATTTCTACCTATCTACATATCTTGTTTTGTTTCTTATGGCTTAACACACCTCAAAAAATGAATGCAACCTTTTCTAAGCCGAAATCGTATTAAATGCATTATTTCGTTAAAATCTACATTTGTTATGACTGAATGTCACCGTTTACTTTTACTTAACCCTTGAAACTTGTAAGAAAATGTATTTAAATATAATGTTCAATAGAATTGAATCTAGCTCAATATCCTTTAAACAAATTTTGTTAATGAAATGACATAATTTAGGTTATATTACAAACTAATTATAGGGCTAGAGTCTAGGTTAAAAGAAGAACTAGACAATGAGGTTTTTCCCTATAGTTAGTGTACCACAGAGATAGAGGAGCATTTGGAGGAGGAGTTTTCATACTGGTTAGCAAAAATTGCTATAGTTCACTGATGTTCATAGATCATGACCATGATTTACTTGGTGTAGATTTCTGTGGTAGCAAAAAAGGAAACTTCAGTGTGTTGGCTACTTACTGTAGTGGAAGAATGACTGATGAAGATAAGGTTCTTGGGAAAAACTAAATTCATGTTCACAGTGTGATATAACCTAAACTTGCCCCAAAGCCTGTCATAAATGATGGGTTTAATGAAGTTTTATGGTAATTTATTTCTCTCCAGTTGCTTAACTAAATAGAATTGTTATAAAATAAATCTCATTGTAATTTATCATCCTTTGCGCTGTAGCACAAAGCTTCAGTTTTCAACTTGGTCCAGGATACTTTTCAGCCTGCCCCCAACCCAGCTAATATTGCCACTAGAAGAGCATAGCTTAAATCACACGCAAATCAATACATTGCTTGTATTGCATGTCGATGTCATCATGCATCACCATATAAACTTGATCCAAAATCTTCACATATTCTTATACCTTTCTTATTACCTGTGATGAAGATCGATGATTAACAGCTGGCACAGCTTACATGCAGCTGAAATAATAACCCCAGTGAAAATGAAGGATGCTAAAAATAAATCTTAACAACTTACACTATGCCACGTAATATTAGTTTTAATTGTGGTTTAGGCCACATATACCTTGATCAATTTGGAACTTCTTTTATTCAAACTAAGTAACAATTTCAGTAAAATAGCAACTGATAATTAATATGTCAATTTATTTGAAATACATACTTCTCTTTCCAACTACTGACAATTCATTTCTTAGCAATTGCTTAACTAAATAGAATTATTATAAAATAAAATTCAATGTAATTCCTCATGCCTTGCACTGTGGCAAAAGGTTTCTGTTTCCATCCATGTCCAGGTTGCATTTCAACCTAACCATACTACGCTAAACCTGCTGCCAGAAAAACAATACTTCAAATTCATGCATATTAATATATGAACTATATCGCATTTTAGTAGCAATAATGCATTGCGATATAAATTTGGGCTCTAGTGTAATCACTGGGACTCGTAAAGGAATTGTCCTTTTGGACCGAAAATTGTTACACATGTTCGATAGATTATATTGTTTAATGCATGTTGCTCTTAGAGCTGTAAAATATATACATTCCTCACAAACTTCACTAAAAAAGTGCTGTAACACTATACCGGGAGCGACCGGGAGAAGCCTTATAGCAAAGTATAATGACCGTGCACACGTTCTTTGAACAATATTATTCGGGAATATATTGCTATCATAGCCATCAAAAATATAAATGTGGAACAAATAACACACAAAAAATACAACTTTGAACTGTTATTGAATGAAGGAATTTAGTTTTTATAGTTGAAATGCAGCCAGTACCAAAATGGTGTTTGGTTCTTTTTGTTAAAGCATAATTCGCTAGAAATTTGGATTTATTAAACATTTAAATTATCATGATTTCTAGAAGAATCATTAGTGGCGACTGTGGATAGGCTAGAATGTAGCCTGGACCAGAACTGACATAGCTGCTTCCTTTTGTAGCTTAATAGAAGTTAAGTTGGTTTGATTTTCATCATTGTTGGTCATTGATACATTTTGTTGCACATAATATTAGTATTTCTGGAGGTCACATATGATAACAAATGGCGTACTCTAATCATTTAGTGTGAAATGATATGGCATTTTTTCTTTTTTGCTTGATGTTTATGCATAAATAGAGGGAAAAGTTAAAATACGGGCTACCACTTTTATTTTGGTCATTTTTATTTTCCTGGTCACTCAATATGGATAATTTTGATGTCACTTGGTTGTATAAATAATCATGAAGGTGATACGAGGGTTAAAAATGTCAATAACCAGTTTTAATTTTCCAAAATCAAAGGAATTTTTTTAAAAAATGTAAAATGACTGATTTTCTAGAGGTGGTCCAAATTTGGGCTACTTGTATAAAAAGGGAAATTTATCTCCTAATGAATTAAAGAACACCAAATTTTGTTCAAAAACTTTATTAACTTGACATTTTACAATCTCCTTACTCTTTCTTCTCCTTCTTTTTTGTATTTTTTTGTTTGTTTTTTGCAGTAGTTACAGATATATTTTATTTTCCATTCCAGCACATTCAGTCACTGCCCAACCTTCACACTTGTAGAACTGAATCCACACTTCGAATTTGACATCTGAAAAGAGTCCATAATTGAAATTCCATGCCGCATTGTCATTGCCATGTTTACCTCCCAGAGAAATGGTCATTGTCTTCATCATCATCAATGTCGTCATCAGTAGGACGGACCCTATGGTCTTCTTCTGAGTCCAACTCTTCGCTGAGTTTACCTAATGGGCTTTTTGGTTTGGCTTGGCAATTTTGAATTATTTTTCTTTGCTGAGGCAACTTATTACACTTTCGTCTAACAATTGTTTGAGACTATACGCTTCACACTTTTCTTCAATCATTCACAGTAAGGAGATCCAGTTATGACGCAAGTCTTGTTGCACTTGTGTCAACAATTGATGTTTCTTTGCAATGGCGGGGATCGAAGGTACCTCATATGGACTAATCCTGTTGGACGTTGAATATTGAGCAGTTGGTCGTTGATCTGAGTGCTGAAATATTAGCATTTTCTAGTTAAGAGTTGGCCCATTATTGGACCACCAATGGTAGCCCATTTTCAGACCATGTGGTACTTCAAGTTGATAGTCTTGGCAGCCATTACAAAACAAACAAATAGAACAGGACAGGTGTCCTGCATGAAGCTCAGGTCATGTACTTTGAGATAAGGTGGAAGCTATTTAATTTACTGAGTAAGTAAGAAAGAGAGAAATTACTGTTGACATACCTTGAAAAGTTTTGAGTTTTTCATAAGCAAGTTTTCTCATAAAACAATTTGCGCCAAAACACATGTGTCACAGACCAAGTTCATTTTCCCCCATTACTTGATGTTCCTTTTGGTGCCATACACGAGCCTGAGCACAACCCTCTTCCTCCACTTTCAGAAAGTAGCCCGTATTTAGACACTATTCCATCTTTGGACCTTCTCCTCTCCTATCTTTATGGCTGTAATAGAAACATATTACTAAATAATATAGTGGAAAGAACTTTTGTGTTATCATTATACATTGCTACATGCCTTTTCCCAGTAGTTCACTGCTTAATGTTATAGTGCTTTTCATGTAAAGTTTGTAAGGATGGATGTATTTTACAACTCTAAGAGCAACATATATTAAATAATGTCACCCATCGAATGTGTGCAACAGTTTTCAGACCAAAATAAAAATTCCTTGATGAGTCACAGTGATTGTGCAACAACCCTAACATAAAAATGAAGACTTCATGGATGTACCGCTGGATAGTATTTTGAAAACATGATATTTCGACGACTAGATCCGTCGTCTTCATCGGGTGTCGAGACGTCTGCACAGGTCGACTGACCATCGGATACTGAGACAGCCCAGGTAATGCACCTCCTTATATAGGCCAACGGCTCTCTCCGACGCCCACGCCTGACAGTGAGTGGGCGGGGCTACAGGTGTTTGTTGCGAGCCAAGGAAGTTAATATTTGGCTGTTTGTGGCAGTTACTGAACATGCGTGCCACACTCTCTGCGTAGAGTTATCAAGGCTGGTTTCCTTGCCTCGCTAAGACATAGCCCACTATCTCTATTGTAGGTATCAGCCAATCGAATTTCAATCGCTTCTTTGACTATGGAATTACAAAAGTATGAGGTCCTAGCCAATATCATAACATTGTTGAATTCAACCCTGTGGCCATGGTTGTACACATGCTTGGCAATCGCTGACTTACTATAATGTCCTAGGTGAAGATAGCATTTGTGTTCTTCACACCGGTTTTGTACATCCGCACTGTGGTGACGCTACTCACATAGCTCATCACCGCCCTCATGCAATGTCAGCATGAAAAAACAACCAGACTGCATTAACCTACAATTGACTTATCCAGAAAGCCATTTCAAAAAAATCAAATCAGACAGCAGTAGAAGGTTTTAAACCTGCGGCTGCATTAACAACTCAGCGCAATCTATACCAATCACGCTGCTGCTGGCAGTCCCAATATCTGACGGTCAGCCGAGCTGTGCAGACATCTCAGCACCTTATAAGATGACGGAGCTAGTCGTCGAAATATCATGTTTTCAAAACACTATCCGACGGTACACCCGTGAAGACTTCATTTGAAGCTTATGCTGTGAAAGTCTCCGATCTTTCAACCCTAACATAGTTACATGTTGCTGAAATAATAGCTTCAGTAATATTGCTCAGTGAAAGCAAAGGAAATTAAATTAAGTCTTATAAACTTACATAATGACACATAATATTTGTTTTAATTGTAGTGTAGGCTGCACATATCGCAATAAGTGTGCAACTATTTCCGTTCAAACAATTTAATAATTTCAATAATATGACACTTTAAATTTTTTTTTTTTGAAACTAAATTATTCATGCCCTCTGCTGTAACTTCAAATGCCAGTTGTAATTCTGACCCATGCTAAGTAACAATCTAATCAAAATTTTCATTAATATTGATGCTTGAAATTTAAAGCCTTTATCTTACATATCTATGGACAAAGAGTTTAAGGAATACTTCTATAATGGTATATCAAAAGAATATTACATTAATATAAGCATCTAATGATTGATATGTTGCTTTAAACGCAATACATACTTTTATTTCAGTGTTCTGTCAGTTAATTTATTCGCATAAGCTTGGAAATGTTATTAAATAACATGCATAACCAAAAACAATGCCGTAAAAGCATGATGTCATGGCATGATGTTATAGAGTGACGTCATGGTATGACAGATGATGTCATAGATGACACAGAGTTGCTTATTATAATATTAGATTTTGCCATTACATCAACAAAATTTGTTCAGAGAATGTCAAGCTAGCATCAATTAAATTGTAAAGTATATTTACAGGCATTTCCTTACAGTTTGCAAGGGATATGTAGAAGTATAGAGTGATATCAGATTGTAACGAATGTAATCATTGGTACTAAAATGGAAAACATCTTATTTTGTAATAGAAATGACCACATTCATTTTCAGAGGTACTTTAGAACACAAGGATCAAAATAGGTATAAAAATTCATTGACGAGATATCTGCATTTTAAAGTCAAACTTTTCATGGAATTAGAAAATCAATTTAAAAATTCCTGAAGTCACAGTTTTAAATATAGGATAATGATTTTAGAGCTCAAAAGATACATAAATTTTTATATCACGTTAAATAAAAATTTGGGAGAATACGTAAATGTTAAGTGTTGTTTTTGGAACATTTGATGAAAATCATCAGACATGTGCTCTTAGCTAAGTGTTTTAGATAGAAGAATGCAATTAAATTCAGAGAGGGTACTGTAACTAGAAGAAAGCAAATTTTTGTATAAGCTCAATGCAGTACTTTGGCAAGAATCGGAAAAATTAAATTAACGATAATTTTGGCATAATAGATTCGAGAAGTTGTATCATAAAAATTAAGTCTTCAATGAGGAGAAGGAAACTTCTTCAAAGATGCAGTTGGGCAGTTTCACTATCAAATAGAAAATTTTATGTAGAATCATTCAAAACATTTTTTGACTTGCTAACCTTAATACTATAGGAGATATTGATTTTTTAAGTTTCATATTTGGCATTGCACTAAGTTAGAGAATTGTGGCTAAGCCTGTTTATACATCAAAAGATGAAGAAAATCCTACAGATCAGTTCAAAACCAGATTAAGCTCAATAACTTAAATACTTTTAACTTCAGAAAATTTTTAAGATTTGTGACATAAATAATTTTTTATAGCTAAACCATGGGAGAAACAAAAATTTTGACTAGGATTGATTTTGACATTTAGACCTTGAACTACCCACCAAAACATTTTGAGTCGATTGTGAGAGAAATTATTTCAGAAAAATCCGAATATTTCGTGAGAACTGGGGAAGTTATGAATTCCCAGGCTGCAACTATAAAAGATCCTCCAGAAGTTGGGGTGGGAGGCAGTGTTTTACTAGTGTTAGAAGGGAGAGTCACGCAAGGCTCATGGCGATTTTGGTGAGACATGTAGGCGTTAGGCAGCATACGATACCGGAAATACGTCATGAAGAATCCATCTTGTAAATTTTGAGTGACAAAGTGACTTATTGGTTAGAGGAATTCTCAAAAGGCAGAAAGCGAAGTGTTGCTAAGGAAAATGCATTACCAAAAGAAGTGAATATGGGAGTGCCACAGGGTAGTTTAATGGAACCATTTCTATTTATCATTCTAAAGAATGATTGTGATGATAATTTACTGTCAAAATTTAGAAAGTTTGCAGATCACATAATGGTATATAATAGGATCATAACAAGAGAAGGCTGTGAACAGGTGCAGGGTGTCCTGGAAATATCAAACTAGGCAGGTCAACACGGAATGAAGATAAATGCCAATAAGAGTCAAGTTATCAGGTACATAGATAAAGTTCTTTTTTATGATTATAGAGTAGGGACATAATTACTTGTTGTAGTGTAAATATCTTAGCATAACATTTAATAATAAACCCAACTGGCCAGGACACATTGTGCAGCTGGGAGGAAACGGTTATAAAATCTTTCATTTACTAGCGAGGTTGATGAGAAGATGTTTGAGAGAAGTAGGAGAATTGGGTTACAAAACATTGATCAGATCTTTGCTTGAATATGGTGGTGCGGTTTGGGACACATATTCTGGGTATCAAATATCTTAGTTGAAGGGTGTGCATAGGAGAACAGCTAGATTTGTTTGTGGAGATTACCGCAGGACCCAGTCGGTAACTGATATGATGAAGGAACTGGATTGGGAGTCATTGTAAAACAGGAGTATGAAAATATTGATGGGATTGTACAAGGCTTATATTAGTGATGGGGCTGCCGGAATATTGGTTGAAGTAGTAGGGGTAGTGCATACAAAGGAAAAAATGATCATGGGCACAAGCTGGCACTCAATATCATGCTTAAGGTAGTTTTCTTTTTGGCAAGGACATCATGGAGTGAAATATATTACAAATGAAAGTAATGAATAATTAAAATAAAAACGCTGATGGAATTTAAAATTTGAATTTGTAAATGTGCACATGCTGAAGTTTATCACATGACCGACATGAGTCATATGGTAATAAGTCATTTTTCCTATCCTGTGTTATTTATATATTCAGTGCTATGGTTTCATCATGATAATATGATTATTCATATAGGATACAGAAAGAGCACAAGGTAATATATTCAACAATGTGGTTTCATCATCGTATAAATATTCAGAGTAGTGAGCGGGGAAGTTGAGTAAAGTTTTCATCATGTAGGAAATATTTTGTCTTGTTTAACAGTTGAGGGGGGAGTGGAAAATGCTTATTTCATTCACATGCAATTAGTACAGCAATGGGCAGAATATAAATATAAATTAATAGCAAGTATTTCAGATATGTAAATGTGAAACTATCAACACACTTTTTTAATACACACTAATTAGATTTAATTTTCATAAGTAATAATTTGTAGAATAGCAACCAGTCAGTCATTTAATCCAAAAAACCAAAAGTTATAAAAGATGGTAAATATTGAATCTTGTTGGCAATGCTTGGTAGAAAATCAGGAGGACTAATTGGTGGAGTAATTAATTAATTTGAAAAAAAAATAGTGGCTCATATCTTTATGACCTGACAACCAAATAGTTATGAATTATTAAAAAAAATCTACACATTTTACCCCTCTACGCTATGCTCTATGAATTGTGTAAAAACTTCCTCCCAGATTTATTGTCTACAAGTCTCTGCTTGTTTTATTAATCATATCTCCTTCTGTGTAATCGTTAGTTTTCCCGGCGGATCTGATGTTTGAAGATCTCTCAGGTGTGCAGCCGGGTCATTTGGTCGTAGATGTACTAATTTTCGATGGCGTAACATGCCATCATTTTCAGGTAGCGTGCAGTGGTCGGCGTGAGGAACGCAGTCCAGACGCGACTGCTGGTCTGCTCCGTGTGCTCCTTCTGCTCCTTCGACCCCGCCCTCCCACTCCCGCCGCGGTGCTCCGATGGCGGTGGTGGGGGCGGTGCGTTACAGCGTGTTGAGCAGTGGCCATCAGTCTGTACTCGGACAGTCTTAGTTGTTGCAGTTTTTCGACGAATTGAGCTGAGTTCTTAATGTGGTGCTCACACTCAAGAGTGATGTCAGGTATTTGGCCAGACCGGATGTGGGCGCACCTATTGTGCATACTATGGGCCTCGTGGGCAAGCCCAGCTTGTGCACTTTCGGCAGTCCATAGAGCCTAGATGGTGTGGCAGCACGAGGACGAAGTTTCTTGGCTGTGTCGTCGGGTATAGAATTTCGCAGGAGTTCAATCGTTTTCTTTGTATCCTGCTGGTGGGGTTGGACACCATCTTCCTGTATTCTGCGTCATCAAGTAGTTTGTACATCTTCTCCTTGTATTCCGCAGCTTGTAGTAGGATGGTTATATTCCTTTTTTCAGCTGGAAGGACGACTGTTTCGGGATCTTCTCGCATAGAACGCAGTGCGTCTCTCTCCTGTCTGGAGATGTTGTTCCTCGGAGTAGCAGTCCTCATGAGAACGCGGCACGTCTCATGACATATTTCCTCCACTACAGCTGATGGTAGGCTGTAGGTGACCTGTTCGATGCCGCTGATGAAGTCAGTGATTGGTCAAGCTGCTGGTTTTGGAGCAAAGTTTAGTCCATTTTCAAGGACTGATAAGGCGGCGTCTTCGATGGTTTTCCCCGTAAAATTCAAGACAGTCCGTTTCTTCTCTGCTTTATCTTCCTTAGGCTGTCTTGATTCAAGGCATTTGAATTTGGACGACTGTTTTAATGTCGCATTATGCTGCATTCGTTCTGCTTGTGCCCGGGAAGAGCATTCCACCCACTCTCAGGTGTCAGGGGCGAGTAAGTGCGCCAACTCTAGGTGGAGGTGAAGCAGCTGACGTCCAATAGTATCAAGCTGGCGGCGCGAGTCTCTGATCCATTCTCGTATTAAAGGAAGGCTGGCTCTTCTTGTAATTCGGTTTGCAGCAGGTGTCTGGATGTGATGAACAACCTTGGCAAAAGTTGGTACAATGCAGTTGTCACGGCATTTCTTCAGAAAAACAAGTGCGCTAAGCAGGCATTGTTTCCTGTTTCGGAGCTTATCAAGCTTCTTGACTTGCTTTAGCATTCCCTCCCCATAGAGGTAGGTGACTGATGTGTAATCGTAAGTTTTTCCAGCGGATCTGATGTTTGAAGATCTCTCGGGCGTGCAGCCGAGTCATTTGGTCATAGATGTACGAATTTTTGATGGCGTAACGTGCCATCATCTTCAGGTAGCATCCAGTGGTTGGCGTGAGGAACGCAGTCCAGGACACGTCTACTGGTATGCTCTTTTTTCTTTTTTACTATTTCATTCCTCCCAGCTGAAGGCTGGGAGGTGGGCTGCTAGAGAGTCACGAAGACTCTTTTCAGCCAATCTACTCTACGGGGAGGGAAGGGGGATGGAAGGTCGGCTGTGGCCTTGTAGGGAACCATCCCAGCATTCACCTAGAGTGGTTGAGGAAAACCTCAACCAGGATGGCCGAACGAGGTTTGACCCTCATGCTCCCGAATGATAGGTAGGAGGCCGAACATAAAGCCACACCGAACTTCAGCAGCCGTTTAAATCCACAGTTGCTGAACATTGTCTTGAGACACGGTATAAAATTAAATATGAGGACACTGAGGTTCTGAGAAACACATCTCACTTCTGGGACTGTGGGTACAAGGAAGTCATCGAGATCCGGCTACGGAGTAATCTCATAAACAAATACAACGGGTTCCAACTAAGCCAGGCTTGGTACTCAGCACTGAAGCAGCTCCGTGAACACCAGAGCCGAGGCACTGTGTGCAACGGAGGTGGTGTACAGACTGATGGCCACTGCTCGACGCGCTGTAATGCACCGCCCCCAACACCGCCATCGGAGCGCCACGGCGGGCGTGGGAGGGCAGGGTCGGAGGGTATAAATATCGATGCGCGCAGAGCAGACCAGCAGTCACATCCTGGACTGCGTTCCTCATGCTGATCACTGGTCGAAACCTGAAAACGATGGCACTTTACACCATCGAAAACTCGTACATCTATGACCAAATGACCTGGCTGCATGCCCGAGAGATCTTCAAACATATCTCCTTCTGTTTCCAAACATAACATTCCCTGTTCAAAACTTTAATATGCATTTAGTTTCTCCTAAGTACCTCATCCTATTCACTCCTCAGCTGTAAACAGCTAAAATTTTACCATTTCCATTATATTTCCCCAACAATTAGCAAATAGTAGGTTTTCTTCTCTTATATTAATTCAATTATGTCTCAAGGCTTAAATTTTTGGGGACATTCTTCACAAAGTAATAAAAAAACTCAGCTCTGATGGGATCTATTAGGATTTTCTGCAAGTTAAAAAAAAATCACTTCTGACCCAGAACTTTTCAGAATTTTAATATTCTTACTTTATCTTGTAAACATTGTTTCAGAGAACTTAACGAGATACACAATTACAACACATCTGTATTGTACTGTACCTGATGTTTTCTGTTTCATTACTCATTGTTTTGCTTCACTCTGATTGCTAAGTTATGAAGTAAGTTGATTTAAATATTACCTTGGGTTCCAGTGAGTCCAATCAAATTCCTTGATAAATTGATGCAAAACAATGAATCATAAGGAAAGGAATCAGTACAACCATGCTAAGAATTGAAAAATCTACAAATTAGGGAATAAAATTACAACTATATTATTTTATTTTTAAAGAAACATGTTCACATAAAAGTCTAACTTGGTTTCTGTGAACATTAATTCAAATCAAAGCAAATATATAATGTTGAAACTACTTGTTGAATAATTAAAAAAGAAAGAAACACACTCATTGCAATTCATAATTGCAGTTCAGTGGATCACATGAATGCTCCCTCAGGCATTACTGGGCTTGACAAATTGGGTTCTGATAATAACTGTGCTATGAGCTGGCTCTGTGATGTTGCAGTTGTTGACTCGGGTGCCCAGTGCCTAAGCACCAGCATTGGGGTGTCGTGTAATGAAAGACTCTGCAAAGCCAACTGGTGCCTGCCTGGTTCCATTGATGTTGGGTAAACAGCTTCGGCAAGGCTTGATTAGACAAACAGCTTGCACCCGTGGTCTGAAATTTGACTCCAATCTACCTTTCACTTCGAATCCTCAAGCATGAATGCCTCTTCTTTAGTGGTCTGTTCTATCACACCACCCTGTCAAAGTACCCCAGTCCTCCATCAAATGACCAGCAATAAATTCTGACACACTCTTCTTTCACCGCAAAACATGCCTGAACCCATTTTATTTCCACAGCTCTACCCAAGGCTTCTCTTTTTTATCCCCTGTGATGCCATCCTTCAGCTGTCATGCCCGCCCCGGCCTCTGTGACCCCTCATTCATTATCAAAGTCTCCCTGCTCTTTTTTTTTTTTTTTTGGTATGTGGTGGACATCTGGTGATTTTGTTACCTGCCACATTCTTCTGCACACGTCTATAACACACAGAATTTAATTAACATTCCCAGACATCAACTGTTATTTACTCTTAAATCATATGTAACATTAGAATATGTATAAAAATGAATGTTGGTATATCTGTTTGAGATTAATAGATTTCGACACTGTTTGACCAATCACTCTGAACGTTGGCGAATATGTGTGTTTTTTCTTGCAAAACTTTTTATACCATCCACTTTGTAGCTACTAACCAACAATTAATAGTTCCTTTGAGGCTTATCATTATCAATTCACATTTCACTAACACCAAAGAGCCTCCTACTTTGTAGACGGTAATGCCACCTTTACTCTTTGCTTCTTTCATAAATGTTAACATTAGCTTAAATTGTTTTAAGTTGATTCAATCATATAGCATATGGAATACTCAAAAATATTGTTCATTCACATGTATTATTAAATTTTTAATATGGTTCATCATGATTTTATACCAATAAAAATAATGGAATCTCATCTTTCATTTTTCCACAATTTTCTAAAATGAATTATGCATTGTAGATTGCATATAGATCATCCATTTATTTATATACAAAGGTAAATAAATATACACTGACAGTGCAACAACTACCAGGTTTTGCTAGGTTTCATTTTTCCAATGCGTTATAGATTCTAGATGATGGACAGATCATCCATGTTTATATAAAGGAAGGTAAGTAAATATACACATGCAATACAATGTCTGGCAGGTTTTGATAGTAAAACATAAAGCTGCACGCTAATAATGATTTAAATTACATCTTTTCTAAATTTGTAACTTTTTAAAATTCCTTTAGCATTCTAATTTACCTCATGAGTAATCAACCAAGTAGCACTAATTGCCATGACATGTGATTGCATGGGGTTCTTTCTTATTTTCTCTCAATTCGATTTTCTGTGTCTATCATAAATGTTACCATGAAATGACTGCTTTCACTGTGTTTAGAAAAGTTTTAGCTTCAAAAGGTTATGTTTAAACTTTCCCTGAGGTATGTATTTTTCGAAGTTCCTGAAGTGATGTATTATGAATTTCATTATTTCTCCATAAAGTCATCCTTCCTAACTATTGGCTTTATTTTTCTGTATAATGTGTCACTTTTTTATGGATTTATCAAGGTATGAATTATTATTGCAGTCCAAAAATTATAGCTTCAATTCCAAAAGATTACTTCGGCATCATCCTGTTTGACTTTTTTTACAAGTTTTGAAATTGATTCTAACTCTTTTCCTAAATTTTGTAGACCTGAAGTGTCATATATTGCCATGTTTGTGATTTAATTTTTCACTTCTGTAAATGAAGGGACAAAATGTATTGACAAATAAAAACAACTCCCTATGTAGCATCTGTTGACTTATTGTTTTGATCTAACTTTGCTTTTTAATATTTCTTTTATCTTTGAAACTGCTATAAAACTAAAGTTATTTGCTGATAATTTTCTGTATGCTCACAGCTCTGAACTAATGCTGATGATATTTTAGCAAAATTAAGGTTATATTACGTAATGACATGTTGAAATTGGGAAATAATATCCTGGAGGCCATTGCTCAATTTGAGAATACCCAGTCAGTATTTTTCCTTCCCGCTCTCCACTCCTTGCCTCCACTGTCAATATTGAACCACCACATACCAGAGGTGATGTTTAACTGCATAAATTCTCTTTTTTTATTATTTGTTTTATATTTGTTAATTTTTTTTCTTGGTTATTCTGTTTTCTTATTTACTTTTTAACCGACTTCAAAAAAAGGAGAAGGTTCTCAATTCGACTGTGTTTTTTTTTTTTTTTTTTTTTTTTTTTTTTAGTGGATAGGGTATACCTCCAAAGTGGGCCCATATGAATTTCATTGAGAAACCACCCCTTCTACCCCCATCCGCCCCCTAATTTTTATACAAATCCACATTTTTTATTCGATTACGATGAAACTTTGGACATATATAGCCAAAAATAGAGAGTAAAATATTGTCAACTTTTGGTTTAAAAAAAACTGAACCCCTCTCCCCCTATCCACCTCCTTAATTTTTGCCAATTTTCTTTATTCAAAGCTGCAGTCGACACCATTTAACTGATCTCCATTAAAGTTGGCAATTACATGTAGTTTTTCATGGAGAAGGATTCTGACCAAAAAAATCAAAATAAAAAACCACCCCTCTCCCATTTACATCCCTTAATTTTATAGAAACCTACATTTCTGATCTGATTTTTACTGAACTTTTCCCATGTTTACTTTAAAACAAAGAGAAAAATCTTGTCATTATTTGGCCTTCCAAAGTTCAACCTCCCCCCCCCCTCCTTTCACCCCTTTAATTATTGTCAATTTTCTCCATAAAAAGCTAGACTCGACACCGTATGACCAATTATCATCAAAGTTGGCATATACATGTAATTTTTCATGGAGAATCTGACCAAAAAATAAATAAAAAAACCACCCCTCTCCCCTTTACACCCTTAATTTTTATACAAACTCACATTTTTTGTCCAATTTCGATGAAACTTTGGACATGTATAGTAAAAAATAAAGAGAAAAATACTGTCAACTTTTGGTTTGAAAAACCTGAAGCCCTCTCCCCTTATCCACCCCCTAAATTTTTACCAATGTTGTTTATACAATGCTACAGTCGACACATTTAACTGGTCTCCATAAAAGTTGGCATATACATGTTATTTTTCATGGAGAAGGTTTCTGACAAAAAATAAATAAATAAATAAATAAACCACCCCATGTCTCCCTTTACACCCCTTAATTTTATAGAAATCTACATTTCTTATCTGATTTTTACTGAACTTTGCCCATGTATACTTTAAAACAAAGAGAAAAAACCTGTCAATATTTGGTTTGCCAATGCTCAACCCCTTTCCTCCTTCAACCCCATTAATGTTTGTCAATGTTCTTTATGAAAAGCTAGACTCACAATCGTTTGACCGATTACCATGAAAGTTGGTGCTTATATGTATTTTTTTCACGAAGAAGGTGTGTAAGCTACCTTATTCTCTATTTTCAATATTCAGTTAAAATCCGACGAAATTTAGGTAAACATTCAATACATGATACCATAGTTTGAAATCGAGATAACAACACTTCAGTTTCAGAAAAGTAAATAAACAGGATATAATAATAATAAATAAACAGTTGCTAATAAAATATAAATTGTAAAACTTACCCAAATGAGAAAAAAAAATCTTCACAGGTTTGCAGCCGGATTTTATTATAAGATGACAAGCTTTCGGCCACTATCTCAGTAGCCATCTTCAGGTCGATAACAGTAGCGGCGATCTTGCGTTTACGAAAGCCAAGCGTTTACTGGTGTCGCCTAGCAACCTCATGACGCTAGCAGTCTTGCTTCGCTGTAATTGGTCGAGGCGGCGGTCACCCATCCAAGCGCTCACCACGCTCACAATTGCTTAACTACCGGAGCTTAGCAGTGCCGGTCACCCATCCAAGTTCTTACCACTCTCAGCATTGCTTAACTGCCCGAGTCTAGCCGGCTGTCCACACTCCACCGGATCGCCGGCAACCAGGGAACGTGGGCCGCACAGTATCGATAACCCTGGTTTCCAAGCGTTGCTCAGCAAATAACCCATGTCACGGTTAACCAGGTTGTCATGTAACTGTATTTCTATAGCTTCTTTAACCACGGACTCCCAAAAGAACGAACATTTAGTCAGCACCTTCACGTTGTCAAAGTCCATTCTGTGGCCATTTTCAATAACATGTTGAGCAACAGCAGATTTTTCCATCTGAAAAAGCCGAATGTAGCGTTGATGTTCCGCCACACGGGCCTTGATTGTGCGTACTGTCTGTCCAATGTAAGATTTCCCACATTCACAGTGTATACTATACACCCCCGGTGTCTTCAGCCCCAAGTCATCCTTCACAGAACGTAATAAGTCACGTATTTTGGCAGGAGGACGAAATATGCTCTTAATACCATGTCGATCTAGTATCCTGCCTATTTTCCCGGATATGTTACCAGCAAATGGGATATATGCCAGATCTTTATACCGTTCTTTAGGTTCAATTGGCTGTTTGTTTGGCGTTTTTTGTAGTGCCCTTTCTATTTGTCCGTTACAATATCCATTTCTCCTGAATGTAGTATGGAGATGTTCCAGTTCCGTCGGCAGACTGTCAGCATCAGAGATTTCTTTCGCTCTATGCACCAGTGTGTACAATACCGCATTTTTCTGAGCCGGGTGGTGGAAGCTTCCGGCATGTAAGTAACGGTCCGTATGGGTAGGTTTTCTATACACACTATGAGAAAGAGTCCCATCTGGTTTTCGCCGAATAAGAATGTCCAAAAAAGGCAAGCTACCATTCTCTTCCAGTTCCATCGTGAAACGTATGTTTGGGTGAATTCCATTTAGATGGTCCAGAAATTCATTTAGACTTGTGATCCCATGGGGCCAAACAACAAATGTATCATCCACATATCGGAAGAAACATGCCGGCTTAAGAACAGACCTTTCTATTGCTATACTCTCAAAATGCTCCATAAACAGATCAGCAACAACAGGAGACAAAGGTGACCCCATTGCCACACCATCCGTCTGTTCATAGAAATCTCCACCGTACGTAAAGTAAGTGGATGTAAGGACCAACTCAAAAAGATCAACAATGCTAGATTCAAAGAGATTTCGTAGCAGCTGCAAAGTGTCTCTCAGTGGAACTCTAGTAAAAAGTGAGACTACATCAAAGCTGACCATAACATCGGTCTCCGAAAGGTGCATCTTTTGAAGAACACTGACAAATTGTGTTGAGTTCACAACATGGTGAGGACCTTTCCCTACGTAGGAACCAAGCATACTAGCTAGATATTTAGCCAGACCATATGTGGGACTACTAATGGTACTCACAATAGGCCGTAAAGGGACGTCCTCCTTGTGAATTTTTGGCAGACCATAGAATCTAGGTGGTCTGGCAGCACGAGGTTGAAGACCCTTAACGACTTCCGATGGAAAACACGTCTTCTTTAGAAGTGCTGTTACCTTTCTTTCTATTTTTGAAGTTGGGTCCTCATTGAGCGGCTTGTAAGCAGTGTCATTAAGCAGCTTTCTTACCTTGGTCTCATACATTTCAGCAGTAATAAGGACAGTAGCATTACCCTTGTCCGCTGGTAAGACCACAATTTCATCATTCTGGCGTAAAGCTCTTAAGGCCATGCGTTCAGATTTTGTGATATTCGACTTTGGAAGTTTGGCTCTCTCCAGAACCCTGCATGTTTCCCTCCGAATTTCCTCGGCCGAATCTCCCGGAAGCTTGCGTGCGGCCAATTCAACTGCGCATATGATATCTTTAACTGGAACTGTTTTAGGAGTCGGGGCGAAGTTTAACCCTTTGGATAGTACTTTTTCAGTTGCTTCGTCCAGCTGTAATTCAGTTAGGTTGACTATTGTGTGTTTAGAACTTTGTTCCTCTGCCGGACGCTGATATCGTGACAGGCGGTTAAATTTGGAAACCTGTCTGACTGATGTCTTGTCAAACTCCAGGTTCGCCTGAGCCGACGTAGCAGTATCTACCCAATCCCAGGAGGCCGGCAACAGTATGGCAGCAAGCTCCAAATGGCAATGATATAATTCCAGGGCGTTTTTATCAAGTGAAAAACGTGTGTAGCGAATGCGCTCTCGTAGAAGCGAAAGACTTGCACGACGTAGAATCCGGTTGGCTTTTGGAGTATCAATATGATGGCCAACCATACAGAAGCGAGGCACAATGTTTGAATCTCGACACCTCAGTAGGAAGACCAAGGAGCACAAAAGTCTAGCCTTCTTCTTTCGTAATTTTTCCAGATGTCTTACCCTCATGTACATCTCCTCCCCGTAGAGGTATTTTATATGTGAATGCAGACTTTCCCGGCGAATAAATGACAAAAAATCTTCACAGGTTTGCAGCCGGATTTTATTATAAGATGACAAGCTTCGGCCACTATCTCAGTAGCCATCTTCAGGTCGATAACAGTAGCGGCGATCTTGCGTTTACGAAAGCCAAGCGTTTACTGGTGTCGCCTAGCAACCTCATGACGCTAGCAGTCTTGCTTCGCTGTAATTGGTCGAGGCGGCGGTCACCCATCCAAGCGCTCACCACGCTCACAATTGCTTAACTACCGGAGCTTAGCAGTGCCGGTCACCCATCCAAGTTCTTACCACTCTCAGCATTGCTTAACTGCCCGAGTCTAGCCGGCTGTCCACACTCCACCGGATCGCCGGCAACCAGGGAACGTGGGCCGCACAGTATCGATAACCCTGGTTTCCAAGCGTTGCTCAGCAAATAACCCATGTCACGGTTAACCAGGTTGTCATGTAACCATATTTCTATAGCTTCTTTAACCACGGACTCCCAAAAGAACGAACATTTAGTCAGCACCTTCACGTGACCGGCACTGCTAAGCTCCGGTAGTTAAGCAATTGTGAGCGTGGTGAGCGCTTGGATGGGTGACCGCCGCCTCGACCAATTACAGCGAAGCAAGACTGCTAGCGTCATGAGGTTGCTAGGCGACACCAGTAAACGCTTGGCTTTCGTAAACGCAAGATCGCCGCTACTGTTATCGACCTGAAGATGGCTACTGAGATAGTGGCCGAAAGCTTGTCATCTTATAATAAAATCCGGCTGCAAACCTGTGAAGATTTTTTGTCATTTATTCGCCGGGAAAGTCTGCATTCACATATAAAATACCTCTACGGGGAGGAGATGTACATGAGGGTAAGACATCTGGAAAAATTACGAAAGAAGAAGGCTAGACTTTTGTGCTCCTCGGTCTTCCTACTGAGGTGTCGAGATTCAAACATTGTGCCTCGCTTTTGTATGGTTGGCCATCATATTGATACTCCAAAAGCCAACCGGATTCTACGTCGTGCAAGTCTTTCGCTTCTACGAGAGCGCATTCGCTACACACGTTTTTCACTTGATAAAAACGCCCTGGAATTATATCATTGCCATTTGGAGCTTGCTGCCATACTGTCGCCGGCCTCCTGGGATTGGGTAGATACTGCTACGTCGGCTCAGGCGAACCTGGAGTTTGACAAGACATCAGTCAGACAGGTTTCCAAATTTAACCGCCTGTCACGATATCAGCGTCCGGCAGAGGAACAAAGTTCTAAACACACAATAGTCAACCTAACTGAATTACAGCTGGACGAAGCAACTGAAAAAGTACTATCCAAAGGGTTAAACTTCGCCCCGACTCCTAAAACAGTTCCAGTTAAAGATATCATATGCGCAGTTGAATTGGCCGCACGCAAGCTTCCGGGAGATTCGGCCGAGGAAATTCGGAGGGAAACATGCAGGGTTCTGGAGAGAGCCAAACTTCCAAAGTCGAATATCACAAAATCTGAACGCATGGCCTTAAGAGCTTTACGCCAGAATGATGAAATTGTGGTCTTACCAGCGGACAAGGGTAATGCTACTGTCCTTATTACTGCTGAAATGTATGAGACCAAGGTAAGAAAGCTGCTTAATGACACTGCTTACAAGCCGCTCAATGAGGACCCAACTTCAAAAATAGAAAGAAAGGTAACAGCACTTCTAAAGAAGACGTGTTTTCCATCGGAAGTCGTTAAGGGTCTTCAACCTCGTGCTGCCAGACCACCTAGATTCTATGGTCTGCCAAAAATTCACAAGGAGGACGTCCCTTTACGGCCTATTGTGAGTACCATTAGTAGTCCCACATATGGTCTGGCTAAATATCTAGCTAGTATGCTTGGTTCCTACGTAGGGAAAGGTCCTCACCATGTTGTGAACTCAACACAATTTGTCAGTGTTCTTCAAAAGATGCACCTTTCGGAGACCGATGTTATGGTCAGCTTTGATGTAGTCTCACTTTTTACTAGAGTTCCACTGAGAGACACTTTGCAGCTGCTACGAAATCTCTTTGAATCTAGCATTGTTGATCTTTTTGAGTTGGTCCTTACATCCACTTACTTTACGTACGGTGGAGATTTCTATGAACAGACGGATGGTGTGGCAATGGGGTCACCTTTGTCTCCTGTTGTTGCTGATCTGTTTATGGAGCATTTTGAGAGTATAGCAATAGAAAGGTCTGTTCTTAAGCCGGCATGTTTCTTCCGATATGTGGATGATACATTTGTTGTTTGGCCCCATGGGATCACAAGTCTAAATGAATTTCTGGACCATCTAAATGGAATTCACCCAAACATACGTTTCACGATGGAACTGGAAGAGAATGGTAGCTTGCCTTTTTTGGACATTCTTATTCGGCGAAAACCAGATGGGACTCTTTCTCATAGTGTGTATAGAAAACCTACCCATACGGACCGTTACTTACATGCCGGAAGCTTCCACCACCCGGCTCAGAAAAATGCGGTATTGTACACACTGGTGCATAGAGCGAAAGAAATCTCTGATGCTGACAGTCTGCCGACGGAACTGGAACATCTCCGTACTACATTCAGGAGAAATGGATATTGTAACGGACAAATAGAAAGGGCACTACAAAAAACGCCAAACAAACAGCCAATTGAACCTAAAGAACGGTATAAAGATCTGGCATATATCCCATTTGCTGGTAACATATCCGGGAAATAGGCAGGATACTAGATCGACATGGTATTAAGAGCATATTTCGTCCTCCTGCCAAAATACGTGACTTATTACGTTCTGTGAAGGATGACTTGGGGCTGAAGACACCGGGGGTGTATAGTATACACTGTGAATGTGGGAAATCTTACATTGGACAGACAGTACGCACAATCAAGGCCCGTGTGGCGGAACATCAACGCTACATTCGGCTTTTTCAGATGGAAAAATCTGCTGTTGCTCAACATGTTATTGAAAATGGCCACAGAATGGACTTTGACAACGTGAAGGTGCTGACTAAATGTTCGTTCTTTTGGGAGTCCGTGGTTAAAGAAGCTATAGAAATACGGTTACATGACAACCTGGTTAACCGTGACATGGGTTATTTGCTGAGCAACGCTTGGAAACCAGGGTTATCGATACTGTGCGGCCCACGTTCCCTGGTTGCCGGCGATCCGGTGGAGTGTGGACAGCCGGCTAGACTCGGGCAGTTAAGCAATGCTGAGAGTGGTAAGAACTTGGATGGGTGACCGGCACTGCTAAGCTCCGGTAGTTAAGCAATTGTGAGCGTGGTGAGCGCTTGGATGGGTGACCGCCGCCTCGACCAATTACAGCGAAGCAAGACTGCTAGCGTCATGAGGTTGCTAGGCGACACCAGTAAACGCTTGGCTTTCGTAAATGCAAGATCGCCGCTACTGTTATCGACCTGAAGATGGCTACTGAGATAGTGGCCGAAAGCTTGTCATCTTATAATAAAATCCGGCTGCAAACCTGTGAAGATTTTTTGTCATTTATTCGCCGGGAAAGTCTGCATTCACATATACCCAAATGAGCTTAATCCATAGGTTTCCATAATTGCAAGTAAACAGATTTGGTTAAACAACCCTAGCACTAATATTCCACACATTTAGATGCACTAAAGCACTTTGATAATAATAATTTCACTGTTTTATATTAAATTCACCAATAACTCACAGTTTCCTATAAGTTTAGAACAGTAAATATGATTCTTAAAGCATCACAGCATGTGTTAATTTCAGTAATAAATTCCAGCACATCTAAGTAGTTTCTGAGTTTTAAAAGTAGATTTAAAACAAACTAAATGACCGGAAGATTAATATTCTCTAATTTTCTAATAGCCATCAACTGATAATCAGAAGATATAAATAAGTTAAAATTCGTTATCCTGTGACGTCGTAGAAACCAACTTGTAATTTGAATTTCAATCTGGAAAACATATTTCATGAACCAAAAACTTATCTTAAGTACTTAAATAAAATAAAGATACATTTTAAGAATAGTTTCAGGCCATAACTAACTGTAAATAAAAAGTGAATAAAATCTTGCAACACCAAATAATCATCACATTTTAGAAATTCCATAACTTTTGGCATCCTTAACCGATTTAAAAGATTTTTACACCACTGAACTCAGCAAAGGCTGGGGAACACTTTGAAAATAGTCTACACTTGATATTTTAAACTTTAGCAGATTCATATTCCAGACGTTACGTTTCGCAGTTTTAAAGTCATTGAGCCTCCCTATTAATCAACTTTCATAAATCATTTACACCTATCTGGAAGCACTGAGAACAAAACCAACCACATCACCACACTTGTTTCGTTATACTCTATCTCTTGTGATTTTTTGAAAGTTCTCCGTTAACAAAAATTAATCTAGATAGCCTGTTGTTTAGATCAGTTGGGCATTTCTGATAAAGGTAGGCCGGTGTCTCGTCTCGAGGCAGTTCGTGGAAACACTTGGTCGGGTTAGGATCCTACTCGCGGGAGAGCAAATTCAGCACTAGTGGGGTGCGTGGGCTTCTGGGAGACCGGAACAAACATGGCTGACCGTCAGGGTAGCCAACCATAGAACTTTTAAATTTTCAACCAGGTGACTCATCAATGTGAACTTTTACTTTCATTTCAGGGTTGGCGGTCTGTTCTGTTTCATGTCTTGTGATCTTCGGCTTAATGATTTACTCCGATTGCCATAGCTAACTGTGACTTTTATGTAAACTCAGTGAAATTTTCAAGAATATATCCTTTTAGTGATTCTGACTTCAACTTTTATTTATATTTTAGTACCTTTCTTACAGGAGGTTAATTCTGTGAGTGGCAACCGACTTCATCATTACAGTTAGTATTCTCAAAGGTTTCTCATGGTTATAGGACTTTTCTCGAACTTTTGGCACATTTTGGAAGAACTCAAGTTTAGGCGTACAAGCCGATACGGACCCCGAGTATCTGGTTTTGTCCCTGGCAGGTGTCTGATCAAAAGATCTAAAAACCACCCCTTCTCCCCATTAAACTGCTTAATTTTTATACACAACGTCAGTTTTTATCCGGTATAGACATAACTTAGCAAATTTTTACTATAAAACAGAGAGAAAAATGATGCCAACTCTTGGTTTGCAAAAAATGAACCTTTCTCCCCTTTTCCACCCCCTTGATTTTTGTCAATTTCTTTTTAGAAAGCTACAGTCGACACCATTTGACCGATCTTTATTAAAGTTGGCACATATATATGTAATTTTTTATGGATAAGATCTCTGACCAAAAAATAAATAAATTACCCTAGCTCCCCTTCCCTTAATATTTGTACAAAACCCACATTTTTATTCGATTCGCTGGAACTTTGCATGCGTATACTTTAAAACAAATAGAAAAAGAAAAATACTGTCCACATAACTTTCACAAAAATGCAAACCCTATCCTCCTTTCTACCCCATTAATTACTGTTAATGTTCTTTATACAAAGCTACCGTTTCTTTCTGATTTTGGAGGAAATATGCACATGTATACTGCAAAAAAAAAAAAAAAAAAAACAGAAATATACTGTCTACATTTGGTTTCGAGAGTCCAAACACCACTCCTTCCTTTTCATCCTTTAATCTACAGTTTCTATTTGATTCTGAAGGAAATTTGCACACGTATTCAAAACATACAGAACAATTTTGTTTAAATTAGGTTGCTGAAGCCCAACCCCTCTTCCCTTCTACCCCCACCCCTCCTAATTTCCAAAGTTCTTTATAGATACCCACAGTTTTATCAGATTTCGATGGACCACTGCACATGTACTTAAAAAAAAAAAAAACAGAATAATAGTGTCTATATTCTATTCACAAAACCCTACCACTCACTTCCTTACCCCATTTAATTTTGGCAAATGTTCTTTACACAAAGCTACAGTTTTTATCTGGTTTTGACTGGAAATTTGCACGTGTATACTTTAAAACAAAGAGAAAAATATTGCCCACACTAGCTTTACAAAAACCAAACTACTCTTCGTCTCCACACACCTTAATTGTTTTTTTTTATACATACCTACAGTTTTATTTGATATCATTAGAAATTTACACTCGTATACTTTAAATCAATCCGAAAAGGCAGTCTACATTTGGTATACAAAAGCTCAATCCCTCTTCCCCTTTACCCTCACCCCTTTTAATTTCCAATGTTCTTTACAAAAATCCACAGTTTTAAATCCCATAAAAATCAGTTAAGCTTTTTTTAAGTCATTGCATAATATGTATAAAATAAATGTGTCGTAATGTCCCAACATGTACTTCAGATTTCAACTTTGATCCCAAGCTTTCACCAATTAAAAATCTATATTTTTTGTGTGATGCCGGAGCAAACAGATATATTCCAGAGAGATTTCTGTATGTGGTATGTATTAATGCCCAGATGTTACATGTTTCGGTTATCGAGCAGCAGCTTTAACAGACGTTATGATAAAATCGAAACATAGCCTGACATTCCTTAACACAATGCCCAATTCACCCCGTTCTGGAAGTGGTTGTGGTATATAAAGACAGAATTCTTCTTTGAAAGTAAGCGCTTTAATCTCTGAGCTACCAGGAAGTTCGCAAAATTGGAACTGCTGCGGCATATTTAAAATACCAAACGAACTATAATACAACTAAAAATTTAAAAATAAAATAATTGTTTAAAAAAACATAAAAACTGCCTTAAAAAAAAAGCACTAAAAATTTTAAAATAACTTTATACCTTGCTTAGGAAAAAGTAAATCTAAATAGACATTTTACGTTACTTTCATTTAAATTTTGACATTAATTAGTTATTTTTGGAGTCGGTGCCAGCGAAAGTAAGAAAAACTATAAGGAATAACAATAATACATAAAAAATCATGTTACTGCTTACCTACAATTAATGCTAGAAACATGTTTCAACAAAACTGAAACATAAAGATGATATGCCGATATTATACTCTGTAAATCGTTTACTTCATGATGCAACCTACCAACTTACACTGTAGCGCCAGAGATATGCCTGGATGACCAATAAGGCCAAGCCACAGATTAAAATACTGTTAATTTGTTTCCCTAAGCTGTCTCCCACAATAACACTATCTGCCTCACGACATGCTGTAAAATATTGGGAATTTTTGTTCGCACTTCCCGTTTCACCTCTAACGCCAAAAGAAGTTCAGTAATTCGATCTTCGCGATGTGACAGCTGGCACCGACTCCAAAAATAACTAATTAATGTCAAAATTTCAATGAAAGTAATGTAAAATGTTGTCTATTTAGATTTACTTTTTCCTAAGCAAGGTATAAAGTTATTTTAAAATTTTTAGTGCTTTTTTTTTGAAGGTGGTTTTTATGTTTTTTTAAACAATTATTTTATACTTTCTCAAATTTATGTTATGAACGTTTTAATGTATTATTCTGCACTTTTTGCAACATTTTGCATTGCTCGTGTACTACATCCAATTCACTGTCCCCTCTCTCTGTCCTCTGTTTGAATTTTTCCCCCATCATATTCCTCACTAATGGTCATTCTGTGAGACCGTATCCTGCACCACCCTCCCTCCCTGATGTTCTCCTGGTGATGAAGGTCCAAGTCCAGAAATATTCATTGTTTTTCATAGTCTTGTGTTTTTTTTATGTGTTCACCCCACGAAACCATCGTCTAAGGTAAGTGGTGGTTCATTTCACTATCCTTTTTTTTGCAAATCTATTCGCTATTTAGCTCCTATTATTTCCTGGTTACCAAACTACAATATGAGGCAGACGGTAACACCAAGGTATTGCATGGTATGATTAAAAATAAAAAAAAAGCAGGAAAAGGAATTTACACCTGATGAAAACAAGATCAAAGAGAAATATAAAATTATTTTAAACAGCTGTCAAATGTGATTCTCATTTAGCACATGAAACAGGGACAATATAATAGGCAGTTTTCTCAAAACAGGGTACATACATGACTTCAATTGACATTGAATCCATGTTGAATTATGAAAATAGAAAAATCAACTGTTATTGTTCAGATACCGTTACATAGTGAAATGATAAAAGCTTGATGAGTTGAAGAATTCTTAAAAGGTTAAAAAAAAAAGAAGAAGTTAAAATACCAAATGCAATACAAAAAGAGCTGGAAGTGAAAATGGTAGAGCCTTGAGGTAGTATGTTAGAACCATTGCTATTCGTTATTGTAATGAAAGTTTGTATTAATAGTTAAATAGTATTATTAATAGTTATATAGTATTATTAATAGTTAATAATAAATGTTAATAATATTAATAGTTACATTAATTATGACACAATGGCATAAAGTAGGATCAAAATGGGAAAGGTGTGTGAACAGGAAAAGGGGGAACTACACAGGATATCAAATCGGGGAGGACAACACATATTGAAGATCAGTGCCAAATAGAAAGGGAATTGTTTGTTGAAGACCTAAAGTGTAACTGTTCTAGCATAACATTTGATAGTAAATTCAATTGACAGAACAGGCAGGTGCTAGGGAGAGGTTTCAAATTCATTATGTATTGAAGAGTATAATGAGATGATGTACCTTGGAAGTGAGACAAATTAGGATACAAAACCATGGTGAGGCCATTGCTAAGTCATTGTTTTGTGGTATGGGACCCAAATACAGCCACTGAAATGGTTGCAAAGAATTGAACACACCAGAGACCCATCTGCAGTGTGACTTAGTAGTATCAAAACATAAATTTAAAAAGTAAAATAAATGAAAAATACAATTCTAATAAGTTTCTCACAGATAAATATGAGCTTGCTTGGATTTATATTCTTTCCTATTTATATTGTTGCTAATCCTTAAGATTTTTCTGTGATCTCTTGACCATGTCCATCTGGGTTTGAATATTATAAGGTTAACTTTCAGGCACAAGGGTGTGGAAAGATTCATTTTCTAGGTAAGGGTGTCAGGGATTGGAATAAGTTACCAAGGGAAATGATGAATAATTTACCAAAAATATTGAAAGAATTCAAAGTTAAAATTTGTAGAGATCAAATGTAGGTGGGTGAAGGAAAAGGGGAAGATGGGTGTTTATAAAAATTGCCACCAGAGCGTGTGCTCCATTGCAGGTTTTTTTTTTTTTTTTTTTTTTTTTTTTTTTTTTTTTTTTTTTTTAAACCTTTACTCTGTAGGTGAGATTCAATTAAATTCAATGTTTTTTCAAACTTACTGGAATTCACTTTTTTTTAAAAAAAATGAAACATGTAGAAGTAATTTCTTAAATGAATTTTTTTTAAAAAAAAGCTGATGTACTTGATACCAGTTGTTAAAAAAATTAAAGGATATCTATGTACTCCACATTTGATCTAAATGATTGCAGAAGTAGTTTTCTATGTTAACCAATCATGAGATTACCAACTTTCTTTAGGTTTGATCAAATGTGGGTTTTATCAAAAGTTCAATATCGTGTTGTGAATTAATAGGCTACATCTAATTATCCCAAATACTGCACACATGGTCTACTTGCAAGTACTCACTGAAAGAAAAAACCCGTTTTCAACAATGGCGCCCAATTTACAACTTCAGAAGATTTTACGTCAGAGCCCTTGTGACCACTCAACTGGCCAATCTCACACACTTTCAGTAAACCTCAATCACAAACTTTGCAATACTGAAACTGTATTTATCCTTCAGCTTATAAAAGTATTAGTTACATACCTAAATACTATTTTTCTATACTCCTAATCTGTTTTTCAATACTCCAAAGATTTAACTATGTAATACAATTTTCTGTTAAATACTAAGCAACATTTTCAGGACTCTGAACATGCAGGAAATAAACTTTTTTATGAACTGATAGAAGTATGTATATTTTTGTTATTAGGGAAACAAGAAAAAAATTAAAGTTAACTGAAGACATTTTAATTTTCTACAATGTAAATTTGAAGATTTAGTTTAAGGTTGGTGAAATTGGACCATGTTACACTAGCAAGGGTAGAGGTATGAAGCTAAGGTTGCCGATATCTTCTATCGTAAACTGTAGAGAATTTGGATAGGGTTAGTAAAAATTACTATGTTTGGTACTGTGTTGTGCTATGTGGTGAATGCAAGAAGGTGATCATCTGATTAGTAAGAGAAAAAACTTGGAGTGATAACTTATAACTTACTACAAAGATGGTTGTAGAATTTACTGGAACATTTGAAACGGCAGTTGTTTTAATGAAAAAAACAATTTCTTTTAGAAAGAAAAATGAATTGAAGAAACAGAGAGGAAATATATATAGGAAGTCAAAAACAGTATGAAACATGTCAATGGATGCAGGACAATTATGAAGTGTTCTAGTTTAATTCTTTGTCTGCATTAGATGATGGCACATGACGGTCATGGCGAAAGAATCAGAAAATCAAGAAAGTGAGAGGAAAATAGTGAAGAAAACAGGCCCAAGAAGAAAGAATAATTAAGATATTATTTACTGTTGTCACTGTTTTTCTAATTGATATTAAAAGAGATGGTATGAAGAAAAAAAAACACTTTCATAAGTTATTATGTCTCTTTTCTCTTGCTTTTTTTAAAGATTGTTTTCATCATTCTGTTTCATGGAAAACAAACAGATCTCTTAGTGTTTGTTATCTAGTTGTTTATATTTTTGAAACTTTACATGTGTTTAATATGTTATTTCAGATCGGTATTGTTGGCCGAACAGGTGCAGGAAAGTCGTCATTAATAGCTGCTCTTTTCCGTTTGGCAGACGTAGAAGGTGAAATATCCATTGATGGTGTTGATACACAGATGCTGGGGTTGCATGATTTTCGCTCTAAAGTATCAATAATACCCCAGGAACCAGTATTGTTTTCTGGAACTCTTCGTAAGAATCTGGATCCTTTTGATGAATTCCCAGATGAAACACTCTGGCAAGCACTTGAAGAGGTAGGCTAATAAATTGTGTGTTGCATTTTTGTTTTTGTTTTTGTGTGTGTCTGGGGAAATGGGGGGGGGGGGAGAGATATTGGTAGAAGAATTAGGATTAATGAGTGAATGGAATATAAATATTTGAGAACCAAATGATGTTTTATTTCACTGTGTTTCATGTAATAAAACAGCATTATGGAGACTTCAGTTGTTAAAGTCTTTACATATAGATAGTAGTAGTTTACAGTAAATTAAAATGAAAGGAGAATATATTGGTTGATAAGTACACAAACTTCTGTCAGTAAATAATAAATAATTGAAGTTTGCAACAATTCCAATGGAAGATTCTGTCAGACTACTTTTCTTAATTAATTTCTTAATATATTTTGCAAAAAGAAGATAATTCACATAAAATATTGTAACAGTGAGGTCACCAAATAAAAGTATTAAATAAAAACCTTTTGGCTGAAGAATAGAGTATTATGTTTTAAAAAAGAAATAAACAGTAAATTATTTACTTTTACCAAACATTTCTGGAAATTTGCAAAAAGTGCTTTTTTACAATATTATATCTAATTAGTAGAAATGTATAATGAAGAATTGAAACAATAAATGTTGAAACATCTTGTAAGTATTAAAGAAAACTTACGTGAAACTTTTTAAAAAGACAAACAGCTTCTCAGAACTCATTTATGTCACCATGTATCCCCAACATGATCCAGTGACTATATGTTGATAACTTCTTCTTGATACTAATGGAAAATTCCTGGATATTCTGGATAGCATCACATATTTAATTTGTTGACCAAGCTTTTGGCTATTATTCTGCAGTCTTCATGAGAGTTATTATGTTTTGTTTACATTTTTCATTTAAGAGCTCCTAGTGTCATGTAGTCCTCATTGAAATTATTTTTGTTCTCTGATATTTCCAAAGCCACCTACACTCATCTTGAACATGAATCTCTCTCCCTAATAGCCTTGTATCTTCAGCTTTAATTGCATGCCTGGTGGATTTATTTCTGTTTTTTTGCTTGAAGTAGCAGATATGTTCTTCAGGTCTATCTGCTACTATGACTTGTCTCACTAATGTAAATATTGATACAACTGCACGGAATTAATATAAACATTTCAAGCTGGCTCTTTAACCCTAATCAATGACTGGCCAAGCTTGCAGTATGCTTTATAATCTGTTGCAGATTGTGACAAAACAGGGAAATTTTTGGATTGAAGTGTAGCATAAATATAATAATTTTTCATGGCAAATTAGATTCGATTCTTTGGTCATGGATGTGGTTGAATAGTGATCTCTCTTAGAAGGAAGGAAAAAAAGTCTTGAGTTAGAATGGTGAGAGATATATAGTGAGTGTTGAACAGCATATAATTAGACATGAGTTACTGCTGGGAATATTTAAGTAACTGCTGAAAAAATAACCAGGTATTTTTGGATACCTTTTCTCTCTGATCTAGTTCCATGGGGAGATAAACAAAAAGGATGTTAACTAAGTTTGATCCTGTGTAAAAATATAAAAGACTGCATTCTTTATTTTGGGAGAGCGTGGTGGTGTAACGGATAGTGTTCTGGCCTCACATTCAGGAGGACGGTGGTTCGAATCCCCGTCCAGATTTGGGTTTTCCATGGTTTCCCAAATCACTCCAGGCAAATGCCGGGATGCTTCCTATTGCACATTATTTGCAGCCTTACAAGATGCAGGGCTGTGGTGTCATCTCGAGAAGTGTAGGTTTTTTCAGGAGGAAGGGGATGTCAGGGCCAAATCGGGTACTGGGGGTTGGTGGTACCGACTAATTCACCTGAACCAGTTTGTCTTCCAAAATATTCTAAGTCCACAAGAAAGTTCTGTAACCGTGTTAAAATATTTATGCTAACTGTTAACTTTGACCACAGTCGCCACTTGTAGTTTTAAATCCCACCACAAGAAGGGTACTATTGTATAAATGAAAGTCACAAGTTGAATCACTGGATTATATATTCTCAGAATTTTTACGTAAATGTTACATGTCACAGTTAGCAAGGCAATCGGATATTAATCTTCACCAAAAATCACAAGTTGAGAATCAAGAGCACAAACCGCAATCCCCCAGGTGAAACAAAACAAAAATTCGAAATTTACATGTCCAGAAATTTGATAGTCCGAAATGAAGATGGCCCCAATTTTTAAAAATGGCCGCCACTAACGCGTCCTATCCATAGACTCGTGTCCAGCCTGACGCCATGATGTGAAAACTTCCCATGACCACCGCACTCCAGGTAGCGCCTGGCACGAACGTGCGCTCCGGCCGAGGTGTAATTAAGACTGAAGACCAAGCACGCCCAAGCGTAGTAATGTCCCTGGCCACTTCACTTATATAGGCTTGCCTCACGTGATGCCGTATGACTACAGTGTACATCCGCGCTGCTACACATACCCTACTGTTTACTCTAATAACTTTCTTCTTATGAGTTTAATCTCGACGAGGAAATGGGAAAGTGATGTGTGTTACGAGTTGAAGTGTTTAGTGTCCGAATATCACGTTAATTTTGTTTCTCCGAAAAATTGTCAAAATGGTTGATTTTCCGAAGTCTTACGGCTTTAGTCAATGTTTTGTTACTTTTTAAATTGGCTGTAGTTATTAACTCGAAAGTAGGCTTAAAATATTATTCCCGATTTTAGATTCTCCCAAAATATCAACTTTGTTTAAATCCGTTGAGTTATGGTAAAACCAGTAATTTCTAACAATCAGTTGTAATTATTATTTAGTTTTCATGGTATAACTCTGAAGTTTTATGGATTATCACGCCGGAAAAATTATCAATGTGTAGCCTGAATTAAACTGCGTATTTTAGAGTTTATTTTGTCTTTGTAGCTGTTATATTTTGTACGCAATAAAATAGTTTGTTATTTCCACGTGGGTTTGATGTCGAGTGAGATTAGAAAACATATAACATCGGTTCTATTGCTTCAAACGGCATGAAATAAATATGTATGAAACTCGAAGAATGGATCTTTACGACAAACTAATTTTTAGCCCGGAATCTGAGTAGGTTTTTAAATGAAAAAATGTTAAAGTCGGGTATTCTATTTTACGTGTTCAGATTATATTTAAAAATACTTAAACGGTTGGAAACTATCAGATTTACTTGAGTTTACTTCTCTTCATGGCTGTTTTAATTTATTAGCTACTTTATATTGTGTGGCAGTGTTTATAATCAGTGTAGAAGCATTTAATGTGTGCAGTGTTTATAGCAAGTTACTTTGTGATTGGATTATCATACAACAGGTTAGTAAAATGTCTTAAAATGTGTCTAGAAAATTAACTATGTGTGTTTATCGGTATTTACATGCTCTTAGCTCTTTTGAAATGGTTTAATAGTGTTAGAATTAATTCAGGAAAGTTGAACAAATTAGTCGATTTACTGGCTACCGGTTTTCACTAATATTTCATATTTTACTAACTGGAACTACTCGAAATCTATTAAAACTGAAAGACAATATTATTAGCGGTGTATTCCTCTACTTTTTATATCCTGAAACTACTTAAAAGACCTAAAATTGTTTATGTGAACTGTTTAGGGCAGTGGTTCCCAACAGGTGGTCCGCGGACCCCCAGGGGTCCGCGAGCTATGCCAGAGGGGTCCGCAAAATGCTATTAGAATAAAAAATATATTAAATATATTTCGTATGATAACAAATTTTTTGTTTTGGCCGTTTCCTGCATGAGCAGAGCTTTAGCGAACGGCTAACTTCTGCGTCTAGCAGAAAATAGTTCTGCTGTATGCCGTTAGACTGCGCGCGCTGCCTCTTTGCAGCTGACAACTGACAGTCACTTTACACAGAAATTCGTATTTCAGACGACAATCGGCCATTGTTAATTTATTGCCAGTGCTTTCAGAGACCGTGTTCAGTATTCAATATTCTGTATTACAACAGTAGTGTTTGTAAAGCATTGTTTTTTCGCGGAAGCTACAGTTCGTGTAGTTAAAAATGGACCGTTGGTTAAAAAGTGGTTCGTTAAAACGAGAAAGGTCTACAGATGAAGAGGAAGGTAATGCATTTGATGTGCAAGCAAGTAAGTCAGTGACTCTCGAATCGAAGTCAGTGTCCATTGAACCTAAATCGTCGGCGTACCTTGAACCTAACTCTTCCAAGATCAGTGTTAAGCTTACTGGAAAAATTAGAAAATATAACTCTGATTACTTGGAAATCGGTTTTACGTTCACTGGACCTGAGCAACAGCCTAAACCTCAATGTGTAATTTGTTATGAAAGCCTTTCGAATGAATGTATGAAACCAGCAAAACTCCGGCGTCATCTTGAAACAAAGCACCCAGAGTACAAAAGTAAGTCATTAGATTTTTTCAAAAATAAATTAGGAGAGTTGAAAATATCTCGTAAAACAATTACTAAACACTCTGGTGCAAATGTAAACGAAAATGCAACCCTTGCGTCTTACGAGGTGGCTCAGCTTGTTGCTAAATGTGGAAAAAACCACACAATTGCTGAGGAACTTATACTGCCATCAGCAATAATACTTTGCAAGAGAATGTTAGGTGATGCAGCTGCTAAGGTAATAGGAACTGTCCCGCTATCAAATAATACTGTTCAAAGACGAATTACTGATATGGCAGTTAACATCGAAGAAACATTGTTGGCTAGACTTTGCATGAGTGACATGTACGCTCTACAATTGGATGAAAGCACAGACATATCTAAAAAAGCTATAATGTTGGTTTTCGCACGATTCTTATGGGAGGACCAAGTGTTTGAAGATTTCCTTTTTTCGTGCGAACTACTGCATACAACAGCAGACGATATTTTTACTGCATTAAATAATTATCTCAATGAACACGATGTCACCTGGAAAAAATGTGTAGGCTTGTCGACGGATGGAGCAAAGTCAATGGCTGGCAAAAAAACAGGACTTCTAGCTCGTATCAAAGCAGTAGCCCCTGAGGTGAAATGGACTCACTGTTGTATCCATCGTGAAGCCTTAGTAGTCAAAAGATTGCCTGAACCTTTGCAAAAGATACTTAACGAAGTAGTTCAAATCATTAACTATATTAAAACTCAACATCTGCAATCCAGATTATTTTCTTTATTGTGTAAAGAGATCGGCAGTGAGCATGAGCAACTTCTTATTCATACAGAAGTAAGATGGCTTTCTCGAGGTAGGATCTTGTCAAGATTTTTTGAACTTAGAGACGAGGTTCGTGTCTTCCTTCTTGACACAAAGTACGCGGATTTTCTCACTAACTTCTCTTGGCTTTGCTCAGTTGCGTACTTAGCTGATGTGTTTGAACACTTGAATGTGTTAAACTTGAGTTTACAAGGAAAAAATGTAGACATGTTCAAAGTTGAGGATAAGATTAGTGCTATGGTCAAAAAATGTCAAATCTGGGCGTCAAGAATAGAAAACGAGTCACTAACTAACTTTTCTACTTTAAAACAATTCTTGGAATCATCAGAGGAGAGTCTGCCTGACCAGATCAAGATCAATGTAGCCGATCATCTACGCAGCCTAGCCACCACTTTTAGAGAGTATTTCCCTAAACCTGACCCTGACGACAGATGGATTCGAAATCCTTTCAGCTGTGAAGAAATAGACAAAATCCATGGCCTCACTGTAGAAGAGCAAGATCAACTTGTGGATCTGTCCAGCTGTGGTACGATGAAAAACATTTTCATCTGTGATAAAATTACAGACTTCTGGGCATCAGCACGCAAGGACTACAAGAAACTTGGAGATAAGGCAATGAAAAAGATTCTTCCATTTGCAACCACATATCGGTGTGAGCAAGCATTTTCTTCCATGTGTTTCATGAAAAACAAATATAGGAATCGACTCGACATACGGTCGGATTTCAGATTGAAAGTTTCAAGTTTGGAACCTAATATTTCAGAAATAATGAACTCAAAGGTCAGATTGAACTCATCTCATTAAGAATTGAAAATTAAAACTAACTGTATACTGATGGAGTACTTTCAAATAAATAATACCTTGTATGAAATTAGTGTTTTCTTATTTTTCACACATATCTACTCAATGCAATCTCAAGTGTAGTACACTTGAAAGACCAATACACTCAGTTTTAATTTTTTCCTGTCATTTTCAGTTCATACTCAATTTTTATTTTTTAAGGAGTTTCTTATACTAAACACCCAGATTTGAAGACAAAGATTTTGAGCAATAATAAAAAATTTAACAATAACAATGATGGCTAAATTGAAAAAGTTTTAAGCTCAATATTTGTTCAATAATGAATATGTCAATGTTGTTATAAGTACCAAATATAGAAAACGTATAAAAAGACTCTTGATTGGTTTTTTTTTAGGTATTTGATACTGTGATATGACAAAGTACCAACCATGCTCGATGAGGGGGTCCTCGAGAAAATTTTGTTGGGAACCACTGGTTTAGGGGAATGAGTGCTAAAATTTCTTTATAATTACTTCTTGTGACTATTAAATGCTTTAAAACTATCAGAAACCTGTTAAATAACCTACTCCACTGTCTCAGGCATTATTCTCTTTACTTTTGGAGCTTTAAAATGGTCAGATTCCATTACAATGAGTTATTTTCATTCTGCTTCAGACTATTATTTAATCATCCAGTTTATTTCTTTAAAACACCTGCTAAACTATATTTAATTATGAAGTTATGATTATGGTGAGTCTAGGCCTGTGTATTATTAGTTCTTTATTGTCTTTACTGTGTGAAAATCTCTTCAGAAATACCAAAACAGGTATATGCCAAAACTTTTATGGTTAGATTTTACCTGTATTGAAATTACTTATTTATCTCTGAAATAATGCGTATTAAACATGATAAAAGGTTTATTTATGCATTCTATTTGCAATTATTTAACATTTACTTCGTTTAAATCGGTTCAGAATATCTCGCCAACCAATGTTAGTATCTGTTATTGAAAGTTTACTCTTATGTGAAATAACCTATTTCCTGCTGAAATATCATGTCTTTATGACCATTTATAGTTTATTCATGTTGGTTATATGTTATTTATTCACTTTACTATACCAGAAGTGTTGTTAACTCGACTTAAAGTGTGGTACCATATACTAAAACGAACCCCATACTTGACCGGATTCTAACAAAATCTTTAAAATATAAGGAGGGATACCTTACAGGGAGTATCTCAGCCATTGGCTCAACAAAAATGGAATTAGGCCAACAGATCGCAACATGGCAGAATTAGACTCCATACTCTACCCAAAGAACCTGCTGGAACTTCAAGCTTTCCTGGGCAAAATTAATTACTATTCAAAGTTATTGCCACAAGCAGCATATATTTCACAACCCCTCAATCAGCTCTGAAAGAAGGGTGTCCCTTACAACTGGACCCTGGCTTGCCAAGGAGCTTTCGACTGGTTCAAACACATGCAAAGATCTGCTCCTTGTTTCACACCATTTTTCCCTACATGGCCTGTAGTCTTGGCAGATGACACCTCAGCATATGGAATTGTGGCGGCACTCGCGCATAGAAATGAGGATAGATCTGAACAACCTATAGCTTACGCCTCTAAGACATTGACTCCAGCACAATGTAACTACTTGCAAATCAAAATAGAGGCATTGGCAATAGTCTTTGCTATCAACATATTTCATGTATATTTGTTCAGAAGAAACTGTTGGTGGCAATATTTGAACCTTGCTCCATCCTCCCAGAGTGAATGGCCCAACGCATCCAAAGTTGGGTGCTTATAACTACACCAGCCAATATAAGCCAACAGCACAGCACACCAATGCTGATGCCCTATCACTCCTGCATCCTGGCCCCGATCCAGAATTTGACCAACAAGTGCTGTGTTTTCATATTGATAAAGAGAGGAAGCAAACATTGAGTGGGTTCCCCATTACAGTGACGTGTATTGCTTCCATTACCCACCGGGACCCAATCTTGAGACAGGTCCTGTGCTACATCATCCATGGGTGGCCAACATTTTTCACATGCAGAATGGACAATGAACTGAAGATATGGCATCACATATCCCACAGACTCTTAGTCATGGACGACATCATCCCCTTGGAAGCAGAAAATGACACACATTATGTGGTCATCCCAGCAGAATTTAATTTAATTTAACTACAATGGAGCACATGCTCCGGTGGCAATTGCCCTACACCCCCATCTCCCCCCCGTCCTGCACCCACCTACATTTGCCCTTTATAAATTTTATCTTTAAATTCGTTCAACGTTTTTGGTAAATTATTCATCATTTCTCTTGGTAACTCATTCCAATCCCTGACACCCTTATCTAAAAAAGAGAATCTTCCCACACCCTTGTGCCTGAAATCGAGTGCCAGCTTGTGGTCATGGTCATCTTTTCCCTTTCATGCACTACTTTTCATACCTACTGCAATATCTTTCCATGCCTCATCGCCAGTATACACCTTGTACACTCCCATAACTCCTCCTCCCGTCTTGCAATGAAACCCATTCCAGCTCCTTTATCATATCCGTCACTGATTGCATTGTGCGATAATTTCCAGAAACAAATCTAGCAGCCCTTTTTTGCACCACATACAATTCCTGAATTTGATATGCAAAATGAGGGTTCCATACTAATCATATTCGAGCAATGGTCTGACCAAAGTTTTGTAACCCAATTCCTTTACTTCCCTCGTACTTCCCATCATCACTCTCTACAACAAGTACAGAACTTTGAAACCCTTTCCTACCAAATGTCCAATGTGTCCTGCCCAGTTAAGCTTGTTATCAAATGTAATTCCAAGATATTTACATCCTGAGCAAGAATCTCTTTCCCTTCCTGCTAATCATAATTAACCTTTAGTTTTTATTTGTATATCTAATAAGCTGAGTATTCTTTGCATTTATCATCCATCATCTCCTTTCCCGTCTCTAAAGACCTCAATGTTGAGAGACGTAAAGCAGTAAAAAAAAAGTAAATGGTAAGGCAAATTCAACCAGACTTATCCTGTGACAGCCATAATTATTAAAACATCTAAATGTTACAACAAAGTCATTTATAAGCATTAATTTATATGACAAATAAGTCCAATAGTTATTCGACAAGATGATACTAGTGTCTCTTTGAAATACCAGTCAGGACACAATTCCAATCACTTAAAATAATACTCTAAAGTAAATGAACAGATGTTTCTAAGAATTTTTTTTTTATTATAATTTTTTATTTTTTTTTTCAATAGGTACAAGTAAATTAAATTTTCACAAAGCATATGACTTCAGTAGTAGAGAAGATACAAGAAACACTTGCTGCTGATGCAGATTTATTAACAATACTTAGGTCATTTTCTCAGGTAGATTAAAGCATGTCTCAATTTCCCAGTAACAGAAAGGAATCTGAAATATGCATTAAACTCTTTAAAAAAACTGTTTTCTGGTTATTAGCCTTCATCTCATAAACTGAAACATTACAGTAAGAAACATAACTGAATTTTCAGTCAAGTTTTTAACTGTTGGCTCAAAGAAGGTTTACTTCGATGGCCCAATAAAGATGTCAGTAATTAAAATCCCTTCTAAAAATTCCTATAAATCTTTGATATCTGTGCTGAAAATATTTTTTTAAATATATATTAAAAATGGTATGCAAATCTATATAATAATGATTTTCTCAGTAAGAAGTACTAGGGCAATATTTTGATATAAATCATAATTGTAACCTAGAAAGCAGGTATTTTGTAAATACAAATCAAGTCATGGGCTGAGAATTTGGGTTCAGGTGTTCCATTTTAATTCACTGTTGATCCTAGAACATCACTTGACTTGTTAAAATATTGTGCACTTTGAAAAATGGCAGTACTGTCTTTTAAAATACTGGTTAATACAAAATCTCAAAAATTTCAATTTATGAAACACACAAAAAAATGCACAGGTGGTTCAGTGCAAATAAAATTAAAGAAATGATAGTTAGTTTAATTTTTTCACAAAAATTAAAGAAAACGATAGCTGTAGTGTGACATCTGAAGTGAAAGATATCGATTTAAGTGATTGAATGAAATTAGTGTACACATGTATCGCAACTTATACTGGTACTAAAAATATGCAGTCATTTCTCAGAAAAAAGAATTTAGTTCTGCAACTTTTTATTTTGAACTAAAACCATTGCAAATATGGAATGGAAAGATTAAATAACCTAGCATTTACAAAAGTTGAAGGGAGATGGGCCTGTAAATAAATAAAATTAATATTTAATAATTTAAAACATACCCAATACTCATTGATGTTTAATGGAGAAGATAATCCATAAACAAAAAAACAAAAAACAAAAAAACAATATTTCAGGCCATACTGTTTTTCAAGAAAATTCAACTCGGTTCGCACAAGTGCATTCAGTCAAACACAGCTATATGAAGTCTGGAATGGACTATTGGAGGTGATAGGAAGGAACAACAATATCATAATTGAAAATATTAATTGTGGGAAAGAAATTAATCAGAAAAAGAAAACATGTAGAGGAGAGGAAAATGTTTCTGTTTATAAAAATGATAATGCCAAAAAATAATAATTTAAAAAAGTATGGTCTTTATGCAGAGTGATGGAGATGAATAATAAAATATCAATTCAGTTGATAGCACTACCTTTACCCTTACGTGGTATAAAAAATACAGTACAATCAACAATGCAGTCTTCCAATTTTTACTGTCAATTTTATATAAATAAAGAACTAAATCTTAATTTATTACTTTCATATCAAAGAGGAAAACAAACAAAAAATACATTTTAACATTTTTTTTTCTAATCTTCTGTATTATTCCCAAAAGTTTGTTGTTTATTTACTTATTTATTTTTTTGCCATAATCTCCATTTATATCCAACCTAAATCAATAAATGAGGTATCATTTTAAAGGTTAACTCTCTGCCTTGGTGACATATCTTAGGAAAGGAATTTTTCTGAATTCGACCCTTAAAGAGAAAAAGTATTATTATTTCCAAATTGTATTGTTTTCTTGCCATGAGCAATTTATCTCCCTTGATACCTAGCTGATATTGAGGAATGAGGTATCATTTTAAAGACTAAGGAGGTCTCTGCTTTGGTCATATCATATTTAATAAGAAAGGAGTTTTCTGAATTCAACCCTTAAATGACAAAACTATAACTATGTTAGCAACACATTTTTTGTCCCAAGTCTTATCTCCCCTGATACCCAACTGAAAGTGAGAAATAAAGTATTGTTTTAAGATTTGACATCTCCACTTAGGTAAAATTTTCAATTAAGAAAGAATTTTTTTGGAATTTGTCCCTAATAACTTGCATTTATGGGACAGTTCAATGTCAAACCATTAGATAGCAGCAGCAGCACATTTCACAGAGATATTAATAAACTGCTTCATTTGCATAATCTAGGATTGATCACTTTAGTGATAGGTAGCAGCACCACATATCACCGAGATTTAAATAACATGTGTATTTTTGGTGTAATAAGTAGGTTTTTTTTCTGTTATTGAAAAGTTTTATATATACAAATCTGCTGTAAACATTTTCCACGGGCTACAGTCGCAGCAACACATTGCAGAAATATGGGTATGCTGTGTGCAACCTGCTCAGATTAGTTATATTCTGTTCAGCTCAGTGACAATTTACCACACTTATGTTTTAAAATTTTTAAAGTTTTTCATAATTGTTTCATAATAATATATTGTAAGAGGTTTTTTTTCATACCTATTACACTAAACAAATTAACAATTGCTACAAATGTGGCACTTCTTCTTTCATCCCATTACAAACAACCAACCTCACTATTTATTATATTTTATTCAGGAAATTTTCACACGGGTATTCTAGTTTGATCAATATTTGGTATTATTGATAGCACGAGCAAAAATCCCTGTAACTGTGCAAAAATGCATCACAGTAATACTAGTATAATAAAATTAATTTTAGGGGGGCTGTGGGGGAAAATATGAAAATATTTCCAGATTTGTGGAATGTTTACAAATACTTTTCAATGTTCTTCTGCTTCTGTGACTGCAGGCATTGCAACTCTTCATCATTGACTCACGTCCAAGCACCAACATGCATGGCGTGTTCTGAATAACTTCAGCAGCAGCCGTAATTAATGAAATTAAATATTTGTCATATCTTACTGCAGTTTGGTATACAATATCTTCCATATATATATATATATATATAAAAATCAGTGGAATAAAACTAGAAGAGTGGGCTGTCCAGCGCACTGGTACATTTCACCTATGAACCATCCAGCGACCAGGATAGGTTGCAGCCCATAATGAAGAAAGGCGCAGAAACTAAATTTCTGTCCTTACATCAATCAGCTCATCCTTCAGGAATTCTGCCAATACCACAGTGAGAAAAACTAGGTGAAAATGCAAGTTCAGGGGAATCAAGTAGAATACAATGATGTAATCTACAACTATCCCCTACAAATATTTACTCTCAACCTTTTTTGGTGACCTCTTTCAAAAATGTCATGCAGATTGTTGCAAGTATTTAAAATACCATTCTTGAAAATGCACTTACATAACTAAATAAAATCTGGGATGGGCAGTTACGCTGTTTTCCATGCATTTGGTTGCAGAAATTAGCAATGACGGTCTTGAGGTCAAAATCTTGTTCTTTCAGTTTATGAACCTTTTGTATGTAATAAACATACAGTTCATGGTCATGGCATATTTTCCAGATTGTGGAATGTGCAATTTCAACCTGACCACAGACCTGACAAGTGCTATTTGTGAGTTCGCTTTGACTGCATTCAAAACATTATCAAATGCTTTGTTGGAGATAGTTTGTCTGCTGTATCCTCCAGCTAGTGTCTATTGAAGAAGAAAACTAATTTCTTTGCATAATAGGCTATATCACGAAGCAAAAACCAAAAATATTAGTAATGATAATAAACTTACATTTAATGATCCAGTTCCCTTAGTTGATGGTGAATGTCATTAAACATTCTCTGCTGGGCAATTATTTGGTTTTGAAACCTTATTTCTTGCCTCTCTTGTGTTTTCACTATTTGCACCATAACACAAATGCATGTCCACTAGTTCAGGATATGTATATTCGGTGGTATTGAACTTTGTTGACTTGTAACTCTGAATTTCAATGCAGTCTTTCAATTCCGTTCCACCACCTCAACCACCAACATCCCCTCACCATTTTTTACTTATCCTTCACACAACTGTCTTTATCACACTTTCGTCTAATGTTTATGTCAGTTACTTCCACTAACCACATCTCTCCTCACAGCTGTGATACTGCAAAGTGCTGCCTATCATATAGGGAGAGGGCATACTTCAGTTCTTCAGAGGTTTGAAGGCTGCTGTGACCCTGTGTTTCGAATATCAAATTATTCTTTGTAGCTAGCCATAAATGATACTAAAGTTTGATTTAAAAAAATTGCCTGTATATAAAATAATCATTCTGGAAAGAGATGGATATACCAGGGTGAGAAAGGCATTATCTGACATTGTGGACATTGTGTCCTGGATGGTGTCTGGTCTCCAAAATATGATGGTAGGCCAATTCCCACCTGTGTAGTTCTGATTGGGAAGTGTTATCAGAGAGTACCGTAATGGCTTTGACTGTGAAACAGTTATTGAAGTCATTAGTTTTGTGAGTGCTGTAATGTAATGGAGAGGAACAGGGCAGTCTAGATTTTGGGAGTAAACTATTCATCAGAGACCATTCATTTGGATGAATAATGCATCTGAGTTTAGACCGATTTAGGAACTTTTGCAACAGAGGCAGATAAGCTGACATATGAGCTGGGATGTGTGTTACAGGTTCCTTGTACTATAATGGGGTAGGTTTTGCCAGTGGTACAGTTACAATAGGTTGTGGTGAGTAGATATATGTTGAATATTTTGCATCAAGGGCTGTGACAAGGGAAGGAGCTGTAGGGTTTAGGAGTATTAGAAGATTAGTATTAGTGAACAGGTATTTGCTGTATCCACACACGGCTGTAGAGGTCACCACAGGAGGACTGGAAGTAAACCGGAGATGAGACAAGCCAGCCGTGGGTAGAGACGATCACAGCTATATCCGTACGCCGGCCTTGGAGGTCAACACGGACGGACCGGTGTTGGCTGGAGATGAGACGGGCCAGCTGTGGGTAGAGACACGAAGAACCAAGACACGCACTGAGTCCAAAAAAAAAAAAAAAACTGATCAGAGAACTGAGTCGTGCACGATCAAAGTCCATGAGAAGAAGCACCAAGTCCAAATGAGCAAACCAAATGGGGAACCGAGACAGGCATGATCAAAGTTCATGATGACAGATATGGTGAGATGGTAACGAACTGAGCAGCAGCGATTACTGTACTGGCTTAAGCAGTGCAGTGCGGGTGTATTTATATTGGCCACATTGCGTGTGATTGCCGTTTTGGATCCTCTAAAGTATAGTGGCATTAGTTCTGTTGTTGCCAGCTCCACCTATCGGCTGTCCACCTCCATGTCCTCTGCAGGCATGTGAATGCGTCTGGCTGGGATACCAGATTCCTCCCCCCTGAAGTAGGTGCATAAGGACAGAAGTGCCCTCGACAATGCTTAGGATGATGAAGTTGGACTGCCAGTGGTAGCCCCAGCCAGATCATTCTCTGTTTGTATGGGCGTACTCAAGTGTTGAGGACGTGGTGATGTGGATGGAAGAGGATTGCTGGGGGCGTCCATCTCGACGTCACTGTTGGCTGGTGCTGTGAGTGTTGTTGGCTTTCTTGGTTGCAATAGGTATGTTCGATGTGTCACTTGTGGTGAGAATGGCTGTGTAACCCCTGCTAATGGTGCTGGTCGTGGTAAGGGATATTCTTCAAGATGTAGTTATGATGCTGATGGACCTGTTGTATTTCGAAGTCACAGCTGAATTTTATGGCGGCGTTCTAATCTGTGTGGCGTTTGTAGTCAGATGACATGCTATCCTTGTGTCCCTGCTACTGTTGCTGGCATCCATGTGGTGTTTCTCCTGTAGGAGCGTGCCCATACTGCACTGCCTGTCATGTAACATTGAGAGGGCTTGGTTTGGGGCTCTGCTGGTGATGGTGACAGGAGGTGCAGCAACATCCGTGGTTGTCATCCATGAAGTTGTTCCACTGGGCTATGATAATTGATTGGTGTGATCTGATAAATGCTCAAAAAAAAAAAAAAAAAAAAGACAAAGAGTGAGGGCGGAAGGCGTCGTAGCTGACTGCACCTCTTTCAGCATTTGTTGTTTGAATGTCATGACCAGGCATTCTGCTTCATTATTTGAGCTGGGATGGAATAGAGGACTAAAGATGTGTTTCATGTCACACAGAATTCCTTGAAGTTGGTTGCTGTGAATTGGGGCCCATTGTCAGAGACAAGTGTGCATGGTAAACCTTTGATGGCCAAAATCTGGCTTAATGCATTTAGCATGGTTTCCTTCATAGATGATATGCAGACCATGTATGGGTACTTTGAGTAGGCATCGATGATGAGTAACCACATAGTTCCCAAAACTGGGCCTGCAAAGTCCAGGTGAATGTGGTCCCAAGGTTGGCAGGGAGTAAGCCAGAGTGCAAAAGCTTGTGGTCAAACTGCCAGATGTTGGGCGCAGGCTGTGTAGCTGCATACCGTCTTCTCAATGTCTTGACTGATTCCTGGCCAATAATCATGTCTTCTTGAGAGATTCTTCTTGCTGGACATTCCCCAATGTCCTCGATGGAGGATCTTTAAGATTTGTGGGCGGTTAGTTGTTCACATTAGGTTAAATACACTATCATTATTTTAAGTTCGACTATCAGTATCAAAATCAAGTTTAGAAAAACAAAAACGTACATACTAATAATTAACCTGTTCTGCCTGAAATTTAATTGCGATTAATTGCAATCTAATACATAAAAATGAAAAACTTCCTACATTTCATGTTTTTTTAAACTTTCATAAGTAACTAATTAGTTGTTATCCACATTAGCACTAAATAGTATCAACCTTCCATCTTAAGTTTGTTTCAAAATTCATTAGCTTAGGTTTTATTCATTGGTACTTATGTAGTTTAGTTACCTAGTCGTTATTCGTAAAACTTCAATCAAATTGTATATATATAAAAATTCAACAGTTAGTCGAGTATAGCACCTATCATATTTAGTAAGAACGTTAAAAAATATAGTATAAGGTTTATAATACTGCTTTATCAAATAAATTTAAGATTTGTTTAGAATATGGTTAATGTATTTGGGAAAATTATGACTGGAAACTGTGGCGCCTGTCATAGGAACGTTGCGAAGGGGGATGGGTTGTAGTTGGTGCAAGAAGAGGTTTTTCACTGGGCATGTGGGGAAAAGGAAATGGAGGTAAATAAATGAGGCTCTCCCATGGTTTTGTTCACTTTGTCGTAGGGATGATAGGATGTGGGAGATGGGCAAAACCATTAGGGAGTTTCATGAAAGGATCAGGGTTCTTGAGGCTCGTCCTGTGGAGACTCAGTCTCTGCAGGCATGGCCTGTGGTGGCCCCGCCTGTGGGGGCACAGCCTGTGGAGGTTCAACCTGTGGAGGTCCAGCCTGTGGAGGCTCAGACTGCACAGGCAGAGCCTGTGGGGGCTGAGCTTGTCAGGGCTCATGTTGTAGAGGCAGAAAGTAGATATAGTGGGTTGGAGGAAGTTGAGAAGGATGGGTGGGAGCTGGTAACAGGTCGTAGGAGAAACATGGTTAAAAGGATGAACAAGCCAGACACTTCAGTAATTGTGGAAAAAATAGGTTTGACCTGTTGCCAGAATCAGGAGGAGAATAGCCTCATGTAGATGTAGGAGTAGGTAAGATGCAGCAGACCTTTGGGAATAAGGGCATGCAGGGCAAGAATAGGAAATAAAGGGTTCTGCTGCTATGTAGTAGCCATGGGAGAGGTGTAGACCCTCTTCTACAGAATCAGTTTGGAACAGGATACCAGGTCACATGTTTTTTCAAACCTAGTGCAAGATTAGGTCAGGTAATAGAGGATATGGGTTCACTTTGTAGGAGTTTCACTAAGTATAATAGAGTAGAGACAGTTGGAGGTGCAGGAAATAGTATTGATAGAAATGCGAGTTATAGTACAGAGAGTGACCTAAGGAAGGTGCTGAAGGAGGCACAGCATACTAGGGTGGAGCTCATGCAGGTCTTAAGTCGCCATGACCGTCCACAATTGAACTATGCTGTGAGGCGGGTTAATGTGGAAATGGAAGTGCTACTTGGGAAAGGCATTAGTTCTGTATTGTGAACACCATTTGTTGGTAGGGTCTCACTAGTCATGGCCTACACCTAAATAGAAGGGGGAAGGGAGTACTTTCTGAGTTGTTAGCTAAAGCTGTCAAGAAGCCCTTTTCCAGTGATGATGGGGTCAGGAATGTGCCTTTTTTAGGTTAGAGACTGCTGGTGAAGGGACAAAAATTGATTATCAAAGTGATACCAATTGCAGATTCACAATGGGACAAGTCACAAATGTTAAGGACATAGATGAAGTGGCTAAAACAATAACTGACAGGGGTAAAATTGGGAAGAGGAGATAAATGCTGAAAATGTAAAGCCAGTAGTAAGGGTGTTAATGGTAAACTGTAGAAGTATAATGGACAAATTAATCCAATTTGCAAACTTGATAGAGATACATGAACCACAAGTAATAATTGGGTTAGAGAGTTGGTTAAAAGAAGAAGTACTAGCCAAATAGATTTTTCCTGATGGTTACAGAGTGTACCACAGAGATAGAGGAGCAATTGGTGGAGGAGTTTTCATACTAGTTAACAAAAACTACCACAGTTCACTGGTGTTCATAGATCAAGACCATAAGGTTTTTTTTTTTTTTTACATTTCATTCCTCCCAGCTGAAGGCTGGGAGGCGGGCTGCTGGAGAGTCACCGAGACTCTTTTCAGCCTACTAGTCTACAGGGAGGGAAGGGGGATGGAAGGTCAGCCGTGGCCTTGTAGGGAACCATCCCAGCAGTCGCCTAGAGTCGTTGAGGAAAACCACGGAAAACCTCAACCAGGATGGCCGAACAAGGTTTTACTCTCGTCCTCCCGAATGATAGGCAGGAGGCCGAAAACGGCCTCCTCCCATCTCTGAGACCATGAGTTACTTGGGGTAGACTTATGGGGTAATAAAAAAGAAAAAATCAGTTTGTTGGCTGATTACCACAGTAGAACAATGACAGATGAAGATGAGGCTCTTGGGGAGAAATTAAATTCATACTCAGATTTCGGAGGTGAGAATAGAATGATCATCATTGTTGGGGATTTAAATTTACCAGGTGTAAACTGGGAAGGAAATAAGATTAATAACACAATGGAACAAAGATTTGCAAATATCTTATTAAGGGAAGGAGGATTTACACAAGTGGTTGAGCAAAACATTAGGGGACAAAATAATTTGGATATATTTCTAATTAAGCCCGGTGAAAACCTTGTGGGGTGTCAAGTAACTGAAGGAATAAGTGATAATGACACAGTTCTGATGGATATTAGAGGATTCAGCAAACCAGCTGGCAAAATTGAAAGGCACAGGTTTCAAATTTGAAGAGATATTTCAGAGAACAATTCAGCAAATTGAAGGAAGGCACAAGTGCAGTTGAGTCGAGGTGGGAAGAGTTCAAGGAAATGATAACAAAGGGGAAAGAAAAATTTATTCCAAGGCAGAAAATATAGAGAAGTAGAGAACCTATGTACTATAATAGGGAAGTGAGGAGGTTAAAGAGTTTGGTAACAAGAGAACATAAAAGAGTTAATAGACTGCAGGGTAGTAGGGAATATTTAATACAACTAAACAAGGACTTGATAACAGCAAAGAAAGTGGCTAAAGATGGGTTTATGAAGAGTATTGTCAGTGCAGCAGGACCATTGTCTAATCCTTATTGAAATTTCTATGGCTATATCAGGAAACTGTGGGAAGGGAGGGAGTAGGGATGCTTATAGATAAGGATGGAGTTGAAGTTACTGAGGATTTGAAAAAGGCAGAGATTTTAAGTAACTGGTTTAGTGAAAGTATTAAGGACAATGAATCAGAAACAGGAGGGTCTAATTCAGAGAACAAGCTTAAGAACACAATTAGAAATGAAGATACTAAAAAATTTACTACTCATCCTGAGGAAATCATTAAGGAAATAAGAAAGCTGAAAAAACATGAAGAGGCTGGTGTAGATAATATTACAACATGTATCTTTAAGATAGCCGGGTGAGACATTGTACCTTATATTGAAATATTATTTAAATTGAGTCTGGATACTTGCTGCTTACCACAAGGCCTGGAAAAGTGCAATAGTAGTACCGGTACACATAGAAAGGGTGAGAAATAGAGTTGAGAATTACAGGCCAATCAGTTTGACATCAGTGGTGGGTAAATTAATGGAAAGATTGATATACAACCACATCAGGAATATATGTCAGGAAAATAAGTGATTTTCAAGCAGGCAACATGGATTCAGGCAGGGATATTCATGCAAATCTCAGCTGGTGGGATATATGCAAGATATTTCAGATGAAATGGACAGGGGAGGCCAAATTGATAGTGTAGCACTAGATCTGTCAAAGGCGTTTGGCAGAGTGAGCCATAAAATGGTAGTAAATAAGGTAAAAACTATTGGAGTGGATGAGAAAGTGATTTGCTGGGTAGAAGAATTTTTAAAATGTAGAAAACAGAAAGTTAAGATAGGAAATGAAGTATCAAATGAAGTGGAATTAAAAATCGGAGTGCCACCGGGTAGCATATTGGCACCCTTGCTATTCGTTATTCTAATGAATAACTGTGTTGATTGTTTACTATCTGAAATTAGATTGCTTGCAGATGACATAATGCTATATAAAAGAATCAAAACGATAGAGGATTGTAAACAGTAGCAGGGTGATCAGGACAGGATATCTAGTTGGGTTGGTAAACATGATGATAAATGCAAAGAATACTCAGCTTATTAGATACACAAATAAAAACTAAAGGTTAATTATGTTTATAAGGTAGGGAAAGAGATTCTTGCTCAGGATGTAAATATCTTAGAATTACATTTGATAACAAGCTTAACTGGGCAGGACACATTGGACATTTGGTAGGAAAGGGTTTCAAAGTTCTGTACTTGTTGTAGAGAGTGATGATGGGAAGTACGAGGGAAGTAAAGGAATTGGGTTACAAAACTTTGGTCAGACCATTGCTCGAATATGATAGGGTAGTATGGAACCCTCATTTTGCATATCAAATTCAGGAATTGTATGTGGTGCAAAAAAGGGCTGCTAGATTTGTTTCTGGAAATTATTGCACAATGCAATCAGTGACGGATATGATAAAGGAGCTGGAATGGGTTTCATTGCAAGACGGGAGGAGGAGTTATGGGAGTGTACAGGGAGTATACTGGCGATGAGGCATGGAAAGATATTGCAGTAGGTTTGAAAAGTAGTGCATGAAAGGGAAAAGATGACCATGACCACAAGCTGGCACTCGATTTCAGGCACAAGGGTGTGGGAAGATTCTCTTTTTTAGATAAGGGTGTCAGGGATTGGAATGAGTTACCAAGAGAAATGATGAATAATTTACCAAAAACGTTGAACGAATTTAAAGATAAAATTTATAAAGGGCAAATGTAGGTGGGTGCAGGACGGGGGAAGATGGGGGTGTAGGGCAATTGCCACCGGAGCATGTGCTCCATTGTAGTTAAATTAAATTAAATTCTGCTGGGATGACCACATAATGTGTGTCATTTTCTGCTTCCAAGGGGATGATGTCGTCCATGACTAAGAGTCTGTGGGATATGTGATGCCATATCTTCAGTTCATTGTCCATTCTGCATGTGAAAAATGTTGGCCACCCATGGATGATGTAGCACAGGACCTGTCTCAAGATTGGGTCCCGGTGGGTAATGGAAGCAATACACGTCACTGTAATGGGGAACCCACTCAATGTTTGCTTCCTCTCTTTATCAATATGAAAACACAGCACTTGTTGGTCAAATTCTGGATCGGGGCCAGGATGCAGGAGTGATAGGGCATCAGCATTGGTGTGCTGTGCTGTTGGCTTATATTGGCTGGTGTAGTTATAAGCACCCAACTTTGGATGCGTTGGGCCATTCACTCTGGGAGGATGGAGCAAGGTTCAAATATTGCCACCAACAGTTTCTTCTGAACAAATATACATGAAATATGTTGATAGCAAAGACTATTGCCAATGCCTCTATTTTGATTTGCAAGTAGTTACATTGTGCTGGAGTCAATGTCTTAGAGGCGTAAGCTATAGGTTGTTCAGATCTATCCTCATTTCTATGCGCGAGTGCCGCCACAATTCCATATGCTGAGGTGTCATCTGCCAAGACTACAGGCCATGTAGGGAAAAATGGTGTGAAACAAGGAGCAGATCTTTGCATGTGTTTGAACCAGTCGAAAGCTCCTTGGCAAGCCAGGGTCCAGTTGTAAGGGACACCCTTCTTTCAGAGCTGATTGAGGGGTTGTGAAATATATGCTGCTTGTGGCAATAACTTTGAATAGTAATTAATTTTGCCCAGGAAAGCTTGAAGTTCCAGCAGGTTCTTTGGATAGAGTATGGAGTCTAATTCTGCCATGTTGCGATCTGTTGGCCTAATTCCATTTTTGTCGAGCCAATGGCTGAGATACTCCCCTACCTCCTGAAAAAACCTACACTTCTCGAGATGACACCACAGCCCTGCATCTTGTAAGGCTGCAAATAGGGTGCAAAGGTTTTGTAGATGCTCCTGGAGAATGGTTCTTATGACAATTATATTATCCAAATAATTTGCGCAAGCAGGAATTTGCAGCAACATCTGTTGCAAGTATATTTGGAAGATTGCTAGCATGGAAATGATGCCAAATGGGAGGTTCTTGTATTTGTAGAGTCCAGAAGGTGTGTTGATGACAACACACTATGCCATGCGCAAGTTTAGTGAGAAGATCTTCCTGTCGTCTGATCCGATAGGTCTGGTAGGGCATAGTGAGGTACTGCACCTGGCCGGAGAGTGATATGAACCTCGAAGTCTGAGGCACACCCTAAGTCCGATGCAAAGATGGGTGCAAACTGAGTATAGAGGGCATCGAGGTGATGGAATGGGACTGAGTCTGTAATGACATGGACGTCGTTAGAGATTCAGAATCCAAATGTGGTAAATGAGTCTAAGCCAATAATATTAGTAGCCAATGGTTGATCCACAGTAAAAAAGTTGATTGGTTTGGTAAATTGTTTGTAGGCAGCCATGATGGAGAACTGACCCCACGGGGGAATGTATCCATCACCGTATGATACTAAACATCGTGAAGATGGAGACAACGGTGGGGAGCCTAGTATTCGGGCTTAGGTGGCTTGATTTATTAGTGAGGAGATGGTTGCTCCCATGTCCACTTGAAGTGGATATCCTGGTTGGCGATTCTGAGAGTTAAAAACAGTTTCTGTGTGAATAATTGGTTAGTAGGAGCTATGGTCTGTAGTGTATGGACCATTTCTTGATGCATGTAGGCTACTGGACTGGGGTGGAGTTCCCGGTTTTAGCAGACTGACTGCAAGTGCCCCTCTTTACCAAACTGTGTGGAATGTGCCCAGCAGTCAGGACATTCTGCCCAAGAATGAGAAGTGAAACACTGTGGGCAAGACAGCAAGGGCCTCTGGATCCATTGGAAGAGGGTGTTCAGGGTTCAAAGATCATAGATATATCGGACAATGATGGCATCCTGATTTCTTGGTGTCTAGAGTGCGCCATGGGTTCACCTTGTATGCTGGAGTTGCGTTGTGTCACGGACATGCCTTGAGGCACTCGTTTGCAGCCTGAGCAATTTCATATGAGTGCACGATACGTAGAATGTCTTCCAGTGATGGATTATCAAGTTTCAAGGCCTCTGTGTGCACCTCTGGGTCTGCAGCTAGCTGCATGATGACATTGCAAATCAAGCAGTCCACATATGAGGCCTTGCACTCCGAATTTGTGCAAGTGAAGTCACTTTTACAGCTGAGGCCTTTCAGATCCGTCACCCATGAGTGGTACGATTGTTCCGGTTGTTTATGGTACTGATTGAATTCCAGGCAGGAGGTCACCACATGGTATCTTTGAGAATAATAATTAGTTAACAGTATGCACATTTCTTTGGATGTAAGGGCGACTGGACCCATCAGTGGGGCCAATTTTTGAAGGAGAAAAAACGTGTCAGGTGATGCCCACGACAGAAACAGCGAGCGATGTAAGGCATCCTCAATAACTTGTAATGCCATGAAATGCTATATGAATGATATGATGCAAATATATATCTCAGAGTTCCTTGGCATCGTTAGATGGTGGAAAAGCTGGGGGACAAATGTGTAATTTTTCTGCGGTCTGATCTGATTTAGCCTCCTGCGCTACCAGTTTATCCATTATTTAATGCAGAAATCTCTGTAGCAGCTCTGTCTGCTGCAGTTGTAGTTCCAGAAGTTTAGTCACCACGTCTGTGATTACTGCTGATTACATTTTTCCTCGTCGCCAATTTGCTGTATCCGCATGCCGGCTGTAGAGGTCAACATGGAAGGACCGGAGGTCAACTGGAGATGAGACAAGCCAGCTGTGGGTGGAGACGATCACTGCTGTATCCGCACGCAGGCCCTGGAAATCAACACGGGTGGACGAGACGAGTCAGCTGTGGTTAGAGACCCAAAGAACGGAGAAGTGCATGATCAAAGTCCATGAGAAGATGCACCGAGTCCAAACGAGCAAACCAATTGGATAACTGAGACACGTATGATCAAGGTCCACAAGGAGAAGCACTGAGTCCAAATGAGCAAACCGAACGGTGAACCGAGACGCGCACGATCAAAGTCCATGATGAGAGGTACGGTGAGATAGCAACGAACTTAGCTGTGGTGAATACTCTACTGGTTTAGGCATTGCAGTGCAGTCGTATTTATGTCAGCCACGTCGCATGTGATTGGCCATCTCGGAGCCTCTAAAGTACAGTGGCACTAGTTCTGTTGTTGCCAGAATCGCCTATCGGCTGTCCACCTCCTTGTCCTCTGGCGGGCATGTGAATGCTTCTGGCCAGGATACCAGAGTATATATTTTAGGTTAGGTTGCCTGCTGAGAATGAAATGGTATGTAATGGGAAGGACAATGGGGAGAATTGTATTAATTTAAAGAAATGATCTTAAAAAGTCATAGTCAAGATCAAGAATCAGGTTAAGCAATTCCTGGTCACGGGAGAATTGGGTGAGACTAGCAGGGTGTTGGTATCTTTGGATTATGTGTGTATCTGTGTGGTTTTTGGTATCTGTTTTTACCTATATTCTGGAGGATAATTACAGTGTATGATAGCTTGGTTCATGATGGAGTTCATGAGTAAAGGAAATCTGTACCACATGTTGGGCTGTAAGGAAACTTTTCAAAGAAAACATTCCTCTAATTTATGCAGGAAAAGATTGGCATAGGAAGGACGCACGCTCATGATAATAGCAGTGTTTCACATCTGAGGAAAGGTAAAGAAATTTTTGCTTAGAACAAAGTGGTCCTATAATGAAAGAAAGGCAGTGCAAGGGAGGGTAGGTGTAGTATTATTCAACGATAGATGTCTGATGGTAGTGGTGTAGGGACTGTTGACATATGCTATAAAAAGTGAGTGGAGCGTATGATGTGTCCATAAAGGAAGGGCCTGGATGAAAGATTGTAGAAATGTGCTCTGTGGGAGACCTATAACCACAGACTATTATGGGTCCAGGTTTGCCCACCTAATGTATCTTAGGCAGAAGATACAGGTTGGAGGTGTGGGAAATTTTTGGAGTAAGAAGGGAAGTAAAGTGGTGAGAGAGACCTAGTAAAGGACTCTGAAGATTGAGGAAGGAGTGGATTTCTATGGAGATATGGTTAGTGGGGTCAGTTGTGTGAGGTATGTGAGTAGAGGTGTCTGAGAGCTCCCTAAGGACTCCAACCATGTAATATAGTCTTCATGGTTTTGCAGCTGGATATTTTCAAAAAACTATGACAACATTTTGACAACATATTCTGTTGCATCTTCTATTGAGAATCTGCAATATCACTGTGAAACTTGCAGCATAAGGCATGACAGGATGAAAGGGGGTTCATTGTAAGAGTAACCTAGTCGAATTTCGAAGTGGGAGAGAAAGTAAGACCCTTGAAAAAACAACTAACTGAGACTTGGAGAGGGGGTGGAAGAAAGATTAACAATTGGATTTTTTTAATTGTTGTGGAAGAGATGTCACTATTTTTTTCCTCAATATTTTGTGCCTTATTTGCTATCAGTAATTTTAAATCACTGTGTTTCGTTCTTGACAATCTTATTTCTTTCATTGCTAGTATATTGCTAAATGTTCTTTTTGATAATAAATAACAAAGAATAGGTCACAAAATTTGAAGGCTATTGTGAGTGAAACAAATATGAGACAAATAAAAACATTTACAATATTTTGGAACCTCCTGGCCCATATGACTCAATACCTAATGCATGATAAGGTGTAAAACCAAAATTTTCTACATGTTTTTGTCTGTCTCATATGTGTTTCACTCATTGCAACATTCAACTTAGGTGAGTGATGAGTCATTTTCCCTATTCTTTGTTATTTATGTTGCCTAAAAGCTGCTTCCATTTTCCTTAATATCATTGAATCTTCTTTTCGTTCCATATGATGGTGGATGCAATGAATTTTTTTTTGATGCAGCCTATAAAGACTGATGTAATGCTGGAAAGTAGAGGTGTCAGTTGTTCCTCAATGCCCCTTAAATTGGCCTTGGACCAGAAATGGCATCTATGATCTCTTCAAAGCCCACAGTTAGGCAGTACCACCTTCATTGGGAATCACTGGTTAGGTAGTTCAAAAAGTAGCCAGAAATGAAGTAGCCAGAAAGAAACTGACAATTTAGAATGAGAGGGAAAAATAAGTCACAAAAATTTAAAGAGACATTAGCAGAATCTAGAGCAGGAAGATCTGCTTGGAAGTTGTAAGAAAGAAACGAAATTAAATAAATAAGCAGACTATGAAATATTAAATTATAACATGAGATTATAGGTGAAATACTGTAAGAGGAACATAAAAGTGTCATAAGAAATTCAAGTACAATAATAAATAAAATTAAACCAATGTTGACACAGTAAATAGATGCGGAAAAATTTACCTATCCTTAGGTTAAATAAATGTCACAGACAAATGAAAAAATCAAAACTAGCCATTGAATCAAGTAAGTTGGAGGCAAATAGTGGAAATGGCATATACGCACTCTAGTTTTGAAAGGCAAGTAGTTAAAAAGGCTGGAAGCTAAAAGTTAAGTGGGACTGGATGTGGTGAGATAATGGATGAAAAAACAAGTAATCAACCACAAATAGCACAGTAGGTGAAAAAGATAAGAATAAGACAAATAATGCAAACACATGTAGTCCCCCATAAGCCAATAGTCTCAGCAACAATGGAGTAGGAACAAATGACATGAGGTGATATTTATATGAAAAGGAAAAATAAATTATACGCTCCACTCACCAATATTAAATGGGGTAGGACAGCAGCAACACAAAGTATAATCCATAGACACAAAAAACACAATATTTTTGGCCATTTTTCAAGAAAATATAAACATGTCACTGAGCATGCACAAGTGCCTGCAGTCAATACAACCATATACAGGATGGAATTTACAGATTTGAAGGAAGTGATGACATTATCACTAAAAATTTTAACTGTGGAAAGAAATTAATCAAATCAACATAAAGGGGGCATGTAAAAGAGGAAAAAATTTCCTTTAAAAAATGATAATGGCAAAAAATAATACATTTTTTTAATTAAATAAGATACATCTTATATATAAAATTCTCGTGTCACAATTTTCGTTCCCATACTCCTCCGAAACGGCTTGACCGATTCTCATGAAATTTTGTGAGCATATTGAGTAGGTCTGAGAATCGGCCAACATCTATTTTTCATCCCCCTAAATGTTAAGGGTAGTCCACCCCTAATTTTTTTTTTTTTTAGACAATTTTTTTTTTTATGTTACAACATACAAAAATACATACAATCCTAAATTTCCACCCTTCTACGATCAACCCTTATTTTTTAAGGCATTCAACTGTTTCCAAAGATAAAGAAACCAACATTAACATACGTAAGTTTCTGTTTTAAAGCAGAATTAATTGATGAAACCAATATATCCTCAAAACAAAATCAATATTCAAAGAGCAAATTAAATTCTTTTTTTTTTAAATATTTTTTCAGGTATTCAGAGCAGGTTAAAATATTCATATTTAGTTTCGTATTTTCTTAATTTTTTTTTTAACTGCGATTAATGTCCTTGGGCCACGTAAGTATTCATTTGCTCTTTGAATGTTAGTATTTTTATGGATATTTAGTCGATTCCATCAATCTCCGGTCGATAACTGATCAATCGTCATTTAATTAGTTATCCCCGCCAGATGTCTAATTTCATTAATTCTATTTATGTGTGTTTTGTACAGTGAGCAATGCCAAGAAAACGCAAAGGGGCTGATTTGAGCCGTAATACAAGTAAATCTCGAAACTTGCGAAATAGAAGATCCGAAAGAACCGAAGAACAAATCCAGCAACAAAATACTGATGCACGTGTCAGAATGGCGCAATTGCATCAAGAAGAGCCAGAAGATACACGAGCTGAACGCAATGAAGTCATAAGATTAGAACAACGACAATCACGCCGTTTCACTAGTCAATAGACGCAGAACAAATGACCAACAACGACAACAGGTACATCGAGCATTTACATATGATTCATTCCTGCGTCTAGCATTCCAGTATGAGCCCGATATTGAATATTATGCTCATTCAAAAGTGGTAATTGGTGCTATGGACAAGGAATGTCCGCATTGTCATGCTCTGAAATTAAAAAATGAGCCAGCTGGGATGTGTTGCGCGTCAGGAAAAGTGCAACTACCTGAAATTGAAACACCACCTGAACCATTGAACGGCTTACTTATCGGCACGGATCCAGATTCTAACGTGTTCCTGAAGTCAATTCGAACATTCAATTCATGCTTTCAAATGACATCGTTCGGAGCAACAGAAATAGTTCGAAATACTAATGCAAATGGTCAACAATACAATTCTACATTCAAAATCAGAGGCCAAGTTTATCATAAAATGGGCTCACTGCTGCCAATGCCAAACGAACCACATAAATTCTTACAAATCTACTTTATGGGCGGCGAGGATTCCGGAAGCTGCACTTGCCAATCGCGTGAATGCACGTTGTGATTATAATAACCTTGATTAATTGTATGCCAGACGCATCGTCAGCGAGCTGGATGCTCTATTGAACGAGCACAACGAATTGTTGAAAATATTCAAATCACATATGCACCAATTACAAAGCGATAATCACGCTATCGTCATTAATCCTGATAAAACACCAGCTGGAGAGCATATTCGTAGATTCAATGCACCCGTTGTTGATGATGTTGCTGGAATCATGGTTGGCGATTGTACAGCTGCACGAGAAATTGTCATTCGTAGAAGAAATAATAATCTTCAGTTCATTGCTGACACACATCGTTCATATGACGCTCTCCAATATCCGCTAATATTCTGGAAGGGACAAGACGGATATTGCATAAACATAAAACAACGAGATCCCGTATCAGGTACTTCATTGATTATGAATTTGATCATTAATCATTTAACAAAACAATTAAATTATTGAACGTAATAAATTTAAATTAATTTTTATGAACAATTATTACAGGAGCTGAAACAAACAAGAACGTTAGCTCAAAGGATTATTATGCGTACCGATTAATGATTAGACGTGGCCTGGACAACGTCATTCTACGATGTCGTGAGCTTTGTCAACAATTCATGGTCGACATGTACGCGAAGATTGAGGGCGAACGACTACGATACTTACGATATAATCAACTAAAGCTGCGCGCAGAAGAGTACATTCATTTGCGAGACGCTATCAACAACAACGCCGACGTCGCCCGAAATTGGTAACCATGTCATTTTACCATCATCGTACGTAGGCAGTCCACGTCATATGCAAGAATATATACAGGATGCTCTGACTTTCGTGCGCGAATATGGACGACCATGTTTATTTATTACGTTCACATGTAATCCAAAATGGCCAGAGATCGCATCTTTGCTATTGCCTGGCCAAAATGCAATACATCGCCATGACATTACAGCACTGTGTGTTCAGACAAAAGTTGAAGTCTTTAATAAGTTTCATTACTAAATTACATGTATTCGGTCCCACACGTTGCTGGCTGTATTCGGTTGAGTGGCAAAAGCGAGGATTACCTCATGCACACATTTTGGTTTGGTTAATCGACAAAATCCGTCCTGAAGAAATCGATAGTATCATTTCTGCGGAAATTCCAGATCCATCCACTGACCAACTGCTGTTTGATATTGTTACAACAAACATGATCCATGGTCCATGTGGTACTCTTAATAGTTCATCGCCTTGCATGGCAGATGGAAAATGTACTAAAAATTTCCCTAAAGATTTTACCAATGATACGGTCACAAATGTCGACGGATACCCAATATATCGTCGAAGAAATCCTGATAATGGCGGACAATCATTTATTAAAAATATCAGCAACACAGACATTGATATTGACAATCGTTGGGTGGTGCCATATTCGCCTCTGCTGAGCAAGACATATAATGCTCATATTAATGTTGAGTTCTGCAGTTCTGTGAAGAGCATCAAATACATTTGCAAGTATGTCCATAAAGGCAGTGATATGGCTGTGTTTAGAGTGGAAAATACTAATGTGAATGCTCCTCCAGTGAATAACAACGATGAAATAACGCTCTACCAAATTGGTCGGTACATCAGCTCCAATGAAGCTGCTTGGCGTATCTTTGGTTTTCCAATTCATGAACGGGATCCAGCAGTTGTTCAGTTAGCCGTCCATCTTGAAAACGGTCAGCGTGTATTTTTCACGAACGAGACAGCGATTGATCGTGCAATAAATCCACCTAAAACTACACTCACTGCATTTTTTGAATTGTGTAATCGTGCTGATGATTTTGGTGCCTTTGCACGAACATTACTCTATTCACAAGTACCACGCTATTTCACATGGACTCAAACAAAAACATGGATGCCCCGCAAGCAAGGCTCACCAGTTGCTGCATGTCTCAATTTATTTAAATCAAACGCCTTGGGGCGATTATTTACAGTCAATCCAAGACACACTGAGTGCTTTTATCTTCGACTGTTGTTGGTTAATGTTACTGGCCCATTATCATTTCAAGATATACGTAAAGTGAATGGGCAACACTATCCAACGTATAAAGATGCATGCCTTGCACTCGGCTTGCTGGAAGACGACAACCAGTGGGAATGCATGCTTGCTGAAGCTGCATTGAACTGTACAGCAATACAAATTCGTCTACTATTCGCTATAGTGTTGACTACATGTTTCCCAGCCCGAGCACAGATATTATGGGATAATCACAAAGATTCAATGACTGATGATATATTGCATCAACATCGTACACGGTGCCACGATCTAACCATAACATTCAGCGACGCAATGTACAATGAAGCATTGATTGCTATTGAGGATCTTTGCATTGTCATTGCCAACTTACCACTTAGTAATTTCGGTATGAATTTGCCAAATCGAACTGCATCTGATTTAATGAATACTGAAATGAGTCGTGAACTGCAGTACAGCACTGTAGAAATGGCAGCGATTGTTGCCCGCAATGTCCCACTAATGAATGAGGAACAAAGAACCATTTATGATCGCATTATGCTCGCAGTTTCAGCTGGACAAGGTGGGTTCTTCTTTTTGGATGCACCGGGTGGAACTGGCAAAACATTCGTTATTTCGCTAATTCTTGATGAAATACAATCAAATAATGGCATCGCATTGGCCGTTGCATCATCGGGCATTGCAGCAACTTTATTGGATGGAGGCAGAACAGCTCATTCAGTATTTAAGCTGCCACTAAATATTCAGAATAACCCTGACGCAGTATGCAACATTAAGAAACAATCGTCCATGGCCACCGTGCTGAAACGGTGTAAAATTATCATCTGGGATGAATGTACTATGGCACACAAACATTCGCTTGAGGCATTGAACAGGACATTGAAAGATATTAAAAACAACGAAAAACTATTTGGCGGAACTCTGATGGTCCTTTCAGGTGATTTCAGACAAACACTTCCAGTCATTCCACGTTCAACATACGCTGCTGAGATCAACGCTTGCTTAAAATCATCTCCATTGTGGCGTAATGTTGAAAAATTACAGCTAAAAGTAAATATGCGCGTTCAAATGCTTCAAGATCCATCCGCTGAAACATTTTCAAAACAACTCTTAGATATCGGTGATGGAAAAGTTGCTATAGATGAAACTGGATACGTAAAATTACCGACCGACTTCTGCACAATCGCTGATTCGCAAGATACTCTCATTGAACAAATATTTCCCGATGTACACACACAGTACATAAATCATGAGTGGTTTGCAGAAAGAGCAATTTTAGCGGCAAAAAATGTAGACGTTGACAATTTAAATTTCAAGATACAAATGTTGTTGCCAGGGAACTTGGTATCATATAAATCTATTGATACAGTTTGCGACGACAGCGAAGCAGTAAATTTTCCCACAGAGTTTTTGAACTCACTGGATTTGCCAGGCATGCCACCGCATAATTTGCAATTAAAGGTTGGATCTCCGATTATCTTGCTTCGTAATTTGAACCCGCCCCGGCTGTGCAACGGTACGCGATTAGTCATTCAAAAATTAATGAAAAACCTGATCGAAGCCAGCATTTTAAATGGCAAGTTCCGAGGTGAAAATATATTAATAACACGGATTCCTATTATACCTACAGATGTGCCAATTCAATTCAAACGTATTCAGTTTCCGATTAGATTGGCATTTGCAATGACTATCAACAAATCCCAAGGTCAAACGATGTCTATTTGTGGCTTAGATTTGAGAACACCATGTTTTTCACACGGACAATTATACGTGGCATGCTCTCGAGTGGGTAAACCATCCAGTTTGTTTGTGTTAGCTAAAGATGGACTAACAAAAAATATTGTTCACGCTATAGCATTAAGAGATTGATTTTGTTTGTTAGTGTTACTGTCGTAATTGATTAATTAATTATATATAATTTTAAGGAATAAATTATAATAACTTAAAAATAATGTTTGCCTTTTGTTATTTTTATATTCCCTCATCGTTCACAGTGCTCCATGTCTATTTCACGCATATACCACATTCTTACATACATACAATATACACATTCTTACATACATACATACTTACAATAAGTAAGCCATTTTTTGTCTACACTAGAAATTACTTGGAAGTTATTTATATGGCAAAACAACGTTTGCCGGGTCAGCTAGTATTTATATAAATTAATTACAATGGCATGTGATAGAATACCAGAGTGATGAAGGCATGTATTCTCTAAGACTGAGACCCTTCCTTACTATGTTAGACACACTCCCCACTTCTAATAGTGTTTGCAAGCATTTTGCTTGCCCCCTATCAGCATATTGCTTCCTGGTCGCCATTGATGTAACCTCAGTCTACACCAACATTCCCCATTGCCAGAGCCTCAATACCTTTAAATACTACCATGACAGGTTCCCTCTACACACTCCCAAGCACTGCCTTCTTCACTTCATTGGCTTACTTCATGCTAATAAAAAGTTTCTTAACCTTTGCATCCTATGTTTACCACTATATATGAAGCACTGGTGTGGGTGTGTGCATGGCACCCTCCTTTGCCAACCCTTTCCTTAGCAGATTCTAGGAAGAAAATAACGGAGAGTCAAATTGGCCACCCAGCGTTAAGAGCGCAATACGGAGCCACGATTGGCAGGAAGTACTGAGTGCGGTGTTGGGGAGGGTAGGGGCACTGGCCTTTAAAAGAACATGTCAGTGCCAGAGACTGGCATTGCAGCTCTGGTCGTCACAGCAAGAGCGCCAAGTCTGAAGATGGCCCAGAGTTTGTCACTGAAAGCTTGTCATTCATCCACATAATCTGGCAGCGAACCCGCGAAGATTATATTTCAGTGACACACTGGGAAATCCTTCATTCATACAACATATATGATATCTTTTATCTATTACAGTAACATAGTTATCGATGATATAGTGGTCAAAAGCATAAATTTCTGAATCTTTATCTATGTGTGTTTGTGCACCTCCCACAAAAAACTTATGAATTGATTTCAGTAAACTACACATAGTTTAGCCTCTTTGATGACTTAACATGTGGAATATTTTTTATCCTTATTATTACCTTATTTTCCTCCTTATGTGTAGGTCAAAACTGAAATATTTTGAATTCTTGTATATGCTTTTAGTTTTAATACAGTCTGGCAGCAGCCTTCTTGCAGTAAAAATGTTTACTACAATGAGTGCTATATACACAGTGATGGTGTGTTCATCCAGAAGATTCGGACATGGATTTTGCATCATACATTTTATATACATAAAAAATAATAGATAAAATCACTTGTATATATGCCAGGCAGTGTCACTTTGTAATGCAAGTGTTGAAACTCCAGATGAGTAAGCAAGGAATGATAAACTGTTTTGGTCTGGGTATTGACCAGGCAGAGAGGTTGTCAAATTAAAAGACAGGCAATGCAAACCAGTATGGTGTAAGAAATATGTTAGAGAGTGGAGAGACAGGTTTTGTGAAAACACGATATTTTGATAACTAGCTCCGTTGTCTTCCTCAGGTGCAAGTATATTTGTCGTATTCTGCTGGTCTGCAGATAAGTAAATGATGGGAAAAGATCAGGAGACAATGTGCTAAAAGACCTGGCCAGTCACACTTCAGAATACTTGAGAGGAAGTGGTGACAACACAAGAGGTTTGCAAAGGAGCTATTTCATTGTCACATGATCTGATGGGATCAGAAACTGATGAGGACATTAATCTCCTGGGGAAAAAAATTGCCATCAATGCTCCTTGTTTGTGGTGGATGTGTTTTATTGATATACCACAAATAAAGATATTATGAATATGGAATGGCAATTTGGGTAGGATTGTTGGATACGTGTTTCCAGTTTACGAAGCAGATTTGTTGTTATGAAGTGATTGTCACATTCCAAACTAAATAAGTCAAAATTTTGGTGATTAAAATCTTCTATATAAGTTTTCACTGCAAACACCTTTAAAATGTGCATAAAGATGTTAAATCTCTCATGATTTACAACACCATTAATGGGTACTCTCTTCTGATTGCAGTCTACAATCAACATGATTAATTGAGTTTCTATTTTTTTGATCACTAGACATTAACATCATTAACTGATTATCAGGTTGAAGCAGTAGGATTTCTTGGTTGATCTGATTTCTTGATTGATTGTACTGTTGATTCATTGCTGTATATAAATATATTTTAAAATAAAATAATAAATGACTCACCAAGATGTAAATACTCAAGCATTTCTATTTTTACTGTAAGTGAAAAATTACTTATTCACTAAGAAGGAACTAACTTTTTCTTCCTTTAGTCAACATAATACATCACATTTGAAACAAGGAGTTGAAAGGACTCATGCTGTGCACTCAAAAATACCATATTGTGACAAATGCCAAAACTGTAGTATTAATATAAACGAGCAATACAGTCTTCACAGGTTTATAGACAGATAGTATCATAAAAAGACAACATTTTGATACTTTTTGCTGACATTTTCTTCAGGTATCTGTCGTTTGAGAAATCCAAAAGTACACTGGTAGTCAGTGGGTGGATGGGCTTATATAACATCTTCACTGTCACAGTACACTGCACCTGTAGTCAGTGGGTGTCGTGGCTCTCTATACAATATTCTCCATCATGCTGAGCAGCTCTACTCATGTTGGAATCATTACAGCTGTTGGCTTTAAACTTTTTGCACTCCTGTCTGAGGATTGTAAGTGTCAGTTTTCACCCATCACTCAAAAAGAGTTCTTTATCTTTGAATGGCTATGTGGCATGATGGAGAGGACTATGTACAGAGCCACAACACAATTGATCAGCATGTGTGCTACGCCTGTGGCAGTGAGGATGTTACATAACCCTATCAGCCCACTTACTGACAGCATACTTCTGGATTTCTCAAAAAGCAGATACATGATGAAAATCACAGATAACATCTTCAAAACAGTCTTTTTTTATAGCACAATCCAACTGCAAACCTGCAAAGACTAAATTGAATTTACATCATGGGAAAAGTTCCATTCAAACAAATATAAAAAAGCATTGAGGTAGGATTTGTTGAAACCCAGAACACCACTTCTAACCTGGCAGGTTTTGTCGAAGAACAGTTGTTCCATGTACATCATGGTGGTGGCTATTGTGGCATTGAGTCAAAGGGTATGCTACTTCAGTGGCATTGAGTCAAAGGGTATGCTACTTCATTTTGATTGCTATAAAATAAATAGGTAGACAGTTGTTAAAATTACAATAACATTAATTACCAATGAGTGAAAAATTTAATTTTTCTTCCACAACTACAGAAAGTTGTATGAATTATTTTATCCAATAATACTAAAAATAGGAATAATAAATCTTGAATAAATAGCTTTGACTGTATACACAGGTGATACATCCACTAACTGGCAAAGTGTCATAATGGAATGAGGACCACTTGATACTTAAGTTAGATAAATGGGTTAAATGTGAGCTGATAATAAATACAACTAACTGTAAAAGATAGCTGGATTAAAGTGTATCTATGTATTCAGAAGAGTTATATTATTCGTGTCTTCTATTGGCCATCTGTAACCAGTTTTCTGAGACAGCCTTAGTCATTTAAGAATTGTGTATCCTGAAATGGGAGCAACTGTGCTGCAAGAATGGTCAAGCAGTTCTCCAAGTCAGCTAGTTTTCTGCCAGTCATCTTTTTCTAGTAGTGTTTGTTAAAATTGTCTCTTTAGTTCGAAATAGTTGTGACAGTCCAAAACCTAGTAACTGTCTGTTTCTCACAGCAATAGTCCTGATGCAATTTGATATCTAGATGTTGCATCATTTTTGTACTAGAATACTTTGTAAAAGTGTTGCATAAGCTATAGTTTCAGAACTTGCTCCTAACTTACATAATTAATTAATTATTCCTTCTAATAGCCCTGTCCATGATGCAAGTCACAATAAGCTGGGCAGTTCATATTGGGAATGAGGTAGAGAAAGGATTTAAAGCACTGCAGCTTTAGACAGGGTAATGAGGGAATATACCATAAAAGTAATAAAATGGATACACAACCTTGGTCAAGCTTTCAACTGATTATGGGGAGAGTGCATTATGGAAATGAAACACAGGAGTTGCAGAAAATGTGAAGGAGTGCAACCTGAACAATGTAGCTCGAACTACATAAAAAACTTTAAGATAAAAATGTATGTAAAGCACAAGTAGATAAAGAAACAACTTTTTGTATGTTCATAAATACCCCGGCAATCTATCTTTATATATATATTCTATTGATGAGTGAACCACATTGCCACAGACCCTATTGAGGCCATATTCACACCATATGTTATTTATGTCGCAAGTTAGGTTATTAGATATGTTTCATTCTTATAGGTGGCTCTTGAGTCTAACTTCAATATTTAATTTTTAATTCAATTTAATTGCAATGGAGTACACACTCCGGTGGCAATTTCCCTACACACCCAACTTCCCCCTGTCCTGCACCCACCTACATTTTACCTCTACAAATTTTAACTTTAAATTCTTTTAACATTTTCAGTAAGTTATTCATCATTCCCCTCAGTAACTCATTCCAATTCCTGACACCCCTACCTAAAAAAGAAAATCTTCCCACACCCTTGTGCCTGAAATTGAGTGCCAGCTTGTGGTCATGGTCATCTTTTCCACTCCATGAACTACTTTTCATACCTACTGCAATATCTTTCCATGCCTCATCGCCAGTATATGCCCAGTACACTCCCATGACCATCCTCATCCTCCTCCAGTCTTGCAATGAATCCCATTCCAGCTCCTTTATCATATCCGTCACTGATTGCATTCTGCGATAATTTCCAGAAACAAATCTAGAAGCCATTCTTTGCACCTTCTCCAACTCCTGTATTTGATATTCAAAATATGGGTCCCATACTAAACTACCACTATTCGAACAATGGTCTGACCAAACTTTTGTAACCCAATTCCTTTACTTCTCTGGTGCATAACCCTTATCACTCTCTCCAACAAGTGCAGAATTTTGAAACCTTTTCCTACCACCAGTCCAATGTGTCCTGCCCAGTTAAGCTTGTTATCAAATGTAATGCCAAGATATTTACATTTCAAGTCTTCAGCAAGCAATTCTTCCCCCACCTTATAATCATAATTAACCTTTTGTTTTTTATTTGTATATCTAATTAGCTGACTCTTCTTTGCATTTATCTTCATCCCATGTATACCAACCCAACTAGATATCCTGTCCAGATCACCCTGCAACTGTTTACAGTCCTCTATCATTTTGATCCTTTTATACAGCATTATGTCATCTGTTAACAATCTAATTTCAGATAGTAAACAATCAACACAAATATTCATTAGAATAATGAATAGCAATGGTCCCAATACGCTACCCTATGGCATTTCCATTTTTACTTCCACTTCCTTTGATACAGCATTTCCTACCCTAACTTTCTGTTTTCTACATTTTAAAAATTCCTCTACCCAGAAAATCACTCTATCATCCACTCCAATAGTTTTTACCTTACTTACTACCATTTTGTGGCTTACTCTGTCAAATGCCTTTGAAAGATCTAGTGCTACACTATCAATGTGGCCTCCCTTGTCCATTTCATCTGAAATATCTTGCATATATCCCACCAACTGAGATTCGCATGAATATCCTTGCCTGAACCCATGTTGCCTACTTGAAAACCTCTTATGTTCCTCACATACATTTCTGATGTGGTTGCATATCAATCTTTCCATTAATTTACCTACCACTGAAGTCAAACTGATTGGCCTGTAATTTTCGACTCTATTCCACTGCAAGATGCAATTTGTTTCATTGTGGTGCAAGGAACTAAGAAACAAAGATAATGGTGATGAATACATTTGGTTGAAGTTTATTTTGTTAAGTTGAACTAATGTATGTAATTATTTTCTGCCTGATGTGAGAAAATAAGCATTTTTAATTACTAATTAGCATTTTTAAGTACATCATAGAACAATACTAACAGAAATGTTTCATAATGGAAGAAATTTTGAAACATTATTTGTGATACAAGGATAAGTGTATCATTAGATTGGATATTTATATCCCATGCCAGACTATGCACCAACATTTTTTTGAAATTTGTTTGTTTTGCAATGAGGAGAATCAAGTTATTTATTTTATTTTTTCTTTCAGTATGTTCAGAAGGAAATGTGGGAACAGTGTGACACATTGGGTATTTTGCTGTTCATAGTAATAGGTTGTAATTTATATGAAGAAAGTGGATCCTTGTCAGAGCTGAAGAGTTTTTTTGCATGCATTGTTTTGGATACTATCACTGTTCGCAGAAATGTACTGTATGAGTAAATCAACCCAGCATACCGGTTTCTTCCTGGAGAACTAATAATTCTGTAGTGATTTAATAAATTAAATATGCCTGTGAAATGAAGGGTGCTATGATAAACCCATTATAAATCTGTAAATTGGTTGTCTCTTCCTGTCCCTTAACACTAGAACCGCCGAGTGGTCAACTTGACCACTTTTTATATTTTAACATATTATTATTCAGTCAGTTTCTAATCAATGCTGTTGTGAGTTAATGACTTTTCCTAAATGTTTATGTAGATCATATAAATAGTCCAATATTTGTTTTATCTTCATTAGTTTTCTTTGAATGACCACATATACTTAGAACCGCCGAGTGGTCACTTTGACCACATTACGTGAAATCTGAAAACAGATTATTTAAATATGGTTGTGCGTCACTCCCCGAATTTACTCTTAGCACTCGTCAACAATATACTAAATATCTGGGTTACTGAAGTTTACTCGCATTGTTTGAAGCTCAACAATGCAATATTTCATTCATTGTTTGCTATTGGGTTTCGCATAAACGAGGCAGATTATTTGAGTACTGGTCTCAGAGCAGTAGACACGGCTCAGATGTCACAGCGATACAAACCACGGCCACCGCCACTTTCAGATGAAGAAATTGTCGCACTTTTGTATGAATCGGATGTTGAAAATGATCCTGAAGTTGAGGACCTTGTGGAAGACTCTACAGATGAAGATTACCAACCTGTCGCTAATGTGGAGAGTGACAGCTCCGAGACTGAAGATGAAGGTAATTTACATTCACTTTGATTATTATTATTATTATTATTGTTACTATATGAATAATGATCACTATTATAAGAGAGCTGACACTTCTACTGCTACTTCTGTTACTGCTATTTTATTGTGTGGTATGGTTTCTTTATAATGAGTTGTAGCTTTCTAATTGTCTCTTTCCTCATGCAGTTGCTGAACCAGGACGAAGCAGTAATATAAACAATGCTAGAGAAGGACCTACCCTGGGTAAAAGAAGAACTGCACCTCCTGTAAGTGGACCAATACAGAATCGACGTAGAAGAGGAGAACAAAGTGAGGGTTCACTTCCAGAAACTGGCTCAAAACTCCTGGGGAAGGACGGGATCACGGAGTGGACTGTAGCAGACTTCGGGGTTACTAAACCAGGTAGGATAGGTCAACAGAATATATTGAAAGAAACATGCGGACCTACTCCACACGCAAAGTGGCACGTCTCAAATGATAATGTTTCGAGTGCCTGGCGCCTTTTAGTTGATCAATCAATGTTGAAACACATAAAGAAATGCACAGAAGCAGAGGCACAACGGCTTCTTGGAAATGATTTGTGGAGTTTGCCTTTAGAAGAATTAGATGCATTTGTTGCTTTATTATATGTTCGTGGTGCACTAGGTGCCAGATGTACTGAAGTAGATGAGTTGTGGTCGAAAACGTGGGGAGCCCCATTTTTCACTGACACTATGAGCAGAAACAGGTTTCGAGAAATTTAGAAATATCTGCGTTTTGATGAAAAAAATACACGGTTGGAACGGTTGAAAAGTGACAAATTTGCACTTATATCAACTACTTGGAATCATTTTATAGAAAACTGTCAGTTGAATTACATACCTGGATCAAATGTCACTGTGGACGGACAACTTTTCCCCAGCAGAACCAAGTGTCCGTATTTGCAATATATGCCGAAAAAGCCTGATAAATTCGGAATCAAATTCTGGCTTCTAGCGGATGTAGAAACAAAATATCTTTGTAATGGGTTCCATTATGTGGGACAGAACGAACAGAGGGCACCTAATGAGAAACTTCCAGAACAAGTAGTAATGAAGTTGGTAGCTCCATATCGCAATAAGGGTTGAAATGTGACTACTGATAATTTTTTCACTACGGTCACACTTGGGGAGAGACTGGAAAAAGAGAAAACTAGTCTTGTCGGCACCATCAACCGTGCAAGAAAAGAAATTCCAAACACTGTAAAAAAAATGAAAACTCCTCTTTATACGTCTGTTCTCTTGAAAAGGGAAGGTGGTACCCTGACTGTTTACCAAGGGAAAAAGAACAAAAATGTTCTTCTGTATAGTACCATGCATACAGATGTTGAAATACAAAATAATACTAAACACCTTCCCGAAACAGTGAGCTTCTACAATAGCACAAAATTTGTTGTAGATGTCTTGGACCAGATGATGATGAAGTATTCTGTCCGCTCTGGTACTCGTCGATGGCCTGTCCACGTATTTCACAATATCCTTGATTTAGCAGCCATCAACGCATGGATCATTTTCAAGCTAGTGACAGGGATCAAGATAAGTAGGAGGAATTTCATCCTAAATCTAGCAGAAGAATTACGTAGAGACTATATGGAAACCAGAAATCAGGAAAGGATGACAAGGGAAGGAAAGGAAAAGGAAGAAAAGGAAGATGGTGATGAAGAAAGAGAAGAAGCGGAAATTCCTACGAAAGTTAGAAAACTATGCCAAACGAGGAAATACAGAAACAAGACAAATGAAGTGTGCAGTAAATGCAAGAGATATGTTTGTGGGCCGTGTACATATAAAGTAATAAAGACAGCAGTTTGAAATGCTTGTAAGTGGGATTAGGTACTATACATAGTCATATCTTATGATTGTTCTTTCTCTTAACATATTCATGGGTACTTAGTTTCTCCAGTATGATTAATTTCTATTAATTTTAAAACTACTGCAATACAATTAGTATGGTTGCAAATAAATATTGTGAACTATGCTCTTTAATTTTAGTAATATTATGTTCCCATTGTTGTTGTAAAATACAGTGATACTGTTAATAAATGTAATTAAAGTGATACATTGTTATCAAGATCATTAATATTTACATTAATCAGAACAGCATGCAATTACAAAGAAAGTGGTCACTTTGACCACATCGGCGGTTCTAAGTATAGTACTAGTTCCGGCGGTTCTAGTGTTAATCCAGGCATCAGCGAAAATCTACTGAACTAATTTGGATGTCGTTTCCACAGGTTGAAAGTTTATGTTCTAGTTTAAAATTTGTGGTTTCTCTTAAGATTCTACATGACTGGAGAATAATTCAGTTATACTGAGAACAGATAGGCATCTTAGATCAAAATGCATCTCATCTGAAACCATAAATCACACTATGTAACCATGATTATATAAATTTTTAAATTACTGAAATAAGGTACATTAGAAAATACTAAAACTGTTAATCAGACCACTATATTGAATAGTGACACTACAAAAGTGTAACAAAATTGTGGAATTTAATTCACCGTAAAGGTTACAAAGTAACTCTGCTTTGTTACTAGAATAAAAATAAAAAGCAAACATTTTACTATGCACTTAGCTGATGAACATGATGGGCACTGTTCGAGTAAGATAAAAAAATGTTGGATGTGCTTTTATTTGTTCTGATTTATCTCAGTTAGTATACTGTAATTGGATGTCAACATTGTTTTGAAACAAGAAGTTTTATTTTTTTTTAAATTTCTAAGGGTAAGCTGTTAACAAAAAAATTACTAACTTTGCTAATGATTTTTTTAAATAAAAAAATCTTCTTTTCTGGGTTTTTGATTCATCAGTATCCTTTTTAAATAAAAATCAAGTTTTATTGTATGCCTTTTCCTGAAGAGAAATGTAATTCTGTAGAAATGACTGAGCAGTGAATGTTATTTCCAGGTGGAGTTAAAAGAATTAATAAATGAGACCCCTGGAGGCCTCTCTTGGCGAATAGCAGAAGGTGGTTCCAACTTCAGTGTAGGACAGAGGCAGCTTGTGTGTTTAGCAAGAGCCATTATTCGTAAAAATAAAATACTTGTTATGGATGAAGCTACTGCAAATGTTGATCCAGGGTAAATTTTCTTATGCTTCTTGTTCCTGAAAATTATCGAAAAAAGAGATGCACAATTAGTTGCTTATAAAATAACTTATGCATAGTGAACTAATATTAAAAATTTTCTCATTTGTTGTATTTGATTTACTTATGTGTAATTGTTCCACTATTCTATTATCAGCACTGTACGTATATTGTATTATCTGTTTATTTTAACAGAGGAGATGGGAGGAGAGGAGGTGGGTATATGGCCATAGATATGTGTTTTGTTTGTATTCCTTCCTACTTTTATGTTGTGGGTAGGCCAATTTTAGTTTGTCATCACACTGCCTTTTTACCGATCATTTCTATAGTAGTTACAGTACGTTGCTGAAACAAAATTGGTCAACATGTTCTATCCTACCTTTATTTCTGTCTTATTTTTGATAGTTTTCTGGGGCATTTTTATTTCACTCAGATTTGTGGTTAAATTAATTGGATGCTTGTACCATATGGATTCTTTTGATTTACTAGCTATGTAACAGTTGCCTTATCTGTAAAATTTCAAGATTGATCATCATTTTTATCCATTTGTTTTATATAGCCTTTATAGCTATAATAACAGTGGGAAGATAGGATCTGGCCACGGGTTAGTTGGTCTATCAAACAACCCATAATATCCTGACTGCCACAGATACTTCCGTATAGCACTATCAAAACTGTGTGATCATATGATCAGTGTCATTTTTCTGGATTGTATTAAGCTGCCACTTTTGTCAGAAGGTTGGTTTTGTAAGCTTCATTTTAATAAGAAGTATTTTGGGAGGGCTTTATTTGTCACGTCCTAATTGTAGTCTAATGTTTTTATATAATCTTGATGACACTTTCGTCAATCGTGTGGTCTGAGACTATTAAATGATATAAATGAGACTAGTAAATGATTTAAATGTTGATACTAATATCAGATTTACTGAGGAATTTAAAAGGGATTACTAACAGCCTTTCTATTAAATGAAATGGTGTCAAGTTATTATAAAAGATTAAAAAAAAAGATACACACATCACTTCTAGCATGTTTTCATTGTCTGTGTCAGTAGTATGGATTCTGAACTACTTCAGCAAGTGTGGTTTCTGCAGAACACCTTTGAGGAGAATTGGAAATTCAGGAAGATGTGTTTCAAATCATCTGCAATATGTGTGAGTAGAGAGTTTCCTGGCGACTTTCCCAGCTGAACTCCTGTGAATATTTCAATTCATCTTAAAAATATTAGTAGAAATCATAGGCAATGTTTTAAGATAGTTTAATGTGGGGAAGGAAGTTATACGGCAGAGCAGTACATTTAAGAATAGATAGATTGTCAAAAAATATGATTCATTTACAGTAAGGAATGGAGCATTTTTTTAAAACAAATATTTGACTTTAAAAGTGTTATATCCTTTGTGATAGTGAGAATGAAGGTAATAAGTCTTTATCTTCAATGAAGTCTTCTATCGTGTACCACTAGATTGAGAAAACACGATATTTAGGTTACTAGCTCCACCACCTTTCTCAGGTGCGAAAACATCTGTCGTGGTTTCCTGATTGACATATTATGAGAAGCACATGCACCTTACCCCTCTTGTAAACACAATGGTTCTGCCCATGGCCCACGCCCAGAGGCTGGATACCAGTGGGTGTGACTGTAGATCTTGGTTCCGGCCAACAGATTCTAATATGGAGCCGTCTATAGTGGCAGTTGGGCAGAGGTACCATGCTCTTTGTGGAGTTTAGCCAAGGCTAATTTCCACACCTCGCTGAGACTTAGCCCACTGTCTCTATTGTATCAGCCAATCGAATTTTGACCACTTTCTTGACTACTGAATTTAAAAAAAAAAGTCAAGTCCTAGCCAGTATCCTAATGCTATTAAACCAGCCTTGGCAAAACTCCACAAAGAGCATTGTACCTCTGCCCAGATGCCATGTTAGACTGCTCCATACTAGACTCCATGAGCCACAACCAAGATCTAACACATGTAGCAAACAACCTCTGGGTGTGGGCTGCTGATAGAACCATTGGGTGTATCAGAGGGGTACAGTACCTGAGCCGTCTTTTTATCTGCCGATCAGATGTTTTTGCACCTGAGGAAGATGGTGGAGCTAGTCATTGAAATAACGTTGTTTCACAACACAAACCAGGGTTATACCCATGAAGACTTCATCGCAATCACATATCAAGAAAGTCTCTGTTCTCACAAGTCTTTATATTCATGAAAAGAAAATCAAGACCATAACTCTTAAACTAAGCAGTGCCTGAGAAACTGTCAAACAATTGCCATACAACTTGTTGAATAGAAGCAAATATAATTATGTCATGAGATGTGGTTGACATACTGTATCCCTGAGTTCTCCCACTGCAACAGAATTTTACAAAAGTAATATTAGATTCAATTAGTTGTTTTGTACAAATTATTAGAAGGATTAGATGAAGGTACCAATAAGATAATCTCTCAGTTTTTCTTTAAAGACATCTTTATTATCTACAAAATGGAAATTTACTAAAGACATACGTCTAAGAATAAATAACTTCTCTTTGTGCTAATGACAATGACATTTCTGTTTTGTACGATTAATTTTGGTTTCTTGTTTGAAATTGTGCACCTGTGAATATGATGTACACAAGTTCAAATGTTCTCTGACAAAGCACTTAGGCAAATATATATACTAAAAATTCATTGTAGGAATATTGTAGGAATTTTCATTATTTGTCTGACAGAAGTTCTTGGTTTCACCATACACAGAATCCTAATAGCTCTTTTCTGTGCTATGACATCTTTTTTACTTTGTGTAGAGTTTCCCCATGAAATTATGGCATACAATATGGCTGAACGAAAGTAAGAGGAGTTCACTTTATTTTTATAATTCCAGACTGCTATTCCCACTGCTTAACTTCTTCTCTAACTATGTGATATGTTCTTACCAATTCAATTTATTTTAATACCAATGAGTTTTATACTCTTTATTTCCATATTGTGTTATTTTTATAATTTATAAGTAAATCTTACTGACATGATTTTTTTTAATCCTAACATATTCTATTTTATAAAAATTAATTTAAATAAGATAGCCTTAAACGAATTTGCTATCTTTTTTCAGTCAGGTTAGTGTAGTCTGAAAATAAAATGCTCTTATCCTTGTTGTATAAATTTCTAGGAAGATTATTGATTTCCAATAAAATCAGAGGTGTTCTTGAGCAAAACCGTGTGGAATACCATGTTATATTTTCTCTCATTCTGATCTTCACTGATTTTATACTCAATAAGGGAGACCTTTGTATTCAGCTTTCCTTGTAGGAATTATACCTGAGTTGCATACATACCATTGTTTTATATTTTTACATGTTTATTCATGGTTCACACAGTCAAATGCTTTTGCAAAATTCTAACAGAGCACATGTTATTGTTAAATTCCTGAAATGTCCTATTTAAAAAAGAATATATAACCATTTACTGAAAAAACTCAAAATTTAGTGCTTTTTTTCTGGATTGTAAAGAGTTGCAGGTTTGCTGTAGTCACAAGATGATTTATACTTCCACTAATGTATTCTATGTAATCTCACTAAATTTCAATGACAGGTTACTCATAAATAACAACTACTTTATTTTTATTCCATATAGAACACTTCATTGAAACATACATTATATCAACTTCTTTCCAGAGATTAAAGCACATTACAATAACAAGTGATGTAGTGTCTGTATTAGCATTGTTCTGAGCTGTGTTGCCCAGTAGGGTGCTAATGACACAGACATCAATGCCCCCTAAAGTGCCAAAAACAACTACTACTACTGTGTTGCCCAGTAATGAAAATTGAGAACTTTTCTCAAGAATCAATAATTACAAAAACAATAAAAAATCTTACAAAAACAATTAAACTTTATAAGAAATTACTTCAAAACATGAAACAAAAGCACTTAATTGAAAGTAGGAAAATGAAACTAGGAATACTTATGTGCGTTTAAACATCAAACTGACAAGATCAAATAATTCTAAACAGACAGAATCTCAATCAAAATGTAATGGCTTAAACAATATTCTTAGTTACAGTCTTTTAACTGGCATCCCATGCACGATAATGGCACCGAGCGTGGTGGTGTAACGGCTAGTGTTCTGGCCTCGCATTCGGGAGGACAGCGGTTCGAATCCCCGTCCGGGCATCCAGATTTGGGTTTTCCATGGTTTCCCCAAATCACTCCAGGTGAATGCCGGGATGCTTCCTTCAAAAGGCCATGGCCGAATTCCTTCCCATTCCTTGCCCCCCATCCTTTCCCGTCTCTAAAGACCTAGTTGTTATAAGAGACGTTAAGCAGTTAAAAAAAAACGGTAATGCTTTGAAACAAAATACAACCAGCATTCCAGCATTCATTACATCTAAACCATTCTCAACCACAAAAAAACACCACAATTTTATAAATTAACTAGACATATTTACAATCAATGTCTTCATCTCTCTCTCGGTCATAAATTTAATCAATTTAAATGATTTTAATTAAAAAGAAACTGGCCTGAGGGGTGTAACAACCCATTCATCAGGAAATTTTACTAAATAAAATTGATTGTAACTTTTATGAAGTCCCAATGCTGAATACAAATCTTAACTAATTACTTTAAGTTAATACTAAATCTATACATTCATTCATTACAATTGACTTCCATGCTGACTTGTCATCTCAATTCCCAACTCAGATTTGTTGCAAACCAGAAAGATTATAATTTTACACACACACAAAAATTTTAATCACTGACTTTAAAGTCTTATTAGGTCTTACCAAAATGATACAAACCAAGTTTACTTGTTTTTAAAACACTTACTGCTAAATTTCTATGTACGTTCTCATCAACTCATCACAGTTACTATATTACTTGTTCACTTACACACAGTGACCCTTCCCTGAAAGATGGATTTTAAAAGAGTTCCTCATAAAACAATATTAATAATGAGGCATCCCCTCCATTGAGGTGATAGTAAAGGACTTTATGTGAACAAGTTTCAGGATTTTCTGAAACCTCCTTTTCCTTGACTTTCCAGTTTTCTTCATCTTTAATTGCACATCTGCTACCACATTTTTAAATTCTGCTTGGCTTGCTGAACCACCAAAATGCAAATGAACTTTTAGAAGCAAATAACTCTTGACTTCGAGCTACTGACTAATAATATTGTACAGCAGACGATAATGTGTATACAAGTTGCTGACTGCTACATAACTTACTATTATGTCCCCAAATCCTTTTTGTATTACTTACAACTACTTTGACACAATCATTTGCAGATACTATACCAGTTTTGAGAGAAGTACTGTTTTGTATGGCAATTGTTTTATTGTCACCTACATCCTTTGAGCCATTCTATTTATTATGAGGTGAGCTATCCCAGTTGACTGTATGCTCTCCAAACTAATCTGGAAAATTACAAAATCAGTATTGAATGTATTATTCAGATTAGTGCAAATATTTTTGTCACATTTAGGATCATTAATCATGTTTATGGAAATTTGTTTTTACATTTGTTTTTACATCTATACAATCATTGTTAATTGAAGCTTTACATTAATTATTAAATATACCTCATCACTGCTTACTCTTACAGTACTTCAACCAATGTCATTAATCTCACTTTCACTATTCATTATTTTCTTATCATTTCAGTTATCAGCACTATCAACACTAAACACTGGACAATCATGTTCATTATTCTTATTTACTGAAATGGGTGAAAAGCTACTTTCAAGATCACCTTTTTTTCCTTAACCCCATCATAACTATTGCATCATTAAGAATTCTAATTACCTCTCATCTTACTACTTCATCATCATGAAAACCATTTGCTATTTCCTCTGTCACATTATTCACCACAATCGGACTATCTACTACGTAAATTTCAGCTGGCACAATTTCAGTGTCATCACTGAAATTACTTGGAAAATATTTAACATTTCACATTCTATAGCTATCTTGTTACATGCTGGATTCACTAAAGATTCATTACTACCAGAAATTACTACTTCATATGCATTCAGATCAACTACATGGTCATCTTGAATGGCATCTTTACAACTACCAAAGAAGGTTGCCTTAGGAACATCTAAACTGTACTTACTAATAATGGATTTTACAATAGCATCTAAATCATTATAACTGACAACTTCAGTTACAATAACTAACTACACTCTATTTTAGATTAATTTCACTTATTTCATTTTCAATAAATTTACCAAACTCATCTCTTAATTGAATTACTGTCTGTATTAAACAATAAACTATTAAAATTTACCAATTTTAATTTTTATATTAGACAATAGGGGACCGGACAGGTATTACAAAAATAATCTGAAATTTTGTTGGAAATAATATTTATAAATTTAGAAACATCATCCAATATTTTTTTCATGAAATAATAATGATTTATATTTTTAAATCAATAAATAATATCAGATTTTTAGCCTACTCCTCACGTCAAACGAAACACCAATCACAGTGTGTGATGTCATATGTTAGGAAACAAGCGATACAGCGCCGCATTAACTTGTGTTTTTTTTTTTACTGTTTCTTGTTTATTTAAGTTTTTTGTCACAGAACTGTTGTAATACTGAATGATAAGGGATGTGGTAATGATCTTCCAAGTAGACATTGTTGCAGATTCTTTAAACCATTGTTTTCATGAATCCAGAAGTTACTAAACCCGACAGACGAAATCTCCCGAGAGTGAATATAATACTGAACGGCAGCATGATTGACTGGCAAGATTAAAACCAATAGTAAAATGACGCAGTATTTAAGGTCAGGCCACACTAGACCGCACCACACCTGCACCGCACTCCCACTTTTCTTAATGTTGTCGCTCACTCGAATGAAGTGAGTTCAAATGACACCACATGTCAGTCGACACTCAGCCATGATTAGTATGGTTTATTTTTTGATGGTGCAGGCCAGTGTCAGGCTGGTCAGTATATAGAAGAAATTGCCGGTGCTTTATGACTAAATATTATTTTGGCGTTACTGATTGCTTTAGAAAAATGTCCTTTCTTTTCAGCCTCACTTCAGATTCATCAGATGTTCGTAAAATGTAGGTGGAGTCCTTGCATGTTCGTATTACCAAATCAAAGCTTTGCCAGAGGTGAAGGTTGATCTTAAGGCCTGTAAAAATTGCATCCATGATTCAGATTTTGAACTGGGGACCTTCCGTACCCAAATCACACGTCGCAAGCATCTGAATCTAGAAGTACTGAAAAAGATGTATTAAATCATATAAAAGTACATTTGTGTTTTGGGATTACAAAAATAAGTTATATAAAATAAAAGTACATTTATTTTATTATGTTTGAATAATAATTTTTGATTACATCCAGATTTGTCTCTCGACTCAGATGGTTATGGCTGGCGTATGATTGGGGAACTGAAAGTCCCTGGTTCAAATCCCTGTGTGAGCTGTAATTTTTATGGGTCTTAAAATTGACTTTCACCTCTGGCAAAGCTTTGATTTGTTAATGCTAAGATGCTAGGATGCTCCGTGGTTCGAATTTAATGTTAATCTGTATTTTTCCTTTTCAAATTAGGTGACAACGATAGAAGTGTACTATGTGGCTGATAAGTAACTCTGTGACTGGAATTTTTAAATCTCATGAATTATTATTATTTTACAGAAACTTTGCAGTCTGCATTTAAATAAAAATGTATAATAATCTTATTATTTTTTTGTAAAAAAAAAATATTGCGTGAATCGATAGGAACCTCAATCAAAACAAACACGTTAAATGTGAAGTGAGTGACGCTTTACATTTAATCATGACTATGTAGAGATACACCAGAATCTTTCAATCCAGTATTAATGTGTAGCTAGCTGCTACCACTTGATTCGTATTTCTGCTTTTTGTGGTACTTCAGTAAATAATTTGTTTGGAGAATATATAGAATTATTGGTACATTTAAGTATTACGCACCAACAATACTTCTTTTATTCCATTACAACTATAACTTCACGAAACACTTAAAATTGCTTAAAACTGTTTGAATAACAAATCGGAGGTCAAGTTTAATTACACACGTATGACGTAACGTGGGATGAGATCACATGATACACTGTTTGTGCGGTAATTTAAACAGTGTTTCATTTACACGTGGTTTTACGTATATATAAAGCTTTATTTACATAAATTATTATTTTTCTTGGCTAAATATATCCACAATGGTGAATTTAAAACACTTTCTGAAAATTTGTCCCGTCCCCTATTCTATGTCTACAGTTTTGTGGTCTTTTTCTCTCTCACTTGTAGCGATTTAGTTAGCTTGCTGCCATGTGGCGAACATGCGTGGTTGACGATAATTCTAGGTTTGATTATTTCTATATTGCAGGTTCGATTTCTACTAAGTAATAAGGTCACCTTTAAATTGACTTCAGATTTATTTCACAAACTCGCATATACATATCCCCCATCACCAATAAGTTTACTTATTCATTTTGACCGCAGATAAAGGCTATGCAGCACTTCATCTCTTCAAATTGCCGGTTCTGAACATGCTTTCATTTACTAACATCTCAGCCATCCTCTTGCTTGTCAGTCATCCTGAAGCACTTTCATTTAGTGATTTGCAGACATAATTTTGTTTCTTTTACATCTGCCCTACCATAATACGGGGCATGCAGCCAACTTAATACAGACTACAGCAGTGACCAAACTCGCGACCAACTTTTTCGGCGGCCCATTGCAGACTAACTCAACAATTACTTTCTGCTCTGCGCATCTCTGTGCTTAACAATGCTTTGTGTCAATTTTAAGATTTACACATAATATACATGGCTTAATACTGTCTCGAATCATTCTCTGCCACTTCCTAAGATGAACATTAATATTTAGGTAACACTCTAAGTCTTGTGGGCAGTAGATTTCAATAATGATACTCCAGCAATGTATATCGAACATTTTCATTTATTTACAAGCTGTGCAGAATAAATCTTTAATCACTCATTGCTCCCCTAAACCCCTTGTTATGATCAGATCAGTTATTCTTTGTGACTAATGTCAGAGCTCTCCCTTCCATTAACTTCCAATAGGTCACTTCATCCCATCATAACATTCCCAATGTGGACCATTCCCAATTGTTGTACTGATGATGCTTACATAGACTGCTCAGGCTACCAACTGTTCTCCTCCTCGCTGCCTGCTGGCTGTCATCTCCAAGACCTTCGTGGCCCCAGGTGATAGACCCTCAATGATCCAAATTAGCGGTACATGATCTAAGATCTAAGAGAGATCCTCTCTGCTCTGTGCATGCTGGTTTTGTTCACCATTCCCTCACTAATTTCCTTTGGTGGGGAGGACTTTGGTCCAATCACGTCCTCTGTCGATTGGCTCAACCTTTGCCAGATGACGTTGTGCTCTGCTTATTTCTGGTGAATAGCCAACTTACTCTGCTGTGCATTGCCTTCTGCATCACCACATTCTGATGTCTGAAACTGATTATCTTTACTGTTGTAACCAATCTGGCTCTAATAACACTCTGTGAAATCATATGCACAATAAATCCCTAAGGAAGCCTCTAAAAATCCTCATGGGGTTATGACATCTCCTCTTCAGTCTTAAGACTATTCCACTCAGTCTGCTAATCTGCCTTATTCTACTCCCTGTGATTTGTTTTAATTTTTTCCAATACATTCAAAAGTTTTTTCTCCCTCTCTGCAATTACATTAGTCTCTGTGCCTCCTGAAACACCTAGTTGCAAAGTCTCGATCACATATTAAACATGTATCAAATATTCAAATTCTCCTCTTCTTTTGCTTTTGAAATGTGATAAGTTTTCCTTAAGCAACTATTCAACTAAGTATTCCTTAAGCATGGTTTCCTTTCTTCCTTCTGATACAACTTCTAACATTGTTTCTCTTCTTCACAGTTAAAATAACACTTTAGATTTCTACATATAACTCTTATTTCGACATTAACACTCATGTTTCTCATACTGTTCTTCTAACCATTTATAATTTTCATGAATCGATTTCTCACTTCTTGTATCAATAACACATTGCCCTATATTAACAACATTCACTTCCTAATATACACACTCAATGTCTTTACTGACTTAATAGTTAAATGTTTCATACCTTATGTCTTTATATTCTCACTTTGTTTTTACCCAAACCTTTCTTCTGTTATCATGCATGTAATAGTTGCTTCATAATAATGTTCCTTAATTATCTTCTCGTAACATTGACTGTACATCTTTACTTAAATCATCATTCTTCGCTGTCTCTGCTCGGCTCTTATGTCACAGAGTGACCCTGTTCTTGTTTTGTATTCCACAAACTTTTTGCTCCGCTGTTTTATTCCACCTTGTGCTTTGTAACTCTTTGAGTAGAGTGCCTGACTTAGGTCAACTTGTCGCAAGACTGTCCCACTGAACATGCGTGACACGCTTGTTGCATTCGTCGTTCCTGTCCTAACTTCGCGTCAATAGCTGTCATGCTTGGAGTTCTTGTGTGTGATCCTCGCTAATATAATCACTTTGCTTGGTCTGCGTTTAATGATTTCAGCTGATTTTTCTTCCCCTATATCACTAAGTTTGGATATCCGCTCTCACCACCATATAAGGTCCCTCAAATAGTGACTGAAGATTTCTCAATCGTCTTCGTCATAGTGCAAAATTATCTTGTCTCTGGGTTTAAACTCTTCTGTGTTCTCTTTCTTCTCATTCCACTGCTTGCTTTTTTCCTTCTGCTCTCAGATAAACCACTTAGCACTCTAATTGAATGCCTGAATCCATTGTCTCAGCACCTGCATGTAATTATCATAATTGTAAACAGGTTCTATTGCCCTTCTCTGCAAAGCTCCTCATATATTTGCCTCTCATGCGTAGAATAGCAAATGTGGTGAATATTTCGTCACCATATGAGGTGTACTACTATAAACAAATGTTGCATATCTCAGTAGCTCATCCCAATTCTCTTGCATTTCGTCCATGTAGTGACATAAATATTCTGCTAATGTCTTGTGTGTTCTTTCCAAAGCTCCATTGCTAGTTGGCCAGAAAGGGACAGTAAATACTAATTTTATCTTCAGTATTTTGCATACTTTCTTCAGTTTCTCCAATAAAGCATTTCCCATTATCTACAAAAATCTTTGATGATATCCCTTAGCACAAAATGATCTCCTCTATGAATGCTCCATTGACAGTCTCCATATGCTGTCTTGCTATGGGTGTGGAATTCACATCTTTTACTAATTACAAAGAAGCAGGAAGGTGCAGATCGCCAGAAAAGCTACAGAATTGTCGTAAATTATTGGAAGTTAAACAAGATGACAACCAACAGTACATTTCCACTGCCACTGATAGCAGATATATTAGATTGCTTAGGGAATGTGAGATACTTTTCAACGTTGGATTTAGCCAAGGGCTATCATCAAATAAAGAGGCAGAAGAGGGAGAAGATGACATTTAGTACTCCTGATGGCCATTTTCAGTTCACCCATTTACCAATGGGTACAGCACATTATGAAAATTGTTTTGATGGGCTCGGAAGAGAAGAAATCTATGACATTTTTGGATGACATGACTATTCAGTTCAATGCTAGAAGAACATTTGGAAAATTTACCGGTGGTGTTTGAGAGGCTCAGAGAGCACAAGTTAAGACTACAACCACAAAAATGTGCATTACTATGACCGGATGTTGCATACATAGGACATATTTTGACAGACCAATAAGTGAAACCAGATCCGAGCAAGGTCAAAACAGTAAAGGAATATCTGAGACCCACAACAGTGAGGCAACTATGAGGATTTCTGGGTCTCACAGGATACTATAGAAGATTCATTGAAGGATTCAGTCAGATTGCAAAGCCCTTATATGCTCTACTAGAGAAAGAACAGAAGTACAAATGGGGAGAGCAAGAGGAGGAAGAGCTTTGTAAGCTGAACGAAGCGCTATATAAGGCACTGGTGTCACACTACACGGCATTATCTCGTGTGCGATGCAAGCGATTATGCGGTCAGATTGGTACTTAGTCAGCAGATAGATGGGAGAGACATATCCGTTGCATACACTTTGAGAATGCTGACAAAAGCAGAAAAGTCTTAGAAAGTCTGAGAAAGAAATGTAATCAGTCCGGTGGTAAGTTAAGCATTTCAGAGCCTTCGTGTATGGAAAAGAATTCTGTATTCGAAGCAGTCATAAAACATTTGTTTGGGCAGGATTGATAAAGGATCCGTCTTCATTATTAATGAAGTTCAGATTCAGGCTGGAGCCTTATCAATATGCCATACAGTATAAGCCAGGAAAAGAGAACCTCCATGCGCTTCTGCTTTCCTCTACTATATCTTCCTGCAGCAATTACTCAAGTTCCTTCCTTGGATCCTCCTTTTGATTCTTGGGTACCCTACACTGTTGCTCATTGACAATCTTCCTTGCTGCTTCTGGATTTATCTGTATTTCATGCTTAACTGTGTCTGTATATGGCAGTATATCTCCATCAAAATGGAAGACATCATGATATGCTGTGCAGTTCCTTCACTGCTAGCTTCTCTGGTTCCGCCAAATGCATTAAACTCAATCCTTCCAAAATTCTTTTATCTCTCTCTTGCATTTGAACATTTTGCTCCTTGTCCATAGTGTGCACTTTTCTTTACTTCTTCTGTTCAATGTACACCGTGACTGTCAAAATACTCTTTCCCTGTCGCACCACTACAAGTGCACCTGCTGCCAACTCCTGCTTTGGCACAATAGCTTCTGTGCACTCTTTGAACTTCTAAAAGTCCATTCACACTAGCGGTCAGCTAAGCTCAGGTCAAAAATCGCTATAATCCAATGGGAGCGTTCACACTATGTGGTCCGCTCAGGTCAGGGCAAGGCAGGTCAAACTTTAGATCATGCCACCACCGATCAACAATGGTAAAGACCTTAGCTGTGCTGATCTGACCGCTTGTGTGAATGTGCAATGGTCAGGTCAGATGATCAACAATGGTAAAGACCTTAGCTGTGCTGATCTGACCGCTTGTGTGAATGTGCAATGGTCAGGTCAGATCATATGGCTGACGAACATCTAATAGAGCTTGTTCATGGTTATAGTGAGTTATACGATTTTAGTGATAAAAAGTATTGTGATTCTACGCACAAAACCTTGCTGTGGATGGAGATCAGAAAACAACTCATACAAGGTAAGCAAAAGTAAATTATAAAGTATTTAAATGTAAAACAATAATAAAACTAAACAGGTGAAATTCTTTATTTATTTATTAAAATTTTTCCTGATAAGCAATAAAAAATAGTAAGAAATAAAGGTAAATGTTTTAACAGTATGTAATTTCTGATTATTATAAAGTTGACAAAACTCAAATATTATAAATATTTTCTTACTGCCAAGGTACATATCCTGCTCCCAAATTAAAAAATCTCTCATTCATCCTGAGATTCACTTTCTACAAGGAATGAAATTTTATCCTTCATTAAATAATTGTGCAAAATACATATTTCTAAAATTAAGTTATCAACCAATCTTGGAGCAGAATTGATTTTTCTAAAATATATTTGAAATCTTTGGGTTAAAATGCCAAAAGCATTCTCCACCACTCGTCTCGCACGGCATAGCTGGTAATTAAACTACGACTTGATCTGACCTGACCCGAGCTGACTTGACCACAAGTGTGAATGCTATCCTGGATCATGAGCTGAGCTAAGCCGACCTGAGGTGAGCTAACCGCTAGTGTGAACGGGCCTTAATTCAACAACTTTCTCTTGTTGCACCACTGCACAAATACTGCACACTTTTTTTCTGCGTGGCTGGCTTCTTGACATGTTCCTGTCATTGTCTAGTTTCAATTTCTGTTTCGCTCCTTATTTTAATGGTGTATCCTTTTATTCTCACCACCACTTTTCCATAGTCTATTATGGCCTTCCATTCCTTCATCCAATCTTGTCCCATTATTCCACCATAGAGCGTATCCCGCTGGAACAATCTGCATTTTATGTTGTATTGTCAGTTCTCTGCCTTCCTTCAGAATAACCATTATTGCTCCTTCTGTGAATAAGGATTTCCCTGTAATTCCTTTGATTTGCACTCCTTTCATCATTTCCTTCCTGCAGGCTTCTCTTACACACTTTGACTTGAGAAGATACTTGAGGTCCCGTATCCAAAAGTAACTTAAATTGACTATATTTGGTTTCTTCGCATTCCAGTTCAATGTAGGCATTCCAATTTCCATTTGTGCAGCCACTTCCATCCAGCTCCTATCTCCGAACATCACCGGACTGCTTGGCTTCATTCTGCTCTAATTTTCCGACTCCTCCATCCTCTTTCGAGCTCTTCGCACCTGTTCTATTAATGGGCGTGCATTACAACCACCCCATCTTCGATATTTGATACATTTCATAACCCTATAGGTGCAGCGCTGATAAATTACACCTTTCACAAGGCACACGATTGTTCAAATTTACATCTCCTCTGCAATTTCCTTTATGCTCATTCTCATCGATAGAACTTAGCCAACCTGGCCCTTTTCTCCACTGTCTCAACTCTGTAATCACTTCTCCATGATGTACTTCAAAACGTCACTCTTCGGTTTGTTTGCCTACTCGCGCAGTGACGTCTCCCATGTTTACTCCACTTAGGCATTGTCTTGCGTCATGCCCACTGTGGTTGCAGAGCTGACATCATACTGTCACTGTGTGTGCTACTCAATATATGGCTAGCACTTTTTCACATTGTCTTGAATTGTGGCTGATCCTTCCACATAATTGACAATCTCCGACAGTCCTTCAAGAATTCCAAGATTTACTTCTTCCTTTATCTGTTTCTGTACACTGTCATTTCCTTGGTATTGTCTTTTCTACTTCACCGACAAAACCTCGGTTTCTTCTGAAAGTGTGATCTTCACTATTTCCATCAAAAGCAAATCTGTTCCTCGTGCTCTTAGTACTGCAACAATCTTCTCATCTACTAAAACTTAAGTGAATAGAGCATTGCTCAGATTATGGATTAACTTACTGCTCCTATTAGCTCACTTCCTTTCAAATCTTTCTTTGTACCTTCCCGAAATTCCTGTATGATTCTGTCCAGCATGCTAGCCCATTCTGCTATTGATTCTTCACTCTGCTGCTGACTTGCAAACATGCTGATGGCATAATGATCAACTGTGCATTTTGGTAAATAATTCTCTACTAGTATAGCCCGGACATCTTTCCACTCCTTAGATTTCTCCTATACTAAAATATGTTGTCTGGCTTGACCTCCGATGCACGGTTTAACAAACTTCAACAGAATCTCATGTTCTTCATCACTAATAATAATGATGAATGCCATATTGAAATTATCAAGAAACTCATGTAATGCTCCTTTCTTGCCACAAAAGGAATTAGGAATTAATTTTAAAGCTTGTGATAAGCTCACTCTTGATTTCTAATTTTTTGCTACCTTTTCGCTTTTCGCGGAATCACTGCTTCCCTGATAGTTTGGCATGGCTGCAAAACATGCTTACTCATTCTTATGCTGAGGTACTGAAGTTCTGACCTGTGACATGTTGCTGCTGCCCTGTTTCTGCAACTGTTGCACCGAGCGTGGTGGTGTAACGGCTAGCATTCTGGCCTTGCATTCAGGAGGACGGCGGTTCGAATCTCTGTCCGGGCATCCAGATTTGGTTTTCCATGGTTTCCCAAATCACTCCAGGCAAATTCCAGGATGCTTCCTTCAAAAGGTCATGGCCAAATTCCTTCCCATTCCTTGCCCCCCATCCTTTCCCATCTCTAAATACCTCGCTGTTAGAGAGACGTTAAGGAGATTAAAAAAAAAAAAATTAATTTGTTCACCAATACTGCTTACTGCTGTGTTGTTGCTTTGCCAATTTCTGTAACACTGTAATACTGGGAGGTATTTTCTGCTGTATTTCTCTCTTATGTTATTCTTCTTCAATCTCATTAGTCGCAAGCTCACTGGATTATTATTTCTACCCTCACACCACATGCTTTCTCGTGTTGGCTACTGCCGCACCTCGACACCATGAAATTCTACCTTACCGTGGTGGACAGGCAATTCTTTTTTCTCTCACTCTGCCACTTCCCTAGAGGAACATTAATATGTGGGTACAACTCTAAGACATGCGAGCAGTAGATTGCATAAATGATACTCCAGCAATGTATATAAAACATTTACATTTATTTACAAGCTGAACACAATACATCTTTAGTCACTGATTGCTTCCCTAAACCCCCTGTTATGACCAGATTAGTTATTCTTTGTGACTATTGTCATAGTTCTCCCTTCCATCAACTTGCAATAGATTCACTCCATCTCATCACAACATTCCCATTGAGGGTCATTCCCACATGTTGTACTGACAATGCTGGCATAGACTGCTCAGACTACCAACTGTTCTCCTCCTCGCTGCCTGCTGGCTGTCATCTCCAAGTCCTTCGCGGCCCCAGGTGATAGACCCTCAATGATCCAAGTTCGCGATACATGATCTCAGATCTAAGGGAGATCCTCTTTGCCCTGTGCACGCTGGTTTTGTTCACCATTCCTCCACTAAATTCCCTTTGTGGGGGAGGACTTCGGCCCAATCACGTCCTCCGTCGGTTGGCTCATTCTTTGCTAAATGAATTCCTGTTCTGCTTATTTCTACTGAACAGCTGACCTACTCTGTTGTGCATTGCCTTCTGCATCACCACATTCTTATGTCTGAAACTGTTTATTTTTACTGTTGTAACTGATCTGTCTCTGGTAACACTCTGTAAAATCATATGTGCAATAAATACCTAAGAAAACCACTAAAAACCTCTTGGGCTACCACAGTTTAACATAAATGCATTTTTCAATGCTATTGAGCTTCACTAATTTTATCCTCTGCATCAGTTTTAGCTCTACAAAAATCTGCTTCAACATCCCCCATTTTTCTAAAACCACTTACTCATGGTCATCAAGATAATTACAAATATCAGTGAATGGTTTGCAAATTTGTTTTACTATTTTTTCTGTCCCTTTAGTACACTTGAAATCAATTTTAACAAGAGATTTCAACTGACCCCTCCGTCCACATGGCCAACCTCTTTATAGGCGGTCATGCGGGCGGTTTTCCTAGTTTGAATTTTACAATTTTATTCTGCTGTCTGTATGGCTGACCCCTTTACAGTCAGCCATGCAGGCTGCAGTTGATTTATGTTTTAACCACATTGTCATTCTATGTTTCTGTTAGGATGCTAATGATCCAGTTGTCGACTTGCCCTAAAGCCCAAAAAACATCAACAACAACAACAACAACAGCAACATCAACTGACCAAATATTTGAACTCACTAAGTCTTCTCTATTTTACAATTTGATGCTAGCAAATTCAAAATTCCTAATACAATTTCCAATAAGCCTAACATCTCAATCAAAGCTGAATTTACACCATTTCCCTACAGTATCCTGTACCCAAGAAATTACAGCCTAAGTCACTTGGCTGGCCTGTTGTAGAAAACATTGTATCCATCTTCCTTGATCATAGTTTCCTTACTTGTTATTAGATTCTGGCTGATGTCCAGCTTGACAAAAACTTCCAAATAACATTGAATTCTCTGGTAGTTTCTGATAGTTAGCTTTGAGCTGTTCTCTAATTAACAAACTCCAAAATTTCAGGTTTAAGTTGCTTTAGTCGCAAATCATTTTGCTGTGATGAAATCTGTCAACTTGTGGTTATCCTGAAAATAGGGAATTAAGAACTGGATTTTGAGATAATGCCACATTATTTGTTTGAAGGTCTAAGCTTTTGACTGCCTTTGTCAGAAACATTATTTATGTTTACAAGCCATTGCATTCCATTGTGGTATAACAGATCAGTCCTTGTTGAAATTGTTCGTATTCTTAAAAATTTCTGCTGCCACCCTCACTCATCGAAGCCACCAGTGATCACTCCACAGGTGCCTCATGTCTTCAAATGTTATTTCGTGCCTGATTTTGATGCCATGTTGAATTATGGTGGACTTGCCGCTATTGTTTTGTTTATAGTGGTGGATATATTCTTCATGTCTATCCTCCAGTCCAATGTACACACAGCAGAAGATTTCATGATCACCTGGAAACTGGTGTGGGTGTAAACGGTCTTTCATCCTGATTAATGATTGGCCAAATTTGTAGTTATACACTGTCTGCTTTAACAGTTTTCCAATCCAATCTGTGATATATATATATATGTATGTGTGGGGGCGCGAACACACAGAAAAGACACAAACACAAATAATAAAGAAATTTTCTGGAAGAAAACCCTTCGTCAACAAGAGAACATTATGGGAGGTGGGTGCAGCCGGAGATCGCCTCACAGAAAGACCACCGGTTGAGAAAATGGTGGGGGTAAATTCAAACATCGGAAAAGTAGAGAGGCAGTGAATCAGAGCTCATACCTGAGCAAAAATAAATATCCAAACTAGTATCTGGTTGGTGGGAAGATCAAAATATAATTAGAACTAAATATATAGGGGGAAAAATGATATAAAAAATATTATACAAATCTTATATATATATAAAAATAGACGTGTTTTTTACTATATTTCACTTTTCAGCCAACACTACCTAGCACAGATCACTGATGTTTGTGGGTGGAAGTAGCATGGAGTTTCCTGTCGTGCACAACGTTGGCCGAATGCCGATAGCTGTGGGGATGTGGGAGATATAATGATTAAAGTTGGTAAGTGCAGGGCGTTTTCATATTTCGACCAAAAATTCGTATCTCCGTATACTTCTCTTTCCTGCCACAACTACATAACATAGACCTTTGGTGTTTGTGTGTGGTAGTAGAATTGTCTTTCCTGTCGTGCACTATGGTTGTTAGATGTCGGTAGCTATGGGGGTGTGGGAGAAATGGGGGTTGAAAGTGGTCGATCTGTGGCAATTTCATACTTCTGCAAAAGACAAAAGTGTCATGGTGTATCACTTTTCAGCGAAAACTATAGATCACAGATAACTGGCGTTTGTGTGTAGTAGTAGCACATAGTCACCTTTCGATCACAACAGCGGCCGAATTTCAGAAACTGTGGTACTGTGGTAGATATGGTGGTTGTAAGTGGCCGACCAAGGATATTTTCGTATTCGACTGTCTCCGCATATGTCACTTTTCTGCCACAACTACATAGCATAGAGCATTGGTGTTTGTGTTTGGTAGTAGAATCGTATCTCATGTAGTGCACTATGGTTGTTAGATGTCGGTAGCTATGGGGGTGTGGGAGAAATGGGGGTTGAAAGTGGTCGATCTGTGGCAATTTCATACTTCTGCCAAAGACAAAAGTGTCATGGTGTATCACTTTTCAGCGAAAACTATAGATCACAGATAACTGGCGTTTGTGTGTAGTAGTAGCACAGAGTCACCTTTCGATCACAACAGCGGCCGCTTTTCAGAAACTGTGGTACTGTGGTAGATATGGTGGTTGTAAGTGGCCGACCAAGGATATTTTCGTATTTCGACTGTCTCCGCATATGTCACTTTTCTGCCACAACTACATAGCGTAGAGCATTGGTGTTTGTGTTTGGTAGTAGAATCGTATCTCATGTAGTGCACTATGGTTGTTAGATGTACGGTAGCTATTGGGGTGTGGGAGAAATGGGGGTTGAAAGTGGTCGATCTGTGGCAATTTCATACTTCTGCCAAAGACAAAAGTGTCATGGTGTATCACTTTTCAGCGAAAACTATAGATCACAGATAACTGGCGTTTGTGTGTAGTAGTAGCACATAGTCACCTTTCGATCACAACAGCGGCCGATTTTCAGAAACTGTGGTACTATGGTAGATATGGTGGTTGTAAGTGGCCGACCAAGGATATTTTCGTATTTCGACTGTCTCCGCATATGTCACTTTTCTGCCACAACTACATAGCGTAGAGCATTGGTGTTTGTGTTTGGTAGTAGAATCGTATCTCATGTAGTGCACTATGGTTGTTAGATGTCGGTAGCTATTGGGGTGTGGGAGAAATGGGGGTTGAAAGTGGTCGATCTGTGGCAATTTCATACTTCTGCCAAAGACAAAAGTGTCATGGTGTATCACTTTTCAGCGAAAACTATAGATCACAGATAACTGGCGTTTGTGTGTAGTAGTAGCACATAGTCACCTTTCGATCACAACAGCGGCCGAATTTTCAGAAACTGTGGTACTGTGGTAGATATGGTGGTTGTAAGTGGCCGACCAAGGATATTTTCGTATTTCGACTGTCTCCGCATATGTCACTTTTCTGCCACAACTACATAGCATAGAGCATTGGTGTTTGTGTTTGGTAGTAGAATCGTATCTCATGTAGTGCACTATGGTTGTTAGATGTCGGTAGCTATGGGGGTGTGGGAGAAATGGGGGTTGAAAGTGGTCGATCTGTGGCAATTTCATACTTCTGCCAAAGACAAAAGTGTCATGGTGTATCACTTTTCAGCGAAAACTATAGATCACAGATAACTGGCGTTTGTGTGTAGTAGTAGCACATAGTCACCTTTCGATCACAACAGCGGCCGATTTTCAGAAACTGTGGTACTGTGGTAGATATGGTGGTTGTAAGTGGCCGACCAAGGATATTTTCGTATTTCGACTGTCCTCCGCATATGTCACTTTTCTGCCACAACTACATAGGCATAGAGCATTGGTGTTTGTGTTTGGTAGTAGAATCGTATCTCATGTAGTGCACTATGGTTGTTAGATGTCGGTAGCTATGGGGGTGTGGGAGCAAATGGGGGTTGAAAGTGGTCGATCTGTGGCAATTTCATACTTCTGCCAAAGACAAAAGTGTCATGGTGTATCACTTTTCAGCGAAAACTATAGATCACAGATAACTGGCGTTTGTGTGTAGTAGTAGCACAGAGTCACCTTTCGATCACAACAGCGGCCGATTTTCAGAAACTGTGGTACTGTGGTAGATATGGTGGTTGTAAGTGGCCGACCAAGGATATTTTCGTATTTCGACTGTCTCCGCATATGTCACTTTTCTGCCACAACTACATAGCATAGAGCATTGGTGTTTGTGTTTGGTAGTAGAATCGTATCTCATGTAGTGCACTATGGTTGTTAGATGTCGGTAGCTATGGGGGTGTGGGAGAAATGGGGGTTGAAAGTGGTCGATCTGTGGCAATTTCATACTTCTGCCAAAGACAAAAGTGTCATGGTGTATCACTTTTCAGCGAAAACTATAGATCACAGATAACTGGCGTTTGTGTGTAGTAGTAGCACAGAGTCACCTTTCGATCACAACAGCGGCCGAATTTTCAGAAACTGTGGTACTGTGGTAGATATGGTGGTTGTAAGTGGCCGACCAAGGATATTTTCGTATTTCGACTGTCTCCGCATATGTCACTTTTCTGCCACAACTACATAGCATAGAGCATTGGTGTTTGTGTTTGGTAGTAGAATCGTATCTCATGTAGTGCACTATGGTTGTTAGATGTCGGTAGCTATGGGGGTGTGGGAGAAATGGGGGTTGAAAGTGGTCGATCTGTGGCAATTTCATACTTCTGCCAAAGACAAAAGTGTCATGGTGTATCACTTTTCAGCGAAAACTATAGATCACAGATAACTGGCGTTTGTGTGTAGTAGTAGCACAGAGTCACCTTTCGATCACAACAAGCGGCCGATTTTCAGAAACTGTGGTACTGTGGTAGATATGGTGGTTGTAAGTGGCCGACCAAGGATATTTTCGTATTTCGACTGTCTCCGCATATGTCACTTTTCTGCCACAACTACATAGCATAGAGCATTGGTGTTTGTGTTTGGTAGTAGAATCGTATCTCATGTAGTGCACTATGGTTGTTAGATGTCGGTAGCTATTGGGGTGTGGGAGAAATGGGGGTTGAAAGTGGTCGATCTGTGGCAATTTCATACTTCTGCCAAAGACAAAAGTGTCATGGTGTATCACTTTTCAGCGAAAACTATAGATCACAGATAACTGGCGTTTGTGTGTAGTAGTAGCACAGAGTCACCTTTCGATCACAACAGCGGCCAATTTTCAGAAACTGTGGTACTGTGGTAGATATGGTGGTTGTAAGTGGCCGACCAAGGATATTTTCGTATTTCGACTGTCTCCGCATATGTCACTTTTATGCCACAACTACATAGCATAGAGCATTGGTGTTTGTGTTTGGTAGTAGAATCGTATCTCATGTAGTGCACTATGGTTGTTAGATGTCGGTAGCTATGGGGGTGTGGGAGAAATGGGGGTTGAAAGTGGTCGACCTGTGGCAATTTCATACTTCTGCCAAAGACAAAAGTGTCATGGTGTATCACTTTTCAGCGAAAACTATCGATCACAGATCTCTGGCGTTTGTGTGTGGTAGTATCACAGAGTCACCTTTCGATCACAACAGCGCCCGAATTTCTGAAACTGTGGTTGTGTGGGATATATGGTGGTTGTAAGTGGCCGACCAAGGATATTTTCGTATTTCAACGAAAGGCATGTGTCTCCGCAGATTTCTGTTTTCTGCCACGACTACATAGCATAGAGCATTGGTGTTTATGTGTGGTGGTAGAATCGTGTCTGTAGTCGTGCACTATGGTTGTTAGATGTCTGTAGCTATGGTGGTGTGGAAGATATGGGCGATGAAAATGGTCGACCTGCGGCAATTTCATATTTCTGCCAAAGACGCATGTGTCACGGTGTATCAGTTTTGAGTGAAAACTATCAGTCGCAGATTACCGGCGTTTTTGTGTGGTAGTAACACAGAGTCACCCATCAATCACAACGTTGCCCGAAATTCGGTAACTGTGGGAGTGTGTGAGATATGGTGTTTGAAATTGGTCGATCATGAATATTTTCGTATTTCATCCAAAGACTTGTGTGTATCCGTAAATTTTACTTTGCTGCCGGAACTACATAGCGCAGAAGACTGGTATTTGTGTGTGGTAATAGTATCCAGTCTCCCATCGTGCACTATGGTGGTTAGATGTCTACAGCTGTGAATATGAATACATTACAATCACGAACGAAGTTGTGGATACAAGCTACTATATTATAATTGTGGAAGTAAGTTTCTGTCTTTTTGTTATGTTTTGACGACTAAATGGCTATATCAATATTGATGGAATTTAACAATGAAATAGTGTAGGAAGGACACAGGACATTTTGTCGATATGAATAACAGTTTTAGTCACGAAATTTTAAGAACTTATCGAATGATGAAAGACAGACAGATTCGTGTGTTAGTCTGTAATGTTACGTTGGTTGCTCAGTAGCGCAGTCTGTTAGTGTTTGATTTGTTAATAAATTTCGATAAGAAACAAAACTTATTATTTGGTATAGAAGTCAATTTGCTCTGCACTGTACTATTCATTTGTGTCTGTATAAAAGTTTCTGGCACCAATTTGTCTTCCTTTTTGACATGCCTTACGGACGTAAACCTGGCCTAAGGTGCAGGTCTAGAAGAAAATGTGCTGCTATTAGATTATAAGATTCAGATGCTCAGGTTGAAGAAAGAAGAAAAAAACCAAGCTGAAATATAGCTGCCATCAGTTAACCCCCCCCCTCCCCCCCACACACACACATCCCCGCACCTTCGCTTACTTTTCTGTTTTTAAATATGTTGTAAATTGATTCTCTTCATGAGACAGATTAGACGATAGGATGATATAATGATGGCTTTCCATCATATTATGTCGACTCGGTGGTGTTTGGGACAAATGTTACGTTACTAACAGTTTTCTATATCCAATTCTGGCAATGAAACTCCAAGTCCACGCGTACGAAGTCGCGGGTAACAGCTAGTAAAAAATAATAATATTTATGAAGTAAACATCACCTTAGGTTAGTGGTGGTTCAATATAGTTAATGGAAAGGAGAGGAATAAAAAAAAAAAGCTTAAACGTATGTACTACTAATAATAATGACCGGGTATTATCTTAAGTTGAGACCAGGTGGTTGCCTTGTGCCAAGTTTGTACTGGTAGCCAAGTTCCCACCTTCTGAGTTCAGAGAAACTGCTGCTATTAGGGAGAACTCTGATAGCACGGACTGTGTAACAAGAGTTGAAATTATTCAAGTCGTGGGTTATGGCATGGGCAGCAACTGGGTGCTTTGGGTTTTGTATGAACACTGTCTGACGGTGGCCATTCATTCTTATGGAGAGTGCATTTGTGGTCAAACCTATATATGAAGCTAGGCTGTGGTTGCAAGTTAACTGGTATATTACATGCGTGGTTTCACAGGTGGCATGTCCTGTGATAGGGAAGCTTTCCCCTGTGACTGGGTTAATGAAAGTGGTGGAAGCATGGTGTATGCTGAGAGGCAATCTCCGGCTGCACCCACCTCCCATAATGTTCTCTTGTTGACGAAGGGTTTTTTTCCCGAAAATTTCTTTATTATTTGTGTTTTTTTCTTTTCTGTGTGTTCGCGCCACACATCCATCATCTAAAGGTAAGTGGTGGCTCATTTCCCTATCCTAATTTCATTCCTTTCCGCTACTTAGCGTCGTTTTTCATTGTTATTATATATATACAGGGTGTTCGCCGGGAAACGCAACCCACTGTTAGCGCTACAAGGAAGAAACTGCTCCCGGCGAGTGAGCGGTCAGCTTCCGGCATTGTTCGACAGTCGGCCGCGGATTATTTCATAATAATTACGTTTCATAAACTTGTATGTGCTAAGCGTTTAAATGTGACGTAATTCATTAGCTTACCTTATAAAAGATGCTGGAAGTGTTGACCCTCTTGTGTAATGCACATTTCACATCTTCTGAACATATTTCGAGACACACGCTGCCCTAACTGACTTAATGATTTTTTGGGTGACTGCTCTAGTCGAAAAGCGATATCGTCAATTTCCTCCTCTGTGAGAATACGGTTGACCGACAGTCTCTTTTTGTTATAAAATGAACCCGTTTCTCTTACTTCTTTAACCAGATGCAGAATTGTTGATTTAGCTGGCAGTAAAGCGCCAGGAAATTCGCGACGAAATTTACTGCGACACTTTTTAAACGACTTCTTTTTCACATATGTATCGTAGAGAAATAGTCTTTGTTGCAAACTGTAATATACCATAATTTTACTCACACTCAAACACGGTACAGATTAGGAAGAGTATGAAGCCCCAAACCAGCCAAACCGCAAAGAAACGTTTATTCACAACACTGATTAATAAGAGACTGAAGTCACAAACTAGCTACAATGCAAAGAAACCGTTCTTAACAATGTAAGGGTCCCATTATAATGCGTCACTGCACTGTTGGGGCAGCGGAGGTGTTAAACAGTGCGGGTGATTCACGGTGCCGTGTGGCGGGAGCTGCTGGCTCCACTGACCGAGCAAGTTGCCGACGGCAACAGACTGGGAGGGTAGCGTTTTCCGGCGAACGCCCTGTATTATATATATATTAAGAAGATGGGCAAATGTCCTTGCCACATTGGTACCATGGGATAAGTTGACATTTTCCATGGGTTTGTTTGTTGTTAAATCCCCTCTGACATCAGATTCATATTTGGTGCTACCTCAGAATATTCTTGTAAGAATCTCCATTACTTCCATTAGGCTTTCACATACTGTCCTTGTTCTTAAGTTAAATGATTTCAGTATGCCTCTCTTAATTTCTTGGTGCTGGTGCAACATGGCATGTAATATCTGTTAGTGATGGTCCAGTATGACCCAAAACCCGTCTCTAAAGACCTCGATGTTAAAAAGAGACGTAAAGCAGTTACAAAAAAAAAAAAAAAAGACCCAAAAGTCCATCGTTATGCTTATGAAGAAGTATATCATGAAATGGCTGCTGTTGATTTTCTTCCACTTCCAAGGTGAATTGTATTCTTGGGTGGACACTACTCAGGTGATTTAAGAACTCCTACAAATTCTCTATATTGTGGGACCAGATGACATTTTCTCTAGATCATCTATTGATATGATGCTAGAGAAGATGGCGAGTTTTGATGTAGTATTAGTATTTACTAATGTGCCAGTTGGCAAAGCTGTTTTGGTAATATGTGCCAATCTTCTTGGATATGGATTTTATACTGTAAGAGTTGACCTCGTGGAGTTCTAGCTTAAGTCAAATGTTTTCTGATATGGTGGTCAACGTTACGCTCAACTAGCAGGTGTGGCCATGGCCTTACCACTTTCACCTATAGCTGCGAACCTGTTCATGGAAGCATTTGAATGCTTAAAACCTGCTAAGTAGATCCAGTACATAAACAATACTTTCGTCATCTGACCTCACAGCATGGAGAATATGCAAGAGTTTTTAAACTACCTGGATAGTACCCATCCAAGACTCCAGTTGACCATGGAATTGGAAGAAAGTGTAGAACTGCCATTTTTACTGTCCTGATTCATAAGCATGAAGTTGGACATTTAAGTCATACTGTGTACCGCAAGGTGACCCACACTAATAGATAATTACATGCAATTTCACACCGTCACCTAGAGACAAAGAGGGGCATACTGATATCATTGAACTAAAGAGTGAAGGCAGTATGTAACTCAGAGAGTCTGATGGAAGAAATGGAGACTTTTACAAGAATATTCCAAGCTGATGCCAGAGGTGAATCCAATATCAGAAGGATTTTAAGAACTAACAAACCCATGGGAGATGTCGACTTTTCCCATGGTACTAATAGGCCAAGGAAATTTGCCTGTCTCCAATACATACAAAGTATCACAGACCACCTTGGAAAACTGTTAAAGGGGGTGGAGGTATGAAAAATACATAAGGTTCACTGTGAACTAGGTCAATCCTTAACCAGGGTAAAAGACTGTTTATACTCACACCAGATTTTTGGTGTTAATGAAGTCCCCTGCAGTTGTGGTGGTGTCTACATCAATGAGACAGGTTGCACTGAGTTGGATAGTCTTAAAGAACATTCTTGTCACTACAAACAAAACAATAGTGACAAATCCCCCATTGTTCAAGAGTGAAGGAGGCAATAGAAATTTTAAAGAATTTGAACAATGTCAGTGATGATTGCAGTATATGTTTGGTGCTTATTGTTAATTGAATATTAATGGTATCTCTGATGAAGATTGCAGAAATGCAACCGAAAGCTCAGACTGTCAAATTAATAATGTGGCATTCCCACAAAATCCAGTTTTTATTAACAAAGACAGATGCAGAAGCCTGAGAATTCATTTAACACAGAATTTATGCTTTTTCTACCTTATGAAGATTTATAGGTTTACTCTGGTTGCCAAGTAGTTTATATTGCCACTAAATTATTTTATTCAGTCTCTTTAACTTTCAGTGGCAGGTAACTCCTCAAATGACGACACCATTCATATACTTTTTATTTGACTTAGAAACACTTCATTAAAAGATACATTAACTTTTATTCAGACTCCTTTCCTGACATGAAAGCTCATTACAATATCAAATGATATAGTGTCTGTCTTAGCACTGTTCTGCGCAGGGTTGCCCCGCCATAACAAAAATTGGGAGATTGTATAGCCATCCTACAATCTCCCAAAAAATATAAAGGCACCACAATTTTCAACAATTACAATTAAAACTTATATGAAATTACTTGAAATCATGAAAAAATACTCTTGACTGAAAGTAGAAATATTTACAAGCATTTAAACATCAAACTGACAAAATTAAACGATTGTAAACAACCAAATTCTTTGGTATGCTTACATAACATTCTTGATTACAGTCTTATAATTAAACATATTGTGCTTTAATGCTTTTAAACCAATTACAACAAACATTCAGTCCATTTAATCCACCATCAAAACACCACACATTCCTAAAATAATTATAATTATTTTCTGTCATTGCTTCATCTTTCTCCCAAACACAAATTTAGTCAGTTTGAATGATTTTAATTAATAAGAAACTAGCCTCAAGTAAATAATAATGTTTATAGATGGTCCTTTCTGGAATCTGAACTGTGAGAAAGTAAGAGTATTATAGTGTATAAAATGTTTTATTGCTTTTCAGTACATGACTATTTCAAGAATCTTTGAGAATCCTGACAGGAAATGGGGTGGTAGTTATCTATATGTGTCTCATCTCCTTTAAGTAATGGGTTTTCAAATGCATATTTTAGTCTATTTGGAAAGATACTTGTTCTTTGTTTGGTTAAAATCTTCCAGTGTTTGTCTTTCAATTTTCTTGTAAACTCTGGTATGCTTCAAGTTTCTTTGTGAAGGAGTTAAACTCCTCAGTGATTTGGAATTGTTGGATCCAATGTTTTACAATTGCAAGTACTTGTTTGTTATTATTATTATTTATGTGGATTTTTTTTGTTAATAGACTCCCGTTTCAGCTTTTTTGTCTTAACTATTTATCTAGAAAAGTATTTCTTTACATTTTCAATAATGAACTTTGTTCCATGAAATCAAACTTACAACATTTTTTCAAATATTTTTGTAATTTTTCCAATTTCAATGTTTACAAAACTATTTTCAGAATTTCAGGAGGCATACATTCTTGTATTTAATGTATATTTCCTGTATTAGATCAACTAAAGACCACATGCCATTGGCCTCCTTTTGTACACAGATGGCCAGTGTGAATCAATAGAGTGCGGAAAGGTTTGTGTCCTGCTAGTATTCGATCTGTGTTTTTGACCCAAATACTTAACCCATACGAAGGAACTGTCCCAGCATTCACTTAGATAATTGCAGGTAACTGTCCAATAGTACCTTCTTGATCCAGTGTGTGACACATTAACATACTGAACCATACTGTCAGGTATTTAATATTATTATTGTTGTTATTTGTGAATGGACCCTATTGGATTCTCATCGCTGCTTGTCATTGTGAATTTATCCAGTGTTTCAACAGGGTAGTTAGAACCATGGATTGTCAATTCATGGAGCAATGGATTAAGCTCATTCATTGCCATCTGAGTGCAACTCGTGTAACTTATGTTCTCTATGGTTAGTGTATATTTTTTTTTTGGATCTTGATTGTCTTGGTGAAACCGCATCAATTTATTGAAATCTAATGTTTCAGTCTGTGGATGCCATGGCTGGAATTTCTGCCACCTATATATAACTTTCAAAAAGAGAGCTAATTCTTTAGGTGACTGGTTTGATGAAGGCTCCTAAGCAAACAAGACCATGTTTGGTCAAGCTGTTGCTTGCTACCAAGCATGGTGGGTGAACGGTTAACATTCTGGCCTCGCATTTTGGAGGATGTGGGTTAAAATCCCTGTCCGGGCATCCAGATTTGGGTTTTCCGTGGTTTCCCCAAATCACTCCAGGCAAATGCCATGGCCAAATTCCTTCCCGTTCCTTGTCCCAAGACCCATCCCACTTCTAATGACCTTACCCGTTGACGAGAAGGAAAGCAATAAGTAAAAAAATGTTGCTCACTGTCCGCTTTCGCTGGTCACTATGAATGGTTAGCACTCTCTTTGTATGTTACATATAGTTAGCAGTGATTCCAGCTATGGTAGTCCTCTGAAGAAAGCCATGAAACAGTGGCTAAAAAGTTAGGTTTCAATAAATTGACGCGGTTCCACCCAGACAGCTAATATAACATCCACAATGATTGTCGAAGTCTGCACAAAACATAGCATGTTTTTTGTTGGTGAAACATGTAGTTTTGGGGGCAGTGATTAAGGACCATCCTAATATTCCCTTAAGTGATAGCAGAAAACTACCAGAAAACTGCAATCAGAATGGCTAGTGGGTGCAGACTAGGACACAAACCTGTTTCGCATTGTACCTCCCCTACCAGGTGTCATGGTGCCTTGATGCACACAACCACACTGTTGGGTAATATGTTTTTAAAATTAATCTTTTAATTTTTTCCCTACAAAATAACACTTTAGTTTAAAACAATTTCTGAGATATTATTTCCGAGTGTCAATTCAAAATTTTGGTGTGCTTATGAAGAGACTCCGAATATTTATGTTGGTATTATAAAATCTTTAATTGATCATCACTCCACTTGTACTTTATTGCAAATATGTAGTCTTCTTACATTAATCATGTGCAATAATAATAATAATCATACTATCAACGTCAGTATTAAATGTATTAAGTACTAGTTGACCTGACAGATGTCGTCCTGCCCAATTTTTTTTTTTTTTTTTAATTTCTCAAAAGTTGCTGAAAATGTGTAAACGAAGTAAAAATGAGGGGAAAAAACATATTTCTGACTGATGATTGTAATTACTATTGATGAGTCCATAGTTATCCAATTTGAGAGAGTGCATTCAGAAGTACACCAATGGGAATTCTGTCAGAAGTACAACACTGAAATCCTGGAAATGTGTGATGTGCCTGAAATCTGATTGACTTGGAGCTATGTGATTTTGTCCCAAAACTGGTTCACAATTGAAATAAGTGAGAATTTCATGTTACCATATAATTTACTTTATTCCATTAAATTTGGAATCTCAAGGTGTTATATTTATATTTTGATCATTGCACCAACAAACTAGTTTTAATTGTTTCATAGATCTTGGATCGTTCAGTTTAATGCCTTGAAAGACTTTCAGTGTGCAAACGTACATTCATCGCAAACGATCAATAATGTAGCGGCAATTGCTGATGAAGCAAGTGCAAATGCACTTTCATTCTGCGAGCAAATCATTGCCAAATTCAATGAAATAGAAAAGGTTTTTATGTTGATTCAACATTGGAACATTCAAACTGATTCTTTCAATGCATCACAATCATGTTGTTTTTCACATTTGAACTCTTGATTAAATGTTTTATGCATCAAATGATTGGCAGTGTCAGGACTAATTGAGTTAATTCCTTGTTCGATATAATCAATCACATGTCCTCAACTAATATGAATTGAATAGAAATAAAATAACTAAATTTGTTGGACAGATCATGAAGGAGCACAAAATAAAAACAAATGTAATTTAATTTAAGCTCTAATGCATTTTTCCAGTTTTTTTTTTTTTTTCTTCAATATAAACCATTTAATTGAATTATTTCGATCCCTGGAGCATAAGGCTAACAATATCAATGGTTTGAATCATGAGTTATGGACCTTAGTTCTTCCAATATAAAAAAGGAACCTTCAGTTTTCCTCCAATTATTCCAGTAATTCTTTCTCTAAAAACCTTATTCTGACCATTATGATTGTTTAAAAAAATTAGCCGAACTGGACCATAGAAAAAGCACTTAATTTTTTCCGAATGTGAAGTTTCTGAGCAATTTTTCCAAAAAAAAAAAGCCAAATTAGTCCATACAAAAAACAGTTTTTCACAAATTTTTTAAGCAACTTTTCTTTCTTTGAATTATTTCTATTCATACAAAAAACAATAGAAAAAAGCACCTGTAATTTTTCCTAGATTTTCCAATTTTCCCAGCAAATTTTCCAATTTTTATTTCCCTAAAAACCTTATATGAATTATTACAAAAAAAACAACAAAAACAGGTAAATCTGTCTATGGAATAAAAGCACTTCCAAAATTCCAATTTTCTTGGCAGTTTTTCTTTCTATAAAAACCTGGTTCAGAATAATACAAACATTAAAAAAAATAAAAAAGCTAAATTGGTGTACAGAAAAAGCACTTTCAGTTTTCACTAACTCTCCAATTTTCTGGATAACTTTTCCAATTTTTGTTTCTCTAAAAACCTTTTTCATACTGTTACGAACATTTAGATAAATTAGCCACATTGGTCCATAGAAAAAATTACTTTGTTTTTACCAAATTTATGGACAACTTTTCCAGTTTTTTTTTTTTTTTTTTTTTTTTTTTTTTTTTTTTTTTTTTTTTTTTTTTTTTTTTTTTTTTTTTTTTTGTGAAGACTTTATTCAGACTATTACAAATCTTAAAAAAATTTTTCGCCATATAGGTCCAAAGAAGCACTTTCATTTTTTCCAGAATTTTCCAATTTTTCTTTCCCTAAATACCTTGTTCAGAGCACTGCGAACATTTTAAAAAATTATCCAAATTTTCTGTGCAATTTTTACAATTTTTCTTTCTCTAATAACCTGTTAGGACTATAATGAACATTTTAAAGAAAATAACTTAATTATTCCATAGAAAAGAGCACTATCGGTTTCTTCGTGATATTTACAATTTTCTTGGAAACTTTTCCAATCTTTCTTTCTCCCAAGACCCTTCTTGGACAATTATATACACATTAAAAAAAATAGCCAAACTGGTCCATTGAAAAAGTACTTTCAGTTTTTCTCAGTTTTTCAATTTTCTGGGCAACTTTCACAATTTTTCTTTCTTCAAAAACCTCATTTTGATTGCTTCATATATATATATAGTCAAATCGGTCCCGCTGTTCTCAAATGATGGTGTTACAAACGAACAGCATTTCATTTTTATTTATGAGGGTTGTCTGTAAAATTAGGTTTCCAATGATTTTTCACAATGAAAAACATGTTTATTTGCTTTGAATCATACATTTCTGAAAGTTTAGACTTTTTCTTATTTTTTTTTACATAATCACCATTGAGTTCAATGCATTTTTGCATGCAGTGTACCATCTTCTTCATGACCAAGTGGTAGAACTCATCTTCTGTGCCACAAAGGTAGCAACACCTCTTTTTTCAGCTCCTCTTTGGTTCTGATTTGAATCCCACCTAGGCGTTTCTTGAATTCAGTGAAGAGATGGTAATCACGTGGGGCTATGTCTGTGCTGTAGGGTGGGTGTGTGACAATATCCCATCCAAATTGGTTGAGACGATCGGTTGGTATACGGGCGTTGTGCAGACGAGCATTGTCATGATTGAAATGCACTCCCCTTGTGAGCATACCTCTTTCCTTGTTTTGAATTGCACTGTACAGGTTCTTCAACACTGCACAGTAGTGGTCAGCATTGATTTTTGTACCAGCAGGCATCTATTTGCATGACAATCCTGTCCCAAGATATGCTCACCATCACTTTTCCGGCAGATAGTGTTTGCTTGACCTTCCATGGCTTTGGTGACTCTGGATGTTTCTACTGATGGGACTATTCATTCGTTTCCAGGGATTGTGTAGTGGGACTAGGTCTCATCACCAATAACAATTGAATCCAAGAATTCTTCACCATTGGTTTCATATGCTTGAAGAAATTCACGTGCCGCTTCAACATGTTGCTGTTTATGGTCTTCGATAAGCATTCTTGGGACCCTTCTTGCACAAACCTTGGCATATCCTAAATGGTCTGTCAAAATTTTGTCAATGGTTCTCTTGCTGACATCAGGGATCATCTCAAAGATCTCCCAAACTGTCACCCTTGGATCTTTCAGCATTTCGTCTGCCACTTTGGCAATCATTTCTTCTGAAAGCAATGGCCATCCAAAACGCTGTTCGTCTTTGAATTATCTGCACTATTTGCACCTTTGTTGTATTCTCATACATTTTTCTCCATAGACTTCACACAATTAGGAATGAGAGTCCCCTGGCACAGTGTTTTTTGCACACAAAAAAATAATTACAGAGCATAATTCGCACTTGATGGGTGAAGCAAGTGGGAACTCCATCTCACTGGGTTGGGATTGGGAGAGGGGTAACCAAGCTTCATGCCAGTGCTGCTGGATTGTGACTGCAGCATCTTGGGAACCCGAAAAATATTTAGACTCTTACGGACATTGCTGGATAATCCTCAGTAAACTGACTGATGAACCTGGAAACTTCTTTCATATCTTAAGAAACTTAGGACAACAAAGTGCATTCAGACCATTATGGATAATGTATAAAATGTTCTCAGGTGGGAGGTCAAAGAACATTTTATATGGTTAATACACCGGGAAATCCTCCATTCATACTGTTGTAGATAAGTTACCAAAGATATGGAGAAATTGGAAATATATAGCAGCGTCTACATAATCTTGACAAGTGTTCAGACAAATAATTTCTTCAATACACTACATTTCAACATTGTGTCTGGTGTCTTCATTAGATGAAGTAGCAAATTTCACTGTTGAAACATTGCACACCCATGACTTCACGGACATTAAATGCAATGCCCACAGACCTGGGTATCATCTTGTTGATGGTTTTAATTGCGCTCATTATGGATTTATGTGTATGCCAGTGTCAACATAATAGATATATTCATTTGACCAAAGAGGACTCAAGAAAAACACAGATCTTGGTTGTGGAAAAATGCAACATGATTATAGCTGACATCTATAAGTCAGCAAATATTTTCTGTTTGATGTGCCAATCTGCAGTATACATGGTGGGGAATTTTAATTCCAACAATCCTGACTAGGAATACATGGAAGAATATGTGAATGGCAAATGTTTATGAGAAAAGTTGGATCTTAGCAACTTATGTCATCACTTCAACACCAAGAGTAAAAGGACCTTTAAGTTGGCCTGATTGGGAGTTCAATCAAGACCTGTATTTTGCAACAAAAATTCCCAACAGTGATGCTATTCTGAGCACTCAAATGCCTGTTTTCAAGGCTTCCCACTCGACCAACATAGGCCAGTGGTCATGTCATATAGTTTTCTTATAAAGATAATAAGATCTGCCCCCAGTTCTCACTGAAATTTCTGGCTATATTCCTGGCTGGAATCATGATTGCACACAATTGATCAAGGATTTCAAACTGAGTGTAGTTCACAGCTTAGTGATGAGTTCAGCCGGAGTACCTTAACCTATATAGAAAGCATCTGTGGCAGGAAATAACTGAGAATTTTAGTCACTCAAGCAGATAGACTTGGTTTTTAAACTTAAAATGAGGTGCTGACTGCAACCAGGAAGGAATGCGAGGGAGAGCATTCTGGTAAGTCAAGGAAAGTCAGCTACAGAAAACTGTTCGATGTGTTGAAATTGAACTCCTGGAAATCAAGTAGACCATTTGTAAGCTACCTTACTCTCTAGTTTCTATATTCAGTTAAAATCCAACGAAGTTTGAGGTTAACATTCAGTACAAGATACCATAGTTGAAATCGAAATAACAACACTTCAGGTTCAGAAAAGTAAATAAACAACACATAGCAACAATAATTAAGAAGTTTCTAATAAAATATAAACCATAAACTTACTTACTGTAAATGAGCGTAATCCATAATAATTCTGAAGTAAAATGAACAGGTTTGGTTAAGCAACCATAGCACTAATATTCCACATAATTGATCACTGTAAAGCACTGGTATAATAGTAATTTCACCATTGGATATTAAATTCACTAATAACTCGCAGTTTCCAACAGGTTTAAAGCAGTGAATATGATTTTTAAAGCATCACCTCATGGGTGGAGTTCAATAATTAATTCCAGCACATCTAAGTAATTTCAGAGGTTTAAAAGTAGATTTAACCAAGCAAAATAACCGGCAAGCCAATATTCTTTTAAGTTTCCAATAGCCATCAACTAATAAATAGAAGATATAAATAAATGAAAATCCGTTTTTTGGTGGTGTCGTAGAAACCGACTTGCAAATTGAATTTCTTTCCGGTTAACACATTTCATGAACTAAAAACTTTTCTAAAGTACTTAAATTAAATAAAGGCACGATTTAAAATTAGTTTCAGGCCACAACAGACTTTAAATAAAAAGTGAATATATTATTGCACCACTTAGGAAATTAGCAAATTTTAGAAATTCAATAACTTTGGATATACTTCACCGATTTAAAAGATTTTTACACCACTGAACTCAGCGGGAGCTGGGGAACACTTTGAAAATAGTATTAACTTGATATTTTAAAATTTTGCAAATCCATATTTCGGATGTGATGTATGGCAATACTCTAAACAAACGTGCTTTCCGTTTAACCAAATTTCAAAATTCATTTACACCGATCTGGAAACTTTAAAACCATAACCAACCACATCACTACACTTGTCTCATTACGCTCTTCATCTTGTGATTTTCTGGAAGTTCTAAGTTAACAAAAAAAAATTTCTAGATAGACTGTTGTCTAGGTCAGTAGGCCATTTTGACAAAAGGAAGCCCGGACAAGCTCTCCAGGCAGATGATCGGAACACCTCGTGGAGTAAACACGTAATTCGTGGTTTAGTGGGTTTGAGAAAGCCCAGCTCGTGGTGACTGATGGGAAACCGGAATTCGGGCAGCATGGCTGACTGACGCCATTACTAACAAGATAGGCAACCATAGAACTTTCAATTTTTCCAACATGTGCTTAACGATGTGAACTTTAACTTTAAACTTCATTCGGGGTGGTGCGGTCTGTTCTGTTTCATGACTTGTGATCTTCGGCAAATGATTTTCTCCGATTGCCATTGCTAACTGTGACTTTATGTAAATTCTGTGAAAATTTTTAAGAATATATACTTCAGTGATCTTGACTTCGACTTTCATTTCTAGTTACCTTTCTTACAGGAGGTTAATCTTTAAGTGGCGGCCGTCTTCATCATTACAGTTAACATTTTCCAAGGTTTTTCACGGTTATAGAACTTTTCCCGAACTTTTGGCAATATTTTGGAACACTTCAAGTTTAGGTGTACAAGCTGATACCGGGCCCCAGTATACAGCTGGATCCTAACACATTCAATCAAAACATCTTTGCTTTGCCTGAACTGGATGCTGCACTTAAATACATTAAATTCCATAAAGTCACTGGACCGATGGCCTATACCCAGAATTCCCCATCAGTAGAATCCCTATCACAAGGAAATGGTGATAAGACTCTTCAATGACTTCACAAATATGTGCAGCCATGAAGCTCTTTAAAAAAAGCTAAGGTTTTTGCCATCCTAAATCCAGGTAAGATAGGAACTGTACCAGAATAATTTAAACCAGTTTCTCTCCTCACCAATGAAACAATCTTCTTGAGAGGATGGCAGAACACCCAGGAAGAATTTTTATCAGCAGTATGCCAAGAAAGAATCAATTCTCACAATTTAATCCCTCAGACTAGCATGATTTCCTACACTCCTTCCGTGAAGTACACATCCTCCCCAAAATCTTGCCCGCTGTCCTATATATATGCTTCAGCATGCTGTCACATCATAATAATAGCCTTGTGTACAATTATTCTCCTTGTAATTCTCCCAACCTGGCAAACAAATCATTCCCATGCAACAGACCAGACTGAAAAACATTTAATATGCATCTGGCTACTACCACCTGCTCCAATCTGACCACAGGGGGAACTTTTCTCATCGCTGTAAATGCTACATGCATTACAATACACTTCATGTGTTAACTCACCTGCTTCCACTGTAACATTTCATAAACAGGTCTCACTAATAAGCAATCACCCATAAGAATGAATGGTCACCCACAAACAGTTTATACTAGTAACTTAGACCATCCAGTGGTAGCCTATCCTAGTTCCCAAAATTTGAACCATTTAATCAACTATTTTACAGTGGGAGTAGTCAACCTTCCCTGAAACCACAACCCCTCTTAACACAGATGGGAACTAGCTTCCCAATAAATCCTGCTCTCTGATATGGCTATTATTATTATATCCATACTAGCTGTTACCCGCGACTTCGTACACATGGACTTGATTGCTAGAATTGGATATAGAAAACCGAAAGTTACCTAAGATACATCCCAAACAACACCGACTCGGCATAATATGAAGGGTATGTCATCGATATACCATTCTACCATCGAATCTGACTCATGATTAAAACTGTTATACATGATTAAAACTGTTGTTCATACTGGTAAAAAGTATCCTATTTCCTTCCTAAAGATACAAAGTAATTCCTTGTCATTGGTGCACACATATAGTCATCAAAATGTAACAAAAAGATGGAAACTTACTTTCGCATATTTTAGTTTAGATCACACACAAACTGCCTGTAGAACCAGTATACCGTGAATAAACTAAACGCTTAAGGCACTCTTCTACTGCACCGATTTGCTACGCATTCCAGCCCTGAATTTATGGGACCTACATTTCAACATCGTATTCTTACTACAAAATCCTATTCTTGGCTCAAACTATGAAAAACGATTCTTAAAATTTTTTGCTCCCAACGGGGTTTGAACCCAAAGCCTCATGGGAAATATCATAAGAAGCAAGCACCTTATCCACTACACTTCCAGACCTCATTGTTGTTTTGAATTACAGAGATGTATTGATATTATGTGTCTGTCTGTCACAGTTCAGATAGTTTTCATAATTCAATGACAATATGTATTATCTATACCGAAAATAGTATCTTATGTCCATTCTAATGTTAAATATCATCTCCTTGTCAAATTTCATCACAATCAGATTAGCCGTTAAGATACGTAACAGACAGACAGACAGAGTTACTTTTGAATTTATAATAAGTATAGATTCGTACAACTGATAAAGTTTGAATTTAATATTTACTTCTAAAAGTTTATATTAATATCTATATCTGCTCACATTTATTACTTTAGTGATGTTCTCCACTTCCTATGATAATATTTCTTCAGAATTATCCATTCAGTATATTCTCATCACTCCACCACCCCAATAGCCTCCCAGGCCTTCTACCCGGGTTCCCCATTCCCCCTAACAGGCATCGGTGTGATTGCAACTGGCATCCTCACAAATTGATTCATATACATGCAAGAATAAGGTTCCTTACATTGGAAAGGCTAGGGGTCAGAGAGCAACTGACTGTTCACTGCAGAATGGCAGCTAACATGAAGGCATAGAAGGTAAGGGTTGAAATTTACAAAAAAGGGACAACAGCAAGTGGCAAGTCAAAATATATCCATTGAAGGAAATCTATACTTTTCAAATATATATAAATTGAATAGGAGAATATCACAGTTGGTGCCTGGAACAGCACCAGAACATGGACAGACTTGAACAAACATTGAGAGTTGAAACTGTTGGATTTATGTAACTTTATCCAGTAGAGTGAGACAGCATTATGGTGGCTAGCAGCTAATTCACACTATTGTCATCTAAAAATTTTAATGATCAATCTGATCCAAATCTTTAATTCATCCTGATTTACAGTGCCTTTGTTTCAATACTTACAAGAAAGCATCATGGCAGAATGTGAAAAGATGCTAACACAACATCCTATTATCTGGCATTTTCAAACCCTTGTGTTAATGGTCTACAGATGGAAAATAAAAGATTTTTATAATTGTATGGTTGATATGGAATTCCTTGTTGAAGCATTATCATTGAACATAACGTTTGATAATCATTGTATGTTGGGAAGGATGTATTTCCAAGGTGGTAATGAAAGGTTTAAAATAATAATGAGGGTATGTGTGAAATACGAGAACTGAACTGCGAAAACTGGATAATCCTTTGCTTCTATATGTTTGGGCAGTAAATAACTTATATCTATTCTTATAAAAAGCTTATTTGGCCATGTTCTGTCTCACAGAGACTCGCACTATGACATCGTGCTATGACGTCAACGTTTTCACCTTCATTGCATAACTTGTGAACAGAAATCTTCTTGTAATCGTAGGCTTCCGCGGCCAGAGTCAATTGAGTCTTGGCTAACCGGGTGGCGCCGCGTCATGTTTCTTAAAACCGACGTTTCGACCCTCATTCTAGGGTCTTCCTCCAGGGCAGAACTGCGTCTTCGGTCAGTGAGTGGTCTCGATTTATAGCGGAGGGCCGCGTCCGTCTAGATGGTTCGATTTGCCTGGCCAAACAAAGGTCCAAGCCATCACGTGGTCCGTTGGCCTGGTGGGGCACGGCGCGGTCTGGTGGGGGGGTGACTCATGACATGCTCTCTCCGCACCAGAGAGAGCCAGGCGTCGTGTAATTTGAGCCCGTTGTCATCGTTAATATTATTTGGGCGTTTAGCGATTTCTAACGCCTCCTTTACTCTCCTTGGCCACCACTTATCCTCGCGCACTATAAGTGTAGTGTTTTCAAAATCTATTGCATGATTGGTTTCGGATGCATGACGTGCTATGGCGGATTTATGTTACTAGATTTGTAGTTTCGAATATGCTCACGCAGCCTGTCCCTTATAGTGCGCCCTGTCTCTCCTATGTACATACGACCACAGGTGCATGGAATCTCATAGACCCCGGCAACCTGTAGTGGAGGCAGCATGTCTTTAACTTTGACGAGCTGGTTGCTGACTTTGCTGTGCGCATTGTAGACAGGTTTTATGTCAACTTTTTGAACAGCTTCCCAATTCTGTCAGTAACACCACTTATGTAGGGTAAAACTACTACTTGGCATTCCTGAGAGGTGGCTTGATTAGATGTTGAATTAGTGTCTTTCTCTGTCATGGCTGCATGCAAAACCCGTCTAATACAATGATTGCGATAGCCGTTGGACTTGAATGTATGTTGCAGCGCCTCCAACTCCGTCGTCAAACTATTTGCGGCACACACTTTCGTCGCTCTTGTATACAAGGTCGTGAGGACGCCTCTTTTTGTCGCTGGGTGGTGGTGCGATGCGGCGTGTAGATATCTGTTTGTGTGTGTCGGCTTCCGATATACTGAGTGTCCAAGGTTCCCGTCGTCACGTTTCATTACTAACACGTCTAGGATCGGCAGCTGTCCTCGTTCCTCCGTTTCCATTGTGAATTTAATTTTTGGATGTGCTTTATTTATATAATCCAGGAATTTGTCGAGGGCACTTCGTCCATGGGGCCACACCACAAATGTGTCGTCGACATAGTGTAACCACAGACGCGGTTTGAGGGGTGCGTTATCCAAAATTTCCGTTTCCAGCGCCTCCATAAAGATGTCTGCTGCTATCGGCGAGATCGGTGAGCCCATGGCCGCTCCTTCCACTTGGGCGTAAAATTTCCCGTCATACTGGAAGAATGTTGATTTGAGACAAAACTCGGCCAGGTCCGCCCATTCTTCTGAGATGTTAAGGGCCGATATCTTGTTGCGTATTATTGTCACTGCTTCTTCCACAGGTACGTTGGTGTAGAGCGACACAACTTCAAAGCTCACTAGAATGTCAGTTTTTTCGATTTTGAGTGAAGATATGATATCTACGAAGCGTGAGCTGTTTCTGACGGTCGAAGCGATGCCTTCTGACAAGGGTTTTAGTTTATCGGCGACATAGCGGGCTAGTGGATGAGTCGGAGAGTTAATTGCACTGACGATCGGCCGTAACGGTATTTCCGGCTTATGTATTTTTGGCAAGCCATAGAACCGAGGAGTAGCGGTGTTGTTTCTCTTCAGTCTAGCCTGGTTTTCTTGTTCGATTTCTGAAGAGTTATTGACAAGAGATGCCACTTCAGACCTCAGTTTACGTAGCGGGGCGTAGGTCTTGTCTTCTAAAATCGTCACCACCTTATTGTGATATTCTTCCGATTTCATCAGTACTGTTGCGTTTCCTTTATCTGCAGGAAGTATTACAATGTCGTCTTGCTGGCGTAATCTATTTAATGCTAATTTTTCCTCTCGCGGAAGATTACTGCGAGGGTGTTTGGCTCGACTGAGGATTCGCGCCGTCTCGCGTCGAATTTAGTCTGCTTGTTCCGTGTTTAACTTCCCTACGGCACTCTCTATCCCCGCGACGATGTCCAATGTCAGCAGCTTTGTCGGTGCCGGAGCGAAGTTTAGTCCTTTAGCCAGCACAGCGTTGGTTTTAAGAAACATGACGCGGCGCCACCCGGATAGCCAAGACTCAATTGACTCTGGCCGCGGAAGCCTATGATTACATTTGACTCAACTCTACAGGGAGAAGATATTTTATCAAACACGGCAATTTTCTAAACTGCGTGAGACACGGGCCCGGAAACTTTGTCAACTTAAGTTTTTACTTCGTTGCAGAGACGAAGTAGTGCTACCGTCTTTCCTCAAGATTCGCCACCACCTCAACACAGGACCCGCCCTTAGAATTCTGCGCAACACGGGTTTTGCGTTACTGAGAGAAAGGATACATCAGACTAGAAGTGAGCTGTCTCATATCGAAGGCAAAATATTCCATCTCCACCTAGAACTCACCAGTCTTCTTTCCTACGCCGATTGGACGACGCTCGACGCAGCCACAGCAAAATCCGTTGTGAATATCCAAGACAAAGTAAGGACAAGAAATATACGCAAGTTCGAAAAACTGAAAAATCTACAACACCCAGAAACAACAAAGATGGAGACAAAGAACACGGTTGTAAACCTAACTGGGGAAGAACTAGATGCAGCCACCAACGCTGTGCTGGCTATAGGACTAAACTTCGCTCCGGCACCGACAAAGCTGCCGACATTGGACATCGTCGCGGGGGTAGAGAGTGCCGTAGGGAAGTTAAACACGGAACAAGCAGACGAAATTCGACGCGAGACGGCGCGAATCCTCAGTCGAGCCAAACACCCTCGCAGTAATCTTCCGCGAGAGGAAAAATTAGCATTAAATAGATTACGCCAGCAAGACGACATTGTAATACTTCCTGCAGATAAAGGAAACGCAACAGTACTGATGAAATCGGAAGAATATCACAATAAGGTGGTGACGATTTTAGAAGACAAGACCTACGCCCCGCTACATAAACTGAGGTCTGAAGTGGCATCTCTTGTCAATAACTCTTCAGAAATCGAACAAGAAAACAAGGCTAGACTGAAGAGAAACTACACCGCTACTCCTCGGTTCTATGGCTTGCCAAAAATACATAAGCTGGAAATACCGTTACGGCCGATCGTCAGCTCAATTAACTCTCCGACTCATCCACTAGCCCGCTATGTCGCCGATAAACTAAAACCCTTGTCAGAAGGCATCGCTTCGACCGTCAGAAACAGCTCACGCTTCGTAGATATCATATCTTCACTCAAAATCGAAAAAACTGACATTCTAGTGAGCTTTGATGTTGTGTCGCTCTACACCAACGTACCTGTGGAAGAAGCAGTGACAATAATACGCAACAAGATATCGGCCCTTAACATCTCAGAAGAATGGGCGGACCTGGCCGAGTTTTGTCTCAAATCAACGTTCTTCCAGTATGACGGGAAATTTTACGCCCAAGTGGAAGGAGCGGCCATGGGCTCACCGATCTCGCCGATAGCAGCAGACATCTTTATGGAGGCGCTGGAAACGGAAATTTTGGATAACGCACCCCTCAAACCGCGTCTGTGGTTACGCTATGTCGACGACACATTTGTGGTGTGGCCCCATGGATGAAGTGCCCTCGACAAATTCCTGGATTATATAAATAAAGCACATCCAAAAATTAAATTCACAATGGAAACGGAGGAATGAGGACAGCTGCCGTTCCTAGACGTGTTAGTAATGAAACGTGACGACGGGAACCTTGGACACTCAGTATATCGGAAGCCGACACACACAAACAGATATCTACACGCCGCATCGCACCACCACCCAGCGACAAAAAGAGGCATCCTCACGACCTTGTATACAAGAGCGACGAAAGTGTGTGACGCAAATAGTTTGACGACGGAGTTGGAGGCGCTGCAACATACATTCAAGTCCAACGGCTATCGCAATCATTGTATTAGACGGGTTTTGCATGCAGCCATGACAGAGAAAGACGCTAATTCAACATCTAATCAAGCCACCTCTCAGGAACGCCAAGTAGTAGTTTTACCCTACATAAGTGGCGTTACTGACAGAATTGGGAAGCTGTTCATAAAAGTTGACATAAAACCTGTCTACAAAGCGCACAGCAAAGTCAGCAACCAGCTCGTCAAAGTTAAAGACATGCTGCCTCCACTACAGGTTGCCGGGGTCTATGAGATTCCATGCACCTGTGGTCGTATGTACATAGGAGAGACAGGGCGCACTATAAGGGACAGGCTGCGCGAGCATATTCGAAACTACAAATCTAGTAACATAAATCCGCCATAGCACGTCATGCATCCGAAACCAATCATGCAATAGATTTTTAAAACACTACACTTATAGTGCGCAAGGATAAGTGGTGGCCAAGGAGAGTAAAGGAGGCGTTAGAAATCGCTAAACGCCCAAATAATATTAACGATAACAACGGCCTTAAATTACACGACGCCTGGCTCTCTCTGGTGCGGAGAGAGCATGTCACGTGTCACCCCTCTACCAGACCGCGCCGTGCCCCACCAGGCCAATGGACCACGTAATGGCTTGGACCTTTGTTTGGCCGGGAAAATCGAACCATCTAGACGGACGCAGCCCTCCGCTATAAATCGAGACCACTGACTGACCGAAGACGCAGTTCTGCCCTGGAAGAAGACCCTAGAATGAGGGTCGAAACGTCGGTTTTAAGAAACATGACGCGGCGCCAGCCGGATAGCCAAGACTCAACAGAAATCTTCTTCTAGGTTATGCGCATTATTTAATAACAGTTTTATTTAACTATGTATCAGTAAATAAATTAATTCTCGGAACACTGAAATAAAAGTACATCTTCCGTTTAAATCAACAAAATAATTATTAGTTGCTTATATTTGTGTAATATTTGTTCAAAATAAAAGTATTCGTTAAAATATTTGGCAATAGATAGGTAAGATAAAACCTTTAATTTTTGATTAACAATAATTAGATTGCTGTTATAAATGGCACTTGACTTTAAACGAGAGTGAATGAGTAAATTATTATTATTTTTTTAAATCATAATTTAAATTGTTTTAATGAGTGTCCTGTTACTTAAATCGTTACTTTGTTTGAACAAATCTATACAGCCTAGACTACAATTAAATCTAATATTACCTGGCATGACATAAGTCTTTTCTTTCACTAATGACATAATTCAGTCATATGTAACTGCATTAGCCATTCAACCATTGTAATATTGATCTGAATCACGGATAACAACCTGAAAATTTTTGATTTAGTTTTTATTGCAATGCATTATTGTCACTAAAATGTGATACAGTACATGCATAAATATGCATGTGATTGAAGTATTGTTTCTCTGGTTGCAAGCTTACTCTGTGGTTAGGTTGAAATACTACCTAGACCATGGTGGCAACGGAAACCTTTTGCTACAGTGCAAGGCACTACGAATTACATTGTGCTTTATTTTATAACAATTCTATTTATTTAAGCAGTTGCTAAGAAATGAATTGCTAGAAAAATGAAAGAAAAGTATGTATTTCATTTAAATTGGCATGTCAGTTGCTTTTTTTTTTAGTTAAAATCATAACTTGATTTGAATAAAAGAAGTTACAAATTGATTGTGATCCATGTGGCTTAAACCACAATTTAAACTAATATTACGTGGTATAATGTAAGTTGTTAAGATTTATTCATTTTAATTATTTCAGAGACATGTAAGCTGTGTTAGTCATTAAAACATTTATATTCATCTGAGATAATGAGAAAGGAAGGTGTACGGACCTGTGAAGATTTTGGATCAAGTTTATTTCACTATGCATGATGACATTGACATGTGATACAGGGATGATATTAATTCGCGTGTGATTGAAGCTTTTATTTTGTAGCCACAATATTAGTGGAGATTGTGATTAGGCTGAAATGCAACCTGAACCAAGTTAACAACCAGAACTTTTTGTTACAACACAAGGGGCGAGAAAATACTTTGAGCTTTATTTTATAATAATTATATTTAGTTAAGCAATTGCAAAGAAGTTAATGGCCAAAACACTCTGTTCAACACATCATTTTTGACAGGTTATGATGCCATTTACTAATATAATGTTCTCTGGTGACTAGTAGAGTGAAAAATGATTTATGCACGATATATTGGCAATCGAAGTTTCTGTCTGGTGATCGAATTTTCTGTCTGGCGATCGAATTTTTTGTGATGATGTAGGCTCGAGTAAGGTTTAGCATACATTTATGAAAAAAATATGAAGAAAAGATTCTGCTGCTAAGTAGAAGCCATAAAAGAGGTGTAGGAGACCCTCTTCTGCTGGATCATTATTATTAATTTTAATTTCAGTGGAGCTAATGCACTGGTGGAAATTCCTATAATCATCTAATTACCACTTTTTATATTTTTTAAATATTGTTTTATAATTTACTCTTACAATTTGCAAATTTGAATTTTAAATTCTTTGGTAAATTATTCATCACTTCAATCGGAACAAATTACCAATTATTACAATTTGGTGACTGATCATGACACTGAAAAATATTCGCACAGGTCAGCTAGTCTTTCTAATAAAGCCTGATGATAACCTCGAGATGTGTCAAGTATCTGAACAAATAAGTTATTATGAAGCAGTTCTGTTTAGATATTACAGGATTCATTAAACAAGTGGCCAAAATTGAAGCAGGAAATAGGTACAATTATAAAAAAGCACAATCTCATAATTGAATAAATATTCCATAGGAAGGTTTAACAAATCGGAGGATCGCACATCTACAATGGAGGTGATGAGGAAAGAATTCAAGGAGATAGGAAAAGAGGCTGAAGAAGTATTTATTCCAAATCAGAAAACGTAGAGAAGTGCAAAACCCACTTATTACGTTAGGGAGGCAGGGGTTTTAAGGAGATTAGTTAGAAGAGAACACAATAGAGTTAAGAAACATCTTGGCTGTAGGGAATACTTGAAACAACTAAACAAGCAGTTAACAACAGCAAAGAGGGAAGCCAAATGTGGGTTCATGAGGAAAATTATTGGTACAGCGAATTCACTGAATGATGCATCTAGAAATTGCTATGACAATGTTAGAAGACTGAGAGCAAGGGAAGGTATTCAGACAATTGTAGATGAGATCATTTGGGACTATTATTGTGAGATGGGATGGAGTAAATCAGAGAGGCATCACCATATATGTATAAATGAGCAAACTACAAAATTTGAAACAGATTATTAAAGAACTCAAAAAGCTAAAAAAATATCACACACACACACAAAGGGAGCTGGTAGATAAAATTACTACAACGTATTAAAGATAGCAGGATACAATATCCTGCCTTAACATTGAAATATTATTTCGATTGAGTCTGGAGTCTTGCTGGCTACCAGAGGAATGAAAAAATCAATCGTGGTGCCAAATATTAAAGGAAGGGACAGAAAATATGGTTGAAACCAACAGGCTGTTTAGTTTGATGTCAGTAATAGACAAAATGATGAAGAGAATAATGTGCAACTACATCAGAAATATCTGTCAGGAAAGAACTGGTTTACAAATCAAATATAGGAAATATTAATGGGAATAGGATATGTGAATGGTATTTTGGATGAATTAGACTAGAGACACCAAGTTGATAGTGTAGCATTAGATCTTCCTAAGACATTTGACAGAATGAGTCATAAAATGATTTTAAATAACTTGAAAACTGTTGAAGTGGATGAAAAAGTAAATTGCTGGTTTGTGTAATTCTTAAAAGGCAGAAAGCAAAGTGTTAGTGTAGGAAATGCAGTATCAAAAGATGTGGACATGAATGCAGGAGTGCCGCAGGGCAGTGTATTGGGACCATTGCTATTCATTATTCTAACGGATGATTGTGTTATGGTCAGAAGTTAGGTTTGTTTGCATATAAAATAATGGTATATAGTAGAATCAAATAAGAGAAGGCTGTGAACAGCTGTGGGTGCCCTAGAGCCAGATTAAAACAGAGCAGGGCCTGTAGCAAATGTGAACAACAGGCCCTTGGTATGCTTATTGTCTACTGTTGCCATGGGGGGCAGTGGTAGATCTAAAAAAATAAAGGTTGCCCACCTGGGGAGGGGGGGGAGGAGGAGGAGTAGCCAGCTTATGCCAAGTACCTAGAATCCTGGCCCTGGCACGGGACCCTCGAAGATGTGGGGCCCGTAGCATTTGCTAACTCTTGATACGTGGCTAATCCGGTTCTCGGGTGATCTGGACAGAGTATGTAATTGGGTAGGACAACCTGGAATGAAGATAAATGGAAATAAGAGTCAGTTTATTAGGTAGACAGATAAAAAAAAAACTAGAGATGTATAGGATAAATGGACGCTGACAGAATTGCTTGTTGAAAGATTGAAGTGTAACCAGGGCCGCCGCTAGCTGTTTGAGCGCCCGCGTGCAATACCGATTATGCCGCCCCCTATCTAACTACAGCCAGTGGTGGATCTAGGAATTTTCCGAACCGGGTCAAAATAATGTGAGATTGCCGCCCCTTCAAACATTATTTGCCGCCCCCATTGTTGCCACACCGAGTGTTGCCGGCCGCCTGAAGCAAAAAAAAAAAAAAAAAAAAAAAAAAAAAAAAAAAAAAAAAAAAAAAAAAAAAAAAAAAGGTCGCCCGCTCCATAATAGGCTGCAAATTTCGTTGCGGCGACAATGGAATGACAACTATCCCGGGGCGGCGACTGTCGATCACTCGATTTGCCGCCCCCCTCGACCTACCGCCCGCGTGCGGTGCACGCCTTGCACGCCCGCTTACGGCGGCCCTGAGTGTAACTATCTTACTTTAAAATTTGATAATAAACTCAACTGGCCATAACACATTGGGCAGGTGTTAGGAAAAGTTTACAAAATCCTTGATTTGCTGGAGATGGTGATGAGAGGATGTACCAGAGAAGTAATCAAATTGGGTTACAAAATGTTGGTGAGACCAATGCATGAACATTGTGATGTGGTTCGCAACACACATTTTTGGTGTCAAATACATTAGTTGGGGATTGTGCAAAGGAGAGCAGCTAGATTTATGGAAATTATCGCAGGACCCAGTCAGTAATTGATATGATAAAGAAACCATGACAAGCTGTGCATGCGTGGCAAATTGAAAACTCTGCCAGTCAGCAGGTGAACCTTTTGAGATTATCCCAGCCTATTATGTCATATTAACTTACTTACTTTTATTCCTCATATCATTACAACTATGTATAACTGGCCAATTGTTTTCCACTTTTCTGTTAATTATATAAATTAAACAAATCATTTCTTGCAATAGTTCATGTCAGATTGGGTAAATAAATTTATGAACCATTGGTACAGAAGGTACTATATTGCCACTTATTCATCTAACACCAGCTCGGAACTATTTTACTTCTGATGCACCTATAATGAGTCTCCTGTTTTTTGATAATACCTGTTGTCTGAGTTTTTCACTAAACTGTTAGTGTTGTTGCAGAACCACATTGATATGTTAGTAGCAAACGGAATATGGAAAAAAAAAAAAAAACATTTCTCCGTGTCCTAATTCAGTAGTGTTTGTATTTGGGTGGAGAAAATTGCATTCCCACAACTCAGGAGCTGATCTAACTGCCTTTTGTTTGTTCAAACACATGTCATGTAACTTATTCAATGAACAACATTTAGCAATATATCATGCCTCTTAATAGCAGAAAATCCAACATCTGAAAAATAAGTGTTGAGATTAATTTTTCCAACTAATGAACAAAAAATTCTACAAGTAGATATACGATCTGTTTCCTCAATTTCAGAATGATTCTTCAGTAATCTCTGTCTTGTATCTATGAAGTTTTCAATGATGAAAGCAGGTAAAAAGAGGACATCCTTGCTTCTTGCATTGGTTAATTTCTTCTTATTACATTGCTGATTTTTAGTTGCTCTAAATTTAATTCTGTTAATTACTTGAAAGCTTTGTTTTTATGTATAAGGATTCCCATTTTAGCTGCTTTAAACTTATTCTAATTATTCGTGTTTAAACTTTTTACTGCAGTTAGTGTTATGGACAATCAACAGGTTCAAGAATCTGGGCATCCAGATTTGGGTTTTCCATGGTTTCCCAAATCACACCAGGTAAATGCCAGGATGCTTCCTTCAAAAGGCCATGGCCGAATTCCTTCCCATTCCTTGCCCCCTATCCTTTCCCGTCTCTAAAGACCTCGCTGTTTAGAGACGTTAAGCAGTTTTTTTTAAAAAAAGGTCCAAGAACTGAAGACATTTACTTTTATTAGGGAATCAGTGAGTGGAATGAATTAGTGGGGGATGTGGTAAACAATTTATCTGAAGCAATGATACATTTTATATTAAAAATTTCTGAAATTCGAAAGTAAATGTCTCCACTGTAATTAATCCAATTATTATAACATTACAATTTTTTTTTAATGTGATGTTGTATCACCTATTTTACAGTTTCTCATTTAAAAATATTTTCACCAGAATTTACTAAAAACTTCCATTTTATTTCAGAACTGATGCACTTATCCAGCAGACAGTACGTCGTAAGTTCCACAGTTGTACAGTACTTACAATTGCACACCGACTACATACAATCATGGACAGTGATAAAGTGCTTGTAATGGATGCTGGTTCTCTTAAGGTGAGGATTCTGTTCAGATTATATTCTAAACAAGTTGACCCAAAACACATTGTCCTGTCCAAATTTCAATAAATTGTTTTGTGACTATTTTGTGAAATTTGTGAAAAGGTGTTGGGGAAAAAAGTAATGATGAGAGGAAAAAATGTATCTCTCAGTATTTATTGTATTTATTAACTATGGTTATTTGATTTGAGGAGTCAATTCAAAAGTATGCCAATGGCAAATTTTACATGCGAGATGAATTCTATCGGCAGTTCACCATTGACATGCTTGACATGTGTGAAGTGTCTGTAATGTGATAAACTTGGAACCATGTGGTTTTGTTTCAAAATTTAAGTCACAATTGAATTAAGTCATAATTTCATTTTAACCAAAGATTTATTTTATTCCATTAAATTTGAAATCTTGGAGTGTTTTATTTACATTTAAATTTTGATCATCGCACCATCAAACTGGTTTTGATTGAAATGAAGTCTTCACGGGTGTACTGCCAGATCCAGCGATACACCTGTCAAGACTTCATTTCATGCATATGCCGGGAAAGTCTCCGTTCTGGTTTTGATTGTTTTCTAGATGTTGTAGCATTTTGTCTAATGCCTCCAAAGACTTTATAGTTGCCATTGTACATTCATCCCAAATGATCAATTTGCATTGCGGCAAAAGTTTGTTCATCGCACAGTTCTTCAAAAGGTTGCCCATTGGTTTCATTGATATGCATATTCAGTGTCAATCTAAATGCTAAATGAGCAAACGGATGGTGGGATTTAGTACATTTTATTAAATGTTTGAAGCAACAAATTTTGCTGACGCGGTCGCCAGAGATTCAGCTTATCAACACACCTTACCGTGTCAAGAAGAATAACACACAGAAGAATAACAAAATTAGCTTTTGTATTAACACTGCAAGTTTAATAAAGTTCAAAATCTTCACCCACACCGGTCGTGATCATACAGTTCCCCGGACTTCTATATATATATATATGTATATACATACCCAAAGATTGCAGAATTCTTAGTTAAAATGGTTCACATTAACAATTCTTTATAAATCACACTCACATTTACACCATTCTAACCGAAAAACTCACACATGGGTGACATGCCCGATGAGCTCAGCCACTCCTGGAAGACTAGCAGGTGCCACTTGTCTGGGTCGCGGGTGTTCTTAACCGACTTCCGGTAGCTGTCATGCGTTCCGGGGTCTTCCGCGGTACTCCCACGGACCAACGGGAAATTTAACATCCACGTGGCAGCATTACAAACAGCCCAGCTGGTTCTCGATCTCCCAGTCCACCGGCTTTGGAAGCAGCCCCTATATTTTTATTGCTAATTCAATAGTAGAACATTCATTCATACTGATTCTCTTAATGTATCTCAATCATATTGTTTTCCATGTTTCAACTCTTGATTAAATGTGTCATGCATCAGACAGTTGGGTGCTATCATGCCTAATTGAGGTAATAGCTTGTTTGATATAATCAAGCACATATCCTCAGTTAATATCAGTAGTATAGACATAAAATAACTACATTTGTTGGACAAATCATGAAATGACAAAAAAATAAAAGCATAGGTAATTTTATTTTAATTTAGACTGGAATGCATTTTTCAAAATTTTTCTCCAGATCGTCCAATTTTTTAATAGAAAATATTTGAGTTTTTTCTATCCTGGGAGTATAAAGGGAAAAAAGTACTCATATCCATCATTCTAATCATAAGTTAAGGTCTTGAGTCTGTACAAAAATCCAACAGAAAAAAGCACTTTTAGTTTTTCCAAAACATTCCTGGTGACATTTCCAATTTTTCTCTCTAAAAAACCTTATTCAGACCATATCAAATATTTTTAAAAATCGGTCCTTAGAGAGAGAAAAAAACACTCATCTTTTTCATGAATTTTCCAATTTTCAAGGCAACTTTTCCAATTTTTTTCCTCTAAAAAGCTAATTCGATTATTATGAAGATTTTTTTTTAAAAAAAAGTTAGCCAAATCAGTCCAGCCATTCTCAAATGATGCGGTTAGAGATGAACAGCATTTCATTTTTATTTGTATAGATTGTTAATTCGGGTACTACTGTATTTTTATATTTATCTAATTATTTCACAAACCAAATTATTTTGTCTCTTTTTTAAATTCCTTAATTTTATCCAAAGAATTAATATTTATTATATTCAGATCAACTCATTTTATATAAAAATTGTCGTTGATAAATAAAAGGCACTATATATATATATATGAGACAAATGCCTCCATTAAGAGAGGAAGAATACAAAATTTTTATAATTTTTATGTATCATTTAACGAGGAAATTTGTAACACTTAGAATTCCTTTTCCACTATTGTTCCAAAACATACTTTAGAAACTATTTGTAAAATTTTTACATATTAATCTGTTCAGTGCACCAGAGTTCTCTTAATGGACGTACACTTGCTGGACAAAATACTTTGTAATTCCTGTAAGACAACTTGTCAGAACAATGAAGAAGCAATTAGCTGTGGTTCCATATTACTATTATGATTATTACTATTTCTATTATTATAACTGTTATTGTTACTAGTATCTGGGTGACCGATCTTCATCTGGCATCTTCTGATTTCTGTTCAATATGCAAGATTTTTTGTGAAACTTGATTAATGCTAAATGTTTTCTCTTGAGGGCTTTCTGGGCATTTTGAAGCATGCAGTTCGTTGCTCTAATCAAAAAAGAAGCTTAACTAACATCAGTAGGCTTACTGGTACTCAAACTTCTATGAGATCATGCTAGTGCTGTTTCCGAAATACCAGTATGAGAATTGATTGTGTTTTTTTTTTTTTATCTACATAAGAAAATTTAACCAAATCTCTAGAGTTATTTACAAGATCATCCAGTTCACCAGCCTACAAATTGCTTCTAAAGAAAAATGCTATTATCATGTTAAAACAGAAATTTTAATGCTGATCGGGGATTAATTAATGGTGCAAGATTAGTGGTATTTCACTTAGACAAGTACATCAGTGCTGAATTTAAATGTTTTACAGTTAAACATAGAGTATTTGATGATAACTAATTTTTACAATAAATGTGATATTTATTACTACTCTTCAAATAAAAATAGTTTTCATTAATAAATATATTTCTATTTATTTATTTCCACATTTTTATATTACTATTCAGTGACTGACTACAATACTGTGTGAAATATTCACACAGGTCAGCTAGAATACAAGAATTGTTCCTTCACAGGTATAAGAGTTCCTTGCTCCAACCAATGAAAAACGCAAATAACATCAGTAGGCTTACTGGTACCCGAAACTTCTACGAGATGGGGTTAGTGCCATTTCCAAAATACCAAATACAATAATTGCTCTTTTTTTTTTTTTTTTTTTTTTTTGTAAGATTGCCTTTCTGCATGGTAGATGCATATATAAATAAACTTGAAAAGAAAAACGTTATCTAAATGTGAAATTTTTTCCAAATCATAGAGCCATTTCCGGGATGTGTATACAAGAATTTCTTGTATAAAGACATAAGATTGTAAAACCATACATTCAGTATTCATAAAAGTATTATCAGCTTTCTGGATTAAGTTTACATTCATGCTGCTTCACTTCTAGTTTATCTTGTCATTTGAAACTAAATATGGAAATAAGTAGTCAGTGTTGAGAAACATATTCTGACCAATAATTAGAGGTTGTAAGTAAATTCTAAGTATGTTCTTAGAGGGATAAAGAAAATATTTAAAAAAGTAGTTAAAAAGATGACAGAGAAAAATAAATAAAATAATAATATAACAACAGTTCAGAGTAAAATTATGTGTAAAGTGAGAAAAATGGGAATTTAATGTTTGTTCCCTTCACACTTGTAAAAACAGAAACTAATGACTCGTAAACAATTATGATTACAAGAAAACTTATTATAAATTAAAATAATTGTGATAAATCATACTAAAACATTTCAAAGTTTCAGTGAAATCTGAATATAGTAAGTATATCGTAAGAATCAGGGAATTTAGGGACTTGCATGAGGACAGCAGTTTATCATGGGAAAACAACGAACTTCCACACATTTTCAGCCAGAGAGTATATAAAGCCACCATTTTCTTGCCTCTTAGTCAGCTGGTCAGTTCCCAGTGAGTAGTAACCATGTCAGCCGTCAGTCACGGATTAATTTTCAAAAATGTGGGTCGAACCTGTGCCACAAAACATAGTGCGGCATTAGGCTAACAATCATTTTCACAATAGTTATGATGTGCAGTGATGGAAACATTTGCTAACAATGTGCAACTCAGTAAGTATTCAAAGTTTAAAACAACTCTTGTAAACTCATTCAAAATGGGGTTGCAATTTAATTCAAGGTTGCAAGAGTGATTGCTTTTATGCCAGTGTGGGTGATTTGAAGAATAAATTGAACTTTTCTAACATGTTTTTGAAGTCCGATCTAGTTTCCAACTACTGCTGCAATGACGTGTGATCTGAAACCTGTTTAACTTCGAAACATTAAAAATTGTATTGTTAATTTATAAACAGTGATTTTTCATTTCCATGTTATGCCCTACCATTATATCTTGCAATTAATTCAAATTGGTTATCAAATTTTAGTATAAGAACATGTGTAAACTTTCATTTAATTATCAGATTAATGAACATTATTATCCACTCCAAGGTCAGTTTTACATTACATGGGATTTCTCAAGTCCAATAATCTAACACTGATAGTCATCTATGGATAATCTAGAAAAAGTTGAAAAATGTATCCCAAGAAAATTTCAAGGGGGGGGGGGGGAGGGTGCTCCAAGATAGAGCCTACCAACTGAAATCAAACTCCGAATTGTACCTCCTGTTGGAAACGGCTAATACTAGCATATGACATGGATGGCTAAAGTTTTTTGGGCACCTCATAAACAACTAGGCAAGTATACAAAGAATATCTCACTTATCAAAACCAATAAGACAGAAAGCACATGCACAGTGAGGTACAAAAAGACTCTCATTCTCCTGTGATTTCTGATACTGATGTTGTGCTTCACATTTTGTAATAGGGTTATCTCTTGGTTCCCTCCACCGAAGGTTGCAAAATCTTGGAAACCCTTCCAATAAGAGAGAAAGAAACAAAATATTAGCTGGATTTAAGAGTTATTTGGAATGAAAGCAAGTACCCAAAAATAAATGGTTGTACATACTCACTAGTCAGCTTGAATCAATAATAATGATTGATGTAATATGGAGAAAGGGGAAATTGCCAGTTTTGTTAGAAATAATATTCAAAGTAGCAATACAGCTGTAAGTAAGTACTGTATGGAACAACACTTTGGATTCTGTGTTCCAAAGTGAACTTTGGTAAATGGAGCACATCATTAGTGGAACTTACAGAACACCCTATGGGAATGGGGGGATTACAAAGTGTATCAGAGTAATTTAATTTAATTGCAATGGAGTGCACTCTCAAGTGGCAGTTTCTCAGTGCACCCATTTTTCCTCTTTCCTGTACCTGCCTATATATCCCTCTACAAATTTCAACTTTAAATTGTTTCTGTGTTTTTGATAAATTATTCATCATTTCTCTTGGTAAATTATTCCAATAATAAGTAAACTATACCAAAGCAATTGATTGCTTTGGCGTAATTTACTTATTAATATTATCAGCAATTGAGGAAAATGATCCACAACATCCAGATATTAAAATAGTTTTATTGTTGCACTCAAAAAATTTCCCTTCTTGATTCCACTGAAGATGCTTCTTCAGACTAGAAGAAAATTTATGTCAATCCACAAGGCTCTTTGCTAGGAACTCTTTGAATTTTATTATACATCAATGATTTTCCTTGAGCTTTACCATATATATATATTTCCAGAATTAATTGCAAATAAAGTATTCATTTATGTTAGGTTTAAATCATAAAATTATGCACAGCAAGCTTTATGTATAAATTATAAAAATAACACAATCTTGGAAACAAGCAGTATAAAATTCCTTGGCATTCAAATAGATGAGAAACTCAATTGACAAGAACATGTCAAATTACTGAAGAAGTTAAGCAGTGCCACCTTTGCAATAAGAACACTTTCTCTTATAGCAGATCTGGAACTAACAAAACAAGTAAAACCCTTTATTTTCATTCAGTCTTGTCATAGGCTAATTATATTTAATTAGTATCTGATTATGTTCAATCAGCTAACTGCAATTATAAAGTAGTTCGATCATTCCATGGTCGCGATGGCTTGTTTACCAGTTGGCGTCTGGTAGCTTGGGAGAAATGTCACGGGTAATTCATATGAGTTCAGAATACATGATACAGTAAGGCATTTAGTTTATTTCACAATATACTCCCATATACAGGAAATTCAACCAAAATTTAGGATTTGTTTATCTGAAAGAAGGAGGTTCTTAAGTGGAAAAGTACACAAGCACGTTTTTGGTGTATTAAGTTTGCAAATTCTATTACTTTGTTCATTATACTTCTACAGTTCACCAGTATCACTGTTATTACTGCCTTTGTTCCCAGTTGTGTCCCTGTCAGAATTTTTTTCAGTAGCTTCATCTATTTTTTTAACATCCCTCCTCCCTTCCCAGTTGTGGCTCTATCCCACTGAACATCTGTCTTCATACCCTCAGCAGCAGCCCCTAACATAAACAGGCACATCATTACCCCATCATTACTGGAATTGGGCTCCCTTACAGCTTTTGCTAGCAACTCAGAAAGTACCTCCTTTCCCCATCTATTTAGATGTTGGCCATACCTAGTGAAACCTCACCTACCAATGGTGCCCACAGGCACAACCATCAAGACAGAATTAATGCCATTCACAAGAATACCTCGTTTCCAAGTTTACCCACCTCACAGCTTAGTTCAAATGTAGCCAGCCACTTAGCACCTGCACGAGTTTAACCCTGGAATGCTGCAGATGCTTAACCAGCTTCCTCAGGTCACTATCTATACTATAACTCACCTTTCTATCAACACTATTCCCAACACCTCTCACTATAAACAACTATATTGTCCTTCGTTAATTTCCTACATATTAAATCTATATCCTCTATTACCCGATGCACTAAGTTTAAAAAAAATTGTGGCCTGGTAACCCATTCCTAACTTATCCTACAGAAAAGGATCTACACACCTCCTAATGCTACCACCTAGCAGCAGAACCCCTTTTTTCTTACTCTTTCCTTGCATTCTCTTGTTCCTAAAGGCCTGATGCACCATACTCACTTCTACATCTGCATAACACTACTCCCCTCCTGGCTCTAGTACAGATCAAACCTATTTTTTCCCACAATTTCTGACGTGTATGGCTTCTTTGTCTGGTTAACTGTATTTCCCCTACAACCTGTTACCACACTTCTCAACCTCCTCCATAACCCCCCATTTCTACTTAGTACATCTATAGCTTCCAGCCTCCACAGGTACACATGCTATGTCTGACTGAGCCTGCACAGGCCTGGCCCCCACAGTCAGCACCTCCAGAGATCAAGCATCCATAGGCTGAGTGTTTCACTATGATTATTACTCATCTTGAAGGTATTATACTAACTCTGGCATGATCCTCATCCATGATATCCTTCCTCAGTAGGGATCTATGGAACAAGAGATATAAATACAAATCCTTGATCTGCTAGCTTTTACTCGAGTGCAATTCTCATTATTTTGACACAGTTGTTTAAATCATTTCACAAAGCTTTCTGATTAACCTTCCTAACTAACATTGTCCAGGTGTGGTGATGAGAAGTGTAATCATAAGCCTTTTTTATTCATGAAAATAACTATAACTGGTTTATTTCTTTCCCAGTATTACTCAAGAGCATACTACAATAGTTCAGTCAGACTTAAATTCACATTGTTGTTCTTCTAGATTCATTTAAACTATTTTCCTTATATTTCCTTGTTGCACTGATTCATATATATTTTGAGACCTTCATTATTTGATCATTTTTGTTCCCTTTTTCAATAAAGAAATAATTAATACTTTTTTCCAATCATCTTTTCTTCTTCCTGATGACATATTGCTCCATACATCTGACATAGTGGCTTGATGATATCCACATTCGGCAATAGCTGTTGAGCAAGTACTTTTCATCTTCTTTACAGCTCTCTCTGCTTCTGACCTAAAAACTTCTTCTACATCAGTCTTACTACAGTGAAATTTTTATCTACCAGTTTCCTCTTCTATGTTACAGTTTTTATTTTTGTTAAGCAATTTATCAGATTTTGATTGTGTTTCTTTTGGTATTTTCCCACTACTATGCACAATTTCCCCATTCTAAAGCTGTTATTCTATTGTAGAGTTTCCTTTTATTTCTCATTATGCCGTATCACAGTTTCATATTTTTCTAAGATTTCTCTTCTGCTAGCTCATTTGCATCTTTACCAAACTCCTAAATTATTTTCTTGGTATAATGTTAGTTCTTCCTCTATTTTGTGGATATCTCGCATTCATACTTTAAACAACATTGCCTTCTCTCATTTATGGCTTTAAGTTTTATAATTTCATTCCACTACGTGGGCTCTCTAGATTTTCTCATTTTATTTTATTGGCAACAAATTGCATGTGTTGTAGTTACAATAGTTTTTTAGCCTTTCCTATTCTTCATTACCTGACAATAATTCAGTTTTTGGTATTTTATTTATTGTCTCCGGATAGTATATCTCTCTTTTATCATGTTCTGTGGGTTTCTATAATTTGATATTGATTTTCCATAAAATTTCATTTATATCAGCAACAAGTTGGAGTGATACCCTTTCAGATGGCCCTTGTCATATAACCTTATTGTTTTCATATATGTCTTCAAAAATAGTTTAAAGGATCCTTAGCACACATAAAATTAATTGCAAAACACTTTTAGAAGCATTTTCCAGCTGTTTTAGAGTATGTAAAGAAGAAGAGTTCAGTAAAACTTGAAAGTAGACAAAATTTTATGTAGGGATTTATTATTTTCAGAAGCAATTTGGCTGCATTCATTTTCAGAGATATAGACTAAAATCATGATCAAATTGAGGTTGAATACTAGTCTGTAAAATTTAGTTAAAGAATTATAACAAATGTAAGCATAAATTTCACATGTGTAAGAAGTTGCATCAGAATTAGTTTTTTAAGATAACAGCCTTAATTATCAAGCTACAGCAATGATTTAGACATCAAAATGTTCAGCGTAAATAGATAGACAATAGATAAAAAATTGGAATCAATAGCTAAATCAGAAAAAGATTTCTAGATGAAAAAACCGATTGCACAACTTTGAAAATTGGTGGGTATATGCTCCTGACAGTATGTTCAATATATTCATATCAAAAACAAAATTTCACTGAATGGGAATATCTACTTTGCCCATTCCAGCAACATTCAGGCATTAAAAGTTTATTTCTAGATGATGTTTATCTGCAATGTTGACAACACACAACAAAACAATGCCGAATCAACAGGACTGAATAAGATTAAGCAAAGTTCGGGAAATAATTACTTTAGGGATGAGTTAGTTAACAGTAGATAGTAGAATTTTGGTGAAAATAAATATTGAGGTTAGGAAAAAAATTGCATAATATCATGAAAATTTGATTTACACTATTAAATAAAATAAGCACAGCAATGTAACATACATCAGAAGTTGGAGAAATTTGTATAGTTTTGTTTTGACACCAAAATTAGTTCAAGGGATTAAGAATTCTAGAATTTTTGAAAATTTTAACTTTGGAAATTTATATTTCAAAAACTATAGCACTTCTGATAAAAGTTTTCATGAGATAAAATAATGTTTAAATTGCGGGCTATAGCCTAAAAAATTCCAGAATGATTAGAGTGAAAATAAAAATCCTCTTTATTTGACCAAAGGTCACTCTGACGTCATCCCAAGCGAAATGCATATATGGGGAGCTGGAAACAAGGAAAAACATGCTGATTTTGGCTGAAAATCGGACGGAGCAGATGCATGTCTCAGGCAGTGCGATGTATTGTGGGAAATTTCTAAGTAGTTGCATCATGCTGCTGCAAACCAGAACTTTCTGCAGTATAGACTAGTAAATTCCATCAATATGGGAGGCATGAAGGAAGTTTGGTTACAATCACTGTGCTTAATTGTTATGAAGTCTACAGTGTTATCCTTTTCTGGACATACCTTTAATTATTGGGTGAAATCAATAATTTTGCGGCCGTTTGAAACTCGTAAGGTACCAGCCATGGTCATAGTGCTTGCAAGCCTATAGCAAGCCAAACAGCAACATTCTTCTTTGACACACTTAAATATTGTATTTGATTCTAGATCAGTTTGTTAGTCATAATACAATGTCATTGTACCAGCCATTCCATCTTTTATATATTGCATTATCTTGTTTGAGTCTCTCTTCTAAAAGAAAATGTAATTAATCCTTAAATTAGTTCACATCCAAAAATCAATTAAGTATTCACCTTCTACATTTGGATTTCGAGAACTTTGAGGATCTAATATAGCCTCATATTCACTTTTGTTTCTTCCAGGTTGTGCATCGAAGTTCCCAATAATAAGTAGACTTTCACAATCGGTTTGTTTTTTCAGATCAGGGTAAGAATTTTAACTTCTCATCATAGCAAACTACATGATGAGCATAAATCTGCAGAATGTGATTTTTTCCATTCTTATTAACAATGGTTTTGATTATTCTCATTGACAAATTCTGTATGAGTGTACCTGACCAGATTTTTATAAACAATAAATCCCACACCATTCTTCTTGGTACTTTCATTCCTGCTCCTATATAAGTTGTTTTCAGGAGTAACTAATTTTAGTGGACAGTTTTCCGTAAATCATAGCTATACAAATAGAGCGTTCCAATAGTAAATGTGAACAAATTTCATATAGGAGTTATAAATATGAAGCAAATGAGAGATTGTTGCTAAGAATCAGTTACAGTAGGAGTTTCAATGCAACCATCTTGTATTGGATTTAATGTTTCTAGTATGTATTAACTTGGTATTACTGTCAGTTATATTTCAAACTTGGAAAATAATCTAAAAAAATGACTGAATGCTTACAGCTGTCATCTTTAGTTTTTTTTTAATAAAAAAATAAACACTGACAAAATAGTACTTATTGAAATAATGTTTTTATCAGATTTTCTACCCATATGTTTAATCCCAAGTGAACATAAATGTACAAAGTATTTCGACAGACTCCATAAGTGCATTTTATTAAGCTCAACAAGCACTTATGAATTTAACAGCTGTATCTTGCTTGAAATAATCACCTAAAACGTATAGGCAAGAAGAAGCTAACTGTTCATACCCTTTAGGAAGAAAAAGACTATGTGTTTTCTTCTCTGGTAACATCTAACATGACACACACTTTGGTTTAGTTGAGAAACAAAGCTGGCAAGAGATATTAAAAATATTGTCATTGTTTTGAATAAGGAATATAAGATATGCTTCTTTAAAATGTCTATTATCGGCCTTGATCATAGATTATTCTAAATATTACTCTACATTGTAAAGGTAAATCTACAGTAATATTGAATTTTTTATGCTATTTCGCCTTCTTCTTTCCTTTTTCTTTTTTTGCCAGCAACATCATCTATCATCAATTTTTCAGATTATTTATTGATTAAGTATAACTGAAGATAACATTGCCTTGTTTGAAAGAATATTTAAAAACTTAGAAATTTAGTTTCTTACCTTTGATGGGCTGGATCAGAGGTAAGGAATTCTGGTATGTGAATACTTACAATGAAAATACTAAAATATAATTCTTAGTCTCAACAAGCAGGGTTTAGAAGATATAATTAAATCATTTTGTTAGAAAAATTGTAGCAAAAAACCAAACGGAAAAACTTATGAATTCTGTATCTTTATGTTTACTAAGGGAAAAGTTTTATCTTATTTACTCTGCCCCCAAGTGCTGTTTGTTTCTTTAGATTACTGTTTTACTGCTACAGCAAGAAGAATTCAAAGTGTATTATTATTATTTTCATAGGAATTTGATCATCCACATATATTGCTGAAAAATAAGGACAGCATATTCTATAGCATGGTGGAACAGACAGGAAAGTCAACAGCAGAAGAACTACACAATGTTGCAAAGGAAGTAAGTATATTTTGAAGTGATAATTTTCAGAACAGAATCATAACTCTAGTTGATTAAGAAAAACTATATTTTGAGTTCGCTATATTTTAATTTATGATAAGCAAAATTTAAGTATCTTATATTTTGAGAGATGTTATCTTAAACTTTTGCCTTCATCACCAATCTAAAGACTGTGTTTGTTTTATTGAATTCATAGTTGATTAACTGCAAGCAAACTCTAATAAATATCTTAGGATGGTAATTCAATTCAATTCAATTCAATTAGAGTAGAACACACACAACTATATTTGTATATTGTTATTGGTTTCAAAGTGTTCAGTTCACTCATATACTGAAACATTTTCCGTGCCATGGAATGTTCTATGTTACCTGGAGAGCTGACGTCCATTAAAAGCAGTGCTTAATATTGGCTTCAGAGTCTCCATCCCACAGATATAGCTGAGAATTTCCTATGAGTTTTTTGTGCTAATGGCTTTTAAATCTTCAGTGGTTGAACTTAAATCTGGAAATTATTGATACAGCCTTTTTGTGACAAATGTCATATGATACCATTGTATTGTTGGTATTTTTTTATTCTATAATTTTTATTCACAAAAACAGTGAAACAAATTTTAATATTGTGTAAATGGAAGAGAAAGATAAATTATACCCAATACTCACAAAAGTTGAAGGGAGGAGGGCAGCAGCAACAAAAAAATAAGACTCAACACAAAAAACACAATATTTCTGGCAAAAGCATTTTTCAAGAACATAAAAATATGTGGCCATCACAAAAAACACAGTATTTCTGGCAAAAGCCTTTTTCGTGGCTGTGCTCCTGCTAGTGCCTGGAATCCAGACAGTCACATGCAGAATGGAACTTAAAATCATTAAAAATATATCACATTGAAAATCCCTCATAAGAAAAGATTTTTGTGTGAGCTTCATGTGAAATTTTCAACTTGCCCTCCTGCCTTTATCTGTGGTAAATGATGGGTTATTTTTCCCTATCATATCTTATTTTCAGCATCTAATGGAAGTTTCTTTATTTCCATTATCCATATTTGAAAGGTATGTTACTTATACATGATTGCTGCAAAATTGTTACAGTAAAATACATACCTTATGTTACTACATATATACATTATGCCTATATGCAAGGAGACCATTGCTTTGTGCATTCTGCCCCTTGTGTGTGTAGAAATGATTTACCCTTTTTATTGTAGTACCAACGATTAATGTAGGAAAGATAAAAAGGTTAATTTCATATAAAAATTTTCACTTTTTTTGCTAGAACCATAGATTCAGTTTTCATTCTTATGTCCAAAAGTTTTTACTTGTATATTAGAGAGATATGGAATTAAAGCTACATGAAAAATTATCAATAACAGTTCAATAAGAGTGTACCGAACAGCAATTGTCCTTTTGGTAAGAAATTTGATACACACTTTCATGAGGTTATACCTTTGCATATCAAAGCAAAAAGAAATGTACTTTAAACATAAATCCTTGTGAAATTTATCATATGCGATAGTATTGACATTACAGTTGGTAGCCAATTCTAAACAAATCTGCAGTAAGGAATGTAAAATCACTGACAAGTTTTTCTGATACCATGTGAAAATATTCCTGTGCTATTATAATTAATATAATACAGTGACCAAGTTTTAAATTTGATAGCAATATATGTACTTCACAATAATGACAGGTGGGATAATTTTTCATTCTGCTCCAGTCTGTATTCCAAACTAACCACCAGTACATTTCACCTAAAAATCAAGTGGCCTTAAGTTACCAATGAAAACTAAAGTCCCCTTGCACAATGCTGAAACAAAATGCATGTTTTTTCATTCTGGCCCAGGCTGCAAATCAACCTAACTAGTTGTGTTGTCCTCGTGTGGGCACTTGTAAACAGTACCAAAAATACTTTATATCAATCACTATTTATTTTGGAAAGTTCAAATTCTTGTCTGGCCATCCAGATTTTGGTATTCCATGATAAAGAAAACTCCAGGAGAATGTTAGAATGGTTACTTCAAAGCCCCATGACTGAATTCCTTTCTATTGTTTGCCTCCAGTCCTTGTCACCTCTAATATCCTTGATGCTGGTGAAGTGAAAAGCCATAAGCAAGAAACTTCATTAGTATGTATTTTGTGGTTTACATATGCGAATTTTTTATAATATTACTGCCTAAGGAATGTGTGCACCAAAAGTCAGACAAAACGAACAATTAATTCTTGGTACACGCTTATTTGACCACTTCCAAATTATCCATATTAATATGTAGATATGATGATTATTATTCTTCTTGAATCCCAAACATCAAACACACAATTAAAACATTGAGCAAATTAACAACTTTAAACACATTTCACCTGGTACTTCGCAACCGCAAGTGCATTCAGTGTTGCTCGAAACAGCTGATCTTTGTTGTAGGATGATAAAGGATTTTGTAGCCTTTCCCTACCAACTGTCCAATGTGCTCTCCTCAGTTGAGTTTGTTATCAAATATTGTGTCAACACTTCAATCCTTCAACAAGCAATGCTGACACCCCCCATCCCCCCTATAATCATAATTAAACTTTTGTTTTTTATCTGTGATCATAATAAGCTGACTTTTCTTAGCATTTATCTTCCTTCCATGCTGACCTACCAATTTAGATATTCTATCCAGTTCACTTTACATTTTCTCTCTCTCTCTCTTTTTCCTAGTGTTGGCCTTGCACCTGATACATTGTTTAATAATATTTCATTTAGTACAGACATAGTGTCTAACAGTTAGATAAATGGAAATACAAATTTTACGGGTAAATGGAGTGTAAAAATATAATCACAATTCTTAGCTTAAGTATCCTTAAAATCACTTAGATCAAATTTCCTAATCTGTTTTTATTCTTTCACAGTCTTACAACAGCAAGTTACACAGTAAATCATCTTAAAAGAAGAAGTTGGAACGAAACAGCTGCAAACAAGATACAAATCATTGCAAATTGTGGATTTCAGGAGTCACAATACTGAAAGTGACTGTAATTATATACAACAATCAGTATTATGTAGCTTCACATTTCTAAAATAAGTTCCCAGTAAATTATATGGTATTTATTTTTGCACAGTATTATTACAATAAAGAAACACAATTTATTTTGTAGGTCTTTTCTCCTCATTTTGTTCACCATCATTTAATGTTTCCACTTTATCGAGCAGTGGCAAGGGCCCCGGTGCAAAAATTTATTTTGGACCCTCAGGCCAGATGGGTGACCTTTTTTTTTTTGCTTTGTATTTCTGGTAGGGGCCCCTTGAGCTGAGGCTGGAGGCCTCCCTGAGCAGTGAGGGTCTCTTAGTGAGGGTCGCCAGTTTGCCATGAAGACCCATGGGGCCTCTGAACTGCGCTTGGGGGCCCCCTGAGCGTAGGGGCTCCGGTGCACTGCACCGCCTGGCCCCATAGTAGCTACGCACCTGTTTTCGAGTCATCCAGCATACCCTATTATTTATTTCATGTCACTCCAAGTTTTTCCTTTGTGCGTAGTCTTACAATAGGTCTCCTTCTCTTATCATACTTCAAAATCATTCTCCCCTCCTCCATTCTCATGATGTTCACTAGACATTACAAGTTTTTTTCCCTATTAATGTGTCTTCTATTGCTTCAACTTTTAATCTCTCCCTCCTGTTTTTGTGTTTGATTCAATCCTTTCTGGTGACAATCTTGTTTTCAAGTGGGAACTAAATGCCCATGTGATGTATGGGCAGCATGACTGTAGACAAAATAAACCAGTTGAATTTCCTTGTAAATTATGCAGAGCATCAAGTTCTGATAGAAGTGGTAGATCTTAGTGGTATAGTACAACACATACTATGTTTTCATTTAGCCACTTACAATATATAATTAGTGATGGTAATACAGTTTATATAAAAAAGCAGAAGCAGATAGTCTAAATAGAAATTCACAGTTAAATTAGTATTACCAACAAGTGAGGAGCACTGTCATTGTTTTAATTGCAGGTGTAACTGCAAATACGAGGGTTGGAACTTAAATAGTGGCAACACTGCTGTGGAGACACTATGGAATGGAATCTACTATTGTCGTTGATAGCACACTTTGTTGACATACTTACCTTACCTCCGAGCAAATGGACTCGCCCGTCCCACGTCCCCACCATGCGCGCAATCGAGGGAAGCGCAGTCACTTGGGAGTGAGCGGTCTAACGTAACGGTGTCACTATGTTTTCGAAACAGGAACAACAGAGTTGGATCAAGATTGAATGTGCCAGAGGTCATACAGCATGACAGTGTCATCAAGGTCTTCAAGAGGTGTGCGGGGAATCAGCATTGCCGTACAGAACAGTGGCATGTAGGGTAAAAGCCTTCAAGGTCAGCAAACTGTGGCAGATATGCATCGTGCAGGTCGTCCTAGCGTGTCTGAAGAAGTGTTAGTGGACAGTGGTCGACACCAGATGATTCGTGAGCTTGCCTACAAAACTGGATTAGTGCATATGACTGTGATTTGCATCCTGAAGGAATGCCTGGGCATTAGAAAAATTGCATCACGATGGGTTCCACATGAATTGACGGAAATGCAGAAATGGATGCGTTACAACGCTGCTCAGACGCACTTGGAGCGCTAAGAGCGTGAATGAGAGGCTTTCTTACACTGTATTGTAACACTGGATGAGACATGGGCCACATCGTACGACCCAAAACTGAAACGCCAATCCAACGAATGGCGTCATTATGGGTCGCCGCGAAATTCGAAAGTGCGTCAGAGCCCCAGTATTGTGAAAGTTTTGGCGATTCTCGTGTACGACTGTGATGGTGTTATCCTAATGCATTACGTTCCTCCATGGCAGACCATCAATGCACAGTATTAATGTTCGTTTTTGAAGCATCACCTGCGACCAGCTTTGCGAAAGAAGCGGCTACACTTTCTGCGCAACCCACCCATCATTTTGCATGACAATGTGTGGGTGCATACTGTGCAAGCTGTGGCTGCTCTGTTCGGTAGACGGAACTGGGAAGTACTGTACCATTCACCATACTCCTGGGACTTAAGTCCTTGTGACTTTGATTTGATTCCGAAAATGAAGGAACCACTTCGTGGTATTCGCTTCAGAACTGTTCCAGAGATTCGGCAAGCAGTAGACCGCACCATTCGCACTATCAGCAGAACAGGTTCTGCTAATGGTATACTTCGCCTTCCACATCGCTGGCAATGGGTTCTACAAAATGCTAGTAACTACTTTGAAGGACAGTAACAAGTGCAAACATGTAACACTTTTATATCAGTTGTGAATAAATAGTTGCCACTATTCAAGTTTGAACCCTCGTAAATATAACAGAATCTGAGACAAAAGATTTACTGGAAGTGAAGATAAATTGAATGTTTTCACAGCTGCAGGATAATTTATATATGATGCAACTAAGAGGTTTCAGAACTGTAGTGTGAGTTTAATACCAAAAATCGATGGTATTTCATGCAGATTTACAAAGTAAATTAGAATGTGAGTGCTAGACTGATCAGGAATTAAAGGTATAAATAACGAAATCAGGATTAGTATACTAAAGAAATGGCCTTCTTGAAAATTATCCAAAGAAACTGACTGAATATAGCTAATAAGAAGGAATTAGTGTGTTGGAATTGCTGACTTTTTTAGCACTTGCTCTGTTAATTAGGAAGCTAAATATGCTTAATTACAGGAATTGGTGAGATAATAATAACACTGAAGTAATGAAGAAAATGTGCTGGTTATGGGAAAGAATGAAACAACCGTAAAATAACGTAAAATAATACAAGGATTTACAAAAGGTGCATATATTGTTAGAATCTAAGTAAAATGCAATGGGGAAGTGATCACAGATTGTAAAAATTGTGCTGATTATTCAGTCTTTTCTAATAAACTTTGATTAATTACCAAAAAAAAAAAAAAAAAAAATACAGAATGTTTGAGAAACAATATTGGGATTTTTAGGCTTTGCAAAATTCTTATTATTATACATCAAATGAAATAACAAATCAAACAACTTCATTGTACACATATATATGCACATGCATTGTTTCCTCTATCTTCTATTAGAAAGTTCTACCTAGTAGTAAAGATGGCTACTTCTGAACAGAAAGCTTTTGTGTTTTACAGATTGCAAGGTGTGAATCTGTAGTTACAGTTCCATTTTAAGTTCCATTCCAATCCTCCAAGTAAAATCTGTAGATGGCATCATCAGTTTGAAGACACTGGCCGTCTTTGTAAAGGGAAGAGTATGGGATGATGAAGCCTGACTGAAGAACGTGTTGAATGAGTGAGAAATTCTTTCATGTGTAGCTCAAAGAGATCTGTTATTAAGACTAGTCATGAATTAGCAATTTCAGTGACTTCTTTTTGGAGAGTTTTAAGGAATTGGTTCCATCTACATCCTTATCGTTTACATTGGTCTAAAACCTATAGACCATTGTTTACATGGCAACTTTGCAAATGAAATGTTGCTGCATAACGATGAAGATTTTCTTGATAATGTTATTTTCAATGTTGAATCATTTCATCTAAGTGAATAATGGGCACATCAGGGGATCAGAAAATCCCCACAGTTACTAAGAGACTCCCCAAAATTGATTTTTTTTTTTTGGTTCCATATCTCTGCAGAAGGTTTGTTGATCTTTGGCAAAGCAACTGGTGTTTCTTATCTTTATGCACAAAATCAATGGATCTTTCCTCATTGCAAGATGATGAACCAGATAACTTCATTAGGCAGCAAGATTGTGCACAGCCTCACTGGCAAAACTCGGTGCGCGACTGGTTAAATGACATTATACCCAAGGGAGCATCCATAAACTACATAGCTCAGTCTGGGGAGAAGGGAGGGGGGTGGAGGGGAAAGAGGTGGGTAGAAAGTTACGCTGGGCTACAAAGGGGGGGGGATGTTTGGAATCAAGCCATGTAGCTTGTCATTAAGTACCTGGGTGACCAATCTTCGCTCGGCATCTTTCGATTTCGGTTTAGTATGCAAGATTTAATAAAAATCCTTAGAGAAGTTTGTGAGAAATTCATTTTATATATTTACAAGAGTTGTTCATATAATAGTATTAGATAGATTGAATAGATTAAATATATAGACAGTATAAAAACCTAACCTGAAGGTTGGTTTGATCCTCCAGAAGGAGACAAACTAAGCCATTGTATTAGGGGTAGGACGGCCAGTTCCTTTCCCATGGGACCTACAATTTAACATATAATCTGAACCAAAGAACGCCCGAGCGTAGATCGTATGATAAATACAAATCTTAAGAACTCTTGCCCCAACCGGGAATTGAACCCGGGATCATAGCACAGTAAACACTTTTTTTCCCACTAATTACATTTGAGATGCCAGACAGCTCCATATTTGTTATAGATTCAATATATTTCTTTCCTGCTTACAAAAGAACTGCAGTCGGTTAAATAAAAATTGAGAATAATATTTCATCATTTTATTTTAAATAATCAGCTTTATTATGGTTTTTATTTATTCATTAATAATAATTTTTTTATCTTAAACTAATACTTCCTTCCATAAAATGTTACGGGTATGTCAAGTATTTTCGTTTGGGAGGAGTACTTTCAATGAGCTTGGGTGTTTTACACAAGAAAATACCACATACAACATGCCATGCATAAAAATGGGTGATCTTAAGTCCATTCCAACAAATTCAAAAGTTTGGCCTTGAGCTTTATGTATGGTCATGGCAAATGCAGATCTTACTGGAAATTGGTGTCACTGCATGGTACATCCGAGTTGACCTTTTGATGAATCAAGAGTGATTCTGGGTATATGTTCTTCTTTGCCGGATTGTTCACCAGTAATGATTTTTGCCTTTATTATGTAATTACACAGACTTGTCACAATGAGCCTTACACTGTTACAGAGACCTTCTCATAGATCCAAATTACGCAATAGCATTTTTTAAATTTTTTTTTCAGTTTCAGTTCGTGTGGTGGCAAGTCTGATATGTTGACAGAATTAAGAAACTCTGTTGTAAATTCAAGTGATCCTTCAGATTTTGTACTCTCCGGGAAGTTTAGCAACAATGTCACCATTAATTCTGTCAACATCTTTATTGAGTGGCGTGAGTATTGCTCTGTCTTTCATTGACTCATAATATTCACTGGCAAAGCAGTTACCAACACTTCAACTATATTGCTGTTTGGAATGATGTTTTGTGGCAATTCGATTTCTTTCATTGTGTTTAATGCCAGTTCGCTGTTGCCTAACTTTAGTAAATACTCAGCAAACTGCAATTGCTTTATATCAAAGCGCATGTTTCCTTGTAGTGTAAACTTCTTTAAAAGGTACCATAAAGGACATTGCCTTATAGAAAGCTCTAATAGCTCAGTTTTATTTGCTCTTGGCTGTACAGGCAGACATTGGTGAAAATCTCCTCCAAGTACTATTACTTTTCCCCCAAAAGGGATATCCGCATTTCCAATGGACCGTAAAAGTTGATCAATGGTCTGCATTCCATATTTAGGAAGCATCGGAGCTTCATCCATAAGAAAAACATCTATTTCTGCTAATATTCTGGCTTTTGCAGAGTTAGGTTTGATACTTGAGACCGAGTCCGGTTTTAGCGGTACTTTCAGTCCAAAGGTGTTATGAGAAGTGCATCCATTAGGCAGCAAGATGGAAGCAATGCCTGTAAAAGCCATAAATTTATTTTTGCACTGTTTTCCAGTGAGCATATAGTACAGCATTTTATAGATAAAGGTATTTCCAGTGCCCCCTGGGCCATCAATGAAAAAGCATTTTATTTCATCACTTGTATCATTTATAGTTTGAAGAATGGCATTAACAATTTCTATCTGTTTCCTCTTAGAAGTTGATACATTTGCTCTCCAAGGGCTGCTGACCATGTGTGTTCAGGGTATTGTGATTAATTTCAAAATCTTAATCCACAATGTCCTCAAAGCCAAAAGTTTTTATCCAGTATTGGAAGTTTCTACCTTCTGTTCCTTCAGAGTTTAATTTATGGGCAATAATTCTGTAGGCATGATTAATTGCATTTTTTATTGATTGTACATTACTCTGGGCTGTGTGTATGAAATATTCTGCCAGATTTTCTTTAAACGTTTCCCATAGTCACTTTGGATTTGCAGGAGATCCATAAATTAATATTTGTAAAAAAAGGCTTCACATTGCTATGGCAATTTTAGATAATGCAGATTCTTGTAATCCTTCTATCCATTGTTGATTGTTGTAGGCTAAACCATGCACTAAACAGGCTTGCTTTTAAGTCTGATACTGGGTGTCATTCACAGTTCGAAGGTCGTCAAAACTTGTTACATCTTTAACTTGATACAACAACAATTGCAAGTAGTACAGTTCCGGTTGGGCTACATAATTTACATTATACATCCTGCCAATTACTCGCAATTGATGAAGTCTTTTCTCCCTTTTACTCGATTTTCTGACCCATCTGAAATGTTCAGGCATCTGCCAATAGTAATGATGTTCCATATCATCAAAATTTTAATTTTCCTGATTAATTTCTCAATGATGTTTAATTTTTTTTATTATGTCCAAAATATGCCTCTAAAGTGGATCCTCTTTGCCCAATGTCAGCCAAATCTTCCTGGATTTGATCTAAGTTTGCGATCCGATATTGACCTGGTAAGTGTATATCCAAGTGTTGAACACTAATACTATTTTTTTTTTTTTTAATTTCAAAAGCAAATAATCGTCAGCATGCCTCTGGTGGCCTGACACAGCGTCCTTCAATGAATGTGTTCACCTCATTATAAATCACCGTTCTTTGTTCTTCTACAACTTTGATCGATGCACAATCGTGTTCTTTGTAAATATCTTTAGTGGTGTGTGGATTTGCTTAGTGTTATCTCTCATTGTTTACTTTTTGTAATAAGTACAGGTTATTAGCAGTTGAACGTAGCTTCGTCAGTAGCTTATTTTTGTTTTATATTTTATCTCTAGTGGTGTGTAGATTTGATTAGTGTTCTCACTGAGTTTTTGCAGTTTATACAAAGTACAGATTAGTTCGAGTTTCTAGTCATTTTTCTTTTTTTCGATTTTAAAAAGCAATATGTTTAGGGACTGTGATTGCTGTGTGCAGACGCGAGCTGAGGTGGCTGATCTGTGCGCACAGCTTGCAGCTGTGTTAGCGAAAGTTACACAGCTGGAAGCTGCCGTAGAAGGTTGCAGCAGATGCGATATTGGGGAACCTGATGTAGCCATGCCGCTCACAGATTCACCTATGTCGATCATTGTACCTGCAACCCAAGCTGAAAAGCTGGAGGCTGTGCCTGGGTCACCTGACGGTGACTGGCATATTGCTACCAGACTTCGAAGCCGCACACGAGGGCAGTCGAGTAGGCTTAAAGGCCAAGACGGTGAACTTGTTCAACTGTCCAACCGGTATGACATATTGTCGGAGGCTGATTCAGTCCCACAATTGTCATCCTGAGAGCTGACGGCCCCCCAGCCTGCTAGGTCTGGACAATCACAGAAGGGTATTCTGGTAGTTGGGAGCTCTAATGTTAGGCGGTTTATAGAGCCCCTCAGGGAAATGATAGATTACTCGGGGAAGAAATACAACGTCCGTTCGGTGTGTATTCTGAGTGGTCTGATCCGAGATGTGGAGCAGGTCATCCCAGATGCCATAGAACGGATGGGGTGTAGCCAACTGCAGATTGTGGCTCATGTCGGCACCAACGATGCTTGTCGCCTTGGGTCGTAGGTTATCCTCTCTTCCTTCCAGCAGCTGGCTGAAAGGGTGAACTCTGTGGCCAGTGGCCACAAGATATTGGCGAAGCTAACCATCTGCAGCATCATAGACAGAGTTGATTGAGGACCTCTGGTTCAGAGCCGTATTGAGGGGCTGAACCAGAGACTATGACATTTCTGTGATGATATTGGCTGCAGATTTCTCGATCTCCACCATAGGGTTGAGTCAGATCAGGTGTGCACTACATACGTGAATCAGCTACATGATTGGCAGGGGGCATGTGGAATGCACTGGGTGGTTCTTTAGGCTGAGGGAGGAAGACCCAAAACATGAAATACAGTTATGGGCAACCCAATCAGCTTCAACACCGGAATGTAGGAGGAACGTAATAGAGTCACAACAGTTAAAAGTACTCGTAATTAACTGTAGAAGCGTTTGTAACCAACAACTAGAACTTGAAAGCGTTATTTGTAGCACAGAAGCAGATATCATTATCGGTACAGAAAGTTGGCTAAAACCGTAAATAAGTTCCGCCGAAACTTTTAAAGACAGGATGAATGTTTTTCGTAAAGACAGATTACATTCTCATGGAGGTGGGGTATTTATAGCTGTGAGTAAATTCGACCCATGTAATGAAAGAGACGTCGGTACTATCTGTGAAATCATATGGATTAAACTCAATGTTGCTGGGTCAAAACTCGTCATAGGCGCTTTCTACTGTCCACCCGATTCTGACATAGCTATTGCCGAGTAATTAAGAAGTAATGTTAACATTATAGCTAGCCATTTTCAGGATCATGCTATGATTCTGGGAGGCAACTTCAACCTGCCTTATATCAACTGGCATAATTATGTTCACATTACTGGTAGCAGGGATAAGGCAGCTTCTGAAATAATTCTCGATTTGTTCTCGGATAATCATCTCGAGCAGCTAGTTAATGAACCTATGCAGTATCATAATGATAGCGAAAAAATTTAGATTTGCTGGTTACTAACAGGCAAGAATTATTCACCGACATTTCAATGACCACTGGAATAAGCAATCACAAAGTGGTAATTGTGACTGTCAAATTAATGACCAAGCGAAAAAGGGGAAACGGACGGATTGTATACAGATTTAGTAAGGCCTCAAAGGAGTGTTTGAGAACCCATTTGTGGAATAATTACCATAACTTTAAGTTAACAAAGGACACCGTTGAAGAGATGTGGCATCGATTTATACATATAATCAGGGAAGGTGTGGAAGTACATATACTGAAGCGGAAAATAAATGGGGAGAACGATCCACCATAGTACACATGTGAAGTAAAAAGAATACTCAAAAAACAAAGAAGGATACATGCACACTACAGAAGGAAGAGGTCTCGCAGCGATTTAGAAACCTTGGCTGAGTTAAGAGGACGTGTGAAGAATGTGATGCGTGAGGCCTTCAACGATTTTCATTCAAACACTCTCTCTAAGAGTCTTGTAAAAAAACCAAAGAAAGTTTGGTCGTATGTTAGAAAAGTCAGTTGTACCAACAGCAATATTCCAGCACTAGTTCGTGAAGGGTCCGAGGTTAATGAAAGCCGCGGTAAAGCTAACATACTTAATACTGTATTCAAAAATTCATTTATTGACGAAAATAAGGATAGCATTCCTGTTTTCCCACGTCATGTCGAGTTGGAGATTGAATCATTATGAATAGATACTGCAGGTATCAGAAAGCAATTAGAGCTCCTGAAGTGGGGAGTATTTTCAGAGTATGCTGCCGAAATCAGGCCATTTCTGTCTGATATATTCAGTAAATCCCTAGAAGAGCGAAAAGTATCTTCAGACTGGAAAATAGTGCAAGTAACTCCGATTTTCAAGAAAGGTGATCGAAGCGATCCTGGAAACTACTGTCCCATATCTATAACATCTGTTTGTAGTAGAGCATATTATATGCTCGAACATTATGAATTTTCTAGATGAAAATAATTTGCTTACAACAAATCAACATGGATTTTGGAAGAAATGAAAGTTATTGATGCAGGATGGCAAGTAGATGCAATTTTTTTTTTAGATTTTCAGAAAGCCTTTGACTCTGTGCCACACAACTGCCTTTTAGTGAAGCTACTAGCGTATGGTGTATCGGATCAGCTTTGTGAATGGATAAAGGATTTTCTAACTAGTCGATTGCAATATGTCGTTGTTAAAGGAGAAAGTTCTTCTAATCTAGATGTTACATCGGGTGTTCCACAAAGAAGTGTAATAGGACCACTTCTTTTCTTAATTTTTATAAACGATCTCGGAGACAAAGTGAAAAACATTTTTAGATTGTTTGCTGATGATGCAGTTATTTATAGGGAAGTAAGGAATTTGGCCGATTGTTTAGAAATCTGGATGTTATTTTGGCATGGTACACTAAATTGTAAAAAGTGTAATACAATGAGCATAACTAACAAAAAGAATCCGATTGTTCAGAAATACGAGTTACCTGTAAACAGTTCAGTTATTGATATGGTCGATTCTATGAAATATTTGGGAGTAACAGTACAAAGGAACATGAAATGGGACTTCATATTAATACGTTGGTAGGTAGAGCTAATTCTAGGCTGCAGTTCCTAGGTCAAATCTTGAAAAATTGTAATGAACAAACAAAGGAGATAGAGTACAAATCTCTTGTGCGTCCACATTTGGACTACTGTTGTGCCATCTGGGATCCGTTTCGTAAGGGGTTGATTGAGTGTATAGAGAAAGTACAGAGAAGAGCCGCTCGATTCGTGACCACTTGCTACAGTCCTTATGAAAGCGTTACAGAACTGATTAATAAACTAGGCTAGGAGTCTCTGGTAGATAGACGATGCACGTTTCGTGTAAACTTATTGGTAAACATGCATACTCACACTTTCACTAACGAGTGTAGTGAAATACTTCGTTCACCAAGCTATTTGGGTCGGAATGACAGGAAAGACAAAATTAGAGAAATAAGGTGCCGCACTGATTCTTATATGAATTCTTTTTTCCCTTGTACCATTAGGGATTGGAATGCACAACAAAGAGATTAGGTTTGGTGCTGAGCACCCTCTGCCACCAACAGTTTTGTGAATTGCAGAGTATATATGTATATGTAGATTTTACAGCCAAAATACTCCCTACATACTCAACGTTAATACGACAGTTAAATTTTTTAAATAAATATGCGTTGTAAGGGCAACATGACAATTGTCTCATGTTATTTGATGACCATTTATGTCATTGCAGTAAACTGCTTCTAAGTCTGAAAATTAATTACTTTGACAGTCCAACTGTGGATTGTACTGCCATCGGTAATTTGGTTTTCCATCATCTACTAAGGATGTTACTTCCTGGGATTTAGGAAAGCCAAATGGACACTTTGTTCTTCCGTTTTTTATAAACATACACATTGCGTTAGGATTCAACTCTCCACATGGATTATGAATCATCCATTTGAGTACATGTTGTCTTAACTGTAAGTCAAGATTTCCCGGTATTTCGGATGAAATCAAGTCATCGAGTTCTTCTGGGTGATGAATCTTGTCATCACAGGTCATAATGACAAGCAAATGCATATGTGGTAATATTCTTTTCTGAAATTCTACAGTATAGACAAAAGCAAATACCTTTCCAAATATCTGTTTTTAATCCAAATCTTCTATTACTTGGTCAAATTTCAACTTAGGAACTTGAGCTACGATATCAGGGCGATTCTGTGGAAACTGGGTCAATGTTGTTCCGTCCTCGAAACTTATTTTCAATGCCTGTTTTATTTCTGGCCAGTTAGGATTCGATGTCATGGTAATAAAGATATCAGGTGATCCAAGACATCGAACCATCACCATTGCATCTTCAAAATTCTTCGTGTAATATCTTACTGAGCCAGGAAATGAAGAAGGTAAAATAATCTTTTCACCCACTGTGGCTCTTTTTTTCCCGGCTAGTTCATTAATCAAACTGGTTATTTCCTTTTGTTGTTCTGTGAGAATTTTGTTTTGATTATATTTTATCCACTGAATGCAGTCATGCTCTACACGAATGTACATGTCCACTAAATACTGTTGAAATAACCTGCCACCGAAATGAACTACATTAAGTGGAATTTGGCATACATAGGGTCCTTCTTTCGATGGTTCTTCCACTAAGAATTTAATGAACTTGGGTTGAAACGAAAGTCTGTATTGTGCCAGTTCAAGCAGAGTTAAATGACTGCGGCTAGCACATGGCGTCTGCAGCTGCAGATCATTACTATAACCATGTGTGCCAGCAGGGTAAAATAATGAATAAGTAAATGGCTCAACTGTTTGTCAATATTCTTTAAATGGATAATGTTTTTATTATGCTGATGAACAATCATTTCATTATCTGGAAAGCATTGATCAGCATTAAGTGTGAATAATACACAAACCTCATTACATCTTCTATGATCAGCCTGCCCTGGCAGTCTAAATAAAAGCTTAAAGTATAGTTGGCTGTATTGAAGTCTCTCTAAGAAACCTTCCTCGTTCTACGTCGGATGAGCTGTCATATTCATTTTATGATATATTTGTCCACAAACTATAAAACTATAAGTGCCATGGCTATTTATTGTTCTGTCATCTTCCACACTGAAGGATGCTAATGCAAAAAATGCATTTATTTTTCAGTGAAATTCTTCAGAATGTGGGCGACGGTTCAAAAAGAGACGTACCAATTCATTTGAAACTTGTGATGGCTCCATGAAAATTCATCCATACAAACAACAGTCACCAAAAGAATTTCTGTTTATACAATTAGAAACATGTTCCTCAGGAAAATGCAATACACCACAATGGATACACAAAACTTCGAATGGCACTAACGGTGCATTTATATGTTTTAAAATAATTAATTTTTAAAGCTCTGCAGCGTCTTTTGTCTCGATGTCTTTGTTTCTCCAATCGGTGCTCTCTTTGTTTGACACTTTCAGTGGCCACACACTGTGATGCATGTCGTTGTAGATCTTCCAGATATTCTTCATGTTGTTCTACACTTTCAGTAGCCACATGTTGTGATGCACGTCATTGTAGATCTTCCAGACATTGCTCACATTGTTCTACACTTTCAGTGGCCACACGTTGTGATGCATGTCATCGATGATCTTCCAGACGTTGCTCTCGTTGTTCTACACTTTCTCTGGCCACACGTCCTGACGCACACAATTGATTACACTCCCATTGAACATTTAAATTATGGGATCTTACCTCACTTATTATTGAAGATAAATTTTGTAAGTATCTTTCCTTAGTAGCATGTATGGGTCAGTCTTGAAGTGAAGTTTGAGAAAGCTTCCTCTCCATTTTGAAGCTCACAATTGACTACTACAACCAAAGATAAATGCTATGAAATCGCAAGGCGTTAGAAAATTTGTTGATGTAAGCTTGTATTTTTTTAAGGATGTCACGTATGATTTTTTTTTTCTGGATGTAGTTAAAAGTTTTTCTTAACGGCTTCCTAGGCATTTGTAGGCATTACCAGAAACTATGATAACAGCTGTTTCCTAATTTTGTAAGGTAAAGAAGTTTTAAAAAAAGCCAGTATCTATTTTTTAAATATCTACCTTTTTAAATGTTTTACAACTAAGGTGGTAGCATTTAATGATAACCACTTTTTTACAATTCAGTAATGGTCAAATGATGATTATGTTATAACTGGTAATATTATCTTCAAAGAAGTTTTTATTACAATGATGAACAATCATTTCATTTCTGGAAAGCTTTGATCAGCATTAAGTGTAATTTTTAAACGTTAAAATGTTAAATATTTAACTGTATACAAGAACTGTTGAACTGTTCATTTAAATACTCATTGAAATCAAAGGGAAACTGTTAGTAGGCTTTCTGGTACCTGAATCATCTACGAGATGACGTTAGAGCCATTTTCGAGATACCAAGTGAAAAGATTGTTTGTATTTTGTAAAATGGCATATTTAGATAACCTTAAAAAGCAAAATGTTATCTAAATATGAAATTTCATCCAAATCGTCATAGCTGTTTCCGAGATCCAAAGTATATTTTTGTATATATACAAGAATTGTTCGTTTAAAGATATAAGATATTATTTGTCACTGTTAAAATAAAATACATAACACACAACAGCATGTGAATGTTTATTTCAATCATCTAAGTAACTCTATACATAATTTACAATAGTCTGACAACATTAAATGGGACAAAATGTCTTCTGGAATCAATACAGAAAAAAGCTACATGCTGCACGGGGGGTAGAGAAAAATGCGATGTCAGGCTACATGGGGAGAAATGGAGGGTTCAGGGGAGGTTAAAATGGGGCTATGTGTTTTATGGACACTCTCTGACCACTGGATTGGCCACTATGGGCCAGAAGACAAAGATTGTTTTGCATGGCATCCACGATCACGTGGTCTGATGTCATGCGATTTTTATCTTTGGGGGTCTATAAAGGATCATGTGTATGCACCTCTGCTACCAGCTGACCTAAACAGCTTCAGAAACAGTACTGAAACAGTTGTTGCATCTATTACTCCATCCACACTGATCAATCATGAGAAGAACTCTCCTATCAATTAGATGTGTGCCATGTGAATAATGGTGCTCATATTGAGCCTTTGCAGATAAAAAAATCTGTTTGATTTGATCTTTCATTTGATGTGTCTTTTATAATTAGAAGTCAAATAATAAGAATTCTGTAAAGCCTCAAAACCCCGATATTCATTTTGAAATGTCCTATACATCAACGATATCCACAGTTAAATAACTCAAATATTTTACAACATTTTAAACATGATGAAATATGCACGGAAACAAGAAAACTGCAAGAGAAATGACAAAGAAACACAGGAACCATGAAAGGAATAGGAAAATCATTGCATTGGAGCATGTCTGAAACCCTTACTCATACTAACATTTTAACTGGTTAGCTACCAATCCCTTTAAGTACCAGACAAATTAGAAATTAAACTAGCTCTAACCTTACTTTCTAACATTTTAGTGAGTGAAAATAATCAATGTATGCAGTGCTGAAAGTCACGGGGTGTAAGACCCAAGGCTGATACCGGGGCTGTAGTATAGCCTTAGTGCCTCAACTAACTCTTGAAGTTGACTCAAAGTTCTGTAGAAAATTTATGAAATGATTTTGACTTGACCATGTAGCCGGATAATTCAACCTAAGTGCTTTAGGTCGCCACAATATTTGTTAAACCACAAATAGAGAAAAGGTTGCAAGATAACTCCGAAATGATAAAAGTTCATTTTCCGAAAATTCTCAGTTTTATTTTCAAAGTCACAAAATTTCAAATATGCACTTTACAGTTGAGTTGGCAAATCGAACACACTTTACCAAAAGTTTGCAAGTTGTGGAAAGATATTTAAACCAACCGAACCCCTGATGAAAATTTACAAGTTCATGTTACAAGTTAACCTCGCGCGCCATACACAAAAGTCCCAAGATGGTCGACTCGGTAGCTTCTCTTCAACCAGCTTCCTCCCACCCGACACTACACTTGCGCAGACTATATGCACATACTGCTCAGCTTACCAAAGAATAATGATGGACTAGCATGCCCGCACCAGATTATATATGTTCTATGACGTCACAGCCGAAACGCAGCTTTCTGCTGCTGCCTAGTTAAAATATGCCCTTGCTAACTCAGTACCGTAACCAAACAGATATAAGGTAATTAAAGGCTGACAGTGTTTAGACTTTTTTAATAGAAGATCAGTGGATATGCAGTGAGTAATTTTAAGTGTTTGGTTTTAAATGTCAATTTTAACCTTCGCGTATGAGGCGACCTACTTTCTGCTTGGGGAAATACCTATTCTTTTAAAATTGTGTAATTTCGTCATTTCTTCTAAATCACAATTTACTTAAATAAAATTTATGTCAACGTGTTCTCCAAAAATTCCTGAGTTTAATGGTGTAAGTTTTATCAAGATTGATGCCAGGATAGTGAAATTACAGCTTTGACAAGATTTACAAAAATGATATATGTGTTTTAATTTAATAACTTTACTTCTACTGCTTTTATCGAAAATGTAAAATTACCAGAATATTCTCTGAATTAAATTACGCGTTTTGAAAGTTGTCTTATAGCTGTACCTAACTTTGATTTGCTGTAATAAATTCCTAAACTTGGCACATGGTTTCATGATGAAATAATTTCTAAAATCTTTATAAAATCTGTTCTATTGCATGGAATAACCTGAAATTAATATATGTGATATTAGATTTTTGGGTCTTTCAAGAAATCTACTTTTTATTCCGAAAGCTTACTAGGATTCTGTGATAAAAAATGTTAAAAGTGAAGTGCATCTAACGAAGTGTTTAAAAATTGATTTAAGTTATTTACACTTCCAGAACCTACGAATTTTTAGTGAATTTATCTTTTTATTAAATTCTTATTCCTTTAAAACTACTTTATTTCATTTAAAAGTGTGCAGAAATAGTGAAATACCAATTATCAAAAATCTATTGTTTGGTGAGCTGAATTATTATGGATTATCACATTTCAGGTTAGTATAAGGTTTTTATATCATTATAGAAAGTTAATTTAGTTGTTTTATTAAATGTTGAGCTACTTTAGCGCTCTCAAATCGGTTTCAAAATGACGAAATGCTCATATAGTAGAAGTTCATTGTTTCAAAACTGAATTATTATTATTAATTATTTTATTTCCGGTTGACTTAGGGTTTGTTTACTATGATACAAAGTTTATTTACGGCTTTTATTAAATACTGACAGTCTTTACTGCGTTTAAATTGGTTTAGAAATGGTGAAATCGACCTATAGCAAAGTTTATTGTTTGGAAATTGAATTTATGTGAATTAACCTATTTCCTACCAAAATAATGTTTTCTTCCTATCATAGAAAGTTTACTTAGGTCTTTTATTAACTTTTAAATACCTTTACTGCTTCTGAAATGGTTTATTTAGTCTGTTTGGTCATAGTATCTGCATGCTATATAAAGCATCACTCTCCTAACCTATATATATACAATGGAACTATCTGTTACTGAAGAGTTAGCTTCCCCCCCTATGCCTAAAGGTGAGGAGCTAGAATTTGACAAAATTCTAAGGTGCTTACAAGGGTAAATACAACATTTTAATGCATGAGACAAGAAGAAATCAAATGTCCTGACTAGCAGAACAATATTAAAGAAATGCATTGAAGTAAAAGATGTTGTTTATGGTTGATAGATTGTCAGATAGAGAAAAAAGTCATTAAGGTTCGCAGTACTAAAGTGCAGTCTGAACAACTTCCCTTCTAGGTTAAACAAATCTGTTACTTTCCTGATATAACCAGTTTAAGTTATAAGGACTAACATTATTGTGCCAGATTCGAAATCAAGGCTGTGTAACACAATTCTTATGTTAAACATAAAAGTATAGCTTCATCATGAAATAGTCCCAGTTAATATACCAAAATTTGCCATATCTAATAAATAAAGTTTTTAGGATTAGAAATTACCATTCAAGGTGGCATCTTTTAGAGACCATGCATGGTCTGAAAGAAAATTAAACAACATTTGTCTGAAAAGTTATGAATTGATTTAATATTTTCAGTCAGTATAAAGAGGATGGGTTCACAACATTTGTATAGCAGTTAACTGGCAAAAGTAATGTCACATATATACCGTATATATAAATGATTAAAAAATAACTTATCTGTATAAAATAGTTAAATGGCATTAATCTTTTTTTTAAATCCTTTTATCCTATAATAAGCCATTGTCTGTGTAGTTAGCTATAATTGATGTAAAAACTACTTGATGTGTTTTATGGTGTATCAAATATTGTGCAGCCCTGGGTTTTGGAAGTAAAAGGAGATATCTATCATCTGGATGGAGTATCAGGAATGTAAGAAAAAGCTTAATACAGTTTGGATCGAAGGAAGTCAATGTATCGTGCAGATGACTTTAGTTAGAAATTTCACTTGAGCAAATGTTTATACCGAGCTTTAAGGAAACAATTATTATGACAGAAAGCTATTATGCTTGGCACAAAGACTGGCAGCTGGAGTTAAATGCTAAAAATACCAAGTCATGCTTATCATTTGAGTGCATGCGCGGGCTACACATGTAACCCAGCGTGTAATATTTTCGTTTATTATTTAAACTTGGCGTGCTTCAGATTAATCATCCAGTGTATTCCTCAAGTTCTAGCCCCCGCCCACACCAGTAGTGTGCCATCTCTCGCAGCGCACGGATGTCTGCATAAATTGCCCTTGAAGTTGATGGGCTACACTAGTAGCCTGCACGAGCATTGGAGGAAGTTAATTATTTAATATACAAGTTACATAATTGAGGTATTACTGTAGTAATACTATAAAAAGTAATGACAATAACTGATTTTTTTTTAATGTGTGTTGTTTGTGTTTATGGATTTTTCGTGTAACTTTATTATGTTTTGGTCATTTTTAGATGGCGGGTAAATGTGAACGATACCCAAATCCTAAGATGGTTGCTATTATTATTATCATACGTAAGAAAGCATTCTCTCACAACACATAATAACAACTTCCTGAATTTATTATCAAATGACAAGTTGCTACTATACAAATGATCCCCATCAAAAAGAGTTAGTGGAGGCATTGTCTTTGATAAAATGTGTAAACAGTACGACGTTACTTGGAACGGTCATCGATGTCCTCTCACACTGTTTTACAATTTTGTAAACATGGCGGATGTAAACGGTCTTGTAATATTTCAGATGAACATCCCTGATATGAAAGTGATGCGTGTCAATACCTTCAAGAAGTCTGATTCGATCTTGCAAGACCTTCTATAGTGCATTGTATATCCCAGCAAAATATACCAATAGGTATAAAACTGAAAGGCAGACTACTTCTAGGACTGGAAGAACCATGGAGGACTTCCTCCATGGGAAGAACAACGCCTGCAACATAATATGCCTATTCGAGGAGGAGTTGGTCGATGTTCTTTTTGTAGCAGGACTCAGGACTGCAGCATGCGCGAGCAATGCAGCAAATGTATGAGGTGCATTTGTAGTGAACATCAGGCAGTCATCTGTCCTGAATGTATGCCAACAGCATGATTTATTATCAATGACTTTGATAATTGGTTCAATTACTTAACTGGAAACCCATTTTATAATAAATATTACGCTCCCAAATAAAAATAAGTCTAAAAGATCTCAAACCTTCCAAAAATAGTTGATTTTTAAGAAGTTTATTTTTATGTAAGAACGAAGACTTTCCCGGCGTATGACTGCAATGTAGTCTTCACGGGTGTACCGCCGGATAGTGTTGTGGAAACACAATATTTCGACGGCTGGCTCTGCCGTCTTCTTCAGGTGATGAGACATGTGTAATGGTCGGCTGACCCACAGGTACTGAGATGGTTCGGGTGCCGCTCTTCCTTATATACAAGTCCGCGCGGACTTGTATATAAGGAAGAGCGGCACCCGAACCATCTCAGTCCGCGCGGACTTGTATATAAGGAAGAGCGGCACCCGAACCATCTCAGTACCTGTGGGTCAGCCGACCATTACACATGTCTCATCACCTGAAGAAGACGGCAGAGCCAGCCGTCGAAATATTGTGTTTCCACAACACTATCCGGCGGTACACCCGTGAAGACTACATTGCAGTTTATTTTTATGTTGAAAATTATGATTAAGAAACAATATTTTGTTAATTGTTTGAGCCATTATGATAAAAATAAAGATTCATGATTAACTAACTTTCGGATTATGCTGCGTTGTTTATTTCATTACCTAAGCTTTCGGCTGGTATCCTCCAGCCTTCATCAGAGATACTGTTTATGTTGACATAGCAACGAGCGCCAAGCATCGCAGAGTAAAAGGCCGCTATCTTCGTTGATGTTGTTGGTATTTTTTAAAATTTCTGCTGCCTCTTTCACCCGTCGGGGCCACCACTGGTCTTCTCTCCACAGTAGCCTCGTTTCTTGAAATTTTACTTCATGCCCGGTACTAATAGCATGGCGGACTACGGCGGATTTGTCGCTGTTGTTATATTTGTAGTGGCGGATATGTTCTTTAAGTCTCTCCGCCACAGTGCGACCTGTCTCGCCGATATAAACACTGCCACAGCTGCAGGGAATTTCGTAAACACCCATAAGCTGGTGTGGGTGTAATTTGTCTTTTACCTTTGCCAGTGATATACTATTCGCACCTCCACCCGCTTTAACAATTTCCCAATCCGATCTTTGATACCCTGTATGTATGGGAGACAGGCGAATTTTGTTGGCACATTAATATCATGGGATAAGTTGACGTCTCCCATAAGTTTTTTGGGTCTTAAAACCCTCCTGATGTCAGATTCACTATGGCCGTTGGCTTGGAATATTTTTGTAAGTGTAATGAAATATGCAACGCGGCATAACCCGAAAGTCAATTAATCATGAACAAAGATGGCCGTGGAAGTCTGAGGAATCATTTAAAAATAAAGATGTTTAGTAATTATTTTCTCTGTTTTGTATATTTTTTTTATCTGATTCCATAATTGGACTATGCCTGTAATCCGCATGTGCGCTCAAGGAGTATTGAAAGGGCGCGTGTAGTCTAGTGTTATAGGTAAAAAAAGTGACACCATTTAGCTCTGAATATAAAATTAATGATGCTATCCTTAGAACGATGGATTCTGCTAAATACCTAGGTGTAACAATTCATAATAATTTGTTTGAAAATATTGAGAAGGTAATCGGAAAAGCAAATCATATGCTCCGATTTCTAGGTTGTAATTTAAAACAATGTACACTGGAAGTTAAATTTGATTGCATACAAAGCTCTGGTGTGTCCTCACTTAGAATAGTGTTGTTCTGTATGGGGTCCCTATCAAAAGTAGTTAATGGATGTATTGGAGAAGGTCCGAAGAAGAGCTGCCCCATTCATGACAGGTATATATATAGCTGGAGGGAAAACATAAGTGCGATGTTGAATGAGTTGGGATGGAAAAACCTGGAACATCGAAGGTGTTGCTCTCAGCAGAAGCTGATTGAAAAATTCATGACTGACCTATTTCAGAATGATGGCAAACAAACATTACTACCAGCTACATTGGAATGACCCAGAAAATAAGATAAGAGAAATCAGTGGCAGAACCGATTTTTTTTTTTCCACGAGCGATTTGGGTGTGGAATAGGAAGGAGTTAATGAACGAGAGAATTAGTCACTGATAGGAGTAGATATCTATAAACCCCTCCAGCCATCATGATCTGCGTTTTCTCTGGTTTTCCCAGATCGCTCCAGGTGAAGGCAGCACTGAATCTATTCCACGAGTACCTCCTGCCATAGCCTGTGTACCCCTTCCGATGCACAAATGGTTACACATTAGGATTGGTTCAATGCACCCTCTGGCATCAACTTTTAGTAAAATTGTCGAGTAGTAATAATAATAATAATAATCAATTAGATATCTCGGAAAGAATGAAAGCCTATTGGAACAATAAGAAGAACTCAAAGAAAACTTGATTGGATCATTTGCTTACAGTCTTCCATTTATTGGGAGAATTTGCCAATAATAACAATCAATTAGAGAAACAAGTACAGCAATAAACAATATTTCCGCCAGTGTAGACTCATGTGAAATCAGTTAACCGATAACAGATTAACAGATGAGGTGCTATCAGATAACTATGCTCTGATTGGAACAGTAAAAACAAATTTGATAAGAAGCAATGAAAATTAAAAAAAACAGAATTAAGGTAACATAATGGAAAAAATATTTCTACATCTAATTATCTACCATAGTTATGATCCACTATATCCTTGACATACAGTAAACAATAAATGTGAATACTACATTCAAAGTTTGTAACGCGAGTGTTAACACACCGAACAAGTAGGAAAGGAATGACAAACTTTTTTGAAACAGGTAGCAAGCTAGCGGAGGGAAAGTATCAATCTGCAAAATGGGACAATTTAAATCGTTGATATTACGAAATGAAGTATAGAGTTTTATTTATTTTATTCACCATATGATTTATTTTCATGTATATTGGTTTCGTCATTTTAATTTTTAATACATAAGGTATATAATTTGTAAAATTTATCTATATATGTATGGCATATAGATATATACATAAAATTTAGAGCACTTTATGAAACACAGCTGTCTTATAAAATTTGAGTTACTTTAAATAATCTTCTATGGAATACTAAACATTTTCTACTAGATACAAATTTAGCCTTTCCTTAAAAGGTTCTGGGTTTTTTTCTCCCTGAATTTTCACTGGCTGTTTGTTGTACAATTTCATTCCCTTGTGGAAAAAACTATTAAGAGTTTTACTTTTTAATTTCCTTTCTAAATGGAGATCATTTTTTGGTCTTGTGAAATATGTTTGGATGGAACTGTTTGTGGTAAAGTGTTGTAAGTTATTCTTTATATGCATGATAGAATTGAAGATATAACAGGATGGAACTGTCAGATTGCCTCATTTTCTGAATATGTCCTTACAGTGGGTGGTCCTTGAAGTTTTTGCCCCCCACCCCCCCTTGCTTGAAGCCCAAAAGACGATTCCATAGGATATTATTGAATGAATCAGTGGCGTAGCTAGGGGGGGGGGGCGGTGGGGGCGGTCCGCCCCGGGTGTCACCCGTTTGGGGGTGACACCCACATTTCGAAAATAGTAATCGTAATTAGTGTGACACAAAAAAATAATAATAAACTTCTTTTATCCTTTGGTGTCAAAACACGTCTACTTTTATTGTTATGAATATTTGTTTTTAGGTTGATCTAGCGCTTTTTCAAATGCGATCCAGGCTGGCTGTGCTCATTCGTTATAGTAGAATATAATTGTTGGCAATACCGTGCGCTTAAACAAAGAGAGCACCGCTCTGTAGCTCCAACAATCACAAGAAATCGTTCATTGTTGTGCTTGCCGTCCGTCACTGTTGTTTGGTTTGTTAGAAGCGGCGGTGGATATAATGTAAGTTTCCTTGTATAAAAAAGAGGAAGTTTTAAAATTAAAGTTTATATATAATTGCTAAAATCATAGTAATTAGACAGTTAAATTGTAAATCCTCGAAAATATTTAGAGAAAATTTGGAAATGAAAACCAAGCGTATGTCGGAATACGCGTAGTCTAGGTTTTAAAATTGTTTTGCTTATTTAGAATTCCATTAGCTTTCAAGCTAAGATTTACAAGTGCTTTGAAGTTTTTCTAGTAATTTTTGAATTTATTATCTGACAGATTCGTGATAGTACAAACTGAGTACATTTCGCGTTATCCGATTTACACTCTGCGTACCTGCCTATTATCGACAGTGCACCTATATTCGACATGAAATCGTATCATGTTCGAATTTATGCTAGTAAAAACTGTGCATTAAACTAGCAATACTGTCAGGTTTCAAATCAATCTGAACGGGTCCAAGTGTTCGTTGATGGTATCGTCCGTCGTTGGTAATCAGTTTTTGTAAAGCTTGTGTTTAAAACAGTCGGAACCGTAACTGTTGTGTATAGAACTGTAATGTAAATTATATATATTTAAAACTGTAAAGGAAATGAAATGTAAATTGTTAAACTATGTAAATAGAACTGTAAAGTAATGAAATGTGAATTGTCATAAAACGCAAAGAACTTGGCTGTGTGGCTGATAAGGCCGAAAGCCATTTAAATAAATAAAAAAAAAGTCGGAACCGCGTATCTTGCTAGCGAAATCGTAACATTAGTAAGCACTTAAATTCTAGGTTCATGTAAGTTTGCTATGCTTTCTTCTGATCGAGAATATGCAAATATGATCGCGATGAAATAAATAAGCGTATGATTCTCTATGAATTTTCCATAATAAATTTAGAGAAGAAGAAAATTTGTATTATGGGTAACCCCTCTGTCGAATACAGGTGTATTCCTTAAATCGACAGGGATGTCGAACTTTTGTTCCTGATCAAACTGAGCGAACATTCAAGCCGTTTACAACATTTTTATTTATATGCTACATAGCGGCGCTAGAAATGTAAAATTAACACGTGAAGACGGTCTTCAGTACATACAATGTCATATTTAGAAGTCTGTAGCTACGTGTATCTTAGGCGGATAGTAAAATACTTCACTTGTGAAGTACTTCATGTAAAGACGGCAGATATCGCAAAGGCATGTTCTTATATTACCTAAGCCGTTTTTTTTTTTTTTTTTTAAAAATTTCGTTGTTTTTATATTGCATTTATTGTTCTATTTTTATGAAGGAACTTAATGTAGAGTTGCTTCTCTGACTATACAGTCTCTCCCAGGGTCTCACGACTTGTGGGACCCGGATTCTGGGTTTGCACCGATGGAACCCCATCTGGGTCTGGAATTGCTTCTACTTGGATCAAGCCACTTCTGTTAACTTTCCTCTCGATATCCCTTGCGAAGTCATTTAAATACAACCTATGTTAACGTTTCAACAACAAATGATTGGGTAGTTTTCGATTTTTAAAAATTTATAGCGAAATATTATGGTCGCCCTATAGTTACACTGGCAAAAATTAGAATCTCACCATGCATACAGGAATGGTAGAATTTTAGGAAACTTTGAAGATATATCCAGGGCCATACCCAGAAGAAATGATAGCAAATGGAAATGGATCAGGATAAGTTATTACCTTTAGATACAGTTTTCAGTAAGAAATGCGTCCAACTTGAGCACCAATACATTCGTGGATTCTTGCCGACATTGAATCAACAAGTGTTTCGAATGTCTTCTTGGGGTATTTCTCTTTACGCCTGCATGTCTTTTGCAGTCAGTTATTGCGCAGTTTGTGCTGGGTCACCATGTGATCAAATGTGTCTACTCCTGGTATCCCAGACATGCTCTATTGGGGACAAATCTGGGGACTGTGCTGTTCAAATTGTGATCGAAACTCCTTGCAAGGCTTGTGTAACGATGGCCGCAATATGAGGACGGGCATTATCTTGTTGTAAGATGCGATTTGAATGGTGAACATGAAGGGTATCACAATAAGATGCAGTACCCTGTCCACATAGTGGTGGGCTGTCATTGTGCCTTCAACAACAGCCGACTCAGTCATGCTGTCGAAACTGATTGCCGCCAAAAAATGACACCGGTGACTGCATTTGTGTGATGTTCTGAAATCACAGCAGGTAAGCCGTTTTCCAATACGCCTCCGAACATGTCGTGAATTATCACTTTGCCACAGACAGAATCGAGACTCGTCTGTAAACACAAATGTACGCCATTCACATGTCCTTTTATGTTTTGCATTACGCCAGGTTAGATGATGCTGGCAATGAAATCAGATTAATGGGACACATTGCATAGGGTTTCAGAGAGCGTACTCCAGCTTCAAGCAATTGGTTTTCAATCGTCCGGGGAGGGGGGTGACTCTCTCTGTAACCACTGTTTGGATCTGGCCTGCAGTCAACCATTTGCCAGCAGCAGCCACCCACACAATTTGGCGGTCTTCACGTGCTGTTATCCATCAGTATAGACCTGGAGTATTAGAGCTTTCTTTCATCACTGTGTAACAAGTCTGTATACTGACAATGCACTACGGCCAATCCTTTGGGAGATTTCACGATATGATGCACCTTTTTAAAACACGTCAATTCTCCGACCTCTCTCACAGTTAGACATTTGAGTGTATAGAGTTGTCACTCTTCGCCTGGGCATACTTAGCCAACAAGAACTCGTGGACAACAAAGTGTCATGTTACACCACACTGTACGCCACTAGTACGTTAAAAGAATATAAAAAAATAGCAATTTACATAATAGATAGCACCGTAATTCTCATATTATTACATGTAAAACTTTCAATTTTAAATCATTTAATACTCTTCATGTGGGCATACTTGGGGCCAAATTTCATTCATTTATCACAACATCGTATGGGTGTTGAGATTTTAATTTGCGCCAGTGTGTGTATCAGTTGCTACGTGTAAAGGTCGAGCTCTATTTTGCCAATACTGGTCTGTACCGTCACCGCAACGACAGTCGGCCGAGTGGCAGCTCGCCCCCTCGCGTCCACAATTTTCCATAGCTCGCCCATGTTCCTACCCGGTCTTAGTCTCAGTTAACGTTTTCAAGTGATTGTTACAGGGAATCAGTGTTGGGGATGACAGGTAGGTTTGATACCTTTACTTTATTTTGCACAGTTTTGGTACGAAAGTACATTAAAATACTTTTTTATCTGACTCATGTAATCACCTATCTGGTTGATCTTTATGTACAAAAATAGTATCCCAGCGCAGCAGTACCGGATTAACCACGTAGCAGGAGGTAGCAAATGCCACGGGCCTCGTGCCTTCTAGGGGGCCTCGCGCCTCCTTGAGGGGCCCCGCACCTAGGCTAGATGGGCGACCTTTTTTGTTTTTAGCTCCACAATTTTCCCCAGGACGGCAAAAATCAAGGGCCTCTTCTTCACATTTGCTACGGGCCCCGGGCTGTCTAATCCGGCCCTGCAGCGCAGTATTAACAAATCATTACCACACTGTACCGGAATGAAAGATTCTCGCATATTTCAACGCAATCGCAATGAAATGTCAATCACTTCGCACTTGACGTGTTTGTTTTGCTTGATGTTCTTTTCGATTCGTTCAGTATTTTATTTTTGAGCAAAGAATGAGGTTATAACATATTTAAATTTAAATTTAGGTCGTAAAGATTTTGTATAATAAATATAATAATTTCATGTTATCTCAAAGTTCTAGTCAGAGTTTCTTATTAGGAAACTCGCAGTGCACCTATATCGTAGTCACCTAACTTCGAAAGGAGACCTACAGATAACGTGAAATTCGAACACGGAGCGTCCTAGAATCCTCGTATTATCAGATAAAAGCATTGCCAGAGGTAAATGTCAACTTTTAGGCCCACAAAAATTACAGTCGAGTCCGGGATTTGAACCTGGGACCTTCAGTATCCAAACCGCACTGCAGTCATTTGAGTCACCAGTCCGAAATGTAGGTGTAATGAAAAATAAGTTTGCAAACATGATACAATAAATATACTTTTTTTCTATACCATCTATTTTTGCTATCAAAAAACACGAATAAACTTTTATATGTTTGAATACATATTTTTCAGTACTTCTAGATTAGTCTGGCGTATGGTTACGGCGTGCGATTCGGGTGTGGAAGGTCCCCGTTACAAATACAGATCTCGGCAGCAATTTTTGTGTGTCTTAAAATTGATCTTCAACTCTGGCAATGTTTTGATTTATTAATGCGAAGATGCTAGAACAATTCATACATGTTAAGAACATCTTATGAACATGGATAAAAAAAAAGACACTTGTTTTAAGACCAACAATAACATGAAAACAACATTTGGTCGTAAGGGAAGCGAAATTTCCGAACTCTCTCTATGCGCTTCTCCACATCCAGCAGACCGACACTGGTCCGCACCGTCAAAACATAAACCAATCCAATGATGAACGGGTGTCGGCCGAGTGTCGGACGACATGTTATGTCCTTCGGACAAACTTCGACCGAGTGAGCGCCAATAGTAAGAAACGTGTCGGTGCGGCTGACGGTGCGGAACAGTATGAGGCAAGTGAGGCCCGATCTTCAGAGGAGTTAAAATTGATCTAAAACCACTTTCGATCACCAGTGATCAACACGTGGCTAAAATCTTGCCATATTGATTATTGAACATGAAGTAAATCAAATTTTTAATTTCGAAAATGTGATTTACGGGTTTGCAGTTGTTAAAGCTAGAAAGAGGGGATTGTGAAAGCAATTGTTTTTATTTTATTTGTATATCTTTTAAATGTTGTTAATCTTACTATTTTATTAACTACTATTTTTAAATAACAATAATTTTTTATATAATTATGTTTTATTAATATCATATTTTACACCTAAAAGATGATATAATATACTCAATTTTGGATTTAAGTTTTCAAGGGGTGACACCATCGATATCCGCCCCGGGTGTCACCCACGCTAGCTACGTCACTGATACTCAGCCTAAAACTTAACTTCAAACATCAATGAATTTGTAGCAACTGTAGTGACCCTGAAAGCTGATTGATAAGAGCAGACAGGGTAACCTCAACAGGAGCCGTGGATAAGGGTCGACCATAGGAGATCGACCATAGTTCTGATATGAATATTCGTCATAGGTTCCTACTGCAACACCTGACAGGTTATTATGCTCAGTACATTCAGATAATAACAGTGGAATGGCTGAGGAAGCTAGGATAAATTACGGTAAACGGCATTTACCTATTTACATATTTATTCACATGAGCAATGACTGGTGACATTGGTGAATATTTACAATGTTGCATTGGCTTTGAAACAAAACATTATAGATATGGCCAAGGACAAGGGCGAGCATGTGACTTATGGGCGCCTCGCAGCCCAAACTAAATTGACTATTGATAATCTCCCTGAAGACTATGCCCAAATGATTTTATATCTGAATGTCCACATGAATATGCTCCTCTGACTATCCACACCAGCTATCGCAGCAGAGCCCACCTTAGTAGTAGACGACAGTCATCTTCTTTTCTGCAACCGCCGCCCCGGCGGCGCCGGCGACGACGCCCTCGCCGTCGATGTGGTTCGTTGAAAGACTTTCGTAGACAGACAGACAGACCCCTGCTCCCAGGGTTTAAATAGTTACTCCCCCTTCCTATCATCACTGTTTGGAGAGGGCAATACTCCTCGCTAACCTGCTGTATGAAGTCATAGTAACAGCTTGCAGTAAAGACAAGCGCTTGGCAACTGACTTGCTGATATGCGTGCTACTTCCCAGGTCATAGCTCTATTGCTTAACTTTTCATGCTCGCCCGCCCTGGATACCGACTAGAGAAATTAATTTGACGTATTTGGGCAAGTGATCGCCTAGATCACTACATGTCCCCCCCTTCGCCACGTCCGGAGTCTACGGAGGACGTGTTTTGTAAACGCAGTTTGCAAAATTACTTAAAACTAAATACAGGTTTTCCTTAAAACTAATTACAATTTCTTTTTCTTCGTGTTACTGAAGTGTTGGTGTGTTTTTAAATACAATTAGAATGGTTTATCTGTTTTATTTTGTTTTGATTTCGACTGGATTGGTTTGTGGTGGTGATGTCGACCTTGCCGACTCTTGTTTCGTGTGGCTCAGCGGATACGAGCGTCCCCGCCAGCTGATACTACGCGTGGCTGCGTTAGCAGTTGACATGATTCGCGACGTCACGTCAGCTCTGCGTTGTAAGGACAGCTCAGCGTCTTACTTGTTTTCACTCACCACTCCAGCCAAGTTACAGGTTACTAGAACACTCGTAAAATTTTGCATTAGTGGAACATCCTCTTAATTCTATACATACAATGATTCTTCACACTTCAGTTGACACCTCCATATACAATCTTCAACATATTTTCACTAGAAAAATTTACATTTCCACTTCTTTTGTGATTTAATACCATCTTATTATATCAGAGTTGACCGTGCGCTTTTTAATTAACAATTTATTAATGACCTTTTAGTCACACAACTCCATAATGACTTATATGAATGATTCTATTTCTACAATGTATTTTTTTCAACTAATTCTGAGTCATTAACATAGTCTCAGAACCCCTGTTTACACAGTAATTATGAAGATACTGTACACAACAACAATGATGACTTTTCATTTGATTTTTCACTGCTCCGTTATGATTTACGTCCATTTACTCTCTAACATTTCTTTTCTACGATATGACTCGAGACCATGTAATCACTCCAAAATAGTTTAATATGATCTGATTTCCTTGATGCCAGTGACTGCTATTACGAAAATGCACCATGACTGGTTAGCTCATTAACTCCACTTAATTTCTCTTATTTATACTTAATGGTTTATTTAACCTTCCCCAATATCCCATCGAGGAACTAAGATCACATTCTCCCCAAACATTTTATTACATTGAGTACAACAATTATACACATAACATGATTTCATCTCTTTTAACACAACTCTTAATTTATTCTGCAGGACTCACATTACTTCAATGATACACCAGTTAACACTTAGGAACTAACTTATTCTCGTCATTTCCTGTACAGACTTTCCTATGCGAAGAATACACCTCTCGTATCTATTACACAATTTACTTTTCGTTTTACTCCTTTATTTTACTATAATTCATAAAAGTTACGCCTTTTTTTCTCTACTTTAAATAATTCCCATAAATTAAATTCCCATTAATAACATCTCTGCTGTTTCTTCTATGTAAATGGGCAGTTATGCTGAATGATAATTATATACATTTATATTATTTCCAACTCCTCTTCTCCTTAGCAACCAATAATTATAAGGGCTATTTTATCTGATTCTTCCCCTATGACTTATTATGTAATTTAGCTTTATATTCCAAATCCATATAGTTTTACGCGCTTCCACTGCGCCGCCGTACTACCCGCTCAACTTCTGACGTCATGCTTCACCAGCGACACACTGTTTAGCTGATGACAGCAACACCCGCTGAACGTCAGCCCGAACTCTCCACAGTTCGGTATTTCTCCCATAAACTCCCACGTTTTCACTCCTCGACCTTTTTGCGTAACCATCCCCGGTTCACGTCTTATTAATTATGCAGTTCCTTGACCTCCCTTTCATCAACCTTATTTTGGTTCTTCGTGACACATTCCCCCGTGCACGGCTTAATTGTATGGAGTCCTCTGCCCCCTTACTTTTATTTTATAACCTCGCGGGTTCTTCGTACCTTACCTAGTACGGATTAACATTAAGGATTTCCTTGCCTCCCTAATACACCTCTTACGGTAGACTTCGCACCTACCTCCCCATAATCTCCCTAACACCATTCGTCTAGAGGGTTTCCCTTACCTCCCTCCTTTACCAGATACTGCATCCCTCTGCAATACCTTTATTTTACCCTCCATTTTTGTGAAGACCCCTAATCATCTTTCGCCAGTTAGCTAGTAACGTCCACTCTGTTACTATTACCTCCAGCTCCTTCCCAGTTCCAATGACGACCCCTTCGTCATCTCTCCTTAATTACCGACTACCCGCCAAATAATTCCACTAGTTACATCATATATAACTTACTTCTACCCTCTCTATAATATTCACCCAACCTACCTTTCATCTTTAACACCATTCCTTCGTCAGCATAGGGACATTTAAGTCCACTGACACCATGCTAACATTGGCAACACCTAGTCACCGATTTCACTTACCTTTTCCTATTTCCTCACAGACACCCTGGACATACACTTCCCGCGTTAAAGTGGATTCAAGTGTGTTGCTCCAGGCATCCTCATTTTCACCCCATCCTCTTCACATTTCGCCTCCCCAGGCGACATCATCTAACCCCTTCAACTCTCGCCAGTTTTCGCCCATCCTGGACAACTTTATTTAAACCCTCCAGGTTTATTTTTAACGCCACAAACAACCCCACTAATTTTTTCGGATGGTATTTCCCGTCTTCCACGTTCCATTTTTTTAGATCCCTACTTATAACCTCCTAGCTACATTTTTAACACCTAACCATCCACTCGTTCCACATCCTAGGAACGTTACCTCCAGAACTTCTCATATAATTAATCATCGGCCCCAGTTCTTCCGGTTATGCATTATGATTACACTTGTGCCTCGTCTATAACTTATTTTAATTTATTTTACTGCCCGTTACTTGAATACTGCCATATTAACGCCCTTTAATTTACTTTACTGCCCTTTACTTGAATACTGCCATATTAACTCCCTTTAATTTATTTTACTGCCCTTCAGTTCCATACTACCATGATAAGCTCCCTTTAATTTACTGATAATCTCATTTAATATGGATGCGTTGTCCTCGCATTTCTTGATCTCTTAGAACATCGTACCACCTTATTTTCAAGATTCCTTTATAACATGTTATATTAAGTGATTTGATTCTTATATATTACAGTCTAAGACTTAATAATGACCAATTACCCATGTAACTCACGTACGATAATTTTTACAACAGCTGAACACTCTTACAGCAATATTTTAGTTACCAACATGCGATTCTATTCGTTACTATAATTTATAATTCTTAATTCATCGTTCATTACGTTTCTGTACTTTCGTCTCTTGTGAATTTCTCTTTTTCAAAAGCTCAAAGATTAACTTTCTCAATTGACGCGTTCATTTGTATTACATTACAATTGAAGTCTTTACCTAAACACCAATAAAATTTCATTTAGTTTACGATCACTCGTTCACTTCTTAAGATTAATTAACATGCTGATTTTCACTCGAATTTTACCTTTACTTATTTCGAATTTTATTCACTCTTATGTTACTACACATTTCAAGTGGACGAAATCACGCGTAACTGTTAGCATGTTTTAATTTGCAATGGTCATCCTATTTATGAAATCATCATTCTAACTCCCGATTACATAAACTTCTTTATACACTTTCTTTTAATCATTAACATGAACTTGAAGCATTTATAAAGATTTCCGTTCCCAACGGTTCTTCTTTAACTATTATAATCTTAATTAATAGGTACTCTTCAACTGCATATAATTACTGATAATTTCGTATACCCCTTTACTCAACTGCTAAAATGGATTCAATAATCAAATAATATAATTACTCCGTCTTAACATATCACATTAGTTCGAGCGTTAATTGTACTTGTAAGTTATATTAGCGTGACACCATGAAAAATTTAATTATATTTAACATCACTTCTCCCTCAGCTGTTCATTCAGAATTACAGGATAAATACATTTTCTCTTTCAAAACTTGTAGTATAATTACATCATACTGGCAAGGCATTGAACTATAGGTTTTCTCGAGAATACGTAATATGTGCGAGTTGAATTACAAATATATGAACAATTTAACATATTAAATTTTTTTCTGGCATCAATTTTGACAGAACTACCTTCTCACATTTATTTCTGCTCCTTATAAAGTTACATATACAACACACTTTCACTTCGGGATTTAATTTACCAACATTTACGTTATGATTTTCACGATTCAATTCTACTAAATTTTCTTATAATCATATATTTATAACTTATAATTTGGCAGATAAAGGTGGACTCTTCACATCAAATTCAACTTATTTACATAACTAATTTCATCAAATTACTCTTTAACTAGTAGCGTTACACATCTTTTAAAATTTAATATTGCAGCACTGTTCTTTGCGATTTGATTCTGACAATATAAGGGCATGAACACTTTCTTGATTTACAAATAGGGCTTCCTTGAGGCATTGATACTTGGAGCTTGCGTTATTTTTTCCGCCTAGTGCTTGCGACACTTACTTTCAGTCTTGTGGCCTCCATTAGATTGCTGACCCAAACGCAGCGTTGTCTCGTGTCGACGACCCGCTTGCTGAATGCTGCGTTATGGCTACCTCCAACTCCGCTCGGCCGCTTCGGTAATCGTACCATTTCCTCCTCCTACGACGTCTTCTGTGGGATACTGGATAGTGGATGTGGATTAACTATTGCCGCTTAATCTAACCATAACTATACCCAAGCCGTGTCGTCTGTTGGACGTAGGGCTGGCCAAAGGGCAGAAACCCTTAACTGACGTCATGGACCTACATAGGACGAAATATTCAGTGATCTTGCGAACCACTTGCACACCCCTGTGCAAGTGCACCCCACATCTGACACCACAATTTTAACCCCTTCTTGTAGTGACCCTGAAAGCTGATTGATAAGAGCAGACAGGGTAACCTCCACAGGAGCCGTGGATAAGGGTCGACCATAGGAGATCGACCATAGTTCTGATATGAATATTCGTCATAGGTTCCTACTGCAACACCTGACAGGTTATTATGCTCAGTACATTCAGATAATAACAGTGGAATGGCTGAGGAAGCTAGGATAAATTACGGTAAACGGCATTTACCTATTTACATATTTATTCACATGAGCAATGACTGGTGACATTGGTGAATATTTACAATGTTGCATTGGCTTTGAAACAAAACATTATAGATATGGCCAAGGACAAGGGCGAGCATGTGACTTATGGGCGCCTCGCAGCCCAAACTAAATTGACTATTGATAATCTCCCTGAAGACTATGCCCAAATGATTTTATATCTGAATGTCCACATGAATATGCTCCTCTGACTATCCACACCAGCTATCGCAGCAGAGCCCACCTTAGTAGTAGACGACAGTCATCTTCTTTTCTGCAACCGCCGCCCCGGCGGCGCCGGCGACGACGCCCTCGCCGTCGATGTGGTTCGTTGAAAGACTTTCGTAGACAGACAGACAGACCCCTGCTCCCAGGGTTTAAATAGTTACTCCCCCTTCCTATCATCACTGTTTGGAGAGGGCAATACTCCTCGCTAACCTGCTGTATGAAGTCATAGTAACAGCTTGCAGTAAAGACAAGCGCTTGGCAACTGACTTGCTGATATGCGTGCTACTTCCCAGGTCATAGCTCTATTGCTTAACTTTTCATGCTCGCCCGCCCTGGATACCGACTAGAGAAATTAATTTGACGTATTTGGGCAAGTGATCGCCTAGATCACTACACAACTGTTTAGTCTGCACATTTGTCGGTTTTAAAAAGCATATGACTCAGTTGATTGTGAATCATTATTCCATTTATTCAAAGAACAAGTCTTAGACACCAAAACTATTGCTTTAATAAAATAAACAGATACAAAGACGAAATTAAATTCTTGGGGGAAATATCAGAACCCTTCATTATTAACAGGAGTAAGACAAGGAGACTGATACTCTCCGTTACTGGTAAACTGTGTCCTCGAAAAATTGTTACAGGAATGGCGAAAACAAAATCAATCCTTGGAATTGACTAGCCAATAGGCTCTTTGACAGTATTGAAAATATATTACATATTGTAGTCATTCCCGTAGATTTGTGTTTCAGGAAGCTAATTTTTTGAATTGTGAAAAGAAAAGTGGAATATTTTTTTTTTAAAAAAAAGCTAAATAAAAATTAGACTTTCTTATCTCTGGTCACGTAACAGAAAATGCTCTAGGAATGGTGGTCACTTTAGTGACGTCACATGTCTGTAAGCGCTGAGGCTACGAAAGGAGCGTTTCCTATTATTCAAGTTTTCAACTATTTTTATTGTTTGTTGCTGGTTATTTCTTTTTATTGATGAAATTTAATTTTGAATATAAAATCGAGAACAATTTGTAAAAGCCTACAGCGGAAAAATATCGAAAATATACGAGGCTATCTATAGAAACAACCACTGACTTTTATTCTGTAGAGCTTAAAAATGTAACAGCTTCAGTTTTGAGAATCATTTATATTTAAATCGAAGGTTAGAGATTCACAGAAATCTTTTATATGAATGACTAAAATTATAAATTAAAATAGTTGTTTTAGGAGATATTGACGAGAAAAATGCAAGCTATAATGTAGGTATAAGATAAACACAATAATTTTTTTACTTATGGTTTTATGCCTCGTCAACGTGGAGGTCATTAGAGGCGGGATAAGACTGGGGACAAGGAACGGGAAGGAAATCAGCCATGGCCTTTTTGAAGGAAGCATCCCGGTATTCAACTGGAGTGATTTGGGGAAACCATGGAAAACCCAAATGTGGATGCCCGGACGGGGATTTTAACAGGCTTGGCATCCTCCGGAATGCGAGGTTACAGCGTTAACCGCTCTCCCACCACGCTCGGTCACAATAATTAAATAACTGGACATTGTGAACCAGTTTTCTTAATTTGAGATAAAAGATTACATATAAATGATATTTTTTTTTGCAAACGAAACTGAATTATTTTGTTGATTTATTTACCTACCGGGTTTCACTTCATCTCACACAAAGAAAGCGGGATGTTTAAGTATTTACTATTAACATGAAGAGAAGCTACTAAGAAGTAGTGTCCGGGTAGCGGCTAGGTTGAAGGTTGCTGATGGAATTGAGAACGTCCTATGTTCGAACTATGGTTGAAATATTTTATTTTTTGCGCATTTTTTACGATTTGTTTACTGTACTTTGCACTACAAAATCATATTTCAATTCAACGAATTCATAAATTTTTGTTTGCTAAGCGTCGTGCAAACGTTTGAAACATAAATTGCTGCCATGCAAGAAAACTTTTATGATAATATATCCTTCCCCTTTTAATTTTTAAACATACCGGAGATACATTTTCATACAAAAAGTAAAGGTGCGTGGCGGTGAGTAGTTATAACTCGAGGCTTCTGTTATGATCAAAGGATGCCGCCAGGTCGTAAATTATCATAATAGGATAATTAATGTCACGAACACCAAATTTAATTAAAATACCTATCCGCCGGAAAATAAACGGCCTATTACCTGTCAGCCTGGCCTACTATTTGTATATTTAATGGTTGTCGTTTACTTAGATTGCTTCACCCCACTCCACCGGGCTGCCGTGACCTCCAGACACCCTTCATCCGCACGCCTCCCGGCCCTCAAGGCTACCTAGTTTGTAAACGGCACCCCGCTCAAGGAACCGGTTTCTAATGGTTATCTTCACGCAGGTTTTCGGGAAACAGAACTGGCATCAGTTCGCAGCCATGCCTCATCCACTTTTAAATGATAATCAATTCAATTACGCCGCACGAGTTTTCATATCTAGTGATTAATTCGTTTTATTATGATATTAAAAGGAAGATCAAAATATTTTTGTTCCAAATATTTGCTAAACGCTATATCTATTACGAAAAATAAAATCCACAACTGATTCCATTATTAATTCATCAAATTATGCTAACATCGTCTTTTCACAATTAAATAGACATTTGGTGTTCTAAAGATGTTATCTGGTGATGTTAATAATATTGTGATTAAAAATTATGAGCCTGGATATTGATATTTTGGACCTTTTTAGCTATGTAACATACGCAACTAAAACTACTTGCATGTGAAATATTTAAATAAATAACAAAATTTATTTAATTGTTTTTTATTTCACCCACCACTGAGCAATTAAAAATACATTTTCAACAGCACACATAGCATTACAAAATAAATGAGATTTGCAAAGATTTTTCAAATCATTTTTCTTGAGTTCTTGTAGTGGCGGGCATCCCAAATCTCCTATATTATAGCAGACTTTCTTCCTGATAATCTTCTGGTGCCATCGAGCCTTCTCCCGCCCCTTTAACGTAAAGAATGGTGTCATCCTTATTGGTGATTGCATGTATAATAGTGCATAGCTTGCTGAAGGTCACACCATCATTGTTCCAAGTTATTCAATGGTAATTATGTGTCAGCCATCTCACTGTTGGTTCATCACCTCCACGTGATGTTGAGGATACAGAAATGTAATGTGTAGCGATAATATTTTCAGGTTGAATTCACACACATACACACAGAAACTTCTTTGAAAATGAAGACACTGTCCTTCGTATTGAATCCGGTCGGCATGGTAACAAGCTGGAATGTCGAAATGCTAACCTGTTTCATGTCAGCTTTTGCACCGCACCTGTTAGAGGTACGTATTCTACAATACAATCGTGCAGATTCATACAGTATACAGACGTGTAGACAGGGAAATTTTCACTGCTATCAAATTCCATACGTATATCTATAGGTCAAATTTCATTTTGTTGTGAACAGTCAATTACAACTAGAGGTGCAGTGGCATCAAATTCTTCGCGTTTTAGTAGTGGCGAGGGATGAACAAGTTCATAATTAGACTGCTTGAATATGGCATACTTGTCAAAGAGTGCAGTTGTTCTGTTTTTTATTGTATTGTTATTATTTTTTTAATTTAAAATCATGTTCTCATATGGAAACGCTATCTCATTTAGGAACACTTTGGCACTATGGAGGTGGCAGTGGTCAAACTCAGCTGCACTTTTTTACGTGTTACGTTTCCTGTCATAGGTTTCTCCAGTCGCGTTGTTATCTTCAAAGTCTTCTGTCTTGATTACAGGAAGTGTAGGATATTCAAGATGTTCCAACTTCTGAAATGAATACGTAGTGGTTTCCCACTTTCAACAATCTTAAGCAAAGCCAGTTTCTCTCTGTCGCCTACTTACACGTGCGGAATCACCCACGCATCTTTACTATGAATTAATTTACTCTTTTGAGGATTTCCATTAGCTTGTATGTATGAATTTGTGTCATTCCTAGCACGAATCAGTACTAGTTCTTGTTTTACATTTGCAAGTATCCTTTTATAGTCTTCACAAAAGCCTAAAAGCATACTCAATGGTATACATGGATCAAAGTGGCCATCCCCAATATCACGTGGATTCCATCCTCCATTGTTCAGCATCCCTATTTGTTGAGGATCGCCAGAAATTATGGCCTTTATTGTGCTTTTGATGCCAGTGATTCTATTTCGGTCATTTTCGTGTCGATTAAGTTCTAGCCGAATTTCTCCACAAAGGAATGCAATAAAATTGGTTGTGAGAAGTTTCATCTTCTTTGACGAATCTTCCTTCAATATGCAGGTAACTTTCGCCCGTCACTGTATATGTATCTTGATTCTGAATAGGTATCCGAATCTCGTCATTTGTATTATATCAGGATGGCGTATGTGAATAATGAATCAGAAACAGTTTACCAGTCACCGACTCGTCAAATTCCACACTAGAAGTTATATCAAGTAATTCAACCATTGTTTACGGTATAGCCTAACGACTGTAGGAAGAGCACGCTAGCAGGTGTTAACCGTTTCACTGTCGGTTCACAACTGACAACTGCATGAGTTTGCCGGTTCTTGTTATAACGAACGCCCATTCTTTATATGTAGTCTCAGAGTAATGGTTTCTCCTCTGAAATCAACCAATTCGCCGTCCTGATCGACAACTCTAATGTGAATATTGCTTAGTGTTTTCACAGTGATGGGTAGGTAGATGACATTTGCAGGTATTTCTACAATCTTGTAACATGGCGGCACTTGTGTATGCCCCAATTTATCGTTGACTTAATTTCCTGTACACACACTGCAGTTTATACATATGGTGTTAACTTTGAATATCTGCACAATGTAGTCTGAAGTATGAAACCCAAGTTTTAACACATGTTGCGATAAACATAGCAGTGATTCAATGGAGTTTGGTTTACTGAAGTCAATTTCCACAGATGTTTGTATCTCATCTCACCTGTTTGCTCCAATAATCAATTTCTCCTTATTGGTCCGTTTATCTTAATAATTTGCCAAGTCTTCAATATCGAATGATCCCGTGGGTACATCAATCACTCTTTTCTTCAAGTAATGAAATTTACAATTTGACTCGTCAGTGTACGGAATCGAATTGTATGTTTGAAAATCCACTAGCCCAATTGTATTCTCGTCATGACTCAAATCTATAGGTGGAAAGTAATCACAACTCAAGACTAAACTATTCCCAGACAGGCAAGAGTGTCACAGACATGTGTTGCTCTGACCGACGTTCATGCAAGACTGATGTCAAACGTTTGGTACAAGAACTTTAAACATATGTGGCCAATTATAGGTGTTCCGTATTCCTGGCGACGGTGTACATGTACAGTATTCTGTTGGCTGAAAAGTACCGCTGCAATTCAAATGATGGAGTTAAGTCACCAAAACTGTCGTAATATTTAACTATACCATCTTTGTAGTCGATGTATGCAACCCAATATGGTCCAGCATTTTCAGCTCTGTCCAAGTTCACTATTCTACATTCACGATCACGAATTTTTTAGGTAATTCATCACGCATGAATACACCTCGGAAATGAGGAATACGCAGGCGCTTTACATCATATCTATGTATATCCTCGTCCGTCAGCGGCTGGACTGACATTTTTTTCTGATCCGCATATTCTTTATGGTTTCAAATAAAGTCCTTTGCCTTTCACTGCAATTGCTTCCATAGATTCATTGTGTCGTTTCTCTCAGTCAACTGCTTTTTAGCTTCTTTAGCTGCTTTGACAATTCTGACTTGACTCGAAACTCCCCCTGGAGAGCTCCAGCAGCCGACAATCCCGCAAAAATAGGTTTTAAAGGAAGGATACCTTCCTTCTTCTTCTTCTTCTTTTTAATACCTGCACCCAGTTTCATCTTGGCATGCATAGTTCTGTTTACTAGAAAAGCAATAGCTCGTTCTCGAAACTTTGCATCTTTAGCCTTCATTCTGTTTGAAGCCTTTTCCACGAGAATACGTTCGGCATTACGTCTGTCCGCAACCTATGCATATACAATGTCATGTTGTCTACATGCAGCATCTAATGGGTTGATTCAGGTTTGGCCAAGTACCAACCGCTTTTCCAGTTTCGTTCCAGGTCCGCAAAACTGGTAAGTTGGAATGTGAGCCTAAAATGTCATTTCATCAATGAGCTTGTTTAAGAAGCCACGACCCTTCTTCTTCTTCTTCTTCATAGGAGGCACTGTAATAGACTGACTGATTTAACATCTTAGCTCGCCTATATGTAGTCGGAGTAGCTTGAAAACCCCGTCAATATGCGCTTCGTCAAACAGCAGGAAACATTACCTGTGAGTATTTCAGATGTTGCGGGCGTCAAGCGGAAGAAGAATAACGGACTTCTGTTCCCCGAGACAGTGAGGGAAATAGTGTGTGGACCTTCAAATTGTGGAAAAACCAACCTAGTGCTTTCCCTACTGGAACATCCCAATGGGCTTAGATTTGAAAATTTGTATGTATTTTCTAAGTTACTGTACCAACCAAAGTACCAGCTGCTAGAAGAAATACCGAAACCACTTAAAGGATTTCAGTATTTGACATTTAACGATAGTCTAAGTGTGCCTCTCCCCAGTGAAGCTTTACCAAATTCTGTGTTTGTGTTTGACGACGTTTCAAGTGAAAAGCAGACTTTTGTATGGGGAGACATCGATAGCTGACTTCTTCTACTTGTGTCAGGCATAGAGTCGGATACCGAAACAGTTGGTTAGAGACAACGTCAATATGATTGTACTATTTAAACAGGACGATATGAACCTCAAACACATTTACACTGTCCACGTTAATACTGATACCTATATCGTTCAACGTGTTTAAAAACTTATGTGGATACTGCTAGAATGAAAGTAATCATGGATTTGTGACTGTGACACGTATCATGCACAATACCGCAACGGATTTGATTCATTTTTTAAAAAAATAAATAGCAAAGATCTCTAGGTAACTGCTTCATTACAAGAATGAACAAGTTCGGTAAAACATCGATGAAGAGAGTGTTGCCATACCCTCCTCAAAACATACTTCTTACTAAGAAGGTATTTTGGATTGCCAGGTTAGAATACTCAAACATGTATCTGACTCCTTGGATGAAGATGAAGCTGTAACCAAAAGGTACCGTGATAAATCAATTAGTTTTGCTCTTATGTTTTCAAACCGAGATAAGCATCTATGATAGAAGCTATTGTGTCTACGGACTCATTCCAAGATCATGCATATGTACTTGATACAGGTCTAAATTATTATGAAATTCTAGTTGATGGTGCAATAATGTCCGCAACCGTACTAAACAGGGTACTCCTTAGGCTAAAGTGGATAAATGCAGACAGTGGAAAGGTACCATTAAAAGTTAAACGAGGTTTCTAACTTGTTTTTTTTTCCCCTGCAAATAAACTCAACGAATTATTTAGAGTATATAAACAATCATATATAAAATATTACAAAGTTTTGGATGATAACTTCTGTACTGCAATAAACAGCCGAGCTCACTCTGTAACAGCTTCATTACAAGTATGGACAATTTTGGCAGAACATCGACTTTACACCAGAGTGTGTTGGTATACCCAGCTCAAAACATACTTTGGATTGCCAGGGTAAAATACTGAGACATGTATCTGAGCCCATCGAAAATGATGATGTTGTAATCAAACTATGCATTTACAAGGCAACTATTGACGCAGCAATGCTTCTGAAGGAATTAAAATCGACAGAAGTTACTGTGATTGTAACTATTAAGTCAACAGACACGTTCCAGGATTACGCATACGTACTTGATATGGGTCTAAATTATTATGAAATCCAAGCGGTGAAATCCTCTTAATAGTCAAACTGAAAAGGGTGGAAATAAGACTGAATTGGCTAAAATTTGACCAATGAGCCCCATTACACCAAGTGAAACGGGGTCATAAACTTAGTTTTTTCTCCGCAAATAAATCCTCATATCCGTTTCAGCACAAGTGATTTTGAGATATAAAATAGTACAGTAACCTGTCATAAGGTTTCGTTAACACCTTAGATGGGTACTATGGAAGAAGTGTTCTTATCTCAGCGACTTCACCAGTAGCAGCAGTTTTCTGACTCGATCAAAGTGTTCTTGAGTTTACTGAAGTCAACTAGATCATCATTCAGTGTATGGCGTTCGAAAGAAGAATGATTAATTATAGATTGGCAATTCACCAATCTCTATTGGAGAAGACATTGAAATAGACGGCACTCGGCACTGAATATGAGAGAACAAAAGGGTTACTGGAACTATTTTATATATACGTATATGTATGTATACCAACAAGGACTTTAAAAGATATTTGGAAATATTAAACAACACAAGTGCCCACAGAATAAAATTTAATCCATCTGGTAAAGTTCGAAAACCTGCAAACAATGATAAGTATAAAAACATAATCTCCAAACTTGTCATTCAGTCTGGTTCTGGCCTTTTCCCCATGAAGGAATATGTGTATTGGGACGACCCGAATGAGCTCGCTGAACGACTGAAGCTACTTACATCGTCCACATGGACAGGACGTGCAGCACACACCAATGACATTTTATCAGTGATTAAAGAACTTCGTGAGAGAGAAATCATATTGTAACATGGATCAAGTTGCAGCAGAATTCCATAGATCTGCAAGAAGGAATTTCTCAAGATGGAGTGTAATCATAAAAGGATTTGTCGATCTGTGGCAAGCTGTAGAAATGATTCCATAATCCCGTGAAAACAGTGGCTACAAGTATATACTGATGATGATGGACACATGTTCAAAGTTTGCATGGGCATTGCCTCTCAAGACAAAGACGGCTACCGTGGTTGTCGACGCTATGAAGAAAATACTAAGTGGTAATCGTGTTCCTAAAAATTTGCAGACTGACCACGGAAAGGAGTTTTACAATTCAATGTTTAATGGTGTTAAGCATTACTCAATATATACTCATCTGAAAACATTAATAGTTAAACGACTCAACAGAACTATCAAGATTGCAATCTGGCAAGAAATCAGTAGATGTGGTGCACACCGATGGATTGAATTACTTCCTCAGTTAATATCTAATTACAATAATAAGTGGCACAGAACCGTCAAGATGAAACTTTGTGATGTTAAAGACAACTCATTACTTTCAACAGTCTGCAGTCACATTAAGCTTACTACTCCAGCAAAATTCAAAGTTGGTGATCATGTAATTATTAGTAGGTTACATGCCAAACTGGTCAACTGAAGTGTTTGCCATCAGTAGAGTGAAATTAACAAATCCTGTAACTTATTTACTTAAAGACTATCAAGGTAAAGAGATTGCAGGAGCATTTTACCATCAATAATTACAACTAACCAGACTTACAAGTGTATTTTTGGTTGAACGGGTGATAAAGAGAAGGAACATTATGATCTTGGTGAAGTGGCTATGTTTTAATAAATCACATAACATATGAATTCATAATAAATATTTAATCAGAAAAGTGTATAATATTTCTTTTTAATAAACATATGTTTTTAACAATATTGTTTTTCCTTACAAAAATCGTAATGATATTACTAGAGCACAGCAGCAGAAAATTTTTCACAATGTTCTCTATATTTAGCAAACTTACAGTCTATGATTGATTCACAATGGTCGATATATTAAGTAAACTTACGGAGCATATAGCTCAGCAAACTTATAGTCTATGATATTTACATTGTTTTTCGGGCAATGTACAGCTTTGATTTTCTGTACATATATTCGAATGACTCGATACAAACCAATAATGCACTGCATGTAAGTTTCTTACCCTTCCTGTGGAGCATCACTTCATATGGATCACGGTTCTTCATGTAAATAGGGCTGTCCGTATCCATGTAAAGCATCTTGGGGCTTCCTAAGCAAATTCATAATGAAATCGGTACATCCTCAGTTTCGATAGGTCAAGAACACGTGCATTTGTACAACAACAACACACACACACACACACACACACAAGTTTATCTATATACATCACATAATTACACCATCGTATTTACAAATTTGCAGCGGTATAAGCAGTGCACTATACATGTATACACACCGATAAACGGTATATATTGTCTTCACTCTCACACACTATTTATAAACATTCACACATTATTTACAGACTCAGGTACACTCTTGTGCCCCCACGGTAGGATCTCTATCCCGTCGGGAAAATATGCCGCTTACCGTCCGTCCTTGACAGACCCAGCTTGAATATTTGCTGAGTATTAACAATGTGGAGGGAGGAGCCTATTCTTCGCTGCAGATGAAATTTTGGTATTACTCCATGGAGACATTGTCTTCCATCTGCAGCTTGCGTGTGACGGAGCGAGGCAAACGCTTAGTCCATCTAGAAGTTTGGCCCGACCCTAGCCGTAATGATCTTCGAGCAGAATCTAGCAATCTCTACAAAGGGGATGCCGTTCGCCACGTCCTTCATAACGCCGACAACCTTTTCGTTATGGGGGACTATCCAGAAAGGGTTGTCGGTGCTATAACCAGACGTCTCAAACTCACCCTTGCTGTGGAGCATCACTTCATACGGATCATGGTTCGTCATGTAAATGAAGCTGTCCGTGTCCATATGAAGCAGCTTGGGTCTTCCAAAGCACGGAAAAGCGAATTCATAATGAAATCGGTACATCCTAACTTTCGATAGGTCAAGAACACACCTTCCGACATACACATGTTTGTTATAGAGGACCCGCTCTTTCGCCATCTCCAGGGCTACAACGCCTTCACGAAAAACGGTCATGTGTTTGAATCATGGTGAAGCTACGTATTTGCGGGAACCGCGGCGACCGTTCCAGCCTGTATACAATTTCTCGTCGCGGTGTCTACGAATATCCTCCATAGTTTTTACAAAAATGGAATTATTCATTAACTTGTAGAAATTTCTCTCGTAATCCGTCTTAGATTGTCGACGAGAAGCCGTGTTGAGAGAGATGCAGTCTTTCAACCATGGTGACTATGCTCGCAATCTGCTCAGCCGACCACCACTGAAACCCACCAGAGGATAAATGCTCGGACATGGCCCAGCAATACAAATTGTTAACATCTAAATAAACGATGAAATTGTCTGGTGCCTCGCGGTTTTTCCCTTGGCGTACTGAAAAATACCTCCGCGTATTCTGCGTTCGAAAAGGAGCAGCATGTCAATATCAGTCACAAGGTCTAGTTCGAAACGTGTGCTCCTTAACATGGCCTGCCACGAAAGGCCTGGGAATGAAAAGTGGTTGGCAGGGTCCAGGTTGTATTTCCCAAATAAACACTCCTAAACTTTTCAGACAGACCTGCAAGTAACCGCACATCTGTATCCATGTACAGACTTTCATATTCGCCTAAAGTCTTGATCTGGAAACTCTGCCACACTTGTGTTGCGTGCTCGTAATCGGCATCTGAAATTTCAAACTCCAACAACTATAAAATTTAGATTTTGGAGGAAGCATGGCCTCGTCGAGCTTCTCCCACGAATCCATATATTCATAGGGGAAGACTTCATTTCGCTTGAAACTTCTTGGAGTCGGCAAAATGAGCCGAGTATTGTTCATGTCGCCGTCCTCAAATATTCTAACCAGTTTGTCTAATGGGACCTGCATAAATCGGTAAGAGTCCTTAAACCTTAACGAAATTGAAGTATATTCAACCTTTTTTGAAAAATAAATGTAGGGTTCAGTGTTGATGGGAAGTACATCAATCCCATCGCCGTCGAGATCGGATAGTGCTATAGCTATAAAGTGTGCGTTATAACCAGAAAGATTATGAAAGAAAATTTCAGTCACTGTGTGCAGCCCCTCTAAATTCATCTGTGATACGACAATGATCACGGACTTTAGCAGAGCCTGGTTCAATGTCTTTCTCACAAATGTAGCGTACTGTAGCATCAGCAAAATTTGCTTCTTGCTGACATGTCCTTGTAAATTTTATCAGCATCCTCGACAAGGTAGACAAGTTGTTCCACAAGCCATTTCTCTGGGTTTACACCCGAGAAGGAGCTGAAAGATTAGGTGCGTCTGGACAAACGACCTGGTAAGACGCAGCGAATGGGGTGTCTTGAGTGAGAGGCGTTGAAATGGGGGAATGCATGAATCATAAAGTTCTATCAAACTCTCAAAATCTGCATAAACGACGAAAGGCACACGCTGTTGGTGCGCAAAATCCTTAAGCTTTAAGGTTTTATCGTCATCGCCGGGAAAATCTACTCTATACTGAATCTGCCCTTGTGGAATCGATCTCGTGGTGGTACAGGAGATCTTTGCTGCCAAAATGCTGCAGATATCTGTCAAAAATAAATGTAGCACGTTTATGATTTCCTAATGAAGATTTAACTAGCCGCAACATGTTGCCAAATCAACAGTAATGGAATTTCTCACACTACCATCAGTATGCAGCAACATGTTGATGTGGTTATCAAGTTTTTCTGCAATTAAGTGTAAGAGCCCGACAACTTCATTTCTACCTTTAATAAGATCCAAACCAAAAACATTTACTGAAATGCCTGGATTTTGTCTCTCGAATTTGGAAATGTCTAAGAGTTTTACGGGAAACTCAATTCCTGTGAAAATGAATTTATGGCTTGCGAATGGCTCTCTGCAGGAACTAATTTGGTACGCGTATTTTTTAGGCGTCTGTACTTGAGCAGCAAAGGAGATTCCATAGAAAACAAAACTCTTCATCGTTACTCACGTTGACTACAGTTTTATTTCTTTGGATATCAAGTGGGAAACAACATGGGAAGACCCTCAATAGAAATGTTCAAAATGAGCAATGATTATATCGGGAGAAATTAATCTATGTAGGGTTTTACCAAAATCTTTTCTGAAACTCTTCCGATTTAGTCGTGATCTCTAACTTCACATTGATCTTATGCCAATCAGGCAGGTGAGTGCTGGTCGTGACTTCACTCATTTTAGTGAGAAAATGAAATTTGAGGATACGATATTTAACCCTTTCTGAACTGCGAATGACGTAGCTTGCCCAACCTGAACCTTTACGACCGGGGTGGACTTGCTACCAACAATTTCGCGGATTTTATTTACCAAAAGATCCTAACAAGCATCAAACAAGGCATGAGGTTAATAAAATTTTCGTAATTTGGAATGGTCCCCGGTACAGACTCTATTTTTAAAAGCTCTCTGTCTGCCTTTAAGGACTAAGCGTGTTGCGTCTGGAAACTTACCCGCCATTGCTGCACATAAAGCTACTAGGTTTGGCTGCCGCTGCCTACTTGGACCTGCCACGCCTGAGCCCTGTCTGCTAGGACCAGGTGTTGGGTTTCGTATAACGGATGAGTCCTGTATTTCCCACGGTCTCCACATGGGTAAAGCAGATCTGGACACTTCGGCGGCAGGTTCATTCATGCTCGCGCTCAGCCGTAAAACAATAGAAACCAATTAGAACAATCCTGGTATCTAGTAACATAGAATGTATTAATATAACAAAGTGAGACCATTAAGTTACATGGGCTGAATCATCCTCCATTTAGGGGGCACATCAAGATCCTCATATGCTAGAAAATCTATAAAAATGATTATATAGATTAAAACACTACATGAATTTATTAAATGAAAATTTTTTAAGGCATATTTTTCTCACTATTAAATAATTCTTGTTCCCAGTCGGCACTGGGTAAACCATCAAGACCCAGTAGCTATCGTCATGCAGATGGCAAACACATGGGTGGAGAAGGTTCGTCTATGGCTCCAAGAGAATAAAGCTGATTTCTGGTTAAATGGAATATGAATAAATAAGAAAGTGAGAGTTACCTTTCAGTTGCTTCGTTTGACTTCTCCTCCTTTTACTGGGTACATCAAGTTCCACATACTCCAGTAAATCTATATATAAAAAAGATAAAAATATAATATGAATTTGATAAACCAATTTTTTTTAGCATACAGTATTCATTATCAAATAATTCTTCACTTGGTAAAGCCTCATACTCCGCTAAATCTATATAAAAGAGGTTAAAACAGTATATGGATCTTTTTTTATAAACGTTTCTCGGCAAACAAACCGAGTAATATTGTTATTAATGCACAATATTTCGGCAACTTTATTCTCCGTCACCATCTTCAGGTGCAGTTGCAAGTCTTGAAGTCTGCCTTTTTTTTTTTATTTACTTATTTATTTGACCTTAGGTCTTGAATAGACCATACAGTCAGCCTTGAGCGTGTTGTTTGTAAACTGGCATGGCAACGACAGATGTTGTTATGTTGCCTAGCAGCATCTCAGATGTCATTAGTCGCCCACGGAACACAAAAAGCAGAGCGTTGGTGATGAGCAGCCTCATTTACAGGAATCCATGCACACTTATCTGGAACCCACAATCCCTGTTTACCAAATCAGACGCGAGGCGAATTTCAAATGCTTCTTTAATGACGCTGTCCCAGAAGCCTCTCGCATGTGTCAACACCTTAGTCGCTTCGAAATCGAAACCATGTCCTTCTATCAAACTATGTTCTGCCACTGCTGATTTGTCTTTTTGCCCCAGGCGAACATGTCGGGCGTGTTCCAAACAACGTTCTTGTACGCACCGTATGGTCTGACCGATGTATTTCTTTCCACATTCACACGGGATGCAGTAAACTCCGGGTGTACGCAGGGCAAGGTCATCTTTTGGAGAGCGCAAAATGTTTCTCAATTTTTGTGGTGGTAGAAAAATGGTCTTAATGCCATTTCTTGCCAGGACTCTTCCGACCCTAGATGTTGTGGCGCCAGAGTACGGCAAGAAGGCCAATTTATCGTGTGGACCATTATCGTGTTTATTAGGCCTACGTTTCATTTCCCGGAATGCCAACTGTATCTGATATTCATTGTATCTATTCTTTCTGAAGGTATCACGGAGATGTTTTAACTCACTAGGAAGGCTGTCTTTATCACATATTGCCCGCGCTCTGTGGACAAGAGTAGTTAGTATTGTATTGTGGTGTGCAGGGTGATGATGACTGTGCGCGTTTAGGTAAAGGTCTGTATGCGTTGACTTCCTATACACCGTGTGTCCCAAAGTTCCATCAGATTTCTTTATAATCAGAATGTCCAAAAAGGGCAAGCGGCCTTCCTTTTCAACCTCCATCGTAAATTGGATGTTTTTGTTGACACTGTTCAAGTGAAAGAGAAACTTATCTAGAATGTCTCTGCCATGAGGCCAAACAACAAATGTGCCATCCACATACCGAAAGAAGGCACTGGGCTTCATGGGGGCACTTTCCAACGCTTTCTCCTCAAAATGTTCCATATAGAAATCAGCTATAACAGGTGACAGGGGACTGCCCATTGCAACTGCCTCGACCTGTTCATAGTAGTGCCCGTCATACAAGAAGTACGATGATTGTAATGTGTGGCGGAACAGCTCAACTAACCTGGGCTGTTGTAGTAGAGCCATCGTATCAGCCAGAGGATCCCTGGTGAAGAGGGAAACCACATCGAAGCTCACCATCAAATCCTGTTGACGTAGGTGAAGTTCTTTAACAGTATTAATAAATTCCACCGAGTTTTTACATGGTGAACACATTTTCCCACAATTGGCGATAACAGCCCGGTCAAGTATCGAGCCAGATTATAAGTGGCCGATCCAATAGTACACACTATTGGCCGTAATGGTGTTCCTTGTTTATGGATTTTTGGTAATCCATAAAGTCTGGGTGGAACAGCTGCGCGGGGTTGTAAATGTTTAAAAGTGTCTTCTGGTAGCCCAGAACATTTCAACAGAGCTGTTGTTTTCTTCGCCACCGCATTGGTCGGATCTTTCGACACTTTTCGGTAAGACGCGTTCACCAAAAGTTCTTCTACTTTTCGTTGATAATCTGCCATCGTAAGAATTACCGAAGCGTTCCCCTTGTCTGCTGGTAGGACGATAATATCTTGGTTGTGACGCAATGACCAAAGTGCTTTACGTTCAGCAGCTGTGGTGTTGGGCTGAGTCGGTTTGGCCTTGCTTAATGTTTCTCGCCATATCTCTTCAGCAGCGCTCACAGGCAAACCAGGAACGGCTAGGTCGACGCCAGTGAGAATTTCCCCGTATGGATTGGTCTTGGGCAGTGTTTTTCATTCTTTTTGATTTCGCGACCCCTTTACAAGTTGAAAATTTCTGGCGACCTCCCCCCCCCCCCCCGTCCGCGACACATCATAGAAGACGAAGAAATAATTTAATTAAATTACTACGTAAATGTTGTTTTTTTCTATTTTGGTACATTTTAATATTATCCACACCGCAATGTTCTTTTGTTTCAACTCTCAGCTCACTCAATTCAATTAAGTGCAGTCAACAAGTACGGACGTCATTATTTGGTTTTTTTTCGCTTGCTCCGCGCGTTTGTAAAATGGATAAGTTTCTCAAAAAGATCGCAGCCTTCAACATGTGGTACGAGTGTCAATAGCGGTAGTGGTAAATCAAACCCGAAAAAAAATAGACATTACGATGACAGTTATTTGAAATACGGGTTCACAGTCATAAATAATAAACCTCAATGTGTAATTTGTGGCGATGTTTTATCACGTGAGAGTATGAAACCGTCAAAGCTTATGTGGCATCTCACAACCAAGCATAAAAAAGAAGCCGATAAGTCGTTGGATTTCTTTGAACGAAAGTTGAAAGCTCTTAGTCAGCAGCAAAATACTATAATTCAGGTAATAAAATCGTTTTATTAATTTAATTTTAGCATGGATAACCGAATCAAGTCGAGTTTATTCTAATTGTTGCTATCTCTGCTGTTGATGTCTTATCATGTTAATTTCTTTGCTGTTTGCATACAAATTTTATTATACTTAATTTTGGTTTCCAAAGGTTTCGCATGCTTAATTTTTATTGACTATTTCACACTCACTTTTATATTGCCTGGTTTATTTTCAGGCATCCAGTGTCAATGAGTCAGCATTATTAGCTAGCTATAAAGTCGCATATCGAGTTGCTAAAGTAGGGAAATCACATACAATTGCCGAAAATCTTATTTTGCCAGCAGCTCTTGATATGGTTGAAATTATGGTCAGTAAACAGGAGGCAAACAAGTTACAAAAAACATATACTATTTCACGCAGAATAAACGATATGACCAATGATATTCAAGAACAAGTAATCGAAAAATTAAAGAACAGCCAACATTTTGCTTTGCAGTTTGACGAATCTACAGATGTTTCCGATTGTGCTCAGTTTGTAGTATTTGTGCGCTTTGAAGCAGGTGACAATATCAAGGAAGAAATCTTATTTTGCAAAGCGCTTCCTGCAAACACTTCTGGCCAGTGTTTGTACGATATGTTTTTAGAAAGCACTTGCGACTACGATATTGATTGGAAAAAATGTATCGCTATTTGTAGCGATGGCGCTAAAGCTATACTGGCAAAAATAGCGGACTCATTGCGAAATTAAAATCGATAATGCCAAACATATCCTGGACACACCGTTTTCTTCATCGACAGGCTCTAGCTGCTAAGGAAGTATCTTCTGATTTAAATGATGTGCTCAAGGAGGTAATAAAAATTGTGAATTCTATCAAAGGTAAAGCCTTGCAAACCCGGCTATTCAGAATCTCCTTTATCACACAGAAGTCAGGTGGCTATCCAAAGGAAAGGTAATGACAAGAGTTCTAGAACTGAGAGCTGAATTGTTAATGTTCTTACAAGATACAAGATCTGAATATGCTAATCGTTTTTCTGACCCTATTTGGCTCTTGAAATTAGCATTTTTGGCAGATCTTTTATACCACCTTAATAATTTGAACAAGAACCTCCAAGGTAAAGAAGAAAATATTTTAACAGCTAAAGATAAAGTCAAAGCATTTCACGCAAAATTTCGTTTGTGGTTAACCTCTCTGCAAAACAGTATATTCGAGTCTTTTCTGTGTGTTCAGAATATTGTTGAAGATAACGCATCAGACCAAAGTCTCGTAGTAAGGGCTCACATTCCTTGCATGATACAGAGCTTGCATAATTTACAAGAGAAACTTATGACATACTTTCCAGACTGGCATTCTGAAGCTGACAATGGGCGTAGATGGATTTTAAACCCTTTTTTTAGACAAGTCAATAGATCTGGCTGATGTCACCACAAATATGAAAGAATGTCTTATAGATTTAGCTGCTGATGGCATGCTTAAAATGGAATTTAATTCGCAAAGTATCGACTTATTTTGGATGAAAAGAAGACATGAATACCCAGAGCTGGCAAAGAAGCTCTAAAATTATTAGTGCCATTCGCCACTTCATACTTGTGTGAACTAACATTTTCTGCAATGGTAGACATTAAAACTAAAAAGAGAAATAGACTGCAATTAGAAAATGATTTGATTATTAACGTTTCAAAAATAGCACCACGATTTGATAAACTTTTGAAAAATAAACAAGCACATACTTCTCACTAAAATTGTGTTTTGATTGTAGTGGTAGAACCTTGAATTTTTCATTCAATCCGCGACCCCCCAAGTAAAGCTTCGCGACCCCCCTAGGGGTCGCGACCCACAGATTGAAAAACACTGGTCTTGGGTACGGGCGCAAAATTTAGCCCTTTAGATAGAACTGAAAAGTTGGCAGCGTCTAATTCACTACCACTAAGATTAATTACTGTCCTTCTATCAGGTGCAGAAGAGGCATTAACTTTGCGGGCAAGTCGGACAAATTTCCCGCATTGCCGTCGCACGGCGTTGAACTATGTGGCTTTCAGCGACGGTACAGCTGTCTACCCACTCCCAGGCGTCACGGTGCAGATAGTTAGACAAAAACATGTGGCAATCAAAAACAGACTGAGAAACAGAGTCTAACTCATGCCTGGTGTATTGAATCCTCTCCCTCACCACAGACAAACTCGCTTTTCGTAGAATTTTCTTCGCCGCAAAAGATTCAATTGGGTGACGAATCTCGGCAAAACGAGGTACAATGTTTTGGTCTCGGCATAGTTGGAGAAAAGCGAGAGCACTAAGAAGTCTTGACCTCTTCTTCCGAAGCTTCTCCAGTCGCTTAACACGACGATATATATCCTCCCCGTAGAGGTAAGTTATAAATGAATGTAATTTTTCTCGGCGTTGTTTCTTTATAAACGTTTCTCGGATCGGCCAATTATAATCTGGCTCGATACTTGACCGGGCTGTTATCGCCAATTGTGGGAAAATGTGTTCACCATGTAAAAAACTCGGTGGAATTTATTAATACTGTTAAAGAACTTCACCTACGTCAACAGGATTTGATGGTGAGCTTCGATGTGGTTTCCCTCTTCACCAGGGATCCTCTGGCTGATACGATGGCTCTACTACAACAGCCCAGGTTAGTTGAGCTGTTCCGCCACACATTACAATCATCGTACTTCTTGTATGACGGGCACTACTATGAACAGGTCGAGGCAGTTGCAATGGGCAGTCCCCTGTCACCTATTATAGCTGATTTCTATATTGAACATTTTGAGGAGAAAGCGTTGGAAAGTGCCCCCATGAAGCCCAGTGCCTTCTTTCGGTATGTGGATGACACATTTGTTGTTTGGCCTCATGGTAGAGACAATCTAGATAAGTTTCTCTTTCACTTGAACAGTGTCAACAAAAACATCCAATTTACGATGGAGGTTGAAAAGGAAGGCCGCTTGCTCTTTTTGGACATTCTGATTATAAAGAAATCTGATGGAACTTTGGGACACACGGTGTATAGGAAGTCAACGCATACAGACCTTTACCTAAACGCGCACAGTCATCATCACCCTGCACACCGCAATACAGTACTAACTACTCTTGTCCACAGAGCGCGGGCAATATGTGATAAAGACAGCCTTCCTAGTGAGTTAAAACATCTCCGTGATACCTTCAGAAAGAATGGATACAATGAACATCAGATACAGTTGTCATTCTGGGAAATAAAACGTAGGCCTAATAAACACGATAATGGTCCACACGATAAATTAGCCTTCTTGCCGTACTCTGGCGCCACAACATCTAGGGTCGGAAGAGTCCTGGCAAGAAATGGCATTAAGACCACTTTTCTACCACCACAAAAATTGAGAAACATTTTGCGATCTCCAAAAGATGACCTTGCCCTGCGTACACCCGGAGTTTACTGCATCCCGTGTGAATGTGGAAAGAAATACATCGGTCAGACCATACGGTGCGTACAAGAACGTTGTTTGGAACACGCCCGACATGTTCGCCTTGGGCAAAAAGACAAATCAGCAGTGGCGGAACATAGTTTGACAGAAGGACATGGTTTCGATTTCGAAGCGACTAAGGTGTTGACACATGCGAGAGGCTTCTGGGACACCGTCATTAAAGAAGCATTTGAAATTCGCCTCGCGTCTGATTTGGTAAACAGGGATTGTGGGTTCCAGATAAGTGATGCATGGATTCCTGTAATTGAGGCTGCTCATCACCAACGCTCTGCTTTTTGTGTTCCGCGGGCGTCTAATGACATCTGAGATGCTGCTAGGCAACATAACAACATCTGTCGTTGCCATGCCAGTTTACAATCAACACGCTCAAGGCTGACTTCAAGGCAGACTTCAAGACTTGCAACTGCACCTGAAGATGGCGACGGAGATTAAGTCGCCGAAATATTGTGCATTAATAACAATATTACTCGTTTTGTTTTCTCGAGTAACGTTTATAAATATACAATGCCGAGAAAAATTACATTCATTTATATATGGATTTTGTTAAATGAAAAAATAATAAAACATTCTGTACTCATAATCAAATATTTCTTCACTGGGTAAACCATCACGACCCACAAGCTCTTGGCTAGAATGCGCACACATCGGTGGAGCAGGTTCGTCCATGCCTGCAAAAGGCCCTGAAACGATAAAATCGAATGAGAATAAAGCTGGTATCTAGTTACATGCAATGAGAGAATACTTACCATTCAGTTACATGCGTACTGCACAGGTACTGGTCGTGGATAGACCTTTAAACGCCAGTCCTTCAGATGGTATATCTATTAAATTAAAAAATCATTAAATTAAATTAAAAAATCATTGGTGAAAATGCTACCTACATTAATTAAAATAATTTTTTTTAAAACTCACTGTGAAATTAATCAAATTTTCCCAATTCCATTCGTTAGAACTGAAAACAACAGACTTCCATCAGCAGTTGCTCCTTCAGATGGTAAATCTATTCAAAAAGATAACATATATTAAAATACTACATGAATTTGTTAAATATAAATCCTAAATAATGACAGTAATTGAAACTAGCAATGTAGGAACAACGTAATTACCTATTTGATTCTCTTCATAAAAGAAAAGCAAATCTTCATTCCTTTGTGAAGACAATGTCTCCATGCAAGTTAAGATACAACTGAGTTAGTTGATGTTGGGCCCATTTCTTTTATACTGCTATGAGCGGCAGGTAATTTAGCGGGCGGCCTGAAAGGGGCACCGGTGGAAGAATCAAACCGGGTGGCACTGGGAGCCGGGTGGCTTGTGGTTGAAGGGATTCTGGAGGGCGCAGCGGCACGGTGGAGTGGGGTGAAGCAATCTCAGTAAAGGACAACCATTAAATATACAAGTAATAGGCCAGGCTGACAGGTAATGGGCCGTTTATTATATGGCTGCACAATTTTAATTAAGTTTGGCTTTTGTGACATTAATTACCTTATGATGGTAATTTACGACCTGGTGGCATCCTTTGATCATGATAGAAGCCCGGAGTTATAATTACTGCGGTTAATAATTGAATTCATTTTAGAAGTGAGATCACTGGTAGGAATTTTAAGCTAATTTTGCAGCAGTTCCAAAACCCTTTCTGTCCGGTTTGTTTGAATTTTTACGCGATGATACAACTGCAGGTTACCTTCCTGACAATAAATGCGTTTATTTAGGCCTTATTTACTTTCAATGTACAAGTAATTTTTATTATTTAAAAAAATCTGTTTTCGGCATGTGAATAATGTACAATTTCTTTTTTGAAGTGTTTTTCGGTTATGTTTCAAATGGTTGTAATTTGCTTGTTATCCAAAAAGTTGTAAGGCCTTCAGAAAAAAAAAACTAAATGACGTTTTGGTGGATTTTCGGGGTAAAAATGAATATGCGATGCAACCAACAGCATCTAGAATCCAAAGAAGACGACAGCAGAAAACAATCAGAGATTTGCAAATACCTTAATAAGGGAAGGAGGATTTACACAAGAGGTAGAGCAAAACAATAGGAGACTAAATATTTTGGATACATTCTTAACAAAGCCCGATGAAAATCTTATGGGGTGTTGAGTAACCGAAGGAATAAGTGATCATGAAACAGTTCTGATGGATATTAGAGGATTCAGTGAACCAGCAGCCAAAATTGAAATGGATGATAGATACAATTATAAAAAGGCTCAGATTTCAAATTTGAAGAGATATTTTAGAGAACGTTTCAGCAAATGGGAACAAGGCACAAGTACAGTAAAGTCAAGGTGGGAAGTGTTCAAGGATTTAATAAGAAAGAGGGAAGAAAAATTTATTCCAAATCGGAAAATAAAGAGAAGTAGAGAAACTGTGTACCATAATAGGGAAGTGAGAAGGTTAAAGAGGTTGGCAAGAAGAAAACATAACAGAGTTAAGAGACAGCAGGGTAGTAGGGAATATTTAAAACAACTAAACAAGAACTTAATAATAGCAAAGAAAGTGGAGTTGTCAGTGCAGGAGGACCATTGACTGATGCATCTAGAAATTTCTATCCCTATGGATGGAGAAGAAGTTACTGAGGATTTGAAAAGGGCAGAGATTATAACTAATTGATTTAGTGAGAGCATTAAGGACAATGAATCAGAAACGGGAGTGTCTAATTCGGAGAATGAGCGTAACAACACAATTAGAAAGGAAGATACCAAAAAAATTGAAATTGATTCTGAGAAAATCATGAAGGAAATAAGAGAGCTGAAGAAATATAAAGGGGCTGGTGTAGATAATATTACTACAGATGTCTTAAAGATAGCCGGATGTGACATTGCACCTTATTTTGAAATATTAATTAAATTGAATCTCGCTACTTGCTCCTTACCACAGATATTGAAAATTGCGATAGTAGTGCTGGTACATAAAGGAGAGGAGAGAAATAGAGTGGAAAATTTTAGGCCAATCAGTTTAACATCAGTGGTAGGTAAATCAATGGAAAGATTGATATGCAACCACATCAGAAATATATGTGAGGAACGTAAGTGGTTTTTATGCAGGCAACATGGCTTTGGGCAAGGATATTCATGCGAATCTCAATTGGTACGATATATGCAAGATATTTCAGATGAAATGGTTAAGGGAGGCCAAATTGTTAGTATAGCCCTATGATTGTCAAAGATTTTATGACAGAGTGAGCCTTAAAATGGTAGTAAATAAGGTACAAACTATTGCAGTGGATGAGATATTGATTTGCTGGGTGGAAGAATTTTTTAAAAGGTAGAAAACAGAAAGTTAAGGTAGGAAATGCAGTATCAAAAGAAGTGGAATTAAAAATGGTAGTGCCGCAGGGTAGCGGATTGGAACCATTGCTACTCATTATTCTAATGAATAATTGTGTTGATTGTTTACTATCTGAAAATAGATTGTTTGCAGATGGTATCTATCTATCTATCTATCTATCTTTCGATCAATCTTTCTATCTATCACCTTTGGCAGTGAGTGAACGTGTTTTTGTGAGCTCGTAAACTGTAATTGTTTTATAGTGTCAAATAGTGTGAAACTGAAATAACTGGTGGACTCTCTTTAAGTATTCATCTGATCTTTGTACCGGTGCAAAAAGTGTAGTGAATTAACTCGTGAAAGCCGAGTATTCGGCTTTTATTCTTTCGCTAAACCATGGAGGTTAGCGGAAACATGTCCGCTATATCAACATCAACAAGCTACGCAGATGCTATACGGGCTCAAACAACCGACGGCGCAGCCACTACCAACATGTCGCAGCCAACTGACATCACGCCAGCCATTAGTGATGCTGAATTAGCAGTAGTTATTGACAACATTGAAAATACCACAATCGATGATTACCTACAAGCGGTAAGAGAGCTCGTTGGCGGGCAAAATATAACACATGTTTCACGAATTGCTGGAGGAAATGCATGTTTCTCCGATCAGATACCCATGTCGAACGATTAGTGCAAGAAGGCGGTGTAACAATTCAACAAATATACGAGTACTACGCTCAGATTCGTAGATTCAAAGTACGCGAGTTGTGTTCTCGAACGCATTCCCATTCATATCCAACATAAGCATACAAAACAAAATGGCCAAATATGGAAAACTGCTAGGTCGTTTTAGAGAAATACCTTCTGGATCGAAACTACCCGGTTGTAGCCACATCAAATCTTTTCGCAGAACTGCTCAATTTATTTTTGAAGATTTGTCCAAAGTTCCTAAATCAATTGCTATATCTGTCGATGGCGCATTGTACACTATTTATCTGTCTATGGACGATATGATTTGCAATGCCTGTCAAGGCGTAGGACACGTCAAAAAAAAAATTGTAAAAAAATGGGCTCACAGATTTTATGGAGACAAATTCTTTCTCTCCTCTTGAAAAACGCACTGAAAAACCTACTGATCCTTTGGAAGTAGTTGCAGCAGTGTCGCACAACCGGGTGCCAATGGTTACGGAATCAAAAGAGGAAGCAGTGGAAACCACAGCTAGCAGTGAAAAATTGTGCTACCTATAACAGCACAGCATTTCGTTAGAAGGAAAGTTCGTACAGAACAAAAGCGAGAATCAGTATCAATTTCCTCCTCGCTAGATAATGAACTACACGATGATCTCGACACAGACAGCACCAACAAAAAGAGCGACGATACCATTAATGAACACGAAGAAACATTCTTCTAACAATACCAAAATCCATATAGTTATAATATAATATTTAATCAAATTGCAATGGAGCGCACGCTCTGGTGGCAATTTCCCTACACACCCATCTTCCCCCCTTTCCTTCATCCACCTACATTTGTCCTCTACAAATTTTAACTTTAAATTCTTTCAACGTTTTTGGTAAATTATTCATAATTTCTATTGGTAACTTATTCCAGTCCCTGAAACCCTTACCTAAAAACAGAATCTTCGTAACTCTTTGTGCCTGAAATCGAGTGCCATCATGTGGTCATGTTCATCTTTTCCCTTCCATGCACTACTTTTCATAGGGCTGACAAGTGTCCTTTCTGCAGTAAACGATTGATCCTGTATCTGGGAACAGTTTTAATGAAAAAAACTATTTTCGAAAGCATTGAGTTAGCGATTCAAATAAGGCGTCTACTTTAGATATTTTTCGGCTGTAGGCTTTTACAAATTGTTCTCGATGTTGTATTCAAAATGAACTTTCATTAATAACAAGAAATAACCAGCAACAAAGAATGAAAATAGTTGAAAACTTGGATAATAGGAAACGCTCCATTCGCAGCCACAGCGTTTACAGACATTTGACGTCTCAAGTGTCGTTGCCCCGTGGCAGATAGCAAAGGAGCAAAACGCGTGCTTTTAAATACTTTAAGCTTTAACTTCGAAATTTACAAAAAAAGCACTTCCGTCAAAAAATAAATAGTACCCGGTGAATAACGTGAGTAGGAGGAGAACCTGTTTTGAAGCCTGATAAGCTCTTTGGACAACTGTAAAGAGACTCCACTCGTCCGCGTGACGTCACAGTTGGATGGCGGGAAATTCTAATGGACCAATGGCGGCCAAGGTCGTATGACGTCACACGTTAGTTCTTTGGCCGGCCGCTGGGATGGCAGCACCGGGCGGGCTTGCGCTGGACCGTTAGTTCACCGATCGGCGGCTAGATGGCAGCCCCCGTTAGTTCTTTGACTGACTGGTAGATGGCGTGGCATGCATCATTTTGGTCTCGGTGAAACCTACAAATATTTGTCACTGCTCTGGCCTGCTCTCCATTAGCCGTTGCGAAATGTTTCAACACACATACAGAAAGTTATCTATGTTTGATATCCATTAACCATTGCGAAATGTGTGCCGCGCGGGCTGGCGTCCTGTTAAGCAAGCTGTTTGCGCGCGCCATGATTGAGACACCCCACCGGTATAAATAGCTACCGCCACATGGGCCAGGCCTCATTGTCCTTCAGTTGCTGGTTGCGCTTAGATCGTCGCTACACCATGGAACATTCTCAGTCTGCTTCAGGTAATGTTAAGTGACTTTAAATAATAAATTATCATGCGTGTTTGTACCAGTGATACTTAGTATTTTTTTTTTTCTAGAACTGCCGGTGCTCTCTGCCGCAGATGTGGATAATTTCTTCACAAACTGTAAGTGAAATTCCTTTTATTTTTATTAGTTGGATTAATTTAAACTATTCAAACTAATTTTTTTCTTCTTCTCTGTTTCAGATCTACCTGCGATATCGTCACTATTTAGTGAAGAAGAATTAGCGAGTGGTAAGTTTGCTGAAATAAATTAATATATTTTTGCAGTATATATTCCCCCCATGTTTCATACTATAATTTATTTTCTATTGTAGAACCACGAGTTGTCTCAACTCCGGAGCTGGTGTTGCGATACACTTTTGCTGGAGGTATGTTTTGAATTAATTTTTTTTAACTTCTCGTGCGTCTGATTGCTACAAAAAAATTAATTTTTTCTGTTTTAGAGCCTGTTAGTGAGTCAGCTAGCGCAGTGATCTCCACTTCATGCTTGAATGAGAATGATTTTGCAAGGGGTAAGTAGTACTATATATTTCTTGCTGTAGATAATATTCTTGTTTGATTTTTTTTTCTGTAACCAACTAAAATTTTAATTTTTTTTCTGTTGTAGAGCCTGTGAATGCTAGTGAGTATCTGGCTGAAACTAATTTTTCGGACAATGATTTTGCAAGGGGTAAGTACTATAGATATATTCTTATTTGTTACTAAATTTTTTTTCTGTAACCAACTAAAATTTTAAATTTTTTTTTTTTCTGTTGTAGAGCCTGTGAATGCTAGTGAGTATCTGGCTGAAACTAATTTTTCGGACAATGATTTTGCAAGGGGTAAGTACTATAGATATATTCTTATTTGTTACTAAATTTTTTTTTCTGTAACCATGAAATATGACTATTTTTTTCTGTTGTAGAGCCTGAATGCTAGTGAGTATCTGGCTGAAACTAATTTTTCGGACAATGATTTTGCAAGGGGTAAGTACTATAGATATATTCTTATTTGTTACTAATTTTTTTCTGTAACCATCTAAAATTTTTTTTTCTGTTGTAGAGCCTGTAAATGCTTCAGCTAGCGGTGTTAATGCATCCTCTGAGCTGGCGAGGTATTTTGCCAATTGTAAGTTAAAAATAAAAATTATTTTCTTAACTGAATTACTTTAAACCTTTTTGGCTGTGCAGTAAAAGATGATTTTTTTTCCACAGATTGCCATGAACATGATTCCAATCAGCCTGGGGACATCTTTGTTGGTAAGTGTTTAGATTTTTTTTTGATTGAGTTTTTCTCTGTTTCTTTTCCTTGTCTAACTAAAATTTATTTTGTTATAGGTCAACATGGTTCCTCGGCCCCTCCAAAAAAAAAGGATGAATGATGATGATGATGATGATGATGATGATGATGAAGGACCATCTAAAAGGATTAAAATGGCAGGTAAGGTATTTCTTCTACTTTTTTTTATTATTTTATCTCTTAGACTTTTAACCATGAAATCTGACTATTTTTTTTTTGTGCAGATGTATATATGTCGCCGCCGGACCTGGAAGCGTTGTGGGGCATTCCTACCATCGGACGTGCCGCAGCCAAGCACCAGCGCGTGGGCAGAACCATTGGAGGATGAGCTGCTTGCTACTCTGTCGCCGATTGAAGCTCTCTGGGCGACAGACGAACCATCCTCCCAGTGGCTGCCCAACACTCAAGCGACCGGGTCCGGCGTTAATGAGGGTGGGGAAAAAACAGGTAAGCCGGATGCTACGCGCTTAAAGCCAACTATCAGGACAAGTGCTTACGGGAATAGGTTACTTCACATCACTGTTGTAAATACTGAAAATTTTAAAGATCCTGGTAATTTTATTAGAGCATGTTTCAAAATTTTTAATGATCAAATTTCCGCGATTATTCGCAATCCTTCAACACCGGCTATAAAATGCCAGGTGGGGTTGGATTGCCTTTTCCAAATTCAGAAGAACAATGTCACTAACGTCAGCCGTATTTGTTTTATGCCCAAGATGCGCGAACTCACATTAAGCGCTTCCCTGGAAGAGTGGTATGAAGTCTATGTGTTTCAAGATATCAAGAAGAGATTTAGTGAATTCCAAGACCGGGATAGTGGCAAATGCCTCGATCAAATTAACTCCCTCGACATCCATGTAGCTAAATACGAACCACTGTTTCGGGGCTCTTCATTTATAGCACTGCCATCCGATATCCAAGCAAAGAAAGCAATTGTCAATGTTAAAAACAGTGATGAATCGTTGTTTTCTTTGGACGATCCTGGCTTTTCACGAACAGGTGCACCACAACGCGCAAGAAGTTAGCAGTATATTAAAGTCCGTTCCAAGTACCGTTTAGATTTTGCAGGCATAGACTTCCCTGTAAAATTGTCAGACATTTCTAAATTTGAGAGGCAAAACCCTGAATATTCGATCAATGTCTACGGCTTGGAACCAGAAGGTAAAAAACATAGAGTTGTAGGCCCCCTCCACCATGCTGCAGTCAAACGCGGTTTCCATATAAACATGTTGTTGATTACAGAGGGTGAAGATAAATTTCACTACTGCTGGATCAAGAACTTGTCGCGGTTAGTCAGATCATCATTAACTAAATCATACATATGCACATTCATTTGTGATAGATGCCTGCAGCATTTCGGGCGCGAAGATCTCTTGGAACGCCATGAGGTCGATTGCGCAAGGGTTGGCGCTGTAAGAGTTAGACCTACCCGGCGACGAAAACAAAACCTTAAAGTTTAAGGATTTTGTACACCAACAGCGTGTACCATTCGTCGTTTACGCGGACTTTGAATGTTTGTTGAAACCCTTTGATACGTGCAGACCCGACCCCAACGCCTCTCACTCCACATCAGTCCAGGAACACATCCCTTTTGCTGCGGCATACCAGGTCGTTTGCGCATACGACACTCAGCTGAACCGATTCGACTCATTCTCGGGTAAAAATCCTGAGACGTGGCTGGTGGAACAACTCGTGAACCTGGCCCATGACGTTGATGAAATTTACAAGGCGGTCACACCTCTTGTAATGTCGGCTGATGATGAGGCAAAATTTACCAGTGCCACGGTATGCCACATCTGTGGTGACGGCTTTGAACCGGGGGCCGTTAAGGTCCGCGATCATTGCCACATCACAGGTGCTTTCAGAGGGGCTGCACACAATAACTGTAATTTACAGTACAAGAATCAAAGGCACATACCCGTCTTTTTCCATAATTTGTCTGGGTATGATGCGCACTTCATTGTTAGGGCCTTAGCACACCTCGATGAAGATGGGATGGATGTCCTACCCATCAACACTGAACGTTATATTTCATTTTCTAAAAAGATTAAAGGTAAATCAATCACTTTGCGGTTCCTGGACTCGTACCGTTTCATGCAGTCCTCGTTAGATAAGCTGGTTGGGACTCTTGCGGAGCGTGACATGCACATTACCAGTAAGCATTTCACGGACCCCGAGCAGTTCCAACTGGTTAAGCGAAAAGGAGTTTTCCCTTACGAATACATGGATTCGTGGGATAAACTCAAAGAGGCCACGCTCCCTCCCAAGTCTAAATTTTACAGTTCGTTGTCAGAGTCTGATATTTCGGATGACGACTACGAACACGCGACACAAGTGTGGCGGGTTTTCCAGATCAAGAATTTAGAAGAATACGCAAGTCTGTACATGGGGACAGATGTACGGCTTACTTGCGGATCTGTTTGAAAAATTTAGGGCTGTATGTTTGGACAAGTACACCCTGGACCCCGCCCACTATTTCACAGCTCCAGGCCTTTCGTGGCAGGCCATGTTAAAGAGAACGCGTGTCGAGCTGGATCTTCTGACAGATATCGACATGCTTCTCTTTTTCGAACGTGGAATTCGTGGTGGTATTTGTCAGTGCGTCCATAGGTACGCCAAGGCAAATAACCGGTACATGGCGGAGTACAACCACGACGCACCTGAAAATTTCATCATGTATTTTGATGTAAACAATTTGTACGGCTGGGCCATGTCGGAGTATCTACCCTCTGGAGGGTTTCGATGGTTATCGGCCGAGCAGATTGCTAGCATAGACTTCATGAGCGTAGCAGCCGACTCACCTAGGGGTTTCGTTTTAGAGGTAGACTTGACGATTCCCCAGGATATACACGACAATCTAGCAGACCTACCGCCATGTCCAGAGCACAAAGCCGCCCCTGGATCTTCTTTCACCAAGCTGATGACAACGCTGGAGGATAAGGTTCGGTATGTTCTCCATTACCGAGTCCTCCAGCAATGTATAGGCTTGGGGATGAAGTTGGGCACGGTACACCGGGTAATTTCTTTCAACCAGTCACCGTGGTTGAAAGAATACATCTCTCTCAACACGCGTTCTCGTCAGTCAGCCAAATCAGAATTTGAGAGAGACTTTTTCAAACTTATGAACAATTCAATTTTCGGCAAAACCATGGAGAACCTTAGAAAACACCGCGACGTGAAATTGTGTACAGGTTGGCCGGGCCGCCGCGGTGCCCGGAAGCATGTGGCTTCACCACACTTTAGGCGTATGACTATTTTCGAGAAAGACTTTGTGGCTCTGGAGATGGCGAAAGTGCGGATACTTTTCAACAAGCCGCTCTACGTCGGGATGTGCATTCTCGATCTGTCTAAACTGCGGATGTATCGATTTCACTATGAATTCGCCATTCCGCAGTTTATACGCCCCAAGTTACTTTATATGGACACAGACAGTTTCATCTATTTGGTGAACGGCTGTGATCCATATGAAGTGATGAAACGCAACAGGGAGGAATTCGACACATCTGGATATAATCCCAGCAATCGTTTCGGTATAGACCCCTATAACGAAAAGGTAGTTGGGGTTATGAAGGATGAGGCGAATGGTTCCCTGATTGTGGAATTCGCGGGTCTTAGGTCGAAAATGTATGCGTTCCGGCTAGAGACCGATCAGACCTCAAGACGGGCCAAGGGTCTGGCACGCACCGTCACCAAAAAACTTACAATTCAAGATTATATAGAATGTTTACATGGCGCTCCATCTAAGTTTCACACCCAACATCGATTTCAGTCTAATCTACATAGAATTACTACTGTTGAAGTATCCAAGCTGGGTCTGTCTAGATTGGACTGATAAACGCTATATTTACCCCGACGGTATTGGAACCCTACCTTGGGGGCACAAGTCTGTACCAGAGAGTGAATGAGAGTAACTATTTTGTAAATATATGTGTGAATGAAGATTAAATATAGCGTTTATCCCGTGTATATACCGGGTGAGTTTTTTATCTTGAGACAACTAAATATCTCGAAAACTACAAATCCGATCAAAAAAAGTGGGTAATAAAAATTGTTCGTCTCGACGGGGGACATCCGATGATACCAAATTTGACTCCCCACCCCCACCCCCTAGGGGTGGGGGAAGGGGGAGAAAAAAAACTTAAATAGGAACCCCCATTTTTTATTGCAGATTCTGATTCCCCGGAAAAAACTACCCCTATTTCACCCCCAATTCGAGTCATTTTGGTCGATAGATGGCGCTGCAATCGACAAAAATCAAAATAAGCAAAAATTCATTTAAAAATGAGGATATCTCGTGAAATACACATCAGATCAGCAAAATACAAGTTAATGTGATTGATATTTTTCAAAAACTATTCAATAACACCACCCACCTCCAAACTTGAGGGATGGGAATGGACATTATTTCAAAATGCACTGATGCAAATTCTTTAGCAGATAGCGAAAGTCAAACATTACTTTTTGCGTTACCCAGGAACAACGACGTGGACGTAGTAATTTTCTGTTCCCTTTGGGGTGCTAGATTTAGGTGAGTCCCCTCGCCTCTCACCATCGGGGTGCTTGTTTTTGGTGAGTCCCCTCGCCTCTCACCATCGGGGTGCTTGTTTTTGGTGAGTCCCCTCGCCTCTCACCATCGGGGTGCTTGTTTTTGGTGAGTCCCCTCGCCTCTCACCATCGGGGTGCTTGTTTTTGGTGAGTCCCCTCGCCTCTCACGTGTTTGTTTCTAACAACAATTCTAAAGCAAGTGCTCGAAAATATCACCACCGACATCGATGCATTTATTTACCCGCTCTTGGAATGATTCGACGCAACTAAGAAGCATATCCGGCGTGATTTTTTGACAAGCGTTGGTAATTCGTTCAATCATGTTTTCAGGCGTTGTTGGCACTTCACTGTAAACTTCATTCTTCAAGTATCCCCATAAAAAAAAATCAGGCGAAGTGAGATCTGGTGATCTTGCAGGCCACGGCACTGGACCTCCTCTTCCGATCCATCGACGATTGTACAGACGATCTAACACTTCCCGCGATCTTACAGCAAAATGTGCTGGACAACCGTCATGTTGAAACCACATTGTTTGTCGCACGTCTAAGGGTACGTCTTCAAGCAATGTTGGCAGTACGTCCTCTAAGAGTTGTTGATATTTCTCCCCATTGAAATGTCCATGGATAAAATGTGGACCAATAAGTTTGTCCCCAATTATCCCACACCAAACATTTACATTCCACGGACGCTGATGTTCAACTTGGCGTAACCAATGCGGGTTTTCCACACTCCAATAATGCATGTTGTGTCGATTAATGGTGCCGTGGTTAGTAAAAGTGGATTCATCCGAAAACAGTACTCGAGCAAAGAAATGGGGTTCTTCTTGTATTTTCTGTAGCGACCATCGGCAAAATGTCAATCGATTATCGAAATCATTGCCGTGAAGTTCTTGATGCAACGAAACATGGAACGGATGGTATTTTCTACGATGCAAAATCTGACAAACACTTCCCTCCTGAGTGAACTGTTGGATAATACGGTAAAAAGAAGCGCGCGATCGAGGCTGGTCTGGAAAACGATGAGCATAAAGATCAACAGCATTATCGATATTCTTGCGACATTCTCCATAAATGTAGACCATTTCAATTTTTTCTTGCAACGTTATAGCCTGCATTCTCATTGACACGTGCAACAGAACGAAGTAAATAAATCAGAGATGTTATGAACGCTATGAAAGTACATCAAGTAATGAGAAAACTCTGAGAAATGAGCGACGATGTGAACGCAATGGAAGTACATCAAGTAATGAGAAAACTCTGAGAAATGCAGCGCCATCTATCGACCAAAATGACTCGAATTGGGGGTCAAATAGGGGTAGTTTTTTCCGGGGAATCAGAATCTGCAATAAAAAATGGGGGTTCCTATTTAAGTTTTTTTTTCTCCCCCTTCCCCCACCCCTAGGGGGTGGGGGTGGGGAGTCAAATTTGGTATCATCGGATGTCCCCCGTCGAGACGAACAATTTTTATTACCCACTTTTTTTGATCGGATTTGTAGTTTTCGAGATATTTAGTTGTCTCAAGATAAAAAACTCACCCGGTATATTATTACAGTGCACTGGAGGGTGGGATGTAAATAGTAGTTTTGTTCATATGTAAATAGCAATTGAAAAAGTTGTCTTATGTGACAAACATGATGTGTAAATAGCAATTGAAAAAGTTGTCTAATGTGACAAACATGACGTGTAAATAGAAATTGATAAAGTTGTGTAATGCCTGATCATGAGTTGTAAATAGCTGTTGATGAAGTTTTCTAATGTAAATAATGTCATATTTTCTCTGGGGTTTTGTCAGTGCACTGTATTTAGTATTAGTCATACACTGTAAAATGATCTATATTGTAAAAATAGACTCTATATTGTCAAAGAAAATTGTAAAAAAAAATAGCTCTTAACTATGGATGAGGAGAGAGAAAAAAAAAACAAATATATGTTGTACTGATGTTTATTGAAGAAGAATCATAATTTAAATAAATCTTTTACATTTATCCATGTGTTATGTGATTTATCAAAACCTAACCACTTCACTA